>CM074127.1:4086777-4686777 GCA_037178625.1 Skeletonema tropicum | reverse complement strand
AAGATTGTGAGTTGAATGACATACACACAAACGTTTAAACGACTGAAAATGATGCTAACAACGTACCAAGAAATAATCTTTCAAGCAAGTATCTGGAACAATCGTGGTTGTTCCACTGTACGTTGCCTGTGTCATCATGGTTGAAGTAAAACCCACTGCAACGTCTACATCGTTAAGGAAGTGAAATTTGCTTCGCATGTCATTCTTCAAATACATCTCCAAGGCGCTCAATAAAAATCCTCCTCGCCACGAATCATCTCTCATACCACTACTCCATCTACTTGGTACGACCGACATCACCCTTACTGTTGTAGAAGAACGGTACAATGTGAGGATTGGCCTGAGCAGCCAAGAAAAATCGACAGTTGAACATCTCAGATAGACCGCTTGTTGGTATGTCTGAATCAATACTTCCATCCCTGTAAGTTTCATCTGTCATTTGCTGAACACGAACAACCCCATCATCATCCTTCACATGTAAGCCTCATTGGTTCTACGAAGCCGGGTACGCTAGCCGATGCAGGTACATGCTGAACAGATTGTGACATTTGGGGCAGTGATATGATTGATTAAGATTGGAGGTGCTTTCTTAGTCGTGGCAGAGAGTGTAACACAAAGTACTCTGCCGGTCTTTCTGTAAGCCTCCTCGAACGTCATGTCACCTTTGGTGAAGAATTTCATGCGACGCAACCAATCATCTTGATCAAACATGCAGCCAGTTTTCCACCAACGTTTCATCCTATCTCCCCATGAGCTTTCAAAAATTGTCATATGCTCAGCTAATGCTTTCTGGCTTCAAATCCTCCATTAGTTCTTCATCTGTTCGTGTGCAGATCATTGCGCCAATAACAGAACCAGCTGAAGTACCTGATATGATGTGAGGGAGTAGACCAACCTCCAGGAGAGCTTTGACACTCCCAAAATGATAATTACCCATCATGGCGCCGCCACTTCAAACAAAGAGGCAGTTCTTCCATAAGATGCCCGTGCACGCTTCAAGAAAGTCTTGATCTTCTCGCGCATCATTATATTCTTTGTCATTTCTTCTTCCTCAGTTTGGTGCGAGTATTGTGAAGACTGCGACTCCGTCTCTTTGCGATCCTTCTCATCATTGTGTGGGATTCCAAGGAAGGTCAGTGTAGCCCATCCTAAGATTGACTGCATCTTTTCATGCTCTTCTGCAGCCTTCTTTCTTATTTTCTCGTCGATTTCCAACTTTTTCCGGAGTAGTTCTGTATCGGAAGGCATTGGGGATTGTACTCGAACTTTCTCCGTCACCCACTCAAGCGTCGTCGTTACCTCCTCAATAAACTCAGACACCAATTCTTTCGGTTCACCAGAATAGGTAAAACTGAACATGTCTTCACTCATGATTCCTCCAACATTCTTCCGTGTACATTGCTGCAGTACTGCAAGAGGCGTTGACAACATTTCCCCTCTCTCGTTCCTTCTTTAGATCCTTCATTAATTGCTGAACAAATGGCCACGAATACTTATATGCCGTATCATCATTCACAGTACTTTGCCAAGTGTCCCTTCCCTGGCTGTGATCCAACTTCTTTGCAAAGCTGTACCACTCTTCATAACTAGTTGCCATTGCCATGTTCTTTCGCCACTTCCGATGTTTGGCATTTGCAAATACCCACTCAGCCATGCGAATTGCCAATCTGATGAGAGTGTACATCACTAGCTCTACTGATATGAGCATGTACACCATACCCAATATGGGCCAGCGTAGCAACCTTCCAGTCCAGCCGTGTAGACGCCCCGGAAGAATAGATGTAATAATGAGGACAATGATGAGCCCACTACAAGTCTGCCAAAGGTACGCCCCAAGCGACCAGTCTACCGTCATTATATTTGTAATCTTTGTACGAAACCATTCATACCAAGAGGAGTGCTGTTGATTCATTAATGCATCGTAGTATTGATGGATCAATGTCTCCACCTCTCGCTTCATTTCTTCAGCATTGATACTTAGAATCTCTCGGCGAGATGAGTCCATTACCATCCAAATCCATCTTATGTAATAGATGATCTACGAAAGTAAAGTTTGCCTTTTTCATGTTTGTCAGCTGGGATAGGAATTCACCACTTTCAACTGCTGCATGTGCAATATTAGCTTTCGTGTCCACTGTCCACTGACGAAACCAAAGTGGGAATAGAAATTGGATGAATCGGGTTGTCAAGTGCCGCAGTAAGATTGCGGTATCACGTGTAATGCGTGATAATAGAATTGGGAGTGAAGATAACAGAGCTGGCAAGAGCTCCTGCGTGTAATAGTTGTATACCTCCTGCTCGTCTACTGGAGGTTGATGTTGTCCATCGGCGGAAGCAGCATCTGTGAAGAAATAGCCCGGCATGTTTTCTCTGTTGTGATTCAGTTCTGAGTTGTATCTGTGTGCATCTTTCACTAATTTCAGAGTCTCTACCATGCTACGCTGCAGTTTAGCAATATTATGTTATGACGTAATTAATTGTTTCACTTTCACGAATTGCTCATGATCTTGAACTGATCTAACGCAATCAAGCTGTTCAATGTCATCGTGGAGAAGCTCACATTTACCTCGAAACGGGCGCATCGATGAATCGAGATGTCGATGATGCGATGAGAGCTCTCTCTTCTCTTTCCCTGCTTCTTCTTGTGTCCAGTTCGCAGTTCGGGGTTCGGGGTTCGGGACATAGCCGGACACTTTTTAGCGAGCTATGCCGGATGCCGGCAAATTCAACATGAAAAGATGAGAGGAGATCTATCTGTGACGTCAGTATGACCACGGTGTGACGTATCGTCGAGCTTTTTTGGCGCGCCATCACACTCACAGACGAGAAGCGCTCGGAGCCGCACATGTGCAAATTTGGTAAAGTACTCACCTCCAACAGGTGTCTAAGGTTCAGCGAGCGTTTGCAGCTTACCCAGTCTTCCAATCCACAGTCACTATTCGATTCAAGCAACTCCGATAAGTGTATCCAAGGTGAAATTGCAAAGTGATTGACATCTGTAATCAATCACCCTACAATCTCTCTTCGTATCTTTTGCTTTTGATACATTGTTGTTCCAAGTCGATCCTTCGAGCCTACAACTTCATCAAACCATGGCGTCGATGCTGCGACCAATCGCTCGTGCTAGCGGAAGAAGCGCTGCGTTTCTTGGCAGCCGGACATCTGCTCCCTCCACCAGATCTCCTTTGAGCAGATTGATGGGCACTCAAAGTGGTGATGATGCCAAACCTCCATCTGCGCTTGCAACACTTTACTTGGAGGATGGTTCCAAATTTGTCGGTCGCAGTTTTGGTTCTCATGAAGCTGCTGTGGATGGAGAGGTAAGGATAAGAATGCAATTTGCAATTAGTGTTCTCATGAATATCTGAATAACATACCTAACACATGTCTACGCACATCATCTGTGCCCTCTAGGTTGTCTTCACCACCGGAATGGTTGGTTATCCTGAAGCGTTGACTGATCCTTCGTACCAAGGGCAGGTAAGCAAACTAGTGCATTCAAATTGTTAAAGAGCTAAGAGATGCGGGACATATCTGATCAAGAACGCTTTCCGTTATATTTTCACAGATTATTACCCTTACTACACCGATGGTTGGAAACTATGGTGTGCCAGACCGCAAGAAGATGGACAAGTTCGGTCTCCCTGCCATGTTCGAATCCTACAAAATCCACGCAAGTGGTTTGATTGTTCAAGATTATGCTCATCATTACTCCCATTGGAAGGCTGCTTCCAGTCTCGGTGATTGGTTGAAGGAAGAGGGTATCCCAGGTTTGTGTGATATCGATACTCGTATGCTTACCAAGAAGATTCGCGAGAAGGGAGCTATGGTTGGACGTATTGAAATTGATGAGAACGCTCCTGCTCCTGATTTCACCCAAATTGGAAACCCCAACATTAATAGGCACATGGTTTCGGAGGTTAGTACGAAGGAGATCAAGACATACGGAAAGGGCAACCCTATCAAAATCATGGGAGTTGACTGCGGAATGAAGTACAACATGATTCGTCTATTGGTGGACCGTGGTTGTGAATTGACGATTGTCCCATGGGACCACCCATTCGCTGCTGATATGCACAAATACGATGGTCTCTTCCTTTCCAACGGACCTGGTGATCCCACTTCATGCGATAAGACGGTTGAGCAGTTGAAACTTGCCATCAATGTTCCAGATGATGAAGTGAAGCCTATCTTTGGTATCTGTTTGGGTAACCAGCTTTTGGGTCTTGCCGCTGGTGGCGAAGCAAAGAAGCTCCCATTTGGAAACCGTGGCCAAAACCAACCTGTAATCAACCATGCTACTGGCGAATGTTACATTACCTCCCAAAACCATGGATATCACATTGACACTACTACTCTTGGAAGCGACTACAATGAATTGTTTACCAACCTCAACGACGGAAGTAACGAAGGTTTCATCCACAAGAGCCGTCCCTACTTCACTGCTCAATTCCACCCCGAATACAGGAATGGACCGACTGATACTGAGTTTATGTTTGACACTTTCTTGGCTGCATGCAAAGACCCCAAAGCTCCTATCAAGTTCCCAGATAGGAAGCCAGCCCCACCCGTGCCAACCGTGAAGAAGGTCTTGATGCTTGGTAGTGGAGGAACTTCGATTGGACAAGCCGGTGAATTCGATTACTCTGGTGGTCAGGCGATCAAAGCTCTCAAGGAAGAGGGCCTTGAAGTTGTCTTGATGAACCCTAACATCGCTTCAGTCCAAACCAACATGGACGCCAAGTCTGATACCAAAGCCGACCACACGTACTTTTTGCCCGTTACTCCTGACTTCGTTGAGGAAGTTATCAAAAAGGAAAAGCCAGACAGTATTGTAATTTCCATGGGAGGACAGACTGCACTCAACTGTGCCGTAGACATGTACCATCAAGGAATCTTCGAGAAGTACGGCGTCACCGTGCTCGGAACACAAGTTCCTGTCGTTATCGATACTGAGGATCGTCAGCTCTTTTCTGATAGGTTGAACGAAATCAATGAAAAGATCGCTCAATCAATTACTACAACATCCGTTGAAGGAGCCGTAGAAGCATCGAAAACAATTGGATTTCCGCTCATGATCCGATCTGCATTTGCTCTTGGAGGATTGGGAAGTGGAATTTGCGTAGACGAACAGCATCTCCGTGAGAATGCTAAGAAGGCTTTAGCTGTTAGTCCTCAGATTCTCGTTGAGAAGAGTATGCTTGGATGGAAGGAAGTCGAATACGAAGTCGTGAGGGATGTTTACGACAACTGCGTCACTGTTTGTAACATGGAGAATTTCGATCCTCTTGGAATCCACACTGGGGACAGTATTGTTATGGCACCATCACAAACTCTCTCTGATGAAGAATACCACATGCTCCGTGAAACTGCCATTAGGGTTAGTATAGAAATTCTTGCAGATGTACCTTTCATCCTTGCTGCCACTCACCAATTATGTTTTATTTCACTATGCACAGGTCGTTAAACATCTTGGCATCGTTGGAGAGTGTAACATTCAGTACGCACTCCACCCCGAGTCTCTTGAATACTGCATCATTGAGGTCAACCCTCGTTTGTCTCGATCGTCTGCATTAGCATCCAAAGCCACAGGCTACCCGCTTGCCTTTGTGGCCGCCAAGCTTGCGCTCGGAATTCCATTGAATGAAGTTCAAAATGCCGTCACCAAGAAGACCCAAGCATGCTTTGAGCCCAGTTTGGATTACATCGTGACCAAGATCCCCCGTTGGGATATGTCTAAGTTCGAGGGCGTTTCCACCAACATTGGCTCCGCCATGAAGAGTGTTGGCGAAGTTATGAGTATTGGACGCACCTTAGAAGAATCCTTGCAAAAGGCTATTCGCATGGTCGATCCGTCCAACCCTGGTTATTCTCCCAAGTTCAAGTTCACCCACGAAGAACTATTGACGGAGCTCGCTAATCCTACCGACCGTCGTATCTTTGCCATCGCTCAAGCCATGTACGAGAAGTCTTTGTCTGTCGCTGAAATCCACGACATCACCAAGATTGACCACTGGTTCCTTCGTCGATGTGAGAACATTGTCAAGACATATGATGCCATGAAGGGTAAATCTATCGGTGAGATTGACCATGCTATGATGCTCGAGGCGAAGAAGAATGGTTTCTCTGATAAGCAAATTGCTGAGTGTCTCAAGTGCACGGAGGAAGATGTCCGATCGAAGAGAAAGTCTTTCGATATCGTCCCCAAAACAAAGCAAATCGACACACTTGCAGCTGAATACCCCGCCGAAACCAACTATCTCTACACGACATATCATGGATCAGAAGACGATGTTGAGTCATCTAATGGCGGAGTTGTTGTACTTGGAAGTGGCGCTTACAGAATTGGTTCATCTATCGAGTTCGATTGGTGTGGAGTCAGTGCCATCCGTACACTCCGTCAAATTGGAAAGAGTGCCACCGTCATTAACTACAACCCTGAAACTGTCTCGACAGATTATGATGAGTGCGATAGGTTGTATTTCGAAGAGCTTAGTGGCGAGCGTGTGAGAGATATCTACGAAAAAGATAACAGTGAAGGAGTCATCGTCAGTGTTGGTGGTCAAATTCCTAATGGATTGGCTATCCCTCTTGATAAAGCAGGAGTCAACATCATGGGTACACCTGCAGCAATGATCGACAACGCCGAAGACAGAATGAAGTTCTCTGACATGATTGATGAGATTGGTGTCCAACAGCCCAGATGGCGAGAGCTCACTAGCGTCGACAGTGCCATTGAATTTGCTGCTAATGTAGGCTACCCAGTTCTTGTGCGTCCGTCATACGTTCTCAGTGGTGCAGCTATGAATGTGGCCTGGACTGACGAACAACTCAAAGCGTGCTTGAGCGAGGCTGCTGAGGTTTCGCAGGATTATCCTGTTGTCATCTCCGATTTCATTGAGGGCGCTGTTGAGATCGAGTTCGATGGTGTTGCTAAGGATGGAGATATCATTGCTTGCGCAATTCACGAACACATTGAACAAGCTGGAGTCCACTCCGGTGATGCCACTTTGGTCTTGCCTCCTCAGGATCTGTCTGCTTACCAGATGGAGCGCGTCAGGGATGCTGCTAAAAAGATTGCCAAACGCTTGAATATTACTGGTCCATGTAACATCCAATTTGTTGCCAAGGGTACTGATGTTATGTGCATTGAGTGCAATGTGCGAGCGTCTCGTTCCTTCCCATTTGTCTCCAAAACAATGGGAGTTGATTTTATTGAAGCTGCAACGAAAGCAATTGTTGGACACGACACATCTGACATGAACTTGCCTACACTTGAAACTAGAGACAGACCCCAGAACTTCGTTGGTGTGAAAGCACCCATGTTCTCGTTCACTCGTCTTCGTGGATCCGACCCCGTTCTTGGCGTGGAGATGGCTTCAACTGGTGAGGTGGCATGTTTCGGTGAAAACAAGGAAGAGGCATTCTTGAAGTCTCTTTTGTCGACTGGGTTTGCTATGCCCAAGAAGAATATCCTTTTGAGTGTTCAATCAAGTCTAGAAAATGATATGACTCACAGTGCATACCAGCTTCATGAGCTTGGCTACAATCTGTTCGCGACCAAAGCTACTGGTGAGGTGCTTCAAAAGAATGGAGTGCCATGCACTATTGTTGGATATCCAACAGAAAAGGAGGGCAGTGATATGACTAACGCACTTGATATGATTCGCGAGAAAGACATCTGCATGGTTGTCAACGTGCCTACTTACGAATCGAAGCGCTTAGAAGACAACTTCTTGATGCGACGAAGCGCTGTAGACTTTGGAATCCCCCTGATGACTAACATGAACTTATTCAAGGTTTTCGCTGATGCTGCCCACCTACACTCAAAGGGTGAAATCTCTGGCCTTGATCCCAAGAAACTGTTTGAACATTACCAAGGGGAGACTGACGCTGATGCATGGACTGACAAGGATGAATTCCATTAAATTAATTTGAAAATTTTAAGATCAATCGTGTGAGTGATGTAGATAATTACGCAGGCATAGCAGTTAGGTGTGATTGTAGCCACTAATTACGTGATAATTATTTACTATTGATGCTCTGAAGACGGATAAACAGAGGGATTTCGGCATTATGATTGAGTTATTATTGTCTTAGTGTTATTGTAGCCCCTAATAGCGCGATGATTAATTTATTTCGATGCTCTAAAGATGATTAACAAAGAGATTTCAGCATTATGATTATGTCCAGTTTATGTGATGACTGTTGGTGTCTCAGTTCCGCAGAAAGTTTTGATGTCGCACAAGCTGAGCGCAATAGTGGTAAGCTCCTTCAATGCATCGGCAACAGCCAAGTCCAACTTCTCTGTTTCATATTGCTCGATGTACATACGAACAGTGGCACCTGAACCTGCAGTTCCAGAGAGGCGGAAAATGACTCTTGACCCATCGGACATCAAGAATCGAATTCCCTGCTTTTGGGCAACAGATCCGTCAACAGGGTCAACGTACTTGAAGTCATCCGCAGTAGCGATAGTGTAGCTTCCAACAGTGCGGCCAGTGTTAGACTCAGTGCTCTCACGCATCTTGTTCATCATCGCGTTTGCACCGGCAGCGTCCATTCCCTCGAAGTCCCATCGGCAGTAGTAGTTGCGGCCGTACTTACTCCAATGTTTTTTCACAATATCCTCAACGGTCACGAGAGGCTTAGACGAATCGGGATTGTGAGCAGCCAAAACATTCAACCAGGCAAGAACGGCCCAGATTCCATCCTTCTCACGAACGTGATCAGATCCAGTTACCAAATGACTCTTCACCACAGATGAAAGGAGTGTAGTCCTTTCCTTTGAAGATGCATTTCGAGTCCATGAGATTTCCAAAGAACTTTCCAGCCAGTAGGAGTCTCAAAGAAGTCAAGGTTCAAGTCCTTGGCGACAAGGTCAACTGCACCACTGGTAGGCATTGACCGAGCTACTGCCTTCAAGCCACCTTGAGTGCTGAAAAATGGGATGCAGTTGGCATTTGCAACAAGAACAGCGAGGGAATCCGAAGGAGTAACGAAGAATTGTGAACCAAGAATCATGTTACGGTCACCGTCTCCATCGGCAGCCGCACCAAATGACGGAACGGAACCAGAGACATCGATCTTGTTTCCCTTCTTATCCAAGCCCATCAAGGCAACGAGCTCCTTAGCGTAGGTCAAGTTAGGATCAGCATGTCCACCATTGAAATCGTCCTTGGGGATGTGGTTCATGAGCACTGATTCTGGCTGTCCAAGCTCGTCCACGAAGATAGCCTTCGAGAAGGGTCCATTCACACCATGCATAGAATCGTAAATCATGGTGAAGTCTTCACGGTCAAGCAAGGACTTGATGGCAGCAAAGTCAAAGATGCTCTTCAGAAGTGCAACGTGAGACTGAGTGGAAGGAACAACCTCAACGACAACAGAGCTGCTTCCATCACCAGCGGCTACGCTGGTGCAGCCAGGTGTAGCGATATCAATCACGGGGAAGTCAGAGCAGATTTTGTAGTTCTTAATGGAAGTGGTGTTGGCATAGGTGGCTTGCATAAGGTATTCAGGAGCAGGTCCTCCATTCTGAGTGTTGTACTTGATTCCAAAATCTTCTTCAGGTCCACCAGGGTTGTGACTGGCAGTGAGGATGAAAGCTCCGAAAGCCTTCTGCCAAACAGGGCCACGCTCGCGAATCATGGCAGAAACAGCAGGAGTCGAGAGCAATCCATTCTCTCCAATCCAGAAACGCTTCACTCCATTAGCAACACCCATCTTAATGATAGTCTGGATAGCTTCATTGTTGAAATAGCGACCGTCACCGCCAACCACAAGAGTTCCCTCAGACAAACTTGTTCCACCAGCTACAACAGCGTCAAAAACAGACTGCACAAAATTGTTCAAGTAGTTCTCCGTCATGAATTCCTTCGTCTTCTTACGAAGTCCAGAGGTTCCTGGCTTTTGCCCAGCAATGGGAGCAGTGGCAACGACAGTTGGCTTCAAAGCACCAAGTCCAATTTCTTCACTCACGTCAAGAGTGGCGTCTTCAATCTTTCCAGAGATGTACTTGGATTCATCAGATTTGTTGGTGATAGATACGTCACCAACGAAGCGAGTTGATCTTCCCATACGAACAACACCCTTGATAGTGAGACGCTTACAGTCCACAAGAGATGGGATACCGTCCTTGGTGGCCTCCTCAAGCTGTCCAACCATCTTGTATTTCTTCGAGTCCAGAGCGACAACAGGGGCCTTGCCTCCACAAGCAGGGTTGAGCACAGGACGGAAATCATCAGTGATAACGTAGGCATCACTTCTCAGGAGAAGAAGATCGTTGCACTTCTTCACAGGGAGCAAAACGTGTACGAGGCACGACGACAGCACTTGCTCCTTCGAAACATTCAATCGCTGCACCCATGGCAGTTTCGAGTTGGATGACCTTCTGAGATTTATCATCCTTGGGGTCAACAGTCTTGCTGTTCAAAATCATTGGAAGAGGAATGAATCCTCCGAATTTGTCGACGATTTCCTTCAACTTGTCGAGGCGAATCCAAAGGTTGTTGGTATTGAAGAAACGGTGCTTGGTAATGTCTTGGAATGCAGCTTCATCTTCATCAGCACACATGGCAGACTCACGAAGGATCAAGTGTTTGTCAGAGTTACGGACAGCAAGATGGCCACCCTTCTTATCATTCTCGGTACGTTCACAGCATTCCATCATGAAGGAAGCATCGATGGTAGCAAAGTGTGTCAAAATTTTCAAGTCAAGAGTAGCACCAAGGTTATCAGAGTTTGACACGAACATGTATTTGTAACCTCCCTCAAGGAGAGCATCTAGACGCCCAGATCCGATGAGAGCGGCATACAAATCACCATGTCCAGGAGGGCACCACTCATTGCTTGGATCAGACTCGCAGGTTGCAGGCTGAAAGGATAATAAAAAAGAGAAGATGTGAGCACATATCAACATCCAATGCGAAAAGATTCAAATGTACACAAATAGCAACTCACCACAAAAGTAGTAGCATCAATCTTTGGCACCTTGTTTTGAAGCATCTCCAATCCCTCTTCAGCGGCAAGGCTGGGGTACTTGCTCTGGAAGAATGCGAGAGTATCATCACTAGTAGAGAAACTGTTCATCAACATAAACTTGACATTCTGTCCAAACTCCTTCCTCATGCACATAACTTGCTTGGCGGTAAGATCAAGGAAAGTATCACCATTCTTGACCTCAAGCAAAGACTTCGCCTTGTCAAGTCCCATACCAGTTCCAAGACCACCGTTAAGCTTGAGCACAACAGTCTCCGAGAGAAGATCAGAATTGGGCGCGGTGGAAATAGAATCGGTGTGCACAAGTTCAGGCACGGGAGTTATTGTCGATTCGGGGATGATACCAGTGTTTCCCGATACGAGAGAGTTAAATGTAGATTCGAAAGCGGAGATTGCAGAGGCGGCAATGCCCTCCTTTTCCATCTTGGTCTGTATCATAATAAAAAAGACATTGTTAGCACATAAGATCTTTTTCAATTACAGTAAGATACATTTTCAAATCAGCGGCCGCCGAGTTACCAAGCAACACTCACCCTGCAAGGTTCGAAAGACGCCATGTTGCTTGGTTTAGAAGAACTCTGGTTTCCCATAAGATAATAAAGACTATGTGTCGTCGCTATACTGGCAACAACGGCGAGGAACGCTTTTATTATGGGTTGGTCACGCGATCTACCTATCGAGGAACGGAGTGGGATAAAAGATTCGACGTCGACGAAATGCCCGTGAAAGATTCCGCAGAACACGTACCAAATAACGTCGCTACCGCACAAACGTCACAGATGCTCTATGTAGAGCAGTACTACTAGTATGACAGCATAGGTAGGTGTACGAGTACTTAGGTAGACCTGGGATTAGAGAAGAAAGTACCGGAGAAGAACTTTAGGTCCAAGCAAGAATTGTAAATACTGTTCTATATATCTAGAGAGGAGTTCAACTACTGCCACACCTGTACATGGATACTTATAGTTCTATTTCCTTCTTATGCTTCCTCCTCAATTTTTGGCTTCGGCTTAGAAGCATCTTGTCCAGTAGGAATGATTTCTCCTGACTCTTCCAAAACTCTGCTAAAGTATGCAATAGTCTTCTCCAAACCATCCTTCACTTGGACGACTGGTTCCCAATCTAACTCACGTTTCGCCGTGCTAATATCTGGCTTCCTTTGTGTCGGATCATCCTTCGTTGCCTGCAAGTATGTAATCTCACTCTTACTTCCTGTCATTTCCTTGATATGTTCCGCAAAGTTCTTGACTGTGTATTCATCAGGATTGCCCAAGTTAACGGGCATATCATAGCTTCCATTCATCAATGCATTCAATCCATTTACTAGATCAGATACATATTGGAAGCTTCTTGTCTGCTGCCCTTCTCCATAAATTGTCAATGGTTTATCTTGCAGGGATTGGATGATAAAGTTCGACACCACCCTACCGTCATTTGGGTGCATGCGTGGACCAAAGGTGTTAAAAATCCTCGCAACACGTACGTCAACTCCATTTTGATTTCTGTAGGAGTACATCATTGTCTCTGCAACACGTTTGCCTTCATCGTAACATGCTCTTGGCCCGATTGTATTCACATTCCCCCAGTAGGATTCCGGTTGAGGATGCACTTGGGGATCACCATAAATCTCTGACGTACTCGTGAGCAGAATCTTGGCCTTGACTCTCTTGGCTAGTCCCAACATGTTGATTGTTCCCATGGTACTTGTCTTGATAGTCTTGACTGGATTGTATTGGTAATGTGGAGGAGAGGCAGGACATGCAAGATGATAAATTTCGTCGACTTCAAGCATAATTGGTTCCGTCACATCATGGACAACCAAACTAAAACGCGGGTGGTGCATCCAATGATCAATATTCTTTCTTTGTCCGGTAAAAAAGTTGTCCAATACAATAACTTCATGTCCCTGTTGCATTAGCTTGTCAACTAAATGAGAACCCACAAATCCTGCACCTCCAGTAACTAAAATCTTCTTACGCTTGCTGTCGGGCAATGTAGGAGTGTGAAAGACATGTGGCTGGGTGGGTGTGGGAATTGATTGTGATGCAATGAGCTTTTGTGTTTCAATGAAGCGCTTTTCGGCATCACTCAGATTAGTTTCCTCTTTCTTTGATTCTTCATCTTCAGTTTCAGTAAAGGTATGGTGCATGTTGACTGGTAGGGGTAGTTGTCCTCCGACTGCAGGTACCACAGGTCCGTCATGGTCTCCTTCATCAGCCACATCTTCAGTGGAATCTTCTTCTGCAACATCCACATCCACATCGGATGAAGCACGACGATGGTTGTAGTGGAGATTAATATCACCAGCATTCATCGTGGTATCCCCCCGCAACATGGCGGCAGCCACATCACGGCGACTATTTTGTACCAAATTCAAAGGGCTGAGCTTCTGCGAAGCATCCTGGCTATACATCTGATCAGTCATTCCACTAGTTTGTTGATATGCTGCCGCCGCCTTTTGCCGCTCAAGGTTTTGCACAACGTCATTCAATCCAATAGATTGAGAGCGGGGAGAAATATCATTCACCATCAAGACGGGAAGGATCAGATAACCGATTCCCATGCCTGCAATGAGAAGTATCATTGATCGGGTGGTGGATGAAGGTGCATGCTGCTGCGGTGGGTAATGAGGCTGTCCTCTCTGAGAATGAGGCGGACCATAATACCCTTCTGAAGATCCATCTCCGTAGGGATTGCGGAAGCGACGGCGATGGCGAGGCAGTACGACCATATTATCTGATAGTTAGTGAGGAAGGCTTACTGCGCTGTGTTATGGGAGATGCCCTACAGTGTTATGGGAAGTCACGAACCGATAAATGTCAGTTATGAGGATGTAATGTCCAGGCATATGTAAACAATGACCTTGCGTGTCGGCTTGTGTGATTTGAAAGAGGTCAGTTCGCGCGAAATCTAGTAGTAGGTCCTTCGTATGTTGACAACCTCCGCGATCCTGATGAGATCCTCCTCTCTCTCTCTCTTAATAACCTGACACTGTTGCCGAGGAGGACACAAACAGCGTACAATAGACTGCATCTGTGCAAAAGCTTCTACGTATTATTTATGATGCTTGGTTTGAGGAGCGCCGCTGCTCTTTCATCTGGTAGAAGAATTTTGAAGACACACTCCTTTAGCAGCCATGTCAACATCAACAAGCAAGCAATCCATCATCTCCAATTGTGGAGCTGAGACAGTACCAACTCCACCCAGCAGCAACTGCAACATACACTAAAAATACCATTCAATCAAGTGACCTACGCAAAACGTTACCATTAGCCTTTTTTGGATTTCCTGAAACTGGATCTATAACATTGAACACGGCTGTGCACCTCTATCATTATCCGGAGGGGACGAGACAACGGAAAGAAGAACGTGCAGCGCTTGCAAAGAAGGATGAATGGAAACAATACCTTGGTGGAGTGAAAGAATGCATGATGCAGCAAAAGAGTGAAATATTTGTTGAAGCTGGTCTAGTGCAAGACTTTGTTACAAGTCACAGGTCTAGAGTATTGGATCAAGAATGATTGTTCTATGAACAGTGGGGGAGAAAGTATTGTGGAACTGCGCAAATATCAATTGAAACTCGGCTACGATACTGTTCCGAACTTCCTCAAGTTATATTCTGAAGCGCTACCTTCCAAATTGAACGCAGCTGGTACGCATCCAACAACTCAGCTAGTAACAATACTCATCAGTGATGTGGGAAGCTTGAACACAGTTTACGAAGTATGGAAGCATGGAGGAAAGGATTTCTGTGGAATGGAAGCGATGGAACAAAGCAGACAAGCTTCACGTGGGGCGAAGGAATGGAGGACAGGGATAGCGGAAATTGCTAAGCTTGCTACTTCCTTTGATACGAGTATCTTGAAACCCTCTTCGTTCTCTCCATTGCAATAGTAGGCAATTCATTGCACTCACAACTTGTAATCTTATTTTCACAAAAACTAATGATGTGAAGATGAAATAAGACGCATATGCTGAGACAACTTTTATAGCTAACTACTGTTACTTTCTACATGACAGATGTGCGGTGTGTGTGTGTGATTTTGTGTGTGAGTACTTGCACATCGAATTATTTGGCCCGTATTTATTTCTTCGTCCTGCTTCTTTAGACCATGGCAGTACGATGATCATCTTTGTGAAGATCTGCCAATAACGAGAACTCATAGTCTTGATCATTACGTTCAACTAGCTCATCTTCTTCATCCTCTGGAACTTCACATTGTATTTCGCTCAATACTTCCTCAGGTACTTTTTTTACGAAGTCAACCATCTTCAATAGAGGCACCCTGGTGGTTGTCTTGGCAAGAGCCATGTCTATGTCACCGTTGCGCCAGTTCTCTCGCAGTTGCTTCATTAGCTCTCTGCCCAAGAATCTAGTGTACGTATCTGGTAGTGTCGACTTATACTTTGCTAACCCCTGGATTCCGCACGCTATTTCTTTTGTGGCATCTTCCACCATTTCTGATGCAATTTTGGATGCAATGAAAGTACTCTCAAGTTTTCCATCGAGACAAGCTGCCAACGCAGTGTTATATGTGTGGTAGTTTGGTGTACAGTTTCGTGAACGCATTCGCTGAAGCCACATCGAAGCCATTGCAGCATTCTTCGTCTTGGCACATGCTCCAAGCACAGTGGTGTACGAGACGACGTTAGGCTCAATACCCTCGTTGAGCATACCAATGAGAATACCCTCACAAGCGAGAATATTTCCTGTCTTCGCCAATCTCTTGAGAGCAATGTTAAACGTGATAATATTACCTTCCGTGCCGAGGGTTTCTCTCATTAGATCGAGAACCTTCACAGTGAGGTCTTCCTCACCGCAGACCTCGCATGTGTTGACGACTGTGTTAAACACATTCAAAGGAGGTTTGTCTGCCTTGCCTTCATTCGCAAGCGTAATCTGCAATGAAAGATTGCGACAAAGTTGAGAGTGAGCAAAAGTGAATAATTCAAGAGAGACGTGGAAAGATTCTAGACTAATGACTCACCCAATCAATCAAAATTGCAGTAGCTTTCCTACTCTTCTCGTTTTTACAGCAAGTAGAAAGTACACTTCCTCCAAACACTTGTGGCAGGTGACAATCCTCGTCTTGGCATCAACTCTAGTAGCTTAACAGCAAGCTTCCATCCATTATCCTTACATGCTTGTTGAATTGCACGCTTGTGGATCAAAGTGGAGGCTCTTTGAGCAGCTCCCGAAGAAGACGCCACAAGAGCATCACCATAATCGGGTGCACACCCCTCAGCCTTTGCCGCGGCAGTCAAAAGGCGCAAGTCCAAGTGCCAAGGTTGTCCATCTTTTCTGCTGCAATGACACCACTAGCAAGAAGGTCACGACCGGCTTCCACAGCTGCAATGTTGTCAAGTTCATACCCAGCTGCCTTGGCATATGTGAGTACTTGAAGGACATCTTCGGCATGATCATCCGACTGGGCAGCTGCTTTTGCAACATCAGCAAAGGTACTAAGAGGAGGTGTAAACAACTTATCAACAACCATGGAACGCAACTACCAAAATTGCCTCTTCTACAGCCCCATCTTGTGCAAGTGCAGATACAAGTCGTCCATAGGTTGCGTCAGTAAGTGAGGAATCACCATTGGGAGAAGATTCAACAGCTGCCACCATTGCCAACGCAGCATCAATTCCACCACACTGATCGTGAGTTGCACCAGGTCCGTCACCCAACGTGTTTACAACACAAGCTGTTCGCCAAATCAATAGGAATTTCATAATCACTTTCTGCCATATCCTCCAAAATCTTACGAGCGGGTTCACTAGCCCTTGCACCATTCAATCTGTTGGCTGCACATGCTTCCAAAACAGCAAGGTAGGCCTCGCGAGGTACATGGACGATCAGACTGTAGAGTATTGCTTATTGAGCTTTTTGAGTTTGCGTGTTGCTGATTTCCAGTGTCCGACGGAAGACTTTTGCATGACTTCGCTAAGGAAGTGTTTTGAAGTCAAAGTCGGGATCAGATTCGTCGCAGAATGTGATGCCATCAGTGGCGCAGAGTTCCTGATTAGGCAAAAGATAAGTAAGAATCGATGTGAGATTTCTGATGAGCATGTACTTAATACGTTTGTAAAGCATTCTCATAATTTTCTTCTTACCTCAATCTCTTCAGGAGTGACAGCAAGAGTCTCCTTCTGCAACGCAACTTCCTTCAACAAACCAAAATGTTCCAATAGCCTTCCTCTCAAAGCAGCTGTTGTTCCAACTGCAGATAGACCAAGTTCTTTGCATTGACTTTGCAACGCTCGGAAGGCAAGTTTATTCACTTCGTCGTACGTCATGCTCGAAGTTTCAGTAGCGCTTGCAGTGGCAGCTGCAACACTTTGGGACGAAGTTGACACCCGAGATGTCCTCACAGAGAGAGGAGACGTCGCTTGAAAGCCATTTGCCACAAGAGATGTTGTGCTCGAGATGAGCATACAGGCGGTAACGAGACGCATGATTACAATATTATATATAAAGATGCCCCGGGCTATCGATTCTCTCCTGCTCGTGAAATGATTCTGTCTTCTCCAACTACAAAACTTTTGTGCGATAGTCTGTTGACTCCGACAATCTTTTCAACAGATCGTAATCAGATCATCCGGCTGTGTTGGTCATTCAGAGGAGGTGTTCCCTTGCGTGCTCCACAACTCACACAATCCACCGGGGCCAGCTCATTTGCGGTGCTGCGGTGTTCCTTTTGGTCTCGAAATCGATGTCGAGTTAGTTGAGAAGTGGAAAGTGTTACGTCATCGAGACACCTGTCGCCACCTAAAATGTCAATACCTAAAAATGGTAGGAAATCTTTGCTCCCAAAAAAATGCGATGACCAAAATTCAAAATTTGTGCCCATGTTACCATACCATCGTAACGAAGCGAAAGGAACTACATACAGAGCCTATTCACATGCATAATATCACATGCATAATATTAACTGGCATCGTAGAGTCTTCTTCGAATAGATATTAACGGTAGTGAGAGCTGTCAAGAGAGTCGTAGTCTAACTTTTATTTCTTGGGTGCGTATTGAGTTTTGTGCCGACCGATACACAAAACAAAGATACACATACAATGTTCGGCTTGGCTAGTGGCGTTTACCAAAATTACTTCGCCCCTCCCAAATTATCAATTCTAATCGTTGGTCTCGATGGCTCTGGAAAGACTGCGCTGTTGGAGCGTATCAAGATTACTAATATCACTACTCAGCTGGATGTGACATCGCAGTTACCACCTACGTATTCGAATGGGGCTGTAGTATTTGGCAGAAATGATTTGGTTGCGTCAGGTAGTAATAGTGGAGCCACTCTTAACAATGGGCGGAAGGCAGTGCCAGCACGTCTTCCTCCGCCACTCCCACCCTCAAAAGCAGCTAGGGGTCGCAAGTTTGTTGACAAAGCTGCGGGCTTATCTGCTCAGGATCATGGAGGTGAAACAACCAGCAGAGAAGAAGTTGACGAAGATGAAAGCAAAATCAACGAGGTGGCACGTCTATTCATTACTAGTGATATCCCTCCGCCACCACTTGCCTATGAGCTCTACACAACAATCCTCGCGACCGCCACTTCCACCCAACAATAGCAAGAGGAAGGTTGCGAACAACGAGAACCTACGTGGCAGCTTACTTATGAACATGCTACGTTGTCCGTCTCCTCAAAAATACATAGCTGCAGCATCAGAGGGAGAGGACGATGAATACCTCGATGATCAACATGATGTTGCGCAATCAACAGCAGCCTCATCACAATCAGGGAACGAAGAAGAAGACGTTGAAGAATGGGATGATGACGAGTACCTGAAAGATTATCACATTGACTACAATGAAAACCAACAGTTTGATATCAAGAACTCAAAGGTAAAAATGTTCCCCTTGGATAAAATACGGCCAACATTGGGACAAAATCTAGCCAAGTTGGACATGTGCGGCTGCAAATGTTCCCTATTTGATTTGAGCGGTGCGGATAAGATGAGGCCACTTTGGGAAAGGTATTATCGAGATGCCGATGCCATTGTCTACGTTGTCAATTGCGCGGATACTTCCTTGGAGAACTTGGAGAAAGTCGAAAAGTGAGTTTGAACAGCTTTGTCAGAATGATGTGATACAGCGTCATTGTCGAGCTGGATTGCCGATTTTAATCTTTGCCAATCAGATTGATTTGGCATACAGAGAGTATGGAGATGCTACCGATAGTGATGCGAAGAATGGTGGTGGTAAACGTGAAGTTAGCTGGAATGCTGACGAAGAAGACAATTTTGTCGGTGGTGGAAACCCAGACCCAGCCTCTCTGGAGGAAAATGGCACGAGAGCTCTCGAGTTCCATGATTTGGCTGCATTCTTTGGATTGCAAAACAATAACGACCACAACAGCAATATGTTCTTATTTGGAGGGTCGGCCAAGTCAGGTGAGGGAGTTCGAGCATCAATGGAAGTCTTAACCGCGCATGCCAAGCGATATAATTTGGCAAGACAAGCCAGAGGAATATGATAGCATGTATGAAACGATTGTAAAATTATTTCATTGTGTGAGTTGCAAGTGTTTCCTTCATTCCGTCACGTATCTCTTCAGAAGCGGAGTGGCAATGTAAATTTGTACACTACCAAAGTTCAAGTTTACAACCTCCTTCACACGGAAAGATCCGAATGTATCAATTTGAATCTCACCCTCTTCATCAACACTCTTGACAGGGCACCTTACCCCTTCAATCAACTTGACAAACTCGGGCGGTGATGGGAACTCCTGAATACTTTTTTGCAAATGCATGTATTCTCTTGGAGCACCACTCAATAACGCTCCCATAGATGGAATCACATGACGAATGAACGCACGTGCCATTGATCCCATAACACCCGAGTCTTCCCCCGGTTCTGAAAATTCCATAATAGCTAGCTTGGTTGGTGCATCACCTCCCTTCTTCAAAACTCGATTGATTTCACACAATGCTTGTTCCTTCTCGGGTACATTACGAATACCAAATGACATGGTCGCTGCATCAATCGTATTATCTTGCAACGCAGTAAGCCTACGTGCATCCCCTAATTCCAGAGTGACAATATTTGTCAAGTCCGATTCTTTGACTTTTGTTTTACCCACATTCAACATGTTCTGTGAGGGATCCAATCCCAATACCGCCGAGTTGATAGTTGACGCTGATGATGAATATTTCTCCGCAGCCTTGCCTAATAAGATGGCCACATCTGCAGTACCAGTTGCCAAATCCAATAGTTTCACATCATGTGCCGAAGATGTGAATAATTCTCCATTTGGCCCAACCACCTCGGAAACTAATCGATGCCTCCATCCCATATCCAAATTTAATGCAAGTGCTCTATTGATAAAGTCATATCGGGTAGCTATTAAATCGAACATGGATCCTGTGCCATGGTCAGAGGGGGGAGGTGCAATTGTGGAGCGGAGGAGTTGAGTGTAGAGAAAGAAGAGGGGAAGTGGTAGGATGGCCACGATGTAGAACCATCTGTTGGAAGATTTGGAAGAAGCTGCTTTGGATGATGATGATTTTTGAGAGCACATTTTGATGTTGTTTGTTGGAGGTATTATGAGCGTAGTATAGCCATGTAGTTGTTAGATTACAATAAGATGCTTTTGTTCTATGACAGTGACGATGACGCGCCATTGAAGATCCAAGCCAACATATAAGGTGGAAGCTTTTGAGGAGAGATGAGAGGAGATGCGAGGGTTACCTCTTACTTCGATCAATTTCGAATTCCTACGTAGCCTCTGGTATGCCGTGAGACCTTTCATCGACAACCGTCTCACTTCTCACTTTGCCTTAGGTGAGTGACCATGGTCGATGTTGGCGGCAGCCCAGTAGGAGGCAGTAAGCGCTGTCTTCGTATCCATACCTGTTGTATGATAGTGGTATAGGTTGTGGAGCTGGGCTGTCGTTTGCGGTGTCTCTATCGACATTAAACTCATCATTTGATGAATATTTGTGTTCGAGAACAAAAGCATGTAAATGTAATAAATCTGCATCTCTTTCCATAAAATGCAAAGCTAACGCAAAACCCTCTCTGTATTTGTTATCAAACAGTCGGTAGTCAGATTTTCATAACTCAAACAACATCAAAATGACCTCCTACGTCCCCCCCGGAAAGAAAGAAGCTGGCCTCGAAGATGCCGGTGCCCAAGTACACCGCATCCGCATCACCTTGACTTCCCGTAACGTCAAGAACCTCGAGAAGGTATGCGCCGACTTGAAGAAGGGTGCCACCGACAAGAAGCTTAATGTTTCTGGACCCGTCCGTCTCCCCACCAAGAAGCTCAAGATTACCACCCGTAAGGCTCCTTCTGGTGAGGGTACCAACACTTGGGACAAGTTTGAGATGCGTATTCACAAGAGGTTGATTGACTTGCACGCTCCTAGTGATGTTGTGAAGCAGATCACCAGCATCAGCATTGAACCTGGTGTAGAGGTTGATGTTACTATCAATGATCGTTAAATGATACATAAAAAATGATAATTGAAATTGAAAAGATGTACAATAGTGCTATTGTAGAATTGGTGTGCCATCCCCTTAGATACGCAGATCGTTACTAAGCAATACTGGTCTATTTTTTAGCTGCATTTATTGCCTCCTCTTTCAGTTTTTGCAACTGTTCTTTCTGTTCATCATTGAAAGGTACATCCGCAGGCACATCCTTTCCAAATCCCTTTTTTCTACTGATTGTATTGTTTGCATTGCTGCTTTGTGGTTGTGGAGCTGTATCAATCAATGCAGCGTCTACCAATTGCTTCTCTCTTCCAATTCGTTCAACGTGTATTAAATATTTGTTCCACTCAGCAAAGAATCCCTCGACCTGTTCAGGCTTTGCTTTTGTGTGTAGCCGGAACTAAAATTTTGCAGATGCAATGAAGATGAGTAATGATAGAAAGAATTCCAGCAGCAGAGAATAGAAACATAATGAACTCTTCTTACCTCTGCCTTGACATATGCATCGCCGAGTTGTTTCATTTCATGAGGTAGATAACGAGCATGTGCTCGTAATATATTTTTGTACAGAGAGATTCCCTTGAGGCGACTTGACGACATGATTATATTTTTCTGATCCTTTTTGAAACATATACTTTCTGAAAGTAGTATTCCCAACGATAAATCTCTTCACTCTTCGCCTACAATATTATACATCCGCAGACTGATTCAGTGCTGCATTGCTCACTCTATATAGAGATAATGCAATCGCAACATGCTACATCATATGCTATCCTTCTGCTTCTCTCTGCCTTTCATTCTTCCCATCGCCATCGCATCGCTCAGCGGCAGCCCTCAAATCAAAGAACTTATCTAAAAGATTCTTCAAGCGCGCCAAATTTCCAGCCAATGCTGAATGCTGGACCGGCCCATGCATGCCATGAGATTTGAGATTTCCAGGCTGGCTCTGGAGAAGTCGGCTGCATGTATTACTTTTGCATCGATTATATCTGATCTCACCATTGACGCTGGCTTGTTGGATATCAGCACTAGGAAGCTACCATGGCAGCGAAGAAGAAATCCTCCACGGCCGCCGCCGCCTCCGCTACTACCCCGGCTTCCGATCCCCTCATGAATCTGGCGTGGTTTGGGGCTGTTGCATACGCATTACTTCTCTTCTTGATCAATGCGTATGTTATTCGTATGCAGGCAATTGATGAATATGGTCCTGTGATTCATGAGTTTGATCCCTACTTTAATTGGAGGGCCACTCAGGTGAGCACCTGTGACGTCGGAAATACTTGGCCATGCTTTTGCTATCTTCTATTGCGAACGCTAACCTCGTATTGTACATCTAACTAACGCATCCCTCCCACAACAGTACCTCTACGAAAACGGATACAAAAAGTTCTTCACCTGGTTCGATCACATGGTATGGTATCCCCTCGGTCGTCCAGTAGGAACAACAATTTACCCCGGGATGCAATTCACAGCCGTCTTTCTCAAAAATTACGTGTTTGGAGAAAGCATGACCCTCAATGATATCTGCTGCTACATTCCCGTTTGGTTTGGTGTCATGGCTACGATTTTGGTGGGGTGTATTGCCTATGAGGCGAGTTTGTCGGTGAATAGTGGTGGGAATTTCATTGCTGTTGCCATCGATGCTTTGAAGGGAAATTATACAGTATCGAAAGATATGGCTTCCACGAGTGTTACCAAGAGATTTTTAGGATTTGAATCTCCCGCTGTGGAATGTGCAATCTTTGCAATGGGATTCATGGCCGTTGTTCCTGCTCATTTAATGAGGTCTGTGGGTGGTGGATATGATAATGAGAGTGTGGCTGTGACTGCCATGACATTGACGTTTTATCTTTGGGTAAGATCTCTTCGTAATGGTGAAAAATACAACTATTTGTTTGGTGTTCTTGCGGGTGTGGCATACTTTTACTATGGCTGCGGCTTGGGGTGGATATATCTTTGTGCTAAATATGGTTGGTGCTCATGCTGCCTTTTTGGTGTTGATGGGAAGATTTTCGCCAAATGTGTACCTATCCTACACTCTGTTTTATGCGGTGGGAACTGTTTTGGCAATTCAAATTCCTGTAGTTGGTTGGTCACCATTGAAATCTCTTGAGCAATTGCCATCATGTGCCGTATTTGTTGGGTATCAGCTTTTGTATTACTGTGAGGGCATGAGAAAGAAAAATAAGTGGGGCCGTAAAGAGTCGTGGAAGTTTCGTATCCAAGTCTTTGGTGCTGCGGCCGTGCTGGGAAGTTTGTTTATCATGGCTGTAACTCCCAAGGGATATTTTGGACCAATTAGCTCTCGTGTTCGTGGTCTCTTTGTTCCACACACGAAAACTGGAAACCCTCTCGTGGATAGTGTTGCAGAACATCAAGCTGCGTCTCAACAGGCGTATTGGCAATACTTGCATATGCTTTGTTTCATGGCCCCCATCGGATTCTTCATGGTACTGTTCCGATTTGGTGACGCGTCATGTTTCCTCGTCGTGTATGCTGTGGCTGCGTACTTTTTCTCACACAAAATGGTGAGATTAATCCTTCTCGCAGCACCCATCTCAAGTTCTCTGGGTGGCATTGCTGTTGGACGAATTGTCAGCTGGTCCACTAGTGTTTTATTGGGTGAGGACGATCAACCACCAGGAGAAGAAAGATACGAATACCGCGACAAAGCCCAAGTCGGAAGGAAAGAAAAAGAAGAAATCATCATCAACTTCAAACGAGAGCATGGCAGGATTCAAAGCTATCAGCAATGGATTCACTGAAGCATCAAACTCTTATGAGGGCAAGATTGTCAAATCAATCGCCGCCGTTGTCATGTGTGTTTCTCTCTTACTATGCAGGCGACTACATTTGCAACATATGCATGGAGAATTTCTGCCAGTCTCTCTAACCCGTCCATCATCCTCAAAGGACAAACACACGATGGGCGTATCATCAAGGTTGATGATTATCGCGAGGCATACTGGTGGCTCCGCGATAACACTCCTGAGGACGCTCGAATCTTGGCTTGGTGGGATTACGGGTACCAAATTACTGGAATTCGCTAACCGAACGACCGTTGCTGATGGAAATACATGGAACCACGAACACATTGCACTCCTTGGTAAGTGCTTGACAGGAAGTGTGGAGGAAGGATATCAGATTGCACGTCATCTTGCTGATTATGTTTTGGTCTGGGGAGGAGGAGGAGGCGATGATCTGGCAAAAAGTCCGCACTTTGGCAAGAATTGCGAATTCAGTGTACCGCGATCATTGTCCTCCTGGCGATGTGACTTGCCGCTCGTTTGGTGTATTGGATCGGCAGGGAACCCCGTCACCAATGATGGAGCGCAGCTTCCTCTACACTCTCCATAGCCACGAACTGAAGCCAGGCGTTAAGGCAGACCCAACAAAATTCTCAGAAGTATACCGTACCAAGTATGGTAAGGTTCGCATTTACAAGCTCCTTGGAGTCTCGCAAGAGAGTAAGAAATGGATTGAAGAGAACAGGGAATGTGATGCAGGCGGGTGGTTCTGCCCTGGTAAATACCCACCTGGTCTCAAACAGATTCTCGACAAGAAGAAGGACTTCGCTCAATTGGAAGATTTCAATCGTGGGACTAAGGATGATGAATACCAGAAACAGTATTTTGAGGACCTGAACAACCCTGAATTGGCAAAACAACGTGCGGTATTGAAAATGAAGCGCGATGAAGAGAGGAAAGGCCAAAGAACAGCCGAAGAAAACACTTTCGGATGAAGAAAAGATTGAAATCTACAGCACATGGGAAGACACTTCTGACACAACGCTTATGTGGCAACTCGTCACAACAAATGCTATTGATGACTTGAATCGATGGTTGGATCAAGATCCTGGCGCAGCTTGGCTTCGTAGCGCAGACGGACGCGGTCCAATGTGGTGGGCATTCGAATCGAAGAACCAGGATATTGTTTCAATACTGATGACAGCGGGTGTTCCTCACAACGACAAGGACAAGAATGGTCTCGCACCTGTTGATCTACTGCGGGAATAGTCAATTTTTGATCGTCATAGATAGACCTCCATAAGTAAATAAGCACTTCCTCAACATTAGGAAAGAATTTGTATTGTATCTAGTTGATTCCTTTTACAATGTTATATTACACAATCTCAAGTCTTCATTCTCTTCTATTGCTGGTTTCTCTAAAAGCAGAACGCTTATTCTCCAGTAGCGATGAACTGGAGCAGATCAATTCTCGTTACGATTCCGCTAACCACGCTTTTGCTGACAACAGCCATCGCGTCGCCGTTTGATTCAGCGCTACGAGCTCCAGCTTGATCGCTCTCAGTGTGGCGACGCTTCCTTGCAAAGCATCTTTGCTCAGTAATGATAAGAGCATACGGTTCGATGTCCAACGCACTTGCCAAATCCGAAAGCAATGCGTTCATGGGCAACTTTCGAAAAGTCTTGTAAACTACTTTCGCATCTGCAACGCTGGTGTTGGGCTGCGCAGTTCCATTGATAATTTTTCTAGTCATGTTACCCTCCGTCACAACACCCATCACATCTCCATCTGAATCAATTACTGGCACCATGTCAAAGCCCTCACGCTTTAACAGCGCGAATTGCATCCTTGCACTTCACGTTCCACGAGATAGTCAACGGAGTATTCAGCTCCAAATCGCACACTCGCTTGTTAGCCCACCAATTCTGATACTGCTTCTTTTTGATAATTTCATTGTCGATGAAGGCATGATCAATCATCCACTCATCCGAGAGAGCTTTCGTCATGTAGTTGCGAACAGAGTCAGGCAAAATCACAACGCAATTTTGTCCCTCGCCCAACTGAGCAGCTGCCTTGATGGCACAGGATACGGCAGAACCAGAGGATCCACCGCAGAGCAATCCCTCATTGCGGATTAGTTTTCTCATCATCACCAAGCTCTCTGAATCATTGCTCTTCATCCACTGGTCAACCATGGACCTATCCAACACACCGGGGATAAAATCATAGCCGATGCCTTCTACATGGTACGAGGTCAATCTTCCTGGATCATTCAATGAGTCGGGCAGTGCCAATATAGAACCAATAGGATCCACTCCTACAATCTTAACATTGGGGCATCGTTGTTTGATTTTGGCAGCCGTTCCAGAGATTGTACCACCTGTACCAGCGCCAGCCACCAACATATCAATCTTTCCATCTAGCTGCTGCAATATCTCCTCTGCAGTTCCATCATAATGAGCCAACGGATTGGCTGGGTTTGTATATTGATCTAGAATATGACTGTTCGGTGTTTCACGCTGCAACTTCCTTGCAATACTGATATGACTATCCGGAGCATCCCAAGCTGCCTCCGTGGGTGTACGTATGATCTCCGCTCCAAGTGCCTTCAACACATCGACCTTTTCTTTTGACATCTTTTCCGGAAGCACAATGATACATTTGTATCCCTTAACAGCAGCCGCGAGCGCCATGCCAATGCCTGTGTTTCCAGAAGTTGGCTCAATCAATGTATCGCCAGGCTTGATACGGCCTGACTTTTCAGCATCTTCAATCATTCGGAGGCCAATGCGATCCTTCACGGAGCCGCCGGCATTGAAGTACTCACATTTGGCATATATATTGCATTTGATGTTAGGTGGGAAAATTTTATTGCTGAGCTTCACAAGAGGCGTATTTCCAATAACTGAGAGAACCGAATCCACTGGTGGCGGGCAGTGAACGAGAGAGGCCGATGGGCCTGTGGATTGTGATACTATCTTGTCCATTCTGAAAGTTATTGTTGTAATAGATTATACAGCTATAATATAGAAGAGACAAGCTCCAAAACTGACCGATAATACAGTAGTAGCAACCAATTATTTATGACTGTTGCGGAGCCCTGCTCCTCTGCTGCAACCTGTTTTTGACACGTGAGAATACTGGGAGCAATTCTCATCGTGTAACTGTCTCCATGGTGTCGTTGTCGTTTTTATCCGCGAATCCGCGAGTCGCGAATCGATCCAAAAGCTAGGCTAGATGCATGCAAGCTCTCCATCAAAGCTCCCACCAAATAAGAGCTGCTGCATGCAATGATTGGAGCTTTCACAACGATTGAAACAAGAGGTGCTCTTGCTTACTGGAGGTAATTATTTCGAATTCATAGGCAAATGATTAAGTCTCATTTCAATAATTTATCGCTAGAGCGTTAACAATATCATTAAGTCATAACTTCAATAGTGAACTGAAGAAAACGTGTCCATGACTTACTTCACTGGTGAGTAAGTGTGAAATACTTTCCCAGGAGTTGGTTTGGGTTTGTTTGGTCCACGGGGATTAGTTGGCTGCCGAGTTGGATGCGGTGTTGCATAGAACGCTGAGAATGAAGTTTGGGGTGCAGAACTTGACGACTGTTGTGATGGCTCGGATGCTTGTGTTTCTTCAGGCGTTGGCTCCGTTGCAGCTGCAGCAGCCACGGGCTTCATCGAAGGAGAGTTTGACTCAACTCTAATATCCTCTTTGACTGGACCATTCATCTCTTTAAGCAGAGGGCCCATGATCTCAGGAATATCATCTCCACGAAAGATCGACGTAATATCACTGACCTCACCAACAAATCTCGCTGCATTGTTGTCACGTAAAAATTGAACGAAGTCTGCGTGCATACTTTCTTCAAAAAAGGGCCTCTCAGAAACTGTTTTTGCATCTAAATCGTTGCTGAATGACCTATAGCTCAAAGTCATTGTAAACGTAATAATGAGGATACCACTCTGTAGACTTCTAGCTCTTCGTCCTCTTCTTCTATTCGGAGGCTGTTCCACGTTCGTGATTTCAATGCTTGCGGTAACATCAAAGGCAATGTTTTGAAAAGCATCCGTGCCTCGCCCCTCATCATTATAGAATTGTTCGACGTAGGCTGCAGTTAGCATCTTGAACTGTGTTTTTCCCATCTCCGATAGGTCAGATATGCCATACAGTACCATTCGCATCCCAGCCTCTTCATAGGGACCGAGAAGTGGATAAGGCGAAAGAGGAGTGGGTTGAGCTGTTGTGATGGAGAATTTTGGCAGAGCAGACGGCATGTCTGTTTCAATTTGCTTTGCATCTGCTGGCATCAGAGTTGGAATATCTGTCGGTTGTATTGTAATTGTTTGAGTTGGCGTCATTGTTTCTGTATTGGTTTGAGTTGGCATGTGTGTCGCACTCGATGGAAATGCGGTAGGCTTCCTATTTAACACGAAGACACCGCCAGAAAAAGACAATGGTTGCCCATCGTTGGGACTAGTAGGTTCTGAGGCAGTATCAGCTTTACTCTGCGATGGCCTTAATGACGGAGCAGACGTGCGAGATGATGCGAAGTAATCACTAAAGAACGCATCATTTTCTGGCAGTAGCACGTACGGCCGCCCCTCCCCGTTTGCATCATTGCCACCTCTACTTTCTCTTCCTGACAAACCAAAACTCAGCCCAATGATCAGCCCAAGCAGCAGTAGTACCAAAGCAACAATTTTCCAAACGTGTTGCCTCATGCCAGAGAGCCTCGAAGTTCCCTTGTCACCATTCATCTCAACTAACGGTGCAGATTCCAAATCCGGACCATCTACATAATTGCCCTTTCGTGTTGACATAGGTTGCGCCTTGCCCGCTTTTGTGTCGTTGGCGAACTTGACCTTTCTTCTGTTCTCTCCGTCTGAAAATTTAACTTTTTTCCTCCTCTCTCCACCGCTACGACGTCGATGTTGTTGTTGCTGATGTTGTCGTTGCTGATGTTGTTGTTGCTGATGTTGTTGCATTGGCTTATAATAATTGCTGTAGTCTTCTATCAATGGCTGAGATTGTGAGTCTTGACTAATTGAGGAGTCAGCCATCAAGTCAGGCATGGAGTTCTCTATCATTAAAATCAATTCATCTTTAGTCACACACTCGGAAGGATCTAGCCGCAGTCGTTCCGCCACTAATCGCAGCTCCGAAAAGCTACATGCACGCAGTGACCTTCTGAGGTTGTCCCCTTCGCTTGTTCCACTATCGTGAGTCATTTGATCTTCCTCGTATGATACTGAGGAGCTGCTTTGCACATAATTCTTATGATGAGGACTACCCATGTGATTACTTTCGTCGTCTTCATTTAGACGCAGAGATGCCGACCTTTCGCGAGTCATTTGATCTTCCTCGAAGGATACTGTAGGACTGCTTTGCACATGATTCTGATGCTGAGAACTGTTCTTGTGATTACTCTCTTCATCTTCGTTCAGACGCAGAGATACCAGTCTTTCGAATTCAATAGCTATCAAATCTAATGCCTCTTCGTTGGACCAACAGTAATCTAATCCAAGGTTATCCATACGTCTCGCAAAATTTTGCAATTCTTCCAGCGAGAGCTCACTTAAATATGCATCCTTGCGAAACCCCTGCTTGCTTTTTTTACCTTTGAAACTCCAGCCTGGTGGCCCATCGTTGCCAAATATTTCTTGTATAAGTGCCTCGAGTTGCATTGGCGTAATAGCAGAAAGAAGCGTGCGCATTTCATCGAAACGCTGTGGTACAAAATCTTCCCGTGATCGCTGAGAACTTTCGTCTACACTCCCTTCTGCAGTGTTATTGATATTATTGTATGAGTCGTTTAATTCTCCCTCTTGTGAGAAGTCTGTATTGGAATCATAAATATTGTCTGAGTTGTGTAATTCACTTCCTTGAGAGAAGTTTGTATTAGAATCATACATGTTATTTGAGTTGTGTAATTCACTTCCTTGGGAGAAGTTTGTATTTGTTTCATACCCACTGCCTTGATATTGAGATAGGTTGGTATTGGAATCGTTGAATAATTCATTGCTCTCTGTTATGTTGGTTCCAAGTTCGTGTGGTGCTTCTGACGACTCTTCTTTAATGGATTGTAAAGACGCAGCACCATTATTTTCGGACTGGTCAATCTTTTTCTCGTGGTAATTGTCGAATGACGAATTGACTTTAGATCCTAATTCTGTAGACACATGAGAGACATTTTTTGATTTACTGAAAGATGTCTCATCAAAACGAGCTCTTTTGACATTGCTATTGCTATTGTCATCGCTGCTGCTACTGCGTAATGACTTCTTTCTTTCACTTGCAGTAGATGATGAGCGAGTACTACTACTGGATGCAGGAAACTTTCGAGACAACTCATTTGAACTGGCAGACCCAGACACCGAGGAAAATACGCTATTGATGCTGTTTTGTTTGACAGGATTTTTAAGATGTGAAGATGATTTACTGCCGGCAGTAGATATGCCCAGTGATGCCTTTGCAGCAATCAGATTCTTATTTTTTTCGGATCCTTGAGATGATGATGCTTGAGACGGCATTGTTGACTATTTTGAACAAGTGATTCTGAAACACTCAACTGGATCTAAAAGATGCAAGGCACACCGCGTCTGATACGCGCCTAACCTCTACATAATTAGACAGCAACAAGTTGGCTGCTAATTATCATGCTACTTATGCAATCTTAATGACATAAATATATTATGTAGATGAGCGTAATGGCTTATGCTGGCTTCACGAATAGCATGCTCATCCAAAACTTCGCAACTTGCACGTTGGAAATAGGGGGCGAGGGGGGAGACCCCGATATTGAGGGTTTGATCTCGTGGCAAAATCGTCTATTTACATACCTAGCTAAATACTTCTAGGCATCCCCCCTCCTGGCGGGGGGATTACCGGGGGGGGAATCCCCCGATATCGGGTAGGCTAGCCCCCTATTTCCAAAGGCCTAGCTAAGTAAATACAGTGAGTCTACAGTAACTGTCCGCTGCTGTGTCTGCTGGCGGCAGCGGACAGTTACCGTGAACGGACACATAGTGGAAACGGGTGTACATACGGGAAAGTACTGGTACATATAGATACTTAAGTACATCCTACTTACGTGCTAAGAAGAATGGATCCAAACGAGCTTGCCGTGGTGCTTTTGTCTGTTTCTTTGCAATCCTGCCTCGTTCATATCTGCTGTGAGCTAGGCGAAGGGAAGTATTTACATCAGCAAGCTTGGAAGCTACGTCATCAAAATCCGTTCCGTCACACTTCAATTTCCTCAGCTTCCCTGTCATTTCTACAATTTGTGCACTCAATTCATTGATAATTTCAGGCGTGACGTAGCTCACAGAGATTGCTTCGGGCGGCAGCGCAGCTAAGACTCATTGTATTGCTTTCTAAATATTAGTTCTTGTACGGTCCTCCCCTGCTGCGTACTCATGTTGTGTCCGCCATGGTGCGGGCTGGTAGGTGGCTGGCTGGTGGGGTGACGGACGACGGACTGACTGTGTCTGGACTTCCCAGCGGACACTTACTGTGAACGGACACTTACCAGAGCGGACAGTTACTGTAGACTCACTGTATGCTTATTTTTATGTAGTTCAGCAGCCCCTCCCACGTCCCCCGCTGTCCGGTTCGTCCATTTTCAAAAGGAGCACCGCGACTCACTTTCGTGGTGAGGGTTCGTTTAGGTTCATTCAAACCGCTTTCAACGCACAAGCTTGCTCGCAAACGTGCATTCCTTTTTCCATGTTGTATGCACGATACTTCTACACGGTTGAATGGACACATCACATCAAAGAGACAGCATTGAATTGCTGTCATAGTGGATATTTCGTTATCGGAATGGGCAACAAGCAATCCCATCAAGTTCACAAAGACGACACTAGTAATACCTCCGACAACATGAGTCTTCGTTTCACTGTAACTTACGTGAGTTTTTCGCTTACCCAAAATTTCATGTGTGATAATTTTTGACATCAACTATGCAGCGGCGCTTCTATCTTCCTTCGTTGCTATAATCTTCTTACCATCTCTGTTTGATATAAATGATACTTCTCTCATCTAATAAAATTTAGTGTCGCAACTGAGATGGCGGAGGACAAGAGCGTGATACGGCAATGTCCTCCGTGAAATCTGTATTCCCCGACGCACAAGTCACTCCGAAATGCATTAACAGCTATCCCATCCGAGTGAAAATTGAAGCTCATGAAAACGGCAACACTCAAACTATTTGGGAGGGCGACCAAAGGAACCTGTTTCGAAAGTATGCCAGTAAAAGAAAGAAGTCAATTGAGGCAATGGTGAAAAATTTGAATGACTTAAAGGCATCTAAGCTGTAATAGAAATGAGGAACAACTTTTTGGTAATAAGGTGATGTGCGTTGGAATGACGGTGACTACTAGCAATTGTGCAGTCAGCTGATATCATTGTGCATCACATCATTGCCAATAAAGAGAGAACATAAATAGTGACTGTCCAGAATAGCATTATGCGTTTAGTTTAGATACTGTTTGTTTTGAATGGCTATACAAATAATAATATATGATCATCAGCCCTCATGCTCACTCAGTCTGTTGATAATGTCTGAGCAAAATTCGTCAGAATATTCATACTCTGGATTGTATCCATGTACGTCTGCAACAGGTTGAGGAGGAGGTTGAGGTTTAGAGGGCTTGCCTTGCTGCTGCTGTTGCTGAATATGGCTGTCAGCTTGAGCCTTTTTAGCCTTCTGCTGGCGCGTTTGTTTCTCCTTGTAGGCTTTCAGTTCCATCTGTAAGCGGTCTCTGTCTTTAGATGCCATCAGGTTGTACTTCTTCTTCTCGGCAGGGGTCAATCCACGCCAGCGCTCTCCAAGTATTTTTCCTATTTCAGCAAACTTGATACCTTTGAATTCTTTTTGGATCTTCGGTCGTTCTTCCATTGTAAACCAAACGTAAGCTCCCACTGCACGCTTCGGTGCATCTGGATCCTTGCGTTTTTTACTAGGTGGACTTTGCACTCGTCTTCACATGATGCTCACTCATGCTTTGCTGTGCACTCAACCTGGCAGCATTCATTTGAGAGGCTTGAGTAGTCCAGACTGCCTTTTCATGTGGCTCCAAAGCCTTGTACCGCTGACTAGTGTACTTAGATAATTCGGCAGGTGACATGTGTGGATTTAGGCTTTTGAAATGGTCTCTATTAGCGTTTTGGTAAAGAAAGTAGGCTGATGCGTTTGGCACGACATCACTATTTGTCTCATAAGACGACGGTGGATTATAGCGATTGACACTCAAAGAGGAAGGTGAAGAGGAAGACTGCTTCTGCTGCTCGTTATTAAAATAGGAAGGATAATTAGCATTGCCACTCTGTAGAAACGAATCGTAGGTGCGATCCTGTTGAGCGTTGGATACACCAGCGTGGTCTTCGGCAGGTTTTTTCGTCACCCAATCAGGAAGTGTAGGTAATGGCGCATCCAGAGATGCATCTTGGCCAGCGGCACGCTGCCGCTGCCGCCGCGTAGGCGACGGAGGAGGACTAGGTTTAGACATGATAGAAGTAAGGAGATGGTAACTCATGTGTAATTTGTTTCGATTTTTATGTGACGATAGGGAGCAAGACGGAGACACCTTCTCTTAGTCGTTCGACACACCCATCGTGCCAAGAACATCTCTGTGTTTCTTTCACACGATACTTACAAACTATAAGAGCATGTGACTCTAGCCTACCTCAACCTTGCAAGTCCCCCTTCTTGCTCCCTGAGGGCCAGGTTCTTTGGCAAGACAGTATGGCCATCTTCCATCTTGCGTAGAGGAAAAAACGGGAGCGGCGTACGTTGACGTTGCGTTACCATGGAGTTCTGTCGCAGCGCCCCTTAGCGAGTTGGTCTTGTTTGGTCGTAAGAATAAAGAAGGTCGACCAATTTAGATCAGTTTAAATTTGCATCGTCACTCCACGTCACATCAGTTCCAAAGTCGAGCTTTGGTAGACAGTTAGACGGGTAATGTTGTCCTTCTCGATGACCGGGCCATTATGGAGATACCCGTGAGGATTGTTTTGGTCGGCTGGCTGATCTGAGAAACACCCTCGAAAACACCACTTCCATCCAGTTGTGTAGTGCTGCATTATATTTTTGGTAAATTATTCATTGTTCTGGCAGCAGGTGATTGAATTGAAAGAGGAGGAAAGAATCAAAGATAAATAAAAATGAGAAGCTTTGCAGCAAAGGCGTCCGTCGCCGCCGTGGCATTCCTGAGAACATGCCATGGGTTTTATGTTCCTGGTGTGAAACCTCATGAATTTTTGCCCGATGAGGAGGTTCCAATGAAGGTCAATTCATTGACTTCCATCCATACTCAGGTAAGTTATTCGTGATAGTTAGTGGGTAGAAAGAGATTGAGTGCTTTGAATGCAGATTTTTAACACACACGTGTTGTGCTACGCTTTGCAAATAATTACTTTGTCTTCATCACAGCTACCCAAAGATTATTATCGCCTTCCATTTTGTCGTCCCAACGGTGGACCTAAAATGGCATCTGAAAATCTCGGAGAATTCCTAACCGGCAACAAAATTCAGAACTCGGCGTACTCCATCAATATGCTTCGCGAGGTATTCTGCCAGGTATTGTGTCAAGTTACTCTTACTCCAATTGAGGCGAAGAGCCTAGCTACTCACATCAAATATGGGTACCACAATAATTGGATCATTGATAACTTGCCCGGAGCTAGTGTTGGTTTGACAGGAACAGGACATCATCAAACTCACTATGCAGGAGGATTTCCCATTCGGATTTATTACCCAGGATTCTCCCGAGGCTTTTGTGTTCAACCATGTTAACATTATTTTGGAGTACCACAATCCCGAGGGGAAGGAGGGACATCGCGTCGTTGGATTCGCCGTCGAGCCCATGAGTATCAATCATCACTATGCCGGCGGATTTCAGTGGGATGGTGTTTCAAGTGATGGATTTACCAAGCCTCTTGATACGTGCATTGCCAATCAGCATGCCGATCGTAGTAATATTGGTGATTTCCAACGAGTTAGGCCCGGAGAAAATATTATCTACACTTATGATGTGATGTGGAGGTATTCGGAGACTGCTTGGGCTTCGAGGTGGGATGTTTATTTGAGTGAGGATCACATGGTTCCAGCACAGGTACACTGGTATTCGATTACAAACTCAATTTTGGTGGTGTTGTTCCTTTCCTTGTTGGTTGTCTCCATTTTGGTGCGTAACCTTCGCAGGGATATTGCTGGATACAATGCGATGGCAGCACTTACCGACGAAGAGAAGGAGGAGGAAGCGGAAGAGAGTGGCTGGAAATTGGTACATGCCGATGTCTTCCGTCCCCCACAAAACTGGCCAATGGCTTACTGCATCTTGGTTGGATCGGGTGTACAAATTGGTGTTTCCGGGTTTGTCCACCATCCTCCTTGCGGCAGTTGGCTTTTTAAGCCCCGCTCGTCGTGGAAGTTTGATGACTTCCGTTTTGGTCTTTTACATGCTTTGCGGGTGTCTCGCTGGATATGTTTCAAGCAGATTGTACAAATCATTTCCGTGGACGTCAGTGGCAGCTTTGCACACTATTTACGGCAACTGGATTCCCTGGCTTGTGCTTCTTCACGTTCATCTTCTTCAACACAATATTGGCATTCTTCCGCTCCACGGCTAGTGTTCCATTTTTGGATTTGGTAATCGTCGCTGCCATGTGGTGCTGCGTTTCCATCCCTCTTGTCTTCCTTGGAGCTTACTTTGGTTACAAAGAAGAGGCGATCTCCTTCCCAACTGTGACTTCTACAATTGCCCGTGCCATTCCTGAACAAACAACCGTTCATGAAGCCTATCACGGCAATTCTTTTGGCAGGTATGGTCCCATTCGCTGCTGCCTACGTCGAGCTATTCTTCATCATGACATCGCTGTGGATGGACCAATTTTACTACGTCTTCGGGTTCACTCTCGGAGTCTACGTAATTCTTCTCATCACCGTCTCAGAAGGTTACTGTTCTCCTTTGCTACTACCAGCTATGCGCCGAAAATCATAGGTGGTGGTGGTTCACCTTCCTTTCATCGGGAAGTATTGCTGGGTACACCTTCATCTACAGTGCGTTCTGGTTCAAGAGTCTTGAAGCATCGAGGATGCTCATCACTTATTTGCTGTACTTTGGATACATGTTCCTCATCAGTTCAGCCTTGTTCTTAGTGACTGGAAGTATGGGAGCTTTAGTCAGTTTGTGGTTTGTGCGTAAGATTTTCAGCACCATCAAGGTTGACTAAAATATATATAAGTAATGTATGGTAGGGGGACCTGAAGCTCAGTCTTGAATCTGTATTGTAAATCAAAAGCATAACGGGACACTTACAATAACGAATAGTAATCAGAACTTTCTTGTGAAGACAACTTAGGTACGGGGAGAGTAGTAACAGATAACAGAGAGAACGATACTTTCACTCAGCTATATCATAATATGCCAACATACATCATAACCCCTAATCAAATACTATTAATTAAACAGGTCCCCAATAATTTACTACGAGATCTAATTCTGTCACCGCTTCCCCTCAGCTTACCGCCATCATCCCACATCAAATGGGAAACATCACTTCTCACTCCATCGAAGTCTGATATCCTCCGCGTCTAAAATCCTCATCAGTCCCTCACAGCCAGATTTAAGGTGTTTTGGTGAAACGACGAGAATTGGTCAACCTCCTCTGAATTTGTGCATGAGACTCTCTCCCCGAAGCCTTTGACGCCTGCGCCGCAAGTCCTCCCTGCATACCCTCATAGGCTGCTTTCTTGGTCCCCGAACGTTTAAGGGAGGCTGCTTTCACAGCTTCGGGATATTTTTTGCATGCGTAGGGTAGATCAGCTGCGTTGCTCACCTTTTCAGCCAACATTTTGCATTTATCTAACGTGTATTCTGTTGATTGATAGTTTTTTGTTTGGACGTTTCCGTGAGATTACCAGGGCGGATTGCAAGCAGAAGAAAGAAGTGAGAAGGCAGTGTTTATGCATAAGATATATGTTGCCGTCCGAGCCGCATTCATTGAGACGAACTCTCGCCTGATTGTTTCTATATGCAACATAAGTGGCAAATAGATCTCAATGAACATCAATGATGGGATGCATCAACATCAAGGCTGCTGGGTAATCCCACGTTGAAGTTATGAAGAATCACACCTTGCCCGATCACATGATAACAGATACACAAGTTCAAGCAGATTCTTATCTCCCGCTCACCTTCTTCAGACATCTTGATTTCAATTGAGATAACTTGGTTTAGGAGCTATTAGAAGTAGTAGTAGTAGTGTTGTTGCGAAAGATATGGTGTAGTTATGGTGTTCTGTACGTGATCTTTAGAGATGTCAGGGGAAGGCTTCTTTGATGGCAAGTGAGAGGCATCAAAGATACTTTTGGCGGGCTAGCTCTTGAACAGAAAGATACGATCATAAAATTGGCGAGAGAAATAGGGGGGAGGGGGCATTCTCTCGAGAAATAGCTTGGGTTCTCTTCTCGTCGTCTCTGTAAAAGAGGGCGCCCCCCTATGTCTCTGTGCAATGTCCCGATTTTCCCAACCAAGACCCAAGATAGAAGATAGACCCTTTATTATCTTCGGCTCTTTTCAAAGTGCTGCCTGCTGCCGCACTTCTTCTTCTGGACAACTGTGACATTGATGCAGCTTGCAGCTGGCCAAAAGATACTTATTACTTTTGCATGCAGGTATGGTAACAGGTTCATTTTTTGCAACGTTGTTGATAATTTAACGGATATCGTACTTAGTAAGAAAAGAAGGGGTAACAAACTTGGTGGTAGCAGCTGTATATTATCATCATCATGTTTAATGCACTCCGATCAGCTTCTCGGCGGAGAGCATCCAAGCTCACGATGACTTCCAATCCGGCAGTTGCAGCTAGTAATGCTATTTCAAATTCTTCATCGGCAGCGGTCGCACTCTTAATGATTGCCTTGGCGTACGAAAGAATAGGGCACGACGATGATGAAGGCGCTGCAAAATGTGGCTGCTCCGATCTAGATACCGCACAAACAAAACCAGACACAACTGCTCCGACGGAGCAGAACTCATTCTTTACTAATTGGGGCTCAAGTAATTCAATTGGCAGTCGCCCATTCGCCCCGTTGACCTCTGCACAATGTGAGCACGACACAACAAGGTTTCATCTCTTACCGGACCATGATTTGCGTCTCCAACGCTCCGTAACTTCCAAACGCATGTCAAAGGAGGCTGTCGCGCGCTCCTTCTTCTCTTTGTATGAAGTTGACTTTGATAATCCACTGGGATCAGGAGCCTACGGAGATGTGTATCTATGCCGAGACAGAGCGACTGGAGAAAAGTATGCGCTAAAGAAAATTCCCAAGGAATACACACAGAATACAGAATTTCAACGAGAGATGAATGCGCTGTTGCATCTACGAGCGAATGGTGGACATCCAAACATTTGTATGTTGAAAGAAAATTTTGATGAAGAAGATGATTATTTACTTGTTTTTGATTTGGTTGATGGTGGCGAGATGTTTTATCATCTAATTCAACATGGAGCATACTCTGAAGCAGATGCGAGTCGATTAGTGAGACAAGTAGCTTCTGCGCTTGACTTTTGCCACGGTATTGGGGTTGTTCATGCAGATTTGAAACCTGAGAACATCATGCTTCGAAATTACATACTTCAGAAGAATCGTGCTGACTTTATGGTGAAGTTGATTGACTTTGGATGTTCTGAGGTGCTATCTCATCCAGAGGAGGAGCTTTCTGGCACCAGGCTACCTCCTAGAAAGCTTACCCATGAAGATGGTGCTACTACTGCCTATTGTCCTCCAGAGGCTTTTGATAATGAAAGTATTGATATTGATCCATCTGTAGATATGTGGGCGTTGGGAGGTGAGTATTATTGGCAACAATTGTACCACGTTCGTTGTGATGTTGTTATCTCCTACTGACATCATCATTACTGCATGCATGCATTACTGCAGTTATTATTTTCACTATGCTTCTGGGAAGACACCCCTTTGATTTAGACTGTGATGCAACGGATGAAGAAATTGGAAGGCGCATCAAGGAGCAACGCCGACCTCCGCTTAAGGACTGTTCGTTTGAAGTTGACATATCTGAGTCAGCAATCGATTTACTGACTAGGTTGATGGATCCCGATCCGAAGAAGCGAATGACTGCTTTCGAGATGTTGCACCATCCTTGGGTCACCGGGGAAACAGCACGAGAGGAGGTAATTGAAGATTCCGTGAAACGTCTCAAGCAGGTGCAGCGCTACAAATCAGGGCTTGAGAAGTCCGTTATCGAAAGTCTTCTTTTATTCTCAGATCAGGATGATGAGGAAGCTGACATTCAGTTAGAGCCAAAAGACAAGAAGCATACTCCTCTTCTTGAACGAGCGTTTGATCATATAGACAAAGACAAAAAAGGCTTTCTATCAAAGAAAGATCTAAAATCGCTGCCAACGTCTCAATTGATCCGTAGGTCAACCACGAAACGAGACATAAGTCGAGAGGAAGGAGATGATAAAATGTCGTTCACTAATTTTACGGATTTGGTTGGTGAAAATCTGAAGAGTGTATATTTTCCAAGAGGTCATGTTATATACAAGGAAGGTGATGACGGGGATTTTGTGTACTTCATCAACAGCGGCACCATTGAAGTGACAACAAAAGATGGCTTTCGTACAAAGAAAGGCCCGGGTGCCTACTTTGGCAAGGGTGGCATTTTAGGCAGGACGAGGAAAACAACTATTACCTGCACCACTCCAGTTAATGTGATCAAGATGGACAAGACATTGTTTGAAAAACATATCATGAAGGGTTCTATTTTTGGCTTAAAATTGAGAGAGAAGGCAAACACAGAGAGATTTGGCCGAGCTGCTAGTATTATGAAAAGACACGGAGACATGGTCGAAAAGACCTACAAAAAAGGGGATATCATTTTTGATAACGGTCAGGTGCCTCGAGATGCCTTTATTGTCAAGGAGGGCATCGTTGATATCAACGCTGCTGAACACAAAATATACACAGTAAAAAAGGGACGCCTTTTTGGAGTTCAGTCACATGTCCTCAAGCGAAACAGAAAAGCAGCTGCAGTTTGCAAAGCCGACACATGCGTGGTGCAAAGTATGTCATACGAAAAGTTGCAACAGCTGGCTGACAATTATCCTGAGCTTCAAGATACACTAAAACATCTTGCACTCCGTCAAGAGTTTCGAAGAGCTATGGTTCTTCAAAGAAAAAAGTCTTTTCCGCATAGAGACCAGCTCAAGGAAGCTTTCGATGAGGTTGATGTTGATAGGTCAGGAACTTTAGATGCATCTGAAATACACAATTTGATGAAAAACCTTGGCATGGCATTCTCAGACAAAGACCTGTAAGTTTCCACTTCTCTTTTCCTGAACAAAATGCTGATAACTTTTCTCTAACGTGATTGCTTCTACTCTTATCAAAAGAGCTCTATTGTTAAGTTCATTAGACTTGAGTGGAACAGGCGAGGTTAATTTTTCAGAGTTTGAGTCTGTTTTTAGTGAAACTGCTTAGGGTATCATGAACGAAGGCACGATTGTATAATTAGAATGGACGAGGAGAAGAAATCATTGAAAAAATACACTACCCAATTGTGAATAACTGGACATTAAGATTGAACTTCCACTATTTTTGCAACTAACTATCCACAATTGTCTTGATAGAGTCTCGTAGTTGTGAAAAATCAACTTCAGAAGTAGCTAAGAATAATGAGCAGCAAACACTAAACCCGCTACTTTACAATACGACCTCGTAGATGTCCTAATGAGAGCACAAATAGAAAAAACAAAAACACAGCATGGATGAAGCCTTCATCAGCCGCAACTACTGACCCATTATACATCACAAAGATGAAAGACAAGAAGAAAGAGTTCCAGCGATAGATAGGAAGAAGCAACGCATTCTACCACGTCTTGATTAAAGCCGTCGCTACAAGCTGGAAGCTAAAATGAGAGGTCCAGTGTGAGCTGGCCAGCAGTACCAGTCTGAGCCAAATCGTATCTATCGTTGACATTATAGTAATGAGCCGCTTCTAGTGACCCATTAAACTCAACCCAGATACTACACAAGCACATTAGCACTGCTCAGACGGCTGGCGTGCGTAGAAGCGATGCTACAGTCTCGTAGCTGATATAGATGAGAGGTCCAGTGTGAGCTGGCCAGTAGTACCAATCTGAGCCAAATCGTATCTATCGTCAATATTATAGAAATGAGCCGCTTTTATTGACCCATTAAACTCAACCCAGATACTACACAAGCATACTAGCACTGCGCAGACGGCTGGCGTGCGTAGAAGCGATGCTACAGTCTCTTAGCTGATATAGATGAAAGGAGATGAAAGGTCCAGTGTGAGCTGGCCAGCAGTACCAGTCTGAGCCAAGTAAATAGATCTATCGTCGACATTATAGTAATGAGCCGCTTCTATTAACCCATTCAACTCAACCCAGATGCTAAACAAGCACATTAGCACTGCTCAGACGGCTGGCGTGCGTAGAAGCGATGCTACAGTCTGGTGGCTGATATAAGAGGTCCAGTGTGAGCTGGCCAGCAGTACCAGTCAGAGCCAAATCGTATCTATCATAGTCAATACGCGCAAGAGCCGCTTCTAGTGACCCATTATAATCAACCCAGATACTACACAAGCACATTAGCACTGCTCAGACGGCTGGCGTGCGTAGAAGCGATGCTACAGTCTCTTAGCTGATATAGATGAGAGGTCCAGTGTGAGTTGGCCAGCAGTACCAGTCTGAGCCAAATCGTATCTATCGTCGACATTATAGTAATGAGCCGCTTCTAGTGACCCATTAAACTGACGAGGTACAGAGAGTACTGGCATAGTACAGTATTTATGTATCGAGCTTTTCTATCTACTTGCACGTGCGTGTCTTCTACCACGTCGCCTTCTTCCTCACAGTTGTAACTTCAATCAACTCATCAACTTCGGTACCATGACACCGGTGCCTCCGTAGAATAATTATAATCTCTTAGTTAGAACACTTCAATCTTACTGTATACAGCCAAGTAGGTCATTGATATATATCAGCACCAAAACACATTGTTAAATACGATCACTGTCAAAAATGGAACTACCAGAAGCAAGAACCACACCAGTTAGATTTTCAAGAATCATCCTCGACCTCAAGAGCACCATCTATGAGGGACACAAGAAAGACTTAATCGTCGCGGGTGCACACAACTACGTCACCCAAGCAGTTGGTAAACCGGAGGAACTCGAGTACATTGTTAAATTGATGAAGCAGGGTTTGATGATATTTTTGATGACGCCAACAACGGCGCCAATCCCAAGTCAATGCAGGAAATTGGTTTACAAGTAGCCACTGTCCAGCGCAAGCAGAATAAGGCCAAGGGTCTAGTCCTTTCCCAAGATCTTACACGCTTCGAGAAGAAGGATGGAAGTAGTGGCGGTAGAGGTTCCGGTGGTGGAGCCCCTAAGAATGGCAGCCGCTACAACAACCGTGGAAATGGCGGCGGTGGCAAGAGGAGCTGGCAATCAGGTGACAACGATCAGGGGAGCAAGAGGAGACGATACAACAACAATAGCAACAATTACAATCGGAACAACCAGCAACAGGGTGGAAACCAGTATGGTGGAAACAGGTTCAATCATGACGAGAAGCTCTGTGAACTTCCGGGTCACAACCGTAGTCACAAGTGGAAGGACTGCCGCTGCAACTACAGAAATAAGGATTACAACCATCAGCACGCATTGAGGATGGCAGAAAAGGAAGATGCTCCTGGTTGGTTCAAGGGGCAGGTACGACATTCACAGATGAGAAGGAACGGAGGTAATGGCAACGATCAGCAAAACCAGTCGCATTATCAAGACAACAGTAACTACCACAATTGGCAGCAACCACCAGTCGGTCCTCCTCCTCCAGGGGCTCCTCCTCCTTCGTTCAACTATCATTATCAACAGCCTTCGCAACAGCAGATGCCTCCACCATCGCAATCCTATATGCAAGTGCCTCCTCCTCCGCCGCAGCAGGCAGGCCGAGGTCCAGGAAGAAGCGGTCCTTCTTCTAATGGCCAGCATAGCGGTGGTAAATGGGTATTTCAGCCTAATCAGATGTGAAACGACGACCCGCAAGGGGACTTGGATTCTTTTTATTTTGGGCATCATTGTGAGCAAGTATTGTCTAACTACTCGGCCCAGCAAGGAGACGTCCAAGCTGAAGCCATTGAGTATTCCGCTGTAGCACCAGCCAGTTTGAGGGTCCCAGCGTCGGATCCTCGTTTTCAGCCCAAGAGTGGCAGTCGCGGAGAGTCCAGCGTCGACTCCTTTGTCCCAGCGTCGGATCCGCTTGGTTTGGAATCAGACCTCTTTTCTACTCCAGCGTCGAGTTATGTCCTTGAGCTCGAAGAGCAAGATTATTATGGATTTGGTCCTGGTGATTGTTTCACTTTTACTAATGAGGACCTTCAGGAGATCTATTCATCTCATTGTCAGAGCGAGCTAGAGTCTTATGTCATGCATTTAGGGACTGCTACATTGCAGTCGCAAGTGGAGTATGTGCGTCGATCAAACCCAGAGTATTCAGCATTTACACATCATGATCTTCAAGATCTCTTCATGGAAAACTATGTCCATGATTACTGCATGGAAACTTTTGCAACGACTTGGCAGGATGAATTTGTCAATGATGTCTCAGTTACTGGTCAAGAATATCTCTTTAAGGTTGAGGAGGATGATAAAGTTCTCGATTCGATCAACATCATTCAGGGTCCAGATGTAGTATTTGTTACTGGACAAGAAGGAAAATCTGTTCCACTTGCAATGGTCATCATCCAAGTTCGATCTATTCAAGGCAAGGGTACGGCTAGATATTTCAGAGCCTTGCTAGATACAGGTTCCAATGTCAGTCTTGCACACTCAAGGGTACTTCCGCAAGGTACTCAGATGGATCTCTTGACGGAGAAGAAACTGGTTAGCACGGCAGCAGGCCTCATGTCCCCTAGTGGTCTATTGACGATAGATGGTCTTCGCCTTCCCGAGTTCAACAGGAATGCAGTTATTCAGTCACATGAATTCCAAGTATTCTCTGCCGACTGTCGTTTCGATCTTATTCTTGGAATGGATTTCATGAAGAAAGTGGGTGTAGATATCCTATTGAGTTCCTTGGAGGTGGAAGCATTTGGAGTACGGTTACCAATGTCTTCATACGGCTCAGCCCCCAGGACTTCCAGTCTTATCGACAGTCTTCAAGTTGAAGATGATATCGACTTCATTGGTGACGACGTATTTACTACTCAGATTGCAGATGCCAAGTACGAGGAGGTGAATCTTGATAACTTCGTGAAAGAATATTGCACGCATCTCAATTCGTCGCAGCAGGAACAACTGCGTCTGCTCCTCGTCAAGCACAAGAAACTTTTTGATGGATCATTGGGAAGATTCGACGACGAAGAAATGGATATTGAACTACAACCAAACGCTCGTCCAGTTTGGAAGCGCCCGTATCCGGTACCTCATAATCACTTGGAAGTTTTTCGTAAGGAATTGAATCATTTGGTTGAAATAGGAGTGCTTGCACCAGCTCATGGTGCTACAGAGTGGAGTCTGCCGACCTTCATAATTCCGAAAAAGCCGGAGGCTGGCACTGGGATACAACGTGTCCGATGGGTGAGCGATCTGAGAGAATTGAATAAAGTCATTGTCAGGAAGAACTATCCACTCCCGGTCATCACGGATGTTTTGCGTAAGCATCATGGGTATCAGTTTGCCACGTGTCTTGACTTGAGTATGCAATTCTATTGCTTCAAATTGTCGAAGAAAGCGCAGGATATTGCAGTCATCAACACTCCCTTTGGATTGTACAAGTACCTTCGCGCACCGATGGGTCTCGCCAACACACCATCATTCGCCCAAGCTAAGATGGAACAGACCTTGGCGGATGTGCCTGATGTAGATTGTTACATTGATGACGTTGGCATCTTCTCCAAAACGTGGGAAGAACACTTGGATACTTTAGGTCAAGTTTTGGAACGATTGGAAAACAAGGGCTTCACTTGCAATCCTCTCAAGTGTTTGTTTGGAGTCAAGGAAATGGAATGGCTCGGTTATATTGTCACGCCTGAAGGGTTAAAACCAAATCCCAAGAAGGTTGAGGCAATCTTGAATATGCAACGCCCTCGCAATGCTGGAGAGCTACGAAGCTTTCTAGGTCTTGTCAACTTCTACCGTGATCTCTTTCCACGACGCTCGCATTTACTGAACACCTTCTACGACCTGTCTAATTCCACTGACAAGCGAAATGTGGTCATTCCATGGACCGCTGATCACGACCGTGCCTTTCAAGAGTTGAAGGCAGTTGTTGCTAAGGATGCGCTCATGGCTTTTCCAAATCATCGTCAACCGTTCCACGTGTACACTGATGCTAGCGACAAACAGCTTGGAGCGTGTATAATGCAGAATGGTAAGCCAGTTGCGTATTATAGCAAGAAACTCTCGCCGGCGCAGATGAACTACTCAACGATGGAAAAAGAACTTTTGGCATTAGTCATGTGCTTGAAGGAGTATCGCACGATGTTGCTTGGGGCAGAGCTTCACTGTTACACTGATCACAAGAATCTATCATTTGCAAACTTGAACAGTCAGCGTGTGATGCGTTGGCGTGCATTTGTCGAAGAATATACTCCGAAGATTTACTACCTTGCTGGAAAATTGAATGTTGTTGCAGATGCTTATTCCTGGCTACCTCGCTTTGATGGGCTCGGTGCCGTGGAGGGAACAGGTGGCGCAGCTATTGCACCCCCAGAGGAATTGGATTATGTGAATGCAGTTGATACTTTGCTACAGGACGATCTATTTTGTGAATTGGATGATCCTGGTCTTCTTGATGCTCTATCATTTTACACGCTTCCTGAGGAAGACCTTGCCTACATGAACTGTCCAACTACGGATCGAAATCCACTCAGATACCAGTGGCTCCTAGATTCTCAAAACCAAGATCAAGAGTTACGTCAGAAATGTGATGATCCTCAGAATCTGAACTATGAGTTGAAGACCTTCAAAGATATTGACTTATGCTCTTATTGCAGGGATCCTAACGACCCCGATGAGTATTGGAAAATTGTCCTCACCGACGAAACGCTTGATCCTACCATTGAATTCTACCACAAGTTGCTCAATCATCCAGGGCACAAGGCGCTTGAGAAGGCTTTGAATCTGTATTACCATCCAAGTCTCGGTGCTCGAGTACGAGCTTTCGTTTGCCATGATTGTCAGTTTACCAAGGCTGGCACACGCGGTATTGGACATCTCCCACCAAGAGATGTCTCTCTAGACATTTGGCAGCAAGTTGATGTCGATCTAATTGGCCCGTGGACCTTTGATCTTCGAGGAGGAAAATCAGTCGAGCTCTTTGCATTAACGTGCATTGATCGTGCTTCAGGATATCCAACAGCAAAAATCATCTCTCGGAAGACTAGCGAAGAAGTAGCGCAAGCATTCGAAGCATGTTGGCTTTCTCTTTTTCCAAAACCTGAGGTGTGTGGATCAGATAATGGAGGTGAATTTATTGGCCCAGAATTCCAAGAACTTCTCTATGATTGGGCTATTACTCATGCATGCACTACTGCCCGCAATCCTGCCGGCAATGGTATTGTCGAGAGAATGCATCTCACTATTGGAAACTCCCTACGTGTCCTCTTGAAGGACAATATCTGTCAGACTATTAGCGAAGCTCACAGGCTTCTTGAACGTGCCCTCGGTTCCGCATTACACGCAGTTCGTTGCAATGTCTCAGAATCAACAGGGTATTCTCCAGGTGCATTGGTCTTTCAACGTGATATGCTTCACAACGTCAAGTTGGAAGTTGATATGGATTCGATCAATGAACGTCGTCAACTTCGTGTCGACAAGGATGCTATCAGAGCAAATGCGAAACGCTTTTCCTATGATTACAAAGTTGGAGATAGAGTTCTGAAGAAGATTTACATTTTTCGCAAGCTTGATGAACGATGGATTGGTCCTTATCCCATTACACAAGTTCATGTCAACGGAAACATTTCTATTCAGATCAGACCTGGCGTTATTGAACGCATCAACATTTGACGGATCAAACCTTACAAAACTCCTACAGATACATCCCTTTTCACGCTCGATCCATGGGGCAGCAATGACGAGGTACAGAGAGTACTGGCATAGTACAGTATTTATGTATCGAGCTTTTCTATCTACTTGCACGTGCGTGTCTTCTACCACGTCGCCTTCTTCCTCACAGTTGTAACTTCAATCAACTCATCAACTTCGGTACCATGACACCGGTGCCTCCGTAGAATAATTATAATCTCTTAGTTAGAACACTTCAATCTTACTGTATACAGCCAAGTAGGTCATAAACTCAACCCAGATACTACACAAGCATACTAGTACTTCTTTGACGGCTGGCGTGCGTAGAAGCGATGCTACAGTCTCATAGCAGATATGAGAGGTCCAGTGTGAGCTGGCCAGCAGTACCAATCTGAGCCAAATCGTATCTATCGTAGTCAATACGCGCAAGAGCCGCTTCAAGTGACCCATTAAACTCAACCCAGATACTACACAAGCGCATTAGCACTGCTCAGACGGCTGGCGTGCGTAGAAGCGATGCTACAGTCTGGTGGCTGATATGAGAGGTCCAGTGTGAGCTGGCCAGCAGTACCAGTCTGAGCCAAATCGTATCTATCGTCGACATTATAGTAATGAGCCGCTTCTAGTGACACATCATACTCAACCCAGATACTACACAAGCATACTAGCACTGCGCAGACGGCTGACGTGCGTAGAAGCGATGCTACAGTCTGGTGGCTGATATGAGAGGTCCAGTGTGAGTTGGCCAGCAGTACCAGTCTGAGCCAAATCGTATCTATCGTCGACATTATAGTAATGAGCTGCTTCTAGTGATCCATTAAACTCAACCCAGATACTACACAAGCATATTAGTACTTCTCAGACGGCTGGCGTGCGTAGAAGCGATGCTACAGTCTCGTAGCAGATATGAGAGGTCCAGTGTGAGCTGGCCAGCAGTACCAGTCTGAGCCAAATCGTATCTATCGTCGATATTAAAGTAATGAGCCGCTTCTAGTGACCCATTAAACTCAACCCAGATACTACACAAGCATACTAGCACTGCGCAGACGGCTGGCGTGCGTAGAAGCGATGCTACAGTCTCTTAGCTGATATAGATGAGAGGTCCAGTGTGAGCTGGCCAGCAGTACCAGTCTGAGCCAAATCGATCTATCGTCGACATTATAGTAATGAGCCGCTTTTATTGACCCATTCAACTCAACCCAGATGCTTAACAAGCACATTAGCACTGCTCAGACGGCTGGCGTGCGTAGAAGCGATGCTACAGTCTGGTGGCTGAAATGAGAGTTCCAGTGTGAGCTGGCCAGCAGTACCAGTCTGAGCCAAATCGTATCTATCGTCGACATTATAGTAATGAGCCACATCTAGTGACCCATTAAACTCAACCCAGATACTACATAAGCATACTAGCACTGCGCAGACGGCTGGCGTGCGTAGAAGCGAAGCTACAATCTCTTAGCTGATATGAGAGGTCAAGTGTGAGTTGGCCAGCAGTACCAGTCTGAGCCAAATCGTATCTATCGTAGTCAATACGCGCAAGAGCCGCTTCTAGTGACCCATCATACTCAACCCAGATACTACACAAGCACATTAGCACTGCTCAGACGGCTGGCGTGCGTAGAAGCGATGCTACAGTCTGGTGGCTGATATGAGAGGTCCAGTGTGAGCTGGCCAGCAGTACCAGTCTGAGCCATATCGTATCTATCGTAGTCAATACGCGCAAGAGCCGCTTCTAGTGACCCATTATACTCAACCCAGATACTACACAAGCATACTAGCACTGCTCAGACGGCTGGCGTGCGTAGAAGCGATGCTGCAATCTCTTAGCTGATATAGATGAGAGGTCCAGTGTGAGCTGGCCAGCAGTACCAGTCTGAGCCAAATCGTATCTATCATAGTCAATACGCGCAAGAGCCACTTCTAGTGACGCATTATACTCAACCCAGATACTACACAAGCACATTAGCACTGCTCAGACGGCTGGCGTGCGTAGAAGCGATGCTACAGTCTGGTGGCTGATATGAGAGGTCCAGTGTGAGCTGGCCAGCAGTACCAGTCAGAGCCAAATCGTATCTATCATAGTCAATACGCGCAAGAGCCGCTTCTAGTGACCCATTATAATCAACCCAGATACTACACAAGCACATTAGCACTGCTCAGACGGCTGGCGTGCGTAGAAGCGATGCTACAGTATCTTAGCTGATATAGATGAGAGGTCCAGTGTGAGCTGGCCAGCAGTACCAGTCTGAGCCAAATCGTATCTATCGTCGACATTATAGTAATGAGCCGCTTCTAGTGACCCATTAAACTCAACCCAGATACTACACAAGCATATTAGTACTTCTCAGACGGCTGGCGTGCGTAGAAGCGATGCTACAGTCTCATAGCAGATATGAGAGGTCCAGTGTGAGCAGGCCAGCAGTACCAATCTGAGCCAAATCGTATCTATCGTAGTCAATACGCGCAAGAGCCGCTTCTAGTGACCCATTAAACTCAACCCAGATACTACACAAGCGCATTAGCACTGCTCAGACGGCTGGCGTGCGTAGAAGCGATGCTACAGTCTGGTCGCTGATATGAGAGGTCCAGTGTGAGCTGGCCAGCAGTACCAGTCTGAGCCAAATCGTATCTATCGTCGACATTATAGTAATGAGCCGCTTCTAGTGACCCATTAAACTCAACCCAGATACTACACAAGCATACTAGCACTGCGCAGACGGCTGGCGTGCGTAGAAGCGATGCTACAGTCTGGTGGCTGATATGAGAGGTCCAGTGTGAGTTGGCCAGCAGTACCAGTCTGAGCCAAATCGTATCTATCGTCGACATTATAGTAATGAGCCACATCTAGTGACCCATTAAACTCAACCCAGATCAAATCCTGAGAACATCATGCTTCGAAATTACATACTTCAGAAGAATCGTGCTGACTTTATGGTGAAGTTGATTGACTTTGGATGTTCTGAGGTGCTATCTCATCCAGAGGAGGAGCTTTCTGGCACCAGGCTACCTCCTAGAAAGCTTACCCATGAAGATGGTGCTACTACTGCCTATTGTCCTCCAGAGGCTTTTGATAATGAAAGTATTGATATTGATCCATCTGTAGATATGTGGGCGTTGGGAGGTGAGTATTATTGGCAACAATTGTACCACGTTCGTTGTGATGTTGTTATCTCCTACTGACATCATCATTACTGCATGCATGCATTACTGCAGTTATTATTTTCACTATGCTTCTGGGAAGACACCCCTTTGATTTAGACTGTGATGCAACGGATGAAGAAATTGGAAGGCGCATCAAGGAGCAACGCCGACCTCCGCTTAAGGACTGTTCGTTTGAAGTTGACATATCTGAGTCAGCAATCGATTTACTGACTAGGTTGATGGATCCCGATCCGAAGAAGCGAATGACTGCTTTCGAGATGTTGCACCATCCTTGGGTCACCGGGGAAACAGCACGAGAGGAGGTAATTGAAGATTCCGTGAAACGTCTCAAGCAGGTGCAGCGCTACAAATCAGGGCTTGAGAAGTCCGTTATCGAAAGTCTTCTTTTATTCTCAGATCAGGATGATGAGGAAGCTGACATTCAGTTAGAGCCAAAAGACAAGAAGCATACTCCTCTTCTTGAACGAGCGTTTGATCATATAGACAAAGACAAAAAAGGCTTTCTATCAAAGAAAGATCTAAAATCGCTGCCAACGTCTCAATTGATCCGTAGGTCAACCACGAAACGAGACATAAGTCGAGAGGAAGGAGATGATAAAATGTCGTTCACTAATTTTACGGATTTGGTTGGTGAAAATCTGAAGAGTGTATATTTTCCAAGAGGTCATGTTATATACAAGGAAGGTGATGACGGGGATTTTGTGTACTTCATCAACAGCGGCACCATTGAAGTGACAACAAAAGATGGCTTTCGTACAAAGAAAGGCCCGGGTGCCTACTTTGGCAAGGGTGGCATTTTAGGCAGGACGAGGAAAACACTATTACCTGCACCACTCCAGTTAATGTGATCAAGATGGACAAGACATTGTTTGAAAAACATATCATGAAGGGTTCTATTTTTGGCTTAAAATTGAGAGAGAAGGCAAACACAGAGAGATTTGGCCGAGCTGCTAGTATTATGAAAAGACACGGAGACATGGTCGAAAAGACCTACAAAAAAGGGGATATCATTTTTGATAACGGTCAGGTGCCTCGAGATGCCTTTATTGTCAAGGAGGGCATCGTTGATATCAACGCTGCTGAACACAAAATATACACAGTAAAAAAGGGACGCCTTTTTGGAGTTCAGTCACATGTCCTCAAGCGAAACAGAAAAGCAGCTGCAGTTTGCAAAGCCGACACATGCGTGGTGCAAAGTATGTCATACGAAAAGTTGCAACAGCTGGCTGACAATTATCCTGAGCTTCAAGATACACTAAAACATCTTGCACTCCGTCAAGAGTTTCGAAGAGCTATGGTTCTTCAAAGAAAAAAGTCTTTTCCGCATAGAGACCAGCTCAAGGAAGCTTTCGATGAGGTTGATGTTGATAGGTCAGGAACTTTAGATGCATCTGAAATACACAATTTGATGAAAAACCTTGGCATGGCATTCTCAGACAAAGACCTGTAAGTTTCCACTTCTCTTTTCCTGAACAAAATGCTGATAACTTTTCTCTAACGTGATTGCTTCTACTCTTATCAAAAGAGCTCTATTGTTAAGTTCATTAGACTTGAGTGGAACAGGCGAGGTTAATTTTTCAGAGTTTGAGTCTGTTTTTAGTGAAACTGCTTAGGGTATCATGAACGAAGGCACGATTGTATAATTAGAATGGACGAGGAGAAGAAATCATTGAAAAAATACACTACCCAATTGTGAATAACTGGACATTAAGATTGAACTTCCACTATTTTTGCAACTAACTATCCACAATTGTCTTGATAGAGTCTCGTAGTTGTGAAAAATCAACTTCAGAAGTAGCTAAGAATAATGAGCAGCAAACACTAAACCCGCTACTTTACAATACGACCTCGTAGATGTCCTAATGAGAGCACAAATAGAAAAAACAAAAACACAGCATGGATGAAGCCTTCATCAGCCGCAACTACTGACCCATTATACATCACAAAGATGAAAGACAAGAAGAAAAAGTTCCAGCGATAGATAGGAAGAAGCAACGCATTCTACCACGTCTTGATTAAAGCCGTCGCTACAAGCTGGAAGCTAAAATGAGAGGTCCAGTGTGAGCTGGCCAGCAGTACCAGTCTGAGCCAAATCGTATCTATCGTTGACATAATAGTAATGAGCCGCTTCTAGTGACCCATTAAACTCAACCCAGATACTACACAAGCACATTAGCACTGCTCAGACGGCTGGCGTGCGTAGAAGCGATGCTACAGTCTCGTAGCTGATATAGATGAGAGGTCCAGTGTGAGCTGGCCAGTAGTACCAATCTGAGCCAAATCGTATCTATCGTCAATATTATAGAAATGAGCCGCTTTTATTGACCCATTAAACTCAACCCAGATACTACACAAGCATACTAGCACTGCGCAGACGGCTGGCGTGCGTAGAAGCGATGCTACAGTCTCTTAGCTGATATAGATGAGAGGTCAAGTGTGAGCTGGCCAGCAGTACCAGTCTGAGCCAAATCGTATCTATCGTCGATATTAAAGTAATGAGCCGCAACTAGTGACCCATTAAACTCAACCCAGATACTACACAAGCATACTAGCACTGCGCAGACGGCTGGCGTGCGTAGAAGCGATGCTACAGTCTCGTAGCTGATATAGATGAAAGGTCCAGTGTGAGCTGGCCAGCAGTACCAGTCTGAGCCAAGTAAATAGATCTATCGTCGACATTATAGTAATGAGCCGCTTCTATTAACCCATTCAACTCAACCCAGATGCTAAACAAGCACATTAGCACTGCTCAGACGGCTGGCGTGCGTAGAAGCGATGCTACAGTCTGGTGGCTGATATAAGAGGTCCAGTGTGAGCTGGCCAGCAGTACCAATCTGAGCCAAATCGTATCTATCATAGTCAATACGCGCAAGAGCCGCTTCTAGTGACCCATTATAATCAACCCAGATACTACACAAGCACATTAGCACTGCTCAGACGGCTGGCGTGCGTAGAAGCGATGCTACAGTCTCTTAGCTGATATAGATGAGAGGTCCAGTGTGAGTTGGCCAGCAGTACCAGTCTGAGCCAAATCGTATCTATCGTCGACATTATAGTAATGAGCCGCTTCTAGTGACCCATTAAACTCAACCCAGATACTACACAAGCATATTAGTACTTCTCAGACGGCTGGCGTGCGTAGAAGCGATGCTACAGTCTCGTAGCAGATATGAGAGGTCCAGTGTGAGCTGGGATACTACACAAGCACATTAGCACTGCTCAGATGGCTGGCGTGCGTAGAAGCGATGCTACAGTCTCGTAGCTGATATAGATGAGAGGTCCAGTGTGAGTTGGCCAGCAGTACCAGTCTGAGCCAAATCGTATCTATCGTCGACATTATAGTAATGAGCCGCTTCTAGTGACCCATTAAACTCAACCCAGATACTACACAAGCATACTAGTACTTCTCAGACGGCTGGCGTGCGTAGAAGCGATGCTACAGTCTCATAGCAGATATGAGAGGTCCAGTGTGAGCTGGCCAGCAGTACCAATCTGAGCCAAATCGTATCTATCGTAGTCAATACGCGCAAGAGCCGCTTCTAGTGACCCATTAAACTCAACCCAGATACTACAAAAGCGCATTAGCACTGCTCAGACGGCTGGCGTGCGTAGAAGCGATGCTACAGTCTGGTGGCTGATATGAGAGGTCCAGTGTGAGCTGGCCAGCAGTACCAGTCTGAGCCAAATCGTATCTATCGTCGACATTATAGTAATGAGCCGCTTCTAGTGACACATCATACTCAACCCAGATACTACACAAGCATACTAGCACTGCGCAGACGGCTGGCGTGCGTAGAAGCGATGCTACAGTCTGGTGGCTGATATAGATGAGAGGTCCAGTGTGAGTTGGCCAGCAGTACCAGTCTGAGCCAAATCGTATCTATCGTCGACATTATAGTAATGAGCTGCTTCTAGTGATCCATTAAACTCAACCCAGATACTACACAAGCATATTAGTACTTCTCAGACGGCTGGCGTGCGTAGAAGCGATGCTACAGTCTCGTAGCAGATATGAGAGGTCCAGTGTGAGCTGGCCAGCAGTAGCAGTCTGAGCCAAATCGTATCTATCGTCGATATTAAAGTAATGAGCCGCTTCTAGTGACCCATTAAACTCAACCCAGATACTACACAAGCATACTAGCACTGCGCAGACGGCTGGCGTGCGTAGAAGCGATGCTACAGTCTCTTAGCTGATATAGATGAGAGGTCCAGTGTGAGCTGGCCAGCAGTACCAGTCTGAGCCAAATCGATCTATCGTCGACATTATAGTAATGAGCCGCTTTTATTGACCCATTCAACTCAACCCAGATGCTTAACAAGCACATTAGCACTGCTCAGACGGCTGGCGTGCGTAGAAGCGATGCTACAGTCTGGTGGCTGAAATGAGAGTTCCAGTGTGAGCTGGCCAGCAGTACCAGTCTGAGCCAAATCGTATCTATCGTCGACATTATAGTAATGAGCCACATCTAGTGACCCATTAAACTCAACCCAGATACTACATAAGCATACTAGCACTGCGCAGACGGCTGGCGTGCGTAGAAGCGAAGCTACAATCTCTTAGCTGATATGAGAGGTCCAGTGTGAGTTGGCCAGCAGTACCAGTCTGAGCCAAATCGTATCTATCGTAGTCAATACGCGCAAGAGCCGCTTCTAGTGACCCATCATACTCAACCCAGATACTACACAAGCACATTAGCACTGCTCAGACGGCTGGCGTGCGTAGAAGCGATGCTACAGTCTGGTGGCTGATATGAGAGGTCCAGTGTGAGCTGGCCAGCAGTACCAGTCTGAGCCATATCGTATCTATCGTAGTCAATACGCGCAAGAGCCGCTTCTAGTGACCCATTATACTCAACCCAGATACTACACAAGCATACTAGCACTGCTCAGACGGCTGGCGTGCGTAGAAGCGATGCTGCAATCTCTTAGCTGATATAGATGAGAGGTCCAGTGTGAGCTGGCCAGCAGTACCAGTCTGAGCCAAATCGTATCTATCATAGTCAATACGCGCAAGAGCCACTTCTAGTGACGCATTATACTCAACCCAGATACTACACAAGCACATTAGCACTGCTCAGACGGCTGGCGTGCGTAGAAGCGATGCTACAGTCTGGTGGCTGATATGAGAGGTCCAGTGTGAGCTGGCCAGCAGTACCAGTCAGAGCCAAATCGTATCTATCATAGTCAATACGCGCAAGAGCCGCTTCTAGTGACCCATTATAATCAACCCAGATACTACACAAGCACATTAGCACTGCTCAGACGGCTGGCGTGCGTAGAAGCGATGCTACAGTCTCTTAGCTGATATAGATGAGAGGTCCAGTGTGAGCTGGCCAGCAGTACCAGTCTGAGCCAAATCGTATCTATCGTCGACATTATAGTAATGAGCCGCTTCTAGTGACCCATTAAACTCAACCCAGATACTACACAAGCATATTAGTACTTCTCAGACGGCTGGCGTGCGTAGAAGCGATGCTACAGTCTCGTAGCTGATATAGATGAGAGGTCCAGTGTGAGCTGGCCAGCAGTACCAGTCTGAGCCAAATCGTATCTATCGTCGACATTATAGTAATGAGCCGCTTCTAGTGACCCATTAAACTCAACCCAGATACTACACAAGCATATTAGTACTTCTCAGACGGCTGGCGTGCGTAGAAGCGATGCTACAGTCTCATAGCAGATATGAGAGGTCCAGTGTGAGCAGGCCAGCAGTACCAATCTGAGCCAAATCGTATCTATCGTAGTCAATACGCGCAAGAGCCGCTTCTAGTGACCCATTAAACTCAACCCAGATACTACACAAGCGCATTAGCACTGCTCAGACGGCTGGCGTGCGTAGAAGCGATGCTACAGTCTGGTCGCTGATATGAGAGGTCCAGTGTGAGCAGGCCAGCAGTACCAGTCTGAGCCAAATCGTATCTATCGTCGACATTATAGTAATGAGCCGCTTCTAGTGACCCATTAAACTCAACCCAGATACTACACAAGCATACTAGCACTGCGCAGACGGCTGGCGTGCGTAGAAGCGATGCTACAGTCTGGTGGCTGATATGAGAGGTCCAGTGTGAGTTGGCCAGCAGTACCAGTCTGAGCCAAATCGTATCTATCGTCGACATTATAGTAATGAGCCACATCTAGTGACCCATTAAACTCAACCCAGATACTACACAAGCATACTAGTACTTCTCAGACGGCTGGCGTGCGTAGAAGCGATGCTACAGTCTCGTAGCAGATATGAGAGGTCCAGTGTGAGCTGGCCAGCAGTACCAGTCTGAGCCAAGTCGATCATTTGTCGATTTTATAGTAATGAGCCACATCTAGTGACCCATTATACTCAATCCAGATACTACACAAGCACATTAGTACTGCTCAGACGGCTGGCGTGCGTAGAAACGAAGCTACAGTCTGGTGGCTGATATGAGAGGTCCAGTGTGAGCTGGCCAGCAGTACCAGTCTGAGCCATATCGTATCTATCGTCGACATTAAAGTAATGCTCAGCTTCTTGTGACCAATTTATCTCAACCTCGATACTACACAAGCACATTAGCACTGCTCAGACGGCTGGCGTGCGTAGAAGCGATGCTACAGTCTCTTAGCTGATATAGATGAGAGGTCCAGTGTGAGCTGGCCAGCAGTACCAGTCTGAGCCAAATCGTATCTATCGTCGACATTATAGAATTGAGCCACTTCTAGTGACCCATTATACTCAACCCAGATACTACACAAGCACATTAGCACTGCTCAGACGGCTGGCGTGCGTAGAAGCGATGCTACAGTCTGGTGGCTGATATGAGAGGTCCAGTGTGAGCTGGCCAGCAGTACCAGTCTGAGCCAAATCGTATCTATCATAGTCAATACGCGCAAGAGCCGCTTCTAGTGACCCATTAAACTCAACCCAGATACTACACAAGCATACTAGCACTGCTCAGACGGCTGGCGTGCGTTGAAGCGAAGCTACAATATCTTAGCGGATATGAGAGGTCCAGTGTGAGCTGGCCAGCAGTACCAGTCTGAGCCAAATCGTATCTATAGTAGTCATATACGCTCAAGAGCCGCTTCTAGTGACCAATTAAACTCAACCCAGATACTACACAAGCATACTAGCACTGCGCAGACGACTGGCGTGCGTAGAAGCGATGCTACAGTCTCGTGGCTGATATGAGAGGTCCAGTGTGAGTTGGCCAGCAGTACCAGTCTGAGCCAAATCGTATCTATCGTCGACATTATAGTAATGCTCCGCTTCTAGTGACCCATTAAACTCAACCCCGATACTACACAAGCACATTAGCACTGCTCAGACGGCTGGCGTGCGTAGAAGCGATGCTACAGTCTCTTAGCTGATATAGATGAGAGGTCAAGTGTGAGCTGGCCAGCAGTACCAGTCTGAGCCAAATCGTATCTATCGTCGACATTATAGTAATGAGCCGCTTCTAGTGACCCATTAAACTCAACCCAGATACTGCACAATCACATTAGCTTTGCTCAGACGGCTGGCGTGCGTAGAAGCGATGCTATAGTCTCTTAGCTGATATAGATGAGAGGTCCAGTGTGAGCTGGCCAACAGTACTAGTCTGAGCCAAATCGTATCTATCGTAGTCAATACGCGCAAGAGCCGCTTCTAGTGACCCATTAAACTCAACCCAGATACTGCACAAGCACATTAGCACTGCGCAGACGGCTGGCGTGCGTAGAAGCGATGCTACAGTCTGGTGGCTGATATGAGAGGTCCAGTGTGAGCTGGCCATCAGTACCAGTCTGAGCCAAGTAGAGACGTGTGTTGGATGGCATAGTATGAGCTGCAGCGTGATAGCGGGTATGGCAGCGTTGATCTTATACGCACATTCATTGACATGAGATGTGTATTGATGCGAAATGTTGTTCATGGAAGACTGTGCCTCATAGCACGTTCCATTGACTCTTGAGTCAAATTCAAAGTAGCAGTTATGATGATGTTGAGTGATTCAGTTCTAAGCCACCCGAGTAGGGTGAGTTGGATGACGTAGTATGAAGGATTCCACGATGCAAGGATGGACGCCAACTTGCGCTCTAGATCGATGAAGTTGCCCACCAATGAGTTGTTTAGAAGTACAAAATACAGTTTCAAGACAGTAAAAGTAAAAGAAGCAAATAATTCGTTAGAGATAAAGTGATGGTAAATAGATGATTTTCTAACTTGTTATCATTATTATGATCGCAGACAGAACGACAAGATGTTGCCCCCCAAATCAAACCAAAGACACTCTGTAAACATTGTGGGTGGGAATACTTTTCAACGAGATCGAACGGTAGTTTAACGACGGATTTATGGTCTCGGCAAGCCTACAAAGGAACTGTGCCCATCTTATCCCCTGGGGAGGACGAACACTCTGTTTAAGCCTCTCAGCACCTTAACCTCCTGCCACGTGAGACCCACCTTGGAAACCGACCGTTACTTTCTCTCTCGACCCCAAACCGAGTACACCCGAAGGAGTAATGAAAAGCAGGGCCAATTTAATTAATCGCCGGCCTTCCTCGGCGATACTGGGCCGTTATTTGAATCGTAAAAATTAGTACATATAAAGTTGCTACATGCAATCATATGTGTCTATATAAACGTCTCGAGCATTGTATCTTTTATATAACGGCACCACGCTCAGTACAGTACGCTACTCGGGCGGAAATCCCATGGTGGTGATGTGCTCGATGATCGTTGGCGCCACTTTGGTACCGCTTCTTGGACGATTCCTACGTAGACAAAAAAATCCACGTCATGGAGTCAAGGAGATGAGACAGCTATATGTACTTCAGCTTCCATTGACTCTTGAGTCACATTCAAAGTAGCAGTCATGATGATGTTGAGTGATTCAGTTCTAAGCCACCCCGAGTAGGGTGAGTTGGATGACGTAGTATGAAGGCAAGGATGGACGCCATCTTGCTCTCTAGATCGATGAAGTTGCACACCAATGAGCTGTTTAGAAGTACCAAAGCACAGTTTCAAGAGAGTAAAAGTAAAAGAAGCATATGATTCGTTAGAGATAATGTGTTGGTAAATAGATGATTTCCTAACTTATTATCATTATGATCGCAGACAGAACTGACAAGATGTTGCCCCCAAATCAATCAAACCAAAGACAAGCTGTAAACATTGTAGGTGGGGATACTTTTCAAAGAGATCGAACGGTAGTTTAACGACGGATTTATGGTCTGGCAAACCCTAAAGGAACTGTGCCCATCTTATCCCCTGGGGAGGACGAACACTCTGTTTAAGCCTCTCGACACCTTCAAAGGCAGCCATGACCCACCTTGGAAACCGACCATTACTATCTCTCTCGGACCCCAAACCGAGTACACCCGAAGGAGTACTGAAAAGCAGGGCCAATTTAATTAATCGCCGGCCTTCCTCGGCGATACTGGGCCCATTTGTATACCGCCGGCTTTTTCCTCGGCGGTGCTGGGCCGATTTGTATAGCACCGGCTTCCACGGTGCTGGGCCATTATTTGAATCGCCGGCTTTTCCTCAGCGATGAATGGGCCGTTATTTGAATCGCCGGCTTTCCTCAGCGATGGGCCAATTTGTATAGCACCGGCTTCCACGGTGCTGAAGTTGATTGTTGCTTGATCTCATCCATCTATCAAAACTGAACAGAGGATGATGAATCACTGTAATCATCGGCTGCGGCGATGCTTGCGGGTAAACGTTGTTGGAAGGCGGCGGTAGGCGGTGGCGATGCTTGCGGGTGAACGTCGTTGGAAGGCGACGGTAGAAGAGGCCGGCGAGCGGAGGTCGGAGGTGGTTGCCATTGCCGACATGGATGATTTGCTAGTAAATGATGTTGACAGTTTTCCAAATGAAAAATTATGAGCTCATGAAACAGCAGCAAGTCATCTCAACGACTTTTTGTCTCGCCATCACGAGAAAGCCATCCATGATTGAATGAATGGCTGTGAGAGCTCGGATTGCCCGCCATGATTGATTGCTTTTGTGCGCACACGAGCTGAGCGAAAAAGTTGTTGGAGATCTGTCGCGCAATGAAGTGTATTGATTCCGACGACTAAAAATCATGTTTTGGATAGTGATGGGTGGATGTCATCCCTTCTTGGAGTTGGATGCCATGAACCATTGGGGACACGCCAATGTAAATATTTGTAGGCCGCTAATGCCCTAAATCAAGCCGTCATTATTATTGTTTTCTTTTGATTTTGTTGCCGTAGAGTGTCGAAGAGAAGACGAACCGATGATGTGTTGATGTGTCGGGAGATCGGGGCAGTAAGTCAGCTTCTGCATGAATATTTAATAATAATAACGCAACTACGCCATAAAAGTTGTTGCCAATGCACAGCCAGTGATGATTATTAACATCGTCATCGCTCGTTGCTGTTTTTTGGTATAGTTTGCCGTGCATACGCATACAGTGTGGTGAGACATCATGGTTGATGTTTTGTGTTCGGTGTTCGGTGATGGCAGATGCAGTGATGCAGATGCGATGGTAGATGGCCGGCAGGCTAGCAAATCTGTGCAAAAATGAAGGATTTGTATCGGGGGCTAATTATTATTACTTAGTTACTGGAAGCCCTTGTACTTTGCTTCTTTTTTAGACACACATCTTGATTCGACTACGTCACGTGCGAAAAACTCACTCGAAATCAATAGCCAGCTCATCCATCGACTCAACATTCGACATCGATCCACCTGCTTCCTCGAGCAAAGCCAGAACAATGGCGTCGGCTTTTACACGTACTATCAGAAGTGAGTTATTTATTATTTTGAACATCTCATTCTAATTTTCATCGCTTGAAATAACAATGAAGGTCCTATCGATTGCACTAGCCACACTCCTTTCAGCTCCCCAGATCCGCGCATTTTCATCTGCTGCTATCGTCCGCAGCTCGTCCAGCTCAAAATCTTATCTCTCTCCATCAGTTCAATCTTGTTCCTCATCATCAACTGCATGTAAAATGAGCTCTGTAGCTGAAGATAGCAAAGTGGCAGATGCCGCGACCAACCCACTCCTTCAATCAGATGATTTGCCCAAATTCAGTGCTATTGAGGCGTCGCAGCTCACTCCTGCAATGCAATCAATTTTGGAGAAGCTTGAGAGTGATTTTGCCGCTATGGAATCTAAGTTGGCCGAGTCGAAGGACTCTGCCACCTTTGACGATGTCCTACCCGCTCTCGAGAAGATGCAGCACCCACTTGGATATGCTTGGGGAATTGCCAGCCATCTAAACGGTGTGAAAAACTCTGATGAGTTGAGAAGTGCATACGAGGAGAATCAACCAAATATTGTCAAGACAAGCATGAAGTTTTCTCAAAGTAAGCCCGTTTATGATGCTCTCTCGGCTGTGCAAAAGGGTTGGGAAAGCGAGGAGTCTAAGGATGACTTTGTCATGTTACAGAAGAAACGTGCGGTTGCTAACAGCTTGCGCAGTATGACCTTGCAGGGAGTTGGTCTCGAGGAGGGAAGCCCCGAACAAATTCGTTTCAATGAGATCAAGCTTCGATCTGCCGAGTTGAGCACTGCTTTCTCAAACAATGTACTTGATGCCACTAAATTGTTTGGATTGACTGTGACAGATCCCAAGAGTGTGGAAGGTGTACCCGATTCTGCGTTGGCAATGTGGGCACAAGCTCATCAACAGCACTTGATCAAAGAAGCTTCTGATGAAGAGGAGAAGAAGAAGCTTGGCGAGGCTGAAGTTGATCCCAAGGCTGGCCCTTGGCGCATCACTTTGGATGGTCCTAGCTACGTTGCTGCCATGCAGCACGTTCCCGATCGTGACATTAGGAAACAGGTGTACATTGGTTATTTGACCCGTGCATCTGAATTTACTGCAGAGAAGCTCGAGAGCAAGGAAACTGAAAAGAAAGAGGGTGCTCCCGGAAAGGACAACGTACCCATTATCAATGAAATGCTCAAGTTGAGGAAGGAAGTGTCTGGATTGCTCGGATTCAACAACTATGCTGAGCAGAGTCTTGCGTCTAAGATGGCACCCGATGTGCAGAGTGTGGCAGATCTATCCAACCTCATTCTTGAGAAGGCGTTGCCAGCAGCCGAGAAAGAACTCGCAGCTGCAACTGATCTCGCTCGTGAAGTCGGAGGTGATGAATACAGTGAAGCCAACCTCGAGAAGCTCATGCCTTGGGATTCATCTTTTTGGGTCGAAAGGCTGAAGGAGAAAATGTTTGACCTCAAAGAAGAAGAGCTTAGACCATACTTTGCATTGGACGCTGTGCTTGACGGTATGTTTGGTTTGGTGGATCGTATTTTCGGTGTCGAAGTTAGAGAGGCCAATGGAAAGGCTGAAGTGTGGCACCCTGATGTCAAGTTCTTCGAAATTTACGATAAGGAGAGTGGAGAGCACATGGCGAGCTTTTTCCTCGATCCTTATTCCCGCCCAGCAGATAAGCGTGGCGGTGCCTGGATGGCTGATTGCCGCGGTAAATCATCTGCTCTTGGTATTGACGTGCCAGTTGCCTACTTGACTTGCAACGGATCTCCTCCCGTTGGAGAGAAACCATCTCTGATGACCTTTAGAGAAGTTGGTAAGTTTTTATGATGCTCTTCTTCTGTACTCATTTTAGTTTATCTTGTCTTCATGTACTCACCTCTTCTGTTTTCGTTAGAAACCCTCTTTCACGAATTTGGCCACGGTCTGCAACACATGTTGACTCGTGCCACAATTGGAGATGTTGCGGGTATTAATGGCGTCGAATGGGATGCTGTTGAGCTTCCTTCCCAGTTCATGGAAAACTGGTGTTACGATAAGCCTACTGTTGACGGGTTTGCCAAGCATTACGAAACTGGTGAGCCACTCCCCGAGGAGATGTTCAAGAAGCTAAACGATCAAAAGACGTTTGGAGCTGGTATGATGGCGTGCCGTCAGTTGCTTTTCGGTATGATGGATCTTGAATTGCATTCCAACTACGATCCCAATGGCGAAGAGACTATTTTTGATGTTCAGCGTCGCATGGCTGCAATCTACACTCCATACGCCATGCCTGTTGAGGAAGACAGATTCCTTTGTGGATTCTCTCACATCTTTGCTGGCGGATACTCAGCTGGCTATTACTCGTACAAGTGGGCTGAGGTCATGTCAGCTGATGCTTTTGGAGCATTTGAAGATGTTGGCCTTGACAACGAAGAAGGTGTCAGAGAAGTTGGACGCAAGTTCAGAGAAACTGTTTTGAGTCTTGGAGGTGGAGTATCACCTTCAGAAGTATTCGAACAATTCAGAGGCCGACAACCATCCCCAGAGGCTCTTTTGCGTCATAATGGACTTGCATAGACAATACGGCATGCTTGCTGTAGAGACATGTAGATAATATACAAACAATATAGCCACACAACACAATAAATCTCTTCCTTGCCAGATATATATGCGATTATCCCTATCAACTACGCAGACAGAGGCAGTTCAGGGTGAATCTGGTGCATCGGGAGGTCCTTGGATAGCAGATATGGACGGAAACGGTGTAGGGACGTTGTTCAGTATCAATAGTTGGGGAATCGATGATGAGAGAACAGAGAACAGAGAGCAGCAGTTTTGATCCAACAGGGCAGTTGGCGCCAAAAAAACAACAGCTATCATTTTCCATACATTTCATGCTATGCAACATTCAACATTGCACTGGACATGCATGGCTCATCAACAACTTACAGTGACTCTGGTAAGAAGAAGTACGCGATACATCAATCCGATACTATCACCATGTCTTCCACAGAAGCAATGGCTAGGTTGCAGGCCGTCATGGCTGCAGCACGTGCAAATGCGGCGGCCACAGCAAATGTTGTGTCGTCGTCTGCTAGCTCCAATGACAAAAAAGCTCAGGTGACACAACCAACTGTTGCAATCGCCGAGGACGCCGTTCAAGATGGAGGCAATGCCATCGATACATTTTCATCTTATGTTCCTACAGCATTGCCTCACTGTGTACTAAAAGCTTTGTTTGATGCTCACCAAAATCTGGACAATAAATCTACACAACAACAACAACCTGTCGATGTGGACAAAAAAAGCACGCAACAACGAATTAATGATGTCATTGATTTACTTGACTCATCAGACGATGAATGCGAAGAGAGCTCCACAAAGCAAGAAGCCTCATCAACTTCATCATCATTGTCCACTTCCGACTACTCTTCACAACTATTCACAAAAAATCTCATTCAATCTCATACGTCACCAGCATGTGAATCAGCACTCCTCTCATCGGTATCTGCTCGCAATTTTTCATCTGATGGGAGCGACGGCGCCCTGCCAGATGATGCGGCATCAACAATACTGCCTTTAGTAGTGGAGGGTAAGCTTTCTCCACTTCAAGCAGAAGGTGTGACATTGGCAACTACCCGTTTCAATCGAGTATTCACTTCAGATCCGTCAGGAAGAAGTGTAACAACAACAACACCGGGAGTAGTGCAACAACGAGCAGGCTTCTTTTTGGGAGATGGTGCAGGTATAGGCAAGGGACGTCAAATAGCTGCTACAATCAGAGATGCATTTTGTCGTAATCATGGTCGTGGAAGACAGTTATGGATATCTACTAGTCGAGAACTAATTGAAGATGCCAAGAGGGATATGAAAGATGTTAGATGTCATGTGGATATTCATGATGGAGTTGATTTGTTAGGCAAAACTGGGACCAGTGGAAAGGGATTGGGTGTAGGAGGAAGTTTGGGAAAGGGTGTGCTGTTCATTACTTACTCATTATTAGTGAGTGGGAAGAGATTAGATGAGATCATCAACTGGTTAGCAGGTGGTAGCAGCGCAAAGAATGACAGGAAGCAACAAGCAGCTTACGATGGTATGATAGTATTCGATGAAGCGCACAAGGCAAAGAACTTGGAAGCAGACACTCGCACAGCAAAGCTCGTTGTCGCCCTTCAGGAGCGTTTGCCAAACGCACGAGTGTTGTATTGTTCAGCAACGGGTGTCTCTGAGATTGCACACATGGCCTATGCTGTCAGGTTGGGTTTATGGGGGAGTGCTAATCCACTCTATCCTACATTTGATTCATTCAAAGACGCATTAACAAGACGTGGAGTTGGTGCAATGGAAATGCTGGCTTTAGAAATGAAACGCAAGGGTCTCTTTCTTGCACGAACGCTCAGTTGGGAAGGAGCCGATTTTCACACGGTTGAAGTGCGCCTAGGCCAAAAACAAGTTGCAAGTTACGACGGAGCGGTGAAGTGGTGGTTCAGAGTCAAAAATGAGATTGAGAGTGCACTCCAAATGCTCAACATGCCCGCAAAAACGATTTGGAGATTATTCTTCGCCGCGCAGCAGAGATTCTTCAAGGAGATGTGTATTTCTGCCAAAATAGAAGAAGTATGTACAGAAGCAAAGAATTTTCTTGAGGACGATCACTGTATTGTAATTGGTCTTCAAAGCACTGGTGAGGCGGGCATGGATGTTACTCTAAATGAGCTTGCCGAATCTCTTGTTGAGACTGGGTCCGCACGCAAGGACCAGAAGGGTAAGGTTGATCTTGAGAACGTTGACCTACCCAATCTACTCTCTACATGCGGAAGCATCATGAGCAACTTTCTTCGTAGTCATTTTCCTATCGCACCTCCTCCTCAAGAAGCACCTAAGATACCTCCAATCCCTCCAAATGGATTTGCATCCGATTTTGAGCGACTTGAGCATGCTCGGCTTACTGATTTAGCGGACCGAATCAAAAGGATGCCACCCCCAGAACCAGTTCGAGAACTTGTTCGCCGTCGCGAAGATTTATTGAACGCAGTCAAAGATCTCGATTTACCTCCCAACCCACTCGACGACATCATTGATCGGTTCGGAATTGAGAATGTAGCAGAAATGACTGGACGCAGTGGAAGAATCCTTCGCAAGTCTAAAAATACATTCAGGTACACCAAACGCTTTGGAGGCTCACAGACGTCGTATGGGCTGTCAGCGCCGGTGAACAGAGACGACGAGAGTGACTGCTTGAATGTAAAAGAGAGGAAGCTCTTCATGGACGGAAAGAAGTGCGTTGCGATTATCTCTGATGCAGCTAGTACAGGTGTTTCTCTCCACTCTGATAGGCGATACAAATCAAGCCATAAGCGGAGGGTCCATTTTACAATAGAGTTACCTTGGGCCGCTGACAAAGCTATACAACAACTTGGGCGATCTCATCGCTCAGGACAAGTTACAGCACCCATCTATAAAATGGTTGTGTCTGATTTGGGAGGAGAGCGTAGATTTGCATCTGCTGTAAGTAAGCGTATGGCGCAGCTTGGAGCTCTTACAAAAGGTGACCGTCGAGCTGCGACTGGAACTGACTTGTCTGAATTCGATGTCGACAGTATCTTTGGGCGCAGGGCGTTGACAAAATTCTATACGGCTCTGTCTACTACGCCATACAGTCTTCCATCACGTAACTCAAACAGCATTTTGGATGAGTTTATTACTCACCCACAGCAGGCAGGCGACGAAGCTCGAATGGACATGCTTACTACTGCTGCCGATGCGTTGAATGATGTTGGCCTGGGCGGTGAACCAAATGTAAAGAAGTTTTTGAACAGAATTGCTGGGCTTGAAGTAATGCGTCAACGCTTGGTATTTTCTCTGTTTATGTCGACACTTGACGACGTCATTACGGATGCCAAGGCTACCGGCGAGTTTGAGGGTAGTGTTGAAGATATCAAAGCTACAAGCATTGAACTGAAGAGTGAGCAGGTCATTGCCACTGATAGTTCTTGTGGTGCGAAGACAGAGCTTACCAGATTGATAATTGATCGTGGGGTATCATTCAATTTCATCGTAGAGACCATAGCAGCCGATGCTAAGCCGAAGAGTGGCGTAGAAGTGCCTAGCGAGAAGGACGCAGATGTTACGGAGACGAAAGAGAGCCACCGCAAGCGAGCGAAGTCTGGTCTCTACATCTCTCGCAGAAAGATTGCAGGTCGTCATCTTGTAATGTTTGCGCAGCAAAAAGTGTCAAATGAGTCATCAGATAGTAATCTCGATGATGACCCACGGGGGCTAATGGTAATCACAAGACCTAACACAGGAAAGAATCCATGTGAAATGACTTCAAAAGATTTGCATTATAAGTACGATCTTCTCGTATCTTCTGAGGACATCGCACAACACCTTCGCTCTGTGAATGACAAAGAGTCTGATGCAGACAGTGAGGAGAAAAAGAGTGACAATGACGAGGACTAACTCTCACGACAATATCAGCGTTGTTCGAGAAAAATGGAAAAAAGTTGCTGGCCTATGGGATGAAGCATACGACAAGAGTAATTTCAAGAATCATAACGACGGATTGGCCCCCAGAATTTCTGAGATTGGTCTCATTACCGGAGCCGTCTTGCATGTTTTGCCTGCTTTGGAGAAGGCCGTTCAAGTCATGTCTTCAGCCCAACGCTCATTGAGGGTAATGAGAATTGAAACCAATTTAGGGCGCCGTATTGTGGGTATTAGGTTTCCGGTGACTCACGATGCCATTGAAAGGCTTATGGTGAACATGAGCGGAGTATCGAATGCCCGCCAGAGCCTTCAAGCTTCATTCGTTGACGAGCCTTTCTCTCCTGTCAGCGACAAAGCAATGAATTGGGCGACCACGGAAAGGAAGACAATGAAGAGTTTCTTTGGTGCTGCTGCCGCGAAGCCATCTAGCAGCACCGGTCCGTCAAAGGAAAAGAGACGAAATCAAGAGTCTACGAAACCACAGACAAAGAAAGCTAAGACTTCGAACATTTCATCCTTCTTCGTAAAGAAGAACAACTATTAGAACCACATCAATTTCTTCGTGATTTAGGTACTTGTCGTGCCTGAATAACGCAGTTAAAAATTGGCATAGTAAAAAAGCGAAAGTTTATATGATTGTATCTAAGTATGGTGTATCCGAGCGATCGCCTTGTTTTACTTCTCAGCTACCCTATTGTTTCAAGAACTGCACATGATTTGCCATCAAAAATTTAGTTGTCGTCTTCCTCTTCTGAGCCATCGTTTGCGACAGCCCATTCCTTTGATAGCTTTGCACTGTCTACCACCTCTTCCTCTTCGTCATTGGTCAACCTCACTGGAATACCAATTTCATTCCGTCTCAAAACAGGGAGGGTATATGGTGGGTTGTATTGAAAAATAACGTGAGGAACAGGGGAGGCATGCGGCACATCGATCTCTACCCCATCAATTGCCAACGCCGTCAACAAGGCATCTTTCTGTCGTTCAACCTCACCCTCTGTCACGAAGCCGGTAAATTTTGCTACCGCCAGTGTGGCTGCAGGAATGTCTTGAATTTTCACAGATCCCTTCTCATTAAAGATCTCATCGTTTTCAGCAACAGGTTTCGGAAAGTCGCCCCCACCCTCCTTCTCTTTCAAATAAAATCTCATTTCGCCTGTACTGGTAGTTGTCACTGGTGTTGTCATCTCCATAACTTCCTTCTGGTCATTTGCTCCAAACAGATAAGCTGCCAACGCATTGAATGCTTCCCCACCAGAGGTTAAATCGTCCATCGTGTACGGTTCTTCCACCTTTGTCATTGAAGTAGATGCAACAGTGTATCCTTCATACTCTCTTATTTCGTAACCCTCATCTTTCGAAATAACTTTGTACTGCGGACCAACCAATCCTTCTGGTGTTTCCAAAAACACATTCTTTGCTTCCTTCTGAAGTTCTGCTGTTTGTTCCTGGATCCTATTAATACTACGCAACGGATCACCTGCCTTAATAGTCATCCTGAAGCTCCTCCAAGTTCTTCTGCGCCTGGTTAGGACAAGGCGTTGAGTACACGTGACCCAATCTTTGGCACAACAGTTGGAAGATCTTGTACGATCACCTCCACTGGGTTCTTTGGATTCTTGCCATTTTTGCTTGCTTGTTCTCCGGCAGCGACGGCAGCAATACCTGGTAAAATGTCAGATGTGATTTGTCTTGCAACTGCTCTCGTACCTTCTTGCAATCTCTTTTGAGTTGGGGTGAGTAAGCCCATCAATCTGTTAATGTGTAAGCGAGTAGCAAGCACGAAGAATTAGATGAGTTGTGCACATGAGATAGACTAGCAACAAGAAAATGAAGGTCAATCTATCACTTACCTTTCGCTCCCTCAAGGCTGTTCTTACACTCTCCTGAATCTCTGGTGCCGCATTCAATAGATCAGACTAGAACAATTTGACGCTTCGCCACTAGCAGTATCAGGAGCGAGCAGTGATTCCAAATTTTCTTGCCAAGTTGTGGCGGCATCTTCGTCACTCTCACTGAAAATTGAAGATTCATCCATTGGCTTCGTAGATGAGGAGAAATCGGGTATCACATCTTTGGGCTCCTTCTTCTACTGCATCTGTCGATACAGTTGTTACCACTTCCCTCGGTTTCTGTCTTGCTCGAGCTGAGGAAGGAGAGTCGAGTTCGTGGAGATGATGATAAAGGTGCAGTGAATGCATCTGACCGTGAAGTGGCTGCAGCCAGGGCTACATGCGAACAAAGCAGCTGCTATAATTTGTCATGCTCGCCAGTCTCATGTACTATTTATGGCTACTGTGAATTGTGAATCAATGGCCAATGGTCAAAGGAAGGAGTAGGTTTGTCTTTTCGTTGTTATTGTTATCCATCTGCAGTTTTCTTTTGGATTGAATTGAAGAACGATGGATCTTCGTGAATAAGATGGGTATCTCAAGTAATAAGTGTCACATCGAAGATGGCCTGTCAAGAGCAAGAATGAAGAAAGCTTGCAATTGCAACAACCTCGATACTTACTTCATCTGGATCAGTAAGTATCTTTATCTAATAGGCAAGTTGCAAAGAGAGATAGAGAGAGATAATAATTATTTGTTTGTCTCTAAAGATTACATTGTTCATGGAATTGAAGCCTTTCAAACAAAGATTTGAAATTATTTCCAGTCTAAGAAGTTTGATTGGGTTATTCGTCTCGTATTTGATGAGGTGCTCAGTACTCTTGACCTACTACGCCACTCTACTCCTTTTTCTCAGGCATAGCCGGGTCGGTTCCAATAGGTGCAATACCAGTGAGTAAAGAGATGAAGTACCCACCCAAAATTGATATCGTGCCCCAAGACAAACCAACTACAACTCCAGCATCGACAATATTCCTCCAGGGGTATGGCATTCTCTTTACGGCAGCAACAATTGTTGCCACTCCAATTGTCACACACCAACTAACAATCATTCTCTTTTTTGTTGCATGAAATAGTCCCATTGAATACAATGGAGCAAGCAGAAGGTGATGGAAGGGCGAAGACTTCGGTTGGATTGTAAAAGATCGAGCAACCACCAATGGAGAGAACTTGAGTTGAAATCCCTTGTATCCCTCAGCGTAGGCGAAGAAGAGACAAGTAAGTATATACGCACTCAATTGGAAGTTTGTCAATGGAACAATGCCCTCTGCGTTTGAGAATGGATCCAATGCAATTGGAAGCACTCGTACGATTAGCCTTGATTAAAATATATGCCACTCCAGACGCCCCCCAGAGCGATGCAAGGACGTTGCCTACCGAGAGATCCAAATCTTTTTCTACTGATCCGTCATTATCACTACTGCTTCCAATTGCTGTAGATACTCCAAGTGCTCCACCACGAACAGCCAGTGGAGACTTTTGATGTGCTGCAGCAGTTGGGAACATCTGTTGTTGTTTAGCTTGAAACAAGGAATTATTGTTGACCGACGAGTCGCCTACTCGATGGGATATGGCCATTTGCGTTGGCAATGAGATTGATGTAGGGCTTGAGAAGCCACTGACAAAATTGTTGAGGAGAGCTACCCCTACCAATGCGGCGTGATGATGCATGGTTATTTTGTGTATAAGATGTGTTCTTTGAGCAAAGACCAAATCGGCTCGGCGCTACTGTGGTAGGTATTGTATCTTGCTCTAGCTTTTATGCAATGATACCTGCAGTGATGTAGCAGGCATACCTACAGAGATGTTCTCACGGTTGTTTGGTCGCCAGCTGTTTCGTTGATGCCACCACATGCTTTCATTCGATTTGCGGTCTTCGCAAGCACGCTGTGAAAGATCCGAAGTCCTCTATGTGATGCGATAGATGATCAGACGGCCAGGCCACAAAAAGCGCGCGCCCATCATCCATCATCCATCAACGCTCATCCATCTCGCATCAATCATCAATCCTCACCGCTCACCGCGCGCCTGCTTTGCACCATGACCAATAAACTCCCTATCCACAACACTTAGGTGACATCCATAGCAGGAACAAAGCTATCAATTCACGTACCAACCAACTTTATAATATGTCGTTTCGAGGAGGTCGAGGTGGGGGAAGAGGCGGCGGAAGGTGCGTAAGTCCCAAAGCTTTTGTTGTGCACATATCATCGCATAGAAGTGGCTAGGACATCAATTGCAAAGAAAAAAATAGTTGTAATGACGATGATACCATCAATGGGAATCTCTCTGAAATTAATTACTCATGTAGAGTAACGTGGATTTGGCAGTTCTTCTGTCCGGAACAATTCATTTTTTCTTTCTTGATGTCGCGCTGCATCCCGAGGATCAGCCTACGATGTGATGATGACATCAACCTTGCGCCTTCTATTGAAACATACATGATGTGCAACAAGCTCGAACTAACATCTTGCTCATACTTCAAATGTCACCAACATTACAATAGAGGCGGCCGAATGGGTGGCCGAGGAGGAGGAAGGGGTCGAGACGAAGGCCCTCCCGACTCTGTTATTGAAATTGGAAAAGTCTTACATGAATGTGAATCTGAATTAGTATGTAAACTATCACAAGAGGATACTAAAATCCCAGTACTTTAATGCTGGGATCTATCTAGAGAACAAGAAGAAGATTGGTAAAGTGGATGAGATATTTGGACCTATTAATTTGGTCATGTTTACCTATTAAGATGGACCCAGGTATTGTGGCCAAGAGTTTTCAAGAGGAAGATTTGGTCTATATTAGTCCAGATAAGCTTTTGCCATTATCACGATTTACAGGAGGTGGAGGAGGCGGTGGTGGCCGTGGAGGAGGAAGAGGCGGCGGCAGAGCTGGTGGAAGGGGTGGCGGAAGAGGTGGACGAAGCCCAGGAGGTAGAGGTGGTGGCAGAGGTGGAGGTAGAGGATTTGGTGGACGAAGCCCAGGAAGAGGTTTTGGAGGAAGAGGAGGCGGACGTGGAAGAGGTCGCTTCTAAGAAGATCAGCACTAGAATTGTTTCCATGCAAGAGGGATGCTGTATGTCTCTTTAGTAAATTGTTTTATATAGAAATCAGATTAGCATTACATCATTTGATTCCATTGTCGAGCGTAAACACTTCTTTCTGGACCGAGGCTCATCAAATCAGCATGACTTCCACTCTCTATTACTTGTCCATTTGACACTGACCACAATTCTATCATGCAAATCTCCCAGATGCCCACCTGTTGGATGTCAAGAGAACGGCAGGCTCCAGTGCTACGTAACGCTGTTATCAATTTGCCTTCGTCACTTTCGTTCATCAGGGCTGAGGCATCATCCAATAAAAGTAGTGAACCCAACATTGAATTCTTGACAGCCACAGATGATGATTGATGGTTTTCATTACCCGATATCAGTTGAGCAAGAACCTTGGTTAGCATCACTCTCGACCATTCCGAAGGCGAAAGAGGATATGATGGAGGTCGTGTAGGTGAAGGCTTGAGTTTGTCTTCGCTTGTAGTAACAACAGGTTGAGAGTTTCGACGGAAAGCGAGATGTTACTTTGCTGCCGAGACTGGTAATCTTCATGGCTAATCGCCATGGAGTTCCTTTCTTTCGGACCTATTCCGCCGCCGACCGCAGATACGGGTTCGATTATCTCGTCGAGAGTACAGCCAGACATCAATGATGCATAATCTGGCACCGTGCGAATGTCGTTGAGAAACACTCCAACGCGTTTTTGAAGAACCTTTCGATCCCACTTCGATATGTCCACACCTGCAATATTCATAGTACCCCTAGCGTAGGTAGTTGTGCGAGCCGACTTCGGCGGAGTAAAGATATATTCAGCTATCCCGGTGAGGAGGCGAGACTTACCAGCCCCATCATCTCCTATTACCAACACCACTTCACCATTTCTTACCTGAACATTGGCTCCTTTCACAGCCCACGCCTTTCGTGAAGAATGGGCATGCCCAGAAATCTGTGACGACTAAACCTTTCGTAGGAGAGGCTGTCATCATGGCTTGGAAATCTGCTTCCTGCAGATGACTCAGCGGAGATTCGCTGAAGCTCACCTGCAGTTTCAGCAAGCTTCGAGAAGAACGCACTAACAGAACGTTTCAGTCTAGAATCTGTAGGCAACAATAGAATGATGCGCTGCTTTTCCTGCATTTAGATGTGTGAAAAAGTAGTAGCGACGCAAGATTCAGCAGAGAGACCCAGCCATCGTCGGAAACAGATTTCCACGATATCTTTGAGCCTTCACTACCCTGTACCAATGCAAATACGCAAAAGTAGACGACCAAGGGTATCGAAAGTAAAAGTGAAGACGATACAAAGTACATTGCATTCCTCAGAATTGATTGACATGCTATCAGATAAGCTGAGGTTTCACGACTGCGTCTTCTCTTTTGCGTCAACAAATCCGAATGCCGTAAAGGACATAATATACCTGCTGCGCTTGCTTGGTCAGGTCTAAGCTTTGTAAATTGCTGCAAGGCTCCTTCTACGCCAAGTGGTTGGCTGAGTATTCCTAGTCTAGATGCACTAGATGATCCGATGTTTGACCAGAGACTGCGAACTGAGTCTCCTCCCTTCGCTATCATCGGCATCAATTCATTTGTCCCTCCTGCAGCTGCCTTACGCTGTTTTTCCAATGTTGGCAGATGAGACACAGCCATCATCGTCGCTATAAGCGACACTACGACTGCCACACGTAAAGGCTGTTGTTGAATCAAATCGAGTTCTGTTTGGAAGAGTGTGTGAAGATCACTACCAAGATCCAACCCTGCCTTCTTCACGATATCCCAAAGTAGAGCCCATTCAATAGGAGAGTTCTTCACTACGTCTAATGTTGGTTTCCAAAGTTGGAGAACAGCCGAGACTATTGCAGTTCCTGCAGGGCGAAGCACGGCGACAGTTGACAATATGACAACTGTGACAGCAATTGTTACAAAGAACCGAAGACGTGCCAATGATGCCAAGTAAAAGACCTGATCCTTCGTTGCCTTTTGTAATGCACCCGATGAGAATGATTGCATAGGTAGTGATGAAATCAAGCGTAGATACAGCTGGCTATAAGCCGCATCTGATGCAGATTCAGATCCAGCTTCTTTGGCAACTGCATTCAGAGTTGTTTGTACCCACGCAGAGTTTGACATGGAGACAAGGAACGCTGCAGCAATCGCGTAGGGTGCCCATCCTTCAAGTGCAGAGAAGATGGTTGACAACGTGGCCAGTGCGAATCTTCTTTTGGAAGAGTTTGTGTCGGATCAACTGACGCTATTTCACTAAGGAGCAACGGTACAACTTCTCTCACGGCCAATAAAACAAATGACAGCTGGATAGCATCTAGTGATGCCTGAGTCCTACCAATTGATTTACACTTGTTTGTACTCGACGGTGATAAAAGTGTTTCACGCTTTTCCAATAAAGATGATACAGGGCGGGGTATATGAGCTGAATTAATCGACAATCGACGATTCCGCATTGCATTTCTGGGAGCAACCACATTGGAATTTGGTTTGGATTTGCGAAATAATCTTCCAGATCCTTTACTAGATTCATCATCTGACCAAGATCCATCATCGTACCCCATACTCGAACGAGAGAATTTTGGAATTCGGGGAATAGGAACTGATCCTAACATCCCTTTTATTTTGCTGCCAATAGTGCTGTCGTCGTAATCGTCAAAATCATCATAGCGCCGCCGCGGTGGTTGCGTAGATGGTCTTTGTGGAAACGAGGAGGGTACAGAAGGTTGTCTCCTTTCAAATTGTGTTTGCCGTGATGGCTCAGATGGATATTGTTTTGGTGCTGCCCCACTTAGAAAAGGGAAGAGGAGTAGATTCTGATTGGGATTGTTGTTGTTGTTGTTGTTGCTGCTGCTGTTCATATTCATCATCGTCTTCAATATCTGAATCAGTATCGTCATCAGCTCCCATTGAAGGAGCGACATTATCGGTGGTCACTTCTCTATCAAATGAATACAACTCCGACATCGGAGGAGCATAATCCTCTCCGGTACTTCCTTTCACGGGCCCACGGGGAGGTGTGCCCACTCTTTGTTGCGGCAGTTGTTGACGTCGTTGCGGAGGAGTACCACCAGCTGCTCCTCTAGGCCCACTCGCTCCTCTCGGTCCACCCTGCATCATCGGCGGCATCGACCTATTAGGAGGAGGACCCATCCTCCTAGGACCACCACCCACCTTCATCAACCCTTCCTGTCCACCCGAAATAGCACCACTAATCGTATTGATATTGCTCCCAATACGTGTCGTCAAGCTGGACACACTGGATGCTAGTTTACTGGATGCCAATTGGTTCGTATCGAATGTTTCCGAAACGGAATCGATGCCCGATTGTAGTTTCTTCGCTGCCAAAGAAAAGAGACGGGATGCGGATGCTCCCACGGGAGGTGATGGTCGCGGACGATTGTAGAGTGCTAATTGGTTGTTGTTTGGTGTTCGTTGTTGCGGTGGCCTTGGTGGTTGGCGGTACTGGGGGTATTGTTGTTGTTGCTTGCTGCTGCTGCTGTCGTAACATCTGTGGTGGCTGCTGCTGTTGCCTCAGCATCTGTGGTGGTTGCTGTTGTTGTTGATTTGGATATTGATTGTACTGCTGCTGTTGACGATAATCTTGACCCCATGATGGCTTGATTTTGATCCTGGTTCCATTGCTGATTGGGATACTGATACGATTGCTGCTCCCACTGCTGCTTGTATGCTGCTTTTGTTGTCCATCTGCAGTTGTATCTTTTGCATCATCCCATGACATACTCTTCATTTCACTGAGTCTATTCATAGTATCATGCGCTGGCTTCTTTGCATCTGATACATTATCATCAAGCTTTGTTTGGGCTGATGATTCCTCTGCGCTTGTAGCGGACACCTCCTTATCAGAATCGTTCGTGAGGATGCTATTTTATCCTCTGTTTTCTGTGACGAAGTGGAAGCAGTCTCCTCATTATCACTGCCGTGCTCCTCAACATTTGACGACTCGGATGATACAGCGTTTACTCTGTTCAAAGGAGAAGAAGAAGATTGATCACTTGCAGTTCTTGAATCAAATCTCTGCGGAGGAGGAGGTGGTGGTGGCGGCGGAGGCAACACTCCTCCAGGTGAGGATGCAATGACGACAAATTTGATGCATATCAAAAGTGTGCACAAATGTAGCTTCTGTCTTCTTCTGATCATCTGCGGTGAAGACAACATCTTTATTCTAGCTGCCTGCACTGCTCACTCCAATAATCTATTCCCCTCCATTCACTCAATGTTTATGCTAGCGTAAGTAGCGCTGAGGCACTGCCTTAAGCATGATCATCATCATCATCACGTTCAACAGCGAACCGCAACAGGTAGGCAACAGGTGCACGTGTAACTCAGCCTTGGAGCTTGAGGGGCTATCTGCGACTGCGGTTTCGCCCGGTTTCACCTTTCGTGACACTTTTCTGCGAAGCTGCTCCCGTATTTTCAGTTCACACGGTTTCAAAGGGTCACAAACTGTCACAAACATCTGCCGGGATCCTCTTTTCTCACCACCTTTTACGATTCAAAGTGGGACGGCGGACAGACGGATCACGCATCATCATCCACCTTCTCATTCTTTTTTTAGAGGGGCAAAATCGACCTAAACCATGGGATTATTGCCGTAGTAATGATACTACACACCCAAAATTTACCTAAATGTGTGCCTTTCTTGATATGTTCCTGTTAACACTATATCGAATCACATATCCAGAAAGGCACACATTTGGGGTAAAATAGATAGTGATTTATGGCACCACTAAGATGAGAGCTGCCACTTGCACAGGACCCTCATCCCCACCTTATCCTTGTAAATAACAATCTGTTGTGAGTGAACACATGTCAAATAGCCCATATTCTGCTTCTATCTTACTTTATAAAACGTGTGACTACCCAATAAGTCTGTGGTTCTTAGTATTCATGCCAAAGGGGGGTATAAGCGGGGCAAAAATCTACATAAAATTGTCAATTCGCAATGATACAGAAGTCTCCTGACATTGTACCAGATTCCACCCCCATCGACTTTAGTTTTTCTCATCTTTCATCCAGTTAGTATCACGGTTCATCTGCATTTATCGGCGAAAAGTCAGAGTACCCCCACATAATGGCGATCAGCATCCCAAAGTATTAGCTCCAATTAGAACTTGTATTGTTGTCTGATCCGGTCTCTATCCAACAATATCTCTGATACGGATCAATCCTCTGCGCTATCAGTTGCATATAAGCAATATAGAGGCGACGGGGATGAAATAAATGATGTTTGGATCATGTCATCGCATTGTAACACCGTCGTATGAAACGTTATCAAAATTCGATGACCCGTCGGTGGTGCATGTTGAACCCAGTGGAGTGTATTCAGAGTTGTCGACCCGGAAATCAGCCAAGACGACTCCGTTATACTCTTGGATGAAGTTGCCGTCAATGAATGGTGTTTGTATGACTTCTCTACATCACTATATCCCCGATCATCAGGACCGGCGACACGATGATATGCCGATAAAAAGGCCGCTGCCAGGGACTGTATATTATGCACCTATCTCATACTCCAACGTAACCATGTTGTCAATTCATATTTCAAAGACATGATAGAAGAGATATTCCTCGAAGTATAGAAGCGATGTCGTCGAAGTGGCAGTGATTTTGATAGGGCGAAGTGACGGCTGTCATCGTGGTGAACTACTAGCTTGAGTGGAGGTGGAAAAATCTTTCCTCATTTTCTGTCTGACCGCGTTTTATTGTCAAGTAGGAATTCGGTATGTTTAATTCCTACGTACCCCATGTAAGGACCTTGTCAAATTTCCACATTTTGGAGGATGGTGTTCTACACAAATTTTAACTGCATTCCGATCAGGCTAGGTACAGAGCCACCGCGAACCGCGAACTTCAACTAAAGATTATTATTCCATATTTGAAGCTGTGTCAACATGGGCTGCTCCTCCTCCAAGCCGGCAGGCGATAAAAGGCCCAGCCTTAATGGGCGGATGAGTAAAAAGGAAGTGAACGAACGCATAGGTAAGGTTTTGTTGGATATTTTTGTGCCCTCCTCATTATTATTTCGCAAAACCTCCACCTGATACCTCTTCATTGTGCCGTTTATATCTCAGATCGTATCGATGAGACCTGTGCCGTAACTTTTGGAGGCGTTTCTGTTCGCTATGCGTATCTTAGTCAGCGTGGCTATTATCCTGATGGTGAGTTTAAATTCATGTTCATGTATATCTTTATCGTTAAAGTCATTTATCCAGTTGACATTGTTTCTAACCTATTCTATTCACTATTCACCGTCAAACCCACTACCATGCTGTAAAGACCCCTACAAAGCAAATCAGGATTCCTATTCAGTGACGAAGAATTTCATCGGGAGGGAAAGCGATGTATTCTTCGGTGTGTATGACGGACATGGACGTGATGGTGATAAATGCGCTCAATTTGTCCGTGACCACCTCCCTCCTCTAACAGCGGCGTTTGTGAAGAAAGAATTGGATAAGGAGATCAAACATTCCAAGTTGGAGGATGTTGATGAGTTGAGAAAGTCAACCGAACTGCCAAAAGATGTGTTACAGAGCGTCATGACAAAGGCACATGTGCAGTGCAACAACAAAATGCATTCCTGTCAGGATCTAGATGACACGCTATCAGGGACAACGTCCATTTCTGTATACTTGCATGGAAATCGTAACAAAATTACCGTGTCGAATGTAGGTGATAGTCGTGCTGTGGTTGGAAGGAGCACAGATTCTACGTTAAACAAAGAAGGAGCCTCTTCGTCGTCGTCATCTACCCTGAAGGCGTTTGCGTTATCGAGAGACCAGACTCCCTATCGTCGTGATGAACGTATACGTTGTAAAAAGAGTGGGGCACGCGTCCTCTCTCTAGATCAAATTGAAGGGTTGGAACCAATTAACGATGACGAAGACGAGGAGGGTGGCGAGGGGGATATGGTGTTGGGAGAAGAGATCGATGAGGGAGGGGATCCTCCTCGTATTTGGAGTCCTCATGGTGACTATCCTGGTACAGCGTTCACTCGTAGTATTGGGGATGCCATAGCTGAAGAGCTTGGTGTTTATGCAGAGCCTGAAATGTTATCACGTGAACTCACCAAAGAAGACAAGATTATTGTGTTGGCTTCTGATGGGGTGTTTGAGTTCCTCACGAATCAAAGTGTGATAGATATTTGTGCCAAATTTACGGATCCTCTAGAGGCATGTCGTGCTGTTGTTGCAGAGAGCTACGAATTGTGGTTACAATATGAAATGCGCACAGACGACATTACTATGATTTGTATATTTATCGATGACGTCAGTTCACCAGGCTCTACGAAAGATCTACAGGTAGTAGCTCCTGTCGCGTCTGCAGGAAGCGGTGATGAGGCAGATGATGATGATTTGATCGCCACTTCTGCAAGGCCAGTGAGATCGACCATGACAAATGAAAAATCTCGTGCCATCATGATGGCGAAAATGAACATGGCACGTAGTGTTCGAGATGTTGATCAATTTGTAGAAAAAGATTTTGACTTAGAATCGCTTTTCACTGAAAAGACAGCGGAAGAAAAGCAAAGCATTGACGAGGCAATCCGAGCGTCTGTTATGTTCCAAAATATTACTGATGATCAGCGTGAATTGATTTATAAAGCAATGGAACCCATGCCAGTGAAAGAGGGTCAGACGGTCATCAAACAGGGCACTGCCGGTGATAGATTTTACATCGTCGATGAAGGTCGCTTTGAAGTTCGAATTGTACCTGCTAATCAAATTAGCGAAGAAGGTTCTGTTGGCAATTGCGTCCACGTGTACGAAGGATCACGCGAGACAAACTCTCATCCAAGCTTTGGGGAATTGGCACTCATGTATTCAGCTCCTCGTGCAGCATCAATCATTGCTCAGACGGATGGTCTGCTCTGGGCCCTTCATAGATATGCATTTAACAAAGTCGTCGCTGAGCAATCATCTAGACTGGAGGCTGAAAAGCTGCTCAAGAAAATTGATGTATTCAAAAAGTTACCGTCGGATGGCTTGAAAGAGCTGTCATCGAGCCTAAGCGAAGCCAAATTCACCCGTGGTGATGCGATTTTTAGTGAAGGAGATGTTGGTGACTCCATGTTCATTGTCTTGCCCGGGGGAAGCTGCAAATCTGTTCTGCTTTCGAAAGACGGTGCAGAATCTGAAGTGGAATTAAAAGAAGGTGGTTTCTTCGGTGAGGAAGTTCTGACGGGAAACCCAGGAAAAAAGTATTTGTCAACAGTTACAGCAAGCAACAAATTGACTTGTTGGACACTGCAAAAATCCGATGCAAAGCGTGTAATAAGCAGTTGGAGAAAGGAAGGTGCCACGGAGTGAAAGATTCCAGTGTTGCAGGTGGATCAAATGTAGAAGAGTCGAGCTTTGACTTTGACCCATAAAACTCTTTCTATTTAAATATAAAGTTCTTCACATTGATTTTGCCTTACTCCATGTAGCACACTGAGCTGGAACGAACACCTCTTTCATTCTTTACACCAACAGGTTTCGGAGGTGTCCTTAGATTATTTCACACGCTAAGTAGTTACTGAAAGAGCTCTATCTCTCATGTAAAGCATGCCAAACGTAAGTACCTGTTCTCCGCGCACCCACCATGCATATAAGTACCTTTTGGACTTCTTCATTCTTCGGTCTTCGAATTTGTTGACATCGAACGTTTGCCAGCTGACATCATCATCGGAGTCAATCAATGAATGAAGAATGATACCTATGGTACATCCCATAATTCGGCTGCGATTCATAAATCTAAACCGATGACTATGAAGATGGCGTCAACATCTACTTCATGCCGATCACCATTAGAGTTGGTGCGTTTGCAAGCCATAATCTTGGCAATATTATGCTCTCGTGCCTATTATTGCATCGCCTTTTCATCATACCCCAAAACTTCAAACGGCGGCTGCTCTAATGCCAACGCAGCAACAATTTGCAATTATGCAAACAGTGACACTCCGTCGCCCTTCCCAGCTGAAGAACAACAAAAGAAACAACGCCGCATACCTCGGCGGGCCATGCCGCATATAAAGGTTTCATCTAGTGCCGAAGCTGCCACGAAAGCTGGTTACATCATACGCAGTGAAAGAACATCCACCGTCAGGCGCGGAAGCAACAGCAGCAGCAGGGAAGAAAGGCGACAAGCCCGTACTATTCGACGGGTTGTTCATAGAAGTAATAATAACAATCAGCAAACTTCTGCATCAAATTTAGAAAAGACATTATTACAAGAAAAGGAAGCGGAGTCAAAGAAACAAATTCAGGTCACAAAAGCACAGCGTGTTACATTCAAAGCAACACGGGAAGCATCGCGTTCGATATCAAATAATCCTACCTCGATGTTTTCACCGAGGCAAAGGGCTTCGTTGACAGAATATATGACACAACCTGTAGAAGATTATAGTTTGTTGTCCTTTCACGATGAAGAGGGCCCAAGTCCAAGCCTCACCAGTGCCAGTCATAAGCATAAGCAGGTAACCTCCAGGAGATGGTTTGTTCGACGGCTGACTCATGAGGAGGCCGGTAATTACATAGTCGATTCTTCATGTAGTGCAGTGAAGGAGTCAAACCTTTTCCGGTTGGCTGTACCATTAAAGCCGTTGATCGGTTGGGATCTCACCCCAGTGATTGATTTAGAGGTGATTCCTCCTGATATGTCTGACGAAGAAACCAGGTCTTTGGATCATGACATTGAGCAGAGCACACGCTCACAAGTTGAAGAAAGTAGAGATGAAGTATCCTCTTCAAAGTGGAGGCCTCTAAAGGGTATACGACATGCAGTTGATGGGGCTCGTCGTGAAGGGGCAATGCGTCCCACAGTTAAGATTAGATCGATGAGCGTTTCGTTGTTGTCCACCAAAGAGGAGGTACGGCAATTAATGTCAAAGTCGTTTGGCAGCGAAGACTCTAAAAGGGGAGAAATAGATGCGAAGGATAAAGACATGCAAGTTGAGGCTATTGGGATGGTGGGCAAGGTAGAAGAATGGCTTAAGCCTCATATTACTTTTGAGGCTGAACTATCTTGGCAAGATGGTAAAGCAACAACGAAACCATCGGTGGTGACAGTCAAATCATCTGCTGTTACATCGTTGACAATCCCAAGAATACAGAACGATATTATCCGTAACACCATTCCGTCGGCGTTTCTAGTAAAACGCCTTGGTGCCACGTTGACATCGAAGGCGTTAGAAATCTGCTTGCCCAGGTTCTTGCGACAGCTGGAACGAGACTATTACAGATGGTCTGGAATAGAGTAAGCTGTAGATGCATGAGCAATGTTTCTAGTCACGAAAAATGACAAATGATAGATGAAATAATATAGAGTAACAAATAGAGAACGAAATGAAAATGCTACACTAAAGATTACATTATGAAATTTACTTAGTGATTAAGAACTGACATAATCATGCCTTGAAGTTACCATTATCTTTAGTGTCCATGTTGAAGTTGGTCACATTTCCCTGCGACATTGTGGAAGAGTTTGTATTATCAGTTTCAATTGCTGTTGCCGAGGGAGCTAGCACCTGTGTGGCAGCATTGAGCAGATCAGAGTATGCCTTCGTAACAGGAGGTGCTGGGCTAGGAGCTGCTTCTGCCTGATTGCGTTTCATCTTCTTTCGAGCTCGATAAAACCAACTTTCAAGGCGCTTCTTGTCAACACCAGTTTCTTCAATGATTGTTTCCTTCTGCTTCAACGATGGCATTAAATTGATTGGCGCGTGTTTAGCAACCCATTGATCCATGTAGGTGTTCAATTCGTCCGAGGATGGCTTTACGTCACTTTGTGCCGACTTCTCCCCAGTTAAAGGGGTGTTGGCGGTAGCATATACATCAGACGAAGCCGCTGGTGACGACATGGATGCTTGCGCTGAAGCAGTGCTGGCTGCCTTTGGTTTTGGCCCCGGCGTATTGTGCGTTTGCTGCATGTGCCCTGATATCATCAATGTCAGCTCTTCCTTCGCTCCCCCACCTTCAATTCGAGGTACCAGCTTGCGTCGAGGCATATATTTCTGAAATATAGAAATAGATGTAGAGGGCTCAAATTCCTTCATGGGAAAAGGCAGTGATGAAGTGAATACTCGTTCCAAATTCAACACTTTGCGTTGAAAGTCCATATCGAGATCAACTGAATCTGGATATTGTTTGCGTTCCGGCTTTCCAATTGTAACTAGTGGTCGAACACGTCCATGTGATCGTTTCTCCAAACTTTCTTGTGGATTGATTGCTTTGATCAATGGCAAAATGGGGAGGGTTCGTCTCAACATGTCCCACCCCTCCTTAGAAGATTCGTCGTCTTTCTTCCTGTATTCACTTTCATTTTCAGAGATGATATTAACATGCGTAGACAAGAAATGAAGCGCAGCTTGTGTATACTCTTTAGAATCCATACCTGCAGGTATATCACCAGGACTCGCAGTAAGATGCACTGATCGAACTATCTCCGCGGTAGACAAGATCGGTGCGTCCCTAATCATTGGATCTTTATGCTGCTGCTGTTGTTGTTGCTGCTGCGACTGCTTTTGTTGTTGCTGCGCTTGTTGCTGCTGTTGTTGATTATTTTTCTTCTCGTCATTTCCATTGCTATCCCCCCGTTCCATATCAAAGAGTCGTAAAATAGATCCGAATAAAGATGTCCTACTTTCACATGTAAGTTCCGCCACGGCTCGATCGGAGAGCCCTCGGATGGACACATCACGTGATGCAACAACTGTATCGGTATCTGGTAACAATAACTTATTGTAACGGCTCTTTGTACTGCTATTTATCGATGATGATGATGGTTCTGAAGAGACATGAACATTATGACTCTCAAGCAGATTTCGTAGTAGATCTTTACTTTTCTGATGCCCATCATTATCCGGATCATTTTTTGTGACAAATTGTTTCAAAGAGTCCAAACCCGAAGGTGCCGAATACTGCATTTGATCAACTGAGCCCTTCTTGTACGGAAGATAGTGCTTCGGCGTATCGCCCCAGTCAAATGGGGTTCTCTTGACTGGAATGCCCAAGCTGGCTAGGGCTGCTTCATCGGAGTCCGCCATGGCGTTCATCATGGTTGGGTTTCTGTTGGATTTGCGTGTTTTGAGTGTGTGGCTTTTTGATTTATTTGCTACGCACGTGTGGGTTTCGCGGTAAGGTAGGTCTATCTATAAGGAAAGTGTTGGTTGTGAAAAATTGTGTGTGTGTGGACAATTGTTGGCTGCTTCCACGGTGGATTCGCCTTAGCATTTTAGATCGCTAATTATCGCTAACCCTGAAACAAAAATCTGATGAGAAGCACCATGTCGATCGTAGCTTCCGTCAACTTGTTACTATGTACTACTATCTATGCCATTATGCCGTTCCAACGCAAAAATGAAGACATAAGTGGCTGCATCATTCTTCGCCTCATATGATTTGGTACTTATTATCGATTACCAAGGTTCGGCTTCAGCACAAAGAGTAACACCATGTGCCTCAAACATGTGAACACGGAGAGCCACATTAAGTAAGCGCTTCCTGCAATGAGAACAAGTGCTGACAGGATAGGATACGTTCACCTGCGCCGTTTCCTCGTCATCATTTCCGACTGCGCCATCGCCATTATCATCTGCAGCTGTAGATGGATCGACTACCATCAGAGGTTGATGGAGAGCAACCTCCCCATTGATGTCTGCGACTGAAGATCTTTCGTCGACCTCGACAGTACCAATTTGTCTCTCGGCAACAGTGCTATTATCGATTTTGACATCTTCTGCTCTGGGACGCCGGTAAGCATATATATTAGGACGCGTTGACTCCTCTTCCAAACGCAAAATATTAGATTGTATGAATTCGGCATTCTTCAAGTAATACTGAATGAAGACCTTCTTCTTGAGTTCCTTCCCGCGAGTAGCGCCCATCTGACGCATCCATTGGTTCCAGATTGCATGGGCGCTTTAGATGTTTTGCTCGTCAAAACCGCCAAGAGTTCTCCACATAGTCAGCTGGTCAAGAAGATGGCCTATGAAGAGGAGATGACTTTTGGGGAATGCAGGAAGTTTTGACTTCCACTCGGCAATCGGTACGTATGTGACTAATAGCTTGACAATGAGATCGTTGAGCTTCTTAATGTTCGCTTCAAAGTCACTAATTGTCTTGCCGGACTGCTTATTGATGGATTTGATTACTCGTTGGATTTTGAACCATGGAGACACAACTTCTTTCATTCGCCATGTGAAATTATTCAACTCTTCCTTCAGATCTTATTGTACGATGATTGGATCAAACTCTCGAACATGTCACTGTATATGACTTCACAATGATCCGCATAATTTATGTAATGGTTACCGACCATTTGTGCTTCAAAGTAAGTTTGCCTGTCACAACCATTCTTCAACACACTTCCTCAAACTTTCTTTTCGAATGACCACCATGACAAAATTGTATTGTTGGTAATGCTGAGCTGCTCCATGAGCATGACAGTGTAATCAGCAAGGTTGGAATTTTCTTTCGTGCTGTTGACCAGTTCCGCAAATTCAGTCTCCAATTGCTGCTTAAGACGCTTTAACTCATCCTCGAGTTGCTGCTGCGTAGGTGAGGATTCCGTCTTTCGCTTCATCTAACACACGCCTGCAACTAGAACACATCACTTTCAAGTGATCAAAATACTCGCATCAAGAGAGAAGATGAACCATGTCACTGCTGCTTCGCGACAACGGAATAATTGAGAAGGATCGGTTAGCTTCATTGGGGCTGAGTGATCGTGACCTATCGCTGAACGACGCTGGGGAGCCACCATTGCTGCAGATTCTCTGCCACGTTTTGATGTTTTCGAAGATGATGGAGTAACAAATTGCCCGGAGGCACCTGACACTGGAGTATGTAGACAGACACCACATTCGGCGCATTTCGGCGGCTCCCACTTCCTCTATTGCGGCTAGAATTGGAGGGCGGAAGTCGCCATGGTTTTGCTAGTAAATGTGTGCACAAAATGTAGAAATGATGCTTGGCGCCAAAAAATAACTAGATTTCAAAATCTAAAAGCAGGAGTTCTCATCATGTTATCCCACACAAAAACTCGAATACCGTTTGTATACACTAGTTATTTTAGGGGTGAATACTTTCGACAACCAACCAATGAGACGGAAACACCCAGCATATTCTAACTCGCAAGAGCCTGGGGAACATGAATATGTTGGGTGTTTCCGTCTCAGGGGTGGTTTATTGGTCAAACTCACTAACTATTCTCTACGTAGGAATTAGTACAGAGGTCGGAGTCTCACAAATGTCGTCTGCCGCGGTCTCGAATCCACCGTGCTTCGGTCTGAATGAAGTAGTATCATCAGTACAATTGAGTAATGAATTAAGGGTTGTTTCATCTTGGCATTTTGGTGTTGGGTGTAGATTTGGGCAGTGGGCCATTGTGTTGCTATAGATGGAGTCTCTTTGAGTCCGGTTGATCCAATTGCAAAGCAAATTTCTCTGTCAAAAAGTTGTGTGAGGTGGATGGGTCTGGGCTTTTAGAACCGCAAGAGTTCCTGTTGTAGCTAGGCTCATTGGTAGTGCGTGTGTGACGGTGTGTTCGAGCGATGGAGACAGGAATAGAAGCGAATGTGAAGCTGACATCAAATCGTGAATGCACATGAGATGTATGCAAGGGTGTGTTCGATGCCGATCCAACAAAACAAGCTTTTGTGAAATAGAAGATTCGTCCAATGTATGGACTTATTCAAAACTCGTGATTGTACATGAACATGAAATACAGACGTACTTTAAAATTTCTGTTATATTATATCTTGAGTTCATGCCTTCATTGTTCACGCAGCATCTGATCGCTACGATGCTGCGTGGCTGACAAGTCCATCCACAGCGCATCTTGCTAACATGCCCCCCAGTAAACAATTTCCCCAGTGCTCCAGGGAATGCTTCGTCCTTACATCCACTCAAACACCATGATCAGCGCCGCCACCACCTTCATTGTCCACATGCTCGCAACATATTGTGTCACGACAAAGTCAAGCATGCTGGCTCCCCGTTCCGCTAACTTGAGATAGGCATTGGGGCCTTGTACTTCGAAATCTTTACCAGTTTTGGCACGAGACAAATCAAAGACCACAGCGTAATCTTGATCCTGTGGTACCCTTTCGTAATCCTAGTAGTTTCTTCGAAGAATTCTCCAAAAAAGGATAAACGGTACCATCATTTTCATCTTCGATCATTTTTTTTACACCACGAAACACGAAATTCACAACATATGGATGATCTTCATCTTCTTATCACTGAGGAAATAAATGTTGCATTATCGCTACCTAGACATCATTGAACCATCAATTGGAGTCTTCATGCGCCGAGGGTAGAACCAAACAGCGTCATTTACATGCAGAGAGAAGAGCAACTCCTCAAAACTAGAGAGAGCAAATATCACTATAAAATAAATGCTTGCTCCGCTCACTCTCTTCTTTGTCGTGGCCGTATTGGCAGCGACTGGTTGTGATGCTACCGATCTCTACAAAATCCTTGGATTGCAACGAAATGCATCCACGAAGGAAATCAAATCTGCATACCGACGCAAAGCGAGGGATACACATCCCGACAAACGAGGTGAAGATGTGTCAGCTGAGGAGGCAGCTGAAGCTTTCCGCCAAGTTGTGCATGCATTTGAGGTATTGAGTGACGACAATAGCCGTCGGAGATACGATAGAGGAGAGGATGTAGGTTCATCTACGTCGTCAAAATCATCATCAACTTCTACGCCATTTCAATGGCATTTTCAGAGACAACACTGGAACATTCAGCTGAAAGACAAAATTGAAGTAAAACAGGCGCAAGCACGCGTTCTTCATGTTGTTAGTCTCGATCAGCTACGAACAATAATGCTTGATGACAACGACAAACTTGAAAGGAATCTTCTCATGTGTTTCTTCACTCCAAAACTGGAAGAAATGGTAACTGACAAATTGGTCTTTCCGTACCCATTTGCTGGTATGAGTCCACAGCGCGTTTGGTGGGAGGACCTGTTGCAAACTGTGTCAATACGGTTCAATCGATCAAATGATCTTTCGAGATATTTTAATGTTCCTAATGGAGATGATATGACTGAACCTCAATTCATTTTCTTGAAAAAAGGCACAGCTCTTGGTGGAGATACCTTTGAATATGATGGCGGTGGCAAGTCCCATATTTTTAGCACGAGCAATCGTGATTCTTTTGAGAAGTGGATGTGGTCGATGATCGAAGTGAAAGTGGAGTTTATCAACCAGCACTCTCATCCCGTGGAGCTTTATTGGATTCATGGTGGAAAAGCAACCATGAAAGTAGCGCTTGAACCAAACACATCATCAATTCATTACTCGAAGCTAACTCACGAATTTTACGCAAGAGACAACCGTGTTGATACATGGGCGGGAAGTCCCGGACGATGGAAGTTGAGTAGCAACAGCGGTCTTGGAAAGTGGAAGATTGGTGTTGCTGGAGAGGACGGGACCCATTTTGAAGAAGATGGAAGTGTGGTTATTGTAGTACCGCACAAGTCTTGCGTTGATCTATCCGGGCACTGTTCGTTTTGGGAAAACCAAAATCAATGTAAGAACAATGAAAATTTTATGAGAGACAAATGCAAGCTGACATGCGGTTATTGTAGCTCTGATGGTGCCGGTGAGAGTAATGACGGCAATGGTAGAGCGAGTAAGGATGAGTTGTGATGGTGGTTGGGGAGCGGAGGCAATAATTTGATTTCACGCCGCAGGGTGTCACATCGAATTTTATGTCGAGCAGATTTGAATCATTCGAGATAATAGGGGGGTTTGCTTAAATAAAATCGAAGTTGTAGATCGCTCCTCGCTCGACTCACTATTCATCATTCTGTGGTCGACTTCGCATGGTCAAAGCAAACGATAGTCAAGAGATCACCTTCTTGGCAGGCGAAGAATGTCTGTATTCGGTTATCAAGAGGTCGGCTCTTTCGCTTGGTTGGAAAGTTGTTGGAGAAGAAGCATCTGAAAGAGTGAAGCGGGATTGTACAATCATCTGGGTCGACAAATCTTTCGCAAACGACAAACGATTCGTTTCCATCCAACCATGGCAGAGAATAAATCACTTTCCTGGCATGACAAACATTTGTCGGAAGGTGCGCTTAGCTCAAAGTCTTGAGCTAATGAAGAAGAAATTTCCTAGGGAGTATTCATTTTTCCCTACCACCTATGTGTTGCCACTCCATCTAGCTGCATTTAGGTCGCTGTTTCAAAATGGGCAAAGTTTGAGTACTTTCATCATCAAGCCTGATGGGAGTGCACAGGGCAAGGGCATTTTCCTTACCAAGCGTTTAGAAGACGTGGAGAATCTAAGCACAATATGTGTAGCACAACAGTATATTCGCAATCCCCTGCTGATCGAGAAGAAAAAGTTCGACCTGAGAATCTACGTGCTCGTGACCAGCTGTTGCCCCTTGCGGATATACCTCTTCCGTGATGGTCTGGTACGTCTGTGCACTGAGGAGTACAAGCAACCCAACGATAAGAACATACGTCAAAAATGTATGCACCTCACGAATTATTCCATAAACAAACGCAGTGACAAGTATGAACGTGATGAAAAAGAGTCTTTGCCGAGCAATACCGGAAACAAACGAACCATTTCCTGGCTGTTGGATTGGCTGAAAGATGAAAGAGGTGAAGCGGCCGCAAGCGAGCTTTGGGAGAAAATTGGAGACATCTGTGCCATGACCATTCTCAGCATTTTGCCTACACTACGACGAGAGTACGACTCGGTATTCGGTAAAACCAGATTACAGACGCAGCAATCCGCAAACTCTTCGTCGAGCGGATCAAGTAGCAGCAATATATCATATGAAAAGAGTCGCTGTTTTGAAGTGTTGGGCGTTGATATCATGATTGATACCAAGTTAAACCCAATATTGATAGAGGTGAATCATTTGCCATCTTGGGGAACGGATAGCCCTATTGATGAGTTTATCAAATCTCGAGTCATCGCTCAAGCGCTTTCTGTCGTTAACGTGAAGTCACATGAAAAGAGGGCGTACGAACGAGCTCGTAGGAAACAAAGCCGACTTCGTCTTCGAAAGAAGAGGCAGACAGTTGGTGATTTAAATCAAGATGATGGTGACAAATTTCCATCTGTGCAAAACGAACCACCAGTAGCAAAGAAGCGACAACCTGAGCTCTTTGATAGCAACAGTGCCGAGCGAAAGATACGCAGCATCTATGAGACGTATGCTCCTGAAAAGCTGGCACATGTAAAAGATTTACTGAACAAATATCGTGGGTACGAAGAATGGCTAGCGATGAAGGTGGAGGAAAAATACACCCAAGTCAACGATGGCTCGAGTGGTAGCTGCAGCTCGTTGGATGAGGACGACGAATCCACCACCACTGATGATGATGATGATGATGATGAAGATGATGATGACTTGATAGAAGAGAGTGAAAGAGCAATCCTACTCGAGGAGGATCGAATTTTAGAGGATTACGATCGTATTTATCCACCAAAAGATATTGGTTGTATCAGTAGATCAAGGTATAAAGAGATGGAGCGGTATGTGACTGAAATGGATGAGGAACGACAACGACGACTAACACGCCCCTTACATGAGATGAGATCAAATAATGGCCAGGTTGAGAACGACTTTGGTGTGCGTGGTGATCTGAATCGTGGAGATGGCTGGATAGGCGGAAATATTCACGTGCGTCAAAACAAGCAGGTAACGAAAGTCTTTGTCCCTCCAACAAAGCAGCAAATTGAATTTGCTTCACGGTTGTGTCTAGGCTTTTCTGTTGAAGATACAAACGCTACAACCAGATCTGTAAAGCGAAAGTCTCGCCTGATGCACCACAATCTGATCGACGAGGAGGACAACCCCTTCTATCACCTCACAGATAGAGTTCGGCAGGCAAGAGAAATCTCGAAAGAGGCGAGAGGACGTGCGGAGAGAAGACTGAGCTGCAGGAGTTTCAAAACAGCAGCATCTTCTCTTCGTCACCAAAACTTAGATCTTGCATTAGAAGTTCCGACTGTGAAAATAAAAGCTAGGAGGAATACAACGGCTTTTCTTCCCAAGAAATAATAGAAGAACCCTTCGTGCTACTTCTAACATAGTAGGTTTAACATGCGTAGCTTATAGTGTATACTCATTGGTGTTTCTCATCAGGAAATGCCTTCCCCATAATCCGTCCTGCAAAAAGTCCTCCTATCATAGGCCCAAGTACATGACTCCACTGAGCTAAGGGTATGTCCTCATGTTTGTTAACATACCGTAATGTGTACAGCATGTTCGGAGAGAACACGCTACTATTTGAATTGGCATCGACACTAAATGAATAAAGTGGATACAACGCCAACAGTGCAAATCCTCTCCGTTTGATGCCATTTATTTGCAGTAATGCTGGGATCACCAGCAGACTCACCACAAACAGAGTATTGACAAATATTTCACGAAGAAAATCCTCAATCCATCGATTCTTCTCTGAATACGATATCGGATCAATGGCATAGCCTGCCAAAGCTTGCGGTAAAAGTACCTTAAACGAATACGCCCCCAACGTTGGGACCAAAAAGTGAATTGGAAATATCATTGCCAACTGTCTCAAACTAATACGACCCATAACAGTCTCACATATCCGACAGGGCAAATTAGGAATCGATCCAAACTGATCGCGTATCGGGTATAATATCCAAGTTGATGCAAATGAAAATCCAACCGATGATTGAATGGATGGTAGGAATCGCAATGCCCACCCCGCTAGGATGGAAATCAACGTTAGGAATGCTCGAATGATTGTGACACTCTTCCAACATTTTCCTTGTGGACTTGGTGACACGCAAAAGTATTGTTGATGATGATGATCACTATTACCGGATTCGATTGATGTTATTGATGCAGTGGTGGAGGATTGTAGAGAGGATAACTCCTCGAGTAATGATAGACAGAGGCGAAGTGTACAGGATACTAATGACCACAAGAGGACCGCTCTTGCTTCACGTAGAATGAACTTTTTCATGACGGCAATGTGTTTCTGGATCAACGCCGACCCAATAACTAAGTAGTAACCACGACAACAGAACGCTTTCTGCTGCTGGCTGATGCTGACAGCACGGGAACCCTGACAGCGCGACACTCAACTCTAGAGGGCGGAGGGAGTGAGAGTTATGCCACTAAAGTAAATACTATGAAGGGCTAATGAGTTAGAATCGATTATACGAAGCTCTCTTTTATGCTGGATACTTAGACATAAAGGAGCTCCCCCTCCTTCTCTCACCACCATCAACCGCATCCGACATCGATAATCTATATCCTGTATCTCAGATCTTCTTATCCACCACTGCTACGGTTGGATATCTTTTTAGCTTTAAGCAAGGCTCCTTCCCTCTTCCTATCTCTCTCAAGTAGGTGTGAACATCTACAATGTGGCGTCTTCGGCATCTGCAGCGCTGGCAGCAGCATCAAAGGCATAACATCACAAGCAATCATCTCTTGAAAACTGCACCACCAGCAGCCTTGACATCATCCTCACAAAACCCATCATCAGCACCACCGCAACGAACGAATCAACCAATCATAATCGCACGACACTTCGCAGGACGTAAAGATCGAGCATCTACCGCCTTCGAAACTCGCAAACCTACCAAGAAACAGCTAAAAAAATACCACAAGCGACAGCGCGAGCGACAATACGAGGCAACCAAGCATTCCAAGCCAGGCTCCAAGGCTATTGCAAGACGATTGGAAGATAGAGAGAACAAGGAGCGCCTATTAGAAATTGCAACCGAGGAGGAACAACTGAAACAACAGCTCGGTGTATATTTCGACAAGGTGAATGATATCCAATCCAAAATTGAATCCAGTGAGAAATTCACATCGTTACTAAAGGAAGGGAAAGTTCCCAAACAGGAAATCAAAAAGGCAGCCAGAGATGCTGCCAAAAAGGCAGCTGAGAAGCAAGGCGTGGTTCATCCACCCTTACCATCATGGTGGCAAGAACGGATGACCTATGATTGGGGAGATGCGTTGGTTGATGATTTGATGGGGAATTCAGCCGATTTGACTTCGAGTCCGAGTGTGTATCCAATCTACATGGGGGGAGAGTATGGTAGGTTACAGCGTAAGGTGGAGCGAGCGATTCGTGGTTTGCAGGACCATGAGAGGTTTTTATTGGAGGAGGGTAGCAGCAGCAATAGGTTGCCATCAACTGCTGCTGCTGCTGATGGTAAAAATGCTCTATCGGACAGGCTCATTTCAGACTTTACACGTGCCTACAGAGATGCACATGGGAAACGCACCACTCCAATCGGTCTAGTCCCTACTCTCGAACTTTTGCTGCGAGAAAAACAAATTCCTCGATCATCACTGGGTATATATTCATACGTCTCGTTATTAACATGCTGTAAAAGCCCATTGGAAGCTCGTAAGGTGAATGAAATGAGGAAACAAGATGGAGTTCGATCCAATGCATACTTTTGGAGTGCGTTGGTGGATGTATACGCACGAAGTGGAGATTATAGAGGTGCCGAGGTCGTTCTGGATGAAATGTTAGATGAAACAAAGATGGAATATGAAACTTGGAAAGCAACTGCTGATAGTACTGTGGAAAAGCCTATCGCGGTTCCACCATTGCCAGCCTATACTTCCTTCTTTTCGGCATGTTACAAACTTGTTTCTCGTGTGGATGTCCACCCCTCTATTAAAGCTGACGCATCAAAACGTGCATGGGCTCGATGGAAGGAAATGAGAATTCATGGTGTTGCTCCCGATGTCATGGCGTATGGTGCCTTAATGAGAATATTTGCGGCGCAGGGACGACCTGAAAAGGCGTTGGATTTGCTGGAGGAGATCATGACACAGTTATCGATGCCAGTGACTGCTGAGAATGTCTTGAATGGAAATGGAGAAATTTTGAAGAGTTTGGATGGTGATGAGGATGGTTGGTATGATAATCGTGATGGAGAGACGGTTCGTGTCAAACCTACAAGTTTGTTATTCACGTCAGCTCTCAAGGCAGTGGCAAAGAGTCATCAAATAGCAACGCGCTTTAGTGGAGGCAAGTCAAAGAAACATCGAAAGAGAGAGAGTATTACATCGTACCATGGCAGATTGGCAAGGAAAATTGTAATTCTAGCCGAACAGGCCGAAGTTGAGCAAGATGATGGTTTCGTCAGCGCTCTCATGTTGTGTGCGGCGACAGCTGGAGATTCCAGTACATGCCGTGCACTTTATTTGGCGTCCAAAGTTCGAAGAATGGATCATTTGCGTACTTGTGGAGGCAAGGATCATATGAAGAGATTGCAGGGATTGGTGCCAGAAAATGCGGAGCAAGAATTGATTGGAGCCAACTCCTCATTGCCAAGTAATCCAGGGCAGGTGAACAATTCACCAGCTGTTCTATCAGTTGAAGAAGAATTCGTTGAAAATCACAAAGCTTACACACATCGGGAATACGGAACAGATACAAGAATTCTTACCACTCTTCTGTTAGCTCACGCCAAAGCCATGGAGCCAAAGGGCCTGGGCTCTATTTGGGCTGGCTCGATCAACCGAGGATACTTGTGTGAAAATTCTTTACGTTGGATCGAAGCATACAACATTCCTCAGAAAGAAAATATGGCAATCCCTGGGGTTTCGTCTGTTGAAGCTGGTCTTACTCCAGAGGGGTGGGAAAAGGATTTCTCTGAAGAGGATGACAGAGACAGCAAGCAACTCCGTAAAAAGCACAAATTCAGCATCAAGAAAATTATGGACGATGGATATGGAAACAGGATAGATGAACTGGATTCATTCTTCGATAGTGATATCAAAGCCCCCGAGGAATTAGTTCAAAACGATATCACTGATAATGAAGTTGAAAGAGACTGGCTGATAGATAACACTGCCAACGAAATATTGGGAATTTCTTCTGGTGATGAATATGATGAAGACGACGATGGCATTACAACCATGGAGTACCGCCCCAGTGAAAACTCAAGTGTGACGCAGAACGAAAACTACTTTGATGATGACTCGGACAGTGAAGATGAAATGGAAAGCGATGATGAAGATGAGGATGAGGATGATAGTGATGAGCAAGATGCACTTATTCAAGCCTTGACTAGAACTACAGTGACAGATGAACCAAAGCTGACCAAAGATATGAGTGCAGCTATTGATAACAGCGAAGACGGCGATTTTGATCCTGATGATTACTTCGACGAAGAGGAATTCAATAAGCTCATGAATGATACAATGCACGGTATGGATGATTCAAAGGGTGGAGATGCCGAAGAGCTTAAATCAATTCCCGGTGTTGCCTCCAATGATTTTGCAGCATTCAAACAGCATCTTCGTGCTGAGTTAGTTGCTGAAGGCTCGTCGCACGACGTAAGTGAAGAAGAGTCAAGGCAGCTTTTTGACATGATGCGAACATATTTTGAGGATGGCAATGAGAATATGTCGCCATCCATCGAACCATTCGACACGTCTATTCCTTCGGAGCCACAACCAATCCCGGAAGCGAAGAGAAGCTGGGAGACTAACACGAAACTAAAAGAGACCATGTACGCAGATGACTATATTGAGTGGGCCAATTCACAAGATGCCCAAACGCAAAGTATAAGCTCTGTGGCACAACAATCCAGTGAGTTATCTACTATCGAACAATCAAATACATTTGTAACTACCACCGACAACCAGCAACTGCTACCAAAACAATTGCAAGAAGAGAATTATCATATTTCTGAACTACAACAAGCTCTACCAGGCATGCCAACGTCACGTCTGGAGAAAATATCTGAAGAATTTGAAAGAGTTTTGAGCTACCCATCAATACTCAGACTCGCAGTAGCAGTCCGAGAAAATATGCCAGATGCATTCTCTCCACAATGTTTGGTGCGGAAGAACCTAGCTGATGCAAAGTTTGTATTTTCCCAAGCAGCGTCGGAAGGGGTTATCGATAGTCACTTGCTGAACGGAATGCTTCAAGTACACGCCAACGCAGGTAGAATCGAACCAGCACTTCGATTCTATGAGACAGAATACGCTAAGAATGGCGTCACGCCATCTACACACAGTGACAGGCTTGTTCTTGAGATGCTTGTGAAGAAGAAGCGACTACCCCGCGCATTCAAATTAAAGCAAGACATTGAAAATCAGGGACGCAATCTTGATCTTTTATCCTACGGAACACTTGTTGAGCATTATGGAAAGAGAGGCGAACTAGGATCGGCACTCATGCTGATTCAAGAATGCGTAGACATCCACGGCTCTCCTCCTGGAGAAAAGAGTCTGAAGAACGTTAGAGATTTGTGTCAAAAGCGCAACCTGACAAAACAAGTTCGTCTAGAACAAATGGTGGGCAAAGACCCCCTCGAATGGATTAAACGTGGCGAGCCCCTTTCAAAGGGCAAGAGGAGAGGAAGCAATCTGATGTATGGAATGAATAGATTAGTTGATATTTAAACGCTATACTGCCACATCGTTGCTTTACACAGAAAGTTTTATACACAATTTACGATACTATTATCAAGTGGTACGATCTTAATCTCGATGTCGCAACAGCCAAAAATCATCCACTACTTCTTGCCCGAGGGCGACAAATTCAAAGTGGAGCGCCGATGCATTGTAAACACTTACACGACCTACTCCAAAGTGCTTCTTATCGATCTTCTTAGTGTAATGGTCGGTGATCAACGAGAGACTACAGTCTAGAGCACCACCACCTGTTCCTATCGTCACGTATTGAGGCCCACCGTTCGAACATTTTTCCTGATATAAACCATCGCAACTGCGGAGGTAAGCGTGATAATGACCCGACATGACAAGATCTACACGATGCAAGTGCAACAACTCTTCAATTTCATATCTCATTGCTATCTCAATCGCGTCTTGTGTCCAGTACTTGGCTCCGGTATAAATTGGACGATGTAGTTCAACAACTACCCACGGTGTGATGGTTCTATTTATACCTGAGAGGTCTGCTTCCAGGAATTTGTATTGATCGGATCCTTTCGTCATGTTGTGTTCAGAACTAAGCACGATTGTATGTACTAATGACTGCTTAAAAGAGTACCTGCGCAAAACAGAGAGAGCACAAATAAAAGTCAGTCCAAGTTGATGAGGTGATGATACAGGAAGAACTTGTTAGTGCAACAAAATGCAACGCACCAAAAGACTGAATTCCCATTGTTTGGAGCAGCAAATCGTCTGGCAAGGGGAACGCCACACTCTCCTCCTTCATCCCAAAAGCCACTCCCGCCCCAAGAAGGATGAAACGTTTCGTTAGTCCTCACTCCACTGCCATCCCTTTTGCTGCCATCACCACTTGTATAATCATATTCGTGGTTCCCGACAGCAACCATTGTAGGGATCCGCGACGCAAAGGGCTCAATCATACTCATGTAGTGGTCCCAGATGTGCGTGTTTCCATCAGCATAGCTCAGATCTCCAATTATGTGGACTGAATCTATAGAATGATTCATAGAGAGAGAAGTGATCATTCTAGTCACATTCTGACCAGCGCCAGATCCAGCTCTGTTTGGACAGCCAGTGATGGTCCCATTTGCAACTCCTTGATCTGCCAGTGCCAGGAATGTGATTGCCGGTTTGGAACTGTTGTTTCCACTGGAGTGAGTGAAACCACGTGGTTTCGTAGTCCAAAAGTTAATGTATTCTGACCATCGTATTCCCTGACCAAATGATATCCCTGCACGGTAGACATATGCCGTATTCAATTTGAGATCTGTAACCTTGATAGTATGAAGCTGACCTGGTGGAACAAAATTCTTTATGCTAGCTGCACTCTGGTTCTTGACACACATGTCCGATACCTGATAAGTGGTACTTGTGCCATCAAACTTTTTAGCTTCAGTAGGGTTGTCTCTTTCCGCTATTTCTACCACAGGCTTTCCAATGTTGGTTGTGGAAAACTGAATATGAATAGCTGTAGGGGATTCAGTCAAACTAATATGTATACCCTTTGGTCCAGATGAGTCTGTATCATCATTCAGTAACAACTTCTGGAACAGAAGTGGTGGAAGATGGTCACTTGTGTAGTTGGTATCATTGCATTGAATAATAATGAAAATAAGCATTGACACCAGAATGTAGGCAATGGTTGGAATCTTTCCGAAGACAGAACATATCGATTCGCGTCGTTCTGGATTCGCATGGTCATCGCCCAACTCTGAAAATGCATTTGCTGGCGGTGCCTCGCCGCTGATATCTGAATAATCTGGCGATTCGTTGAGCAGTGGTTCGGAGAGAGCTTCTTCTACGTTGTCTGCATCCATCGTGTTAAGGCTATTGGTATCAATCACTGTGCTATGGGAAGGGTCTACTTCTTCTTATGCGATGTCATGGTAATGGTCAGAATAAGTGATTAGTTTAGGATGGTATTCAGGAACTTGGTTTTTGAGGTTTGAGGAGAAACGAATGTTTTATTAAGAGTGTTTTCAACCCAAACTAACCAAGTGTAACAGGAAGATATCATGTGTAACATGCCTCTGACTTCTGTAACAATGTTGTCCATAAAATAATTGCACCTTAAGTATTGGATTGGTGTGCCTCTCATATTCCTATGGTATTGTCTTCGGGTAGCGTTGGCTGAACTTCTAAAATATTAAAGATGACATCAAAAAGGTGAGTACGAGGGCATTGGCTATGCGGAATGAATTTGCGACGGCGTCATGAGTTGTGGTCGTCATCGACATTTTGACAAATTCATCATTTATCTGCGGTTGAGCTTCATCTCCCTTGATCCCGACCAGTTAATGCACAGACCTGCGGTGCTGTTTATTTCAACAGAGCTCACCCTTTCGACTCTCTTTCTTCTTCAGACGCTGGTCCGTCAATCTCAACTTGCAGGAAAATGATGTAGGTTACAATCACCTCAAACAAAAACCATCCCCCATTGATATGCGCTCCGTCCAAGCTGTAAAAAAGGAATTGGAACAAAAATCAACCTATTCCATCAAACACAATGATGCCGGTGCCATTGAGAAAGAGAGTAAGCAAACTCTAGCTATACGGGCACGGAAACAATCCAAAGCATTTTCAATTGCTCTGTCGCCGGGGAAGCAGATTGCCATGAATGCATTCATGTTGTACATGTCGGGGAAGAATCTAAATATTTTTTCAATTTCGATTCTGTCGAGTGCCATTCTTAGCCCAATCAGGGGGATTATGAGTGTGTCTAATGCATTTCGCTCCTGTGAAGATCCGGACGGAAAGATTGATTTGACGTCTAGTAAAGCTTTGTTCATACTGATGAATTTAGCTTGGCTTGGAGTAGGATTGTACAAGATGGCAACAATGAAATTGCTCCCTTTGACGAGTGCAGATTGGGAGAAATATGTGGTTTGGAAGCATGTGATGGAAACTAGTTCGATACCTCCAGTGTAAACTCGTAAATAGGAAGATGATGTGGATAGAAACAAAAATGTACATCGACAATGACAAGTTTTATTCCGGTATTGACTGTTTCAGATACATAGTATCTCTTTACCTCTCCATGCGTTTCCTCATTTCTTGGTGCAATCTCACCTCTGCAAATTGAAGCGCCTGCTTGATCTGTTTATTCTTGGGCTCAACCTTCTGTGCCTTTGCTAGAGCATCGATTGCTTCTCGGTATTGTCCCATTGCGTGAAGTGCCAAGCCTTTTCGGAAGACACCCTTTACATATGCTGGATTGAGAATTTCAGCATCGGATCCATCCCTCAGAGCCTTTTCGTGGTGGCCCAATTTCAAAAAGCAAGCTGACCTGTTGGATAAGATAATGTGCCTTGCGAATAATTGTTCGAGCGGCTCAGAAACGACTGCCGTGTTGAGTTTCTCTGTGACATTTGACGCATCAGGAAGCCGGGCAGCTTCGTCTAGAGCCATTGTGTATTGGAGAATAGCTTGCGCATATTCACCGGAAGTAAACGCTTCATTCCCCTTTGCCTTTTGATCCTCAATGCTAGAGATAATTGCTTCAATCTCTTCCTTAGTTGCCGATGCGTACACTTCTTCGATAACTTCCTCCTCCGCTGCGATCTGCTTCTCACCATCTTTTCCAACTGTACTACCACCATTTGCATCTTTCACCTGAATCATATCTTTCAATTTCTCATCCAATGCTTCTTCAATCTGGCTCTTCTTTTTCTCCAATTCCCGTAACTCCCTCTCAGTAATCGGACGTGCTCCCTGCTTAATCTCCTTCGAATCACCAGGTTTCAAAATACGTTCTGTTATCAACTCATCTTCTATCACGCTTGTCACAAATTGCACTTCTTCTGCTGCCGCATTCCCAATGGCCTTTGCACCATTCTTCTTGTAATCAGATGTTGTGTCCAAATCAACAAACCCATCACGGAATGTTCTCACTCGTAAATTGGACACTCCTGCATGATAGATACGATCATTCTGATCCTGTCCCCAAAATAATGTCGTTGTAGGTCCAGAATTGGTGTCTCGCACCCGCAATGGAACATTCTTCCCAGAGGGGGCATCATGAAATTGAATATCAAGATTGGTACACAAATCCGCTTGAATTGTTGCAGCTGTGGCATCATCACCCTCTACTATGAGTGTGACATCCTCACAATTAGATATTTCGATCGTTCCAGTGATGATTTTGCACTTGACAACAACGGTGCATTGGTGCAAATTGCGAAGATTTAATTTGATAATACCTCGATGGACAGTAGCTTCGTGCATTTCCTCTTTATTTTCAGCATCATCCGCGTAGGATTTGGGCTTGAGCGAGGTATTAGGAGCCGTACGACTTTCTAAGTTTGATATATCTTGCGTGAGGATAATCTTTCCTGGTCCTTGTGTGTCGGCAACAGTGAGGACTCGTTTTCCGGCACCAATACTCTCACGTGTTATGTATTTGATTTCCTGGTGCTTCTCTTCCGCTTGTGCTGTAGTATCATCATCACCTACAGGACCCAGTAAACCAGATAGCGATTCCGTCACCCCCTGCTCTCTCTTTTCATAAGCCTCCAACTTTTGCTTTGCTTTTTGCATGTCTTTTGCCTTGGCTTTCTCCTCTGCCTCGGCTTGGGATCGAGCATGCTTCCCATCTAGTCCCAATGCAGAGGCAGCCAATTCTTTTTCCTTCTCATCCTCTTCGTCGAGCTCTTTGGTTAGATTAGAGGCACGCTTCTCCCATGAGTCGTAGTCGATGCGGCCTGCTACGCCTTTCTTTGCTGCTGTTGAAGTCGCCATTGTCATTGGTTGCGCCGACGGTAAGTTGTGGTGGTGCGAAAAAGCGAAGAGGATCATCGAGGATGGGGAGTTTTTTTTTCCTCGGGATTTTTGAACCCTTGAGAGTCGTCCCCATCACTTCATGCGTCATCATCGTCATCGGCATCGGCCGGCACCTCGCTTTTGCAGGCGTTTGTGTTGTTGCTTTGATTGTTCGCTTACTCATCCACGCTGGACGCGGGGTGGTATCATAGCATAGCATCGGAGAAATCTATTCATTTGATAAGACGGCATAGAAGAAGGAGATCATCATTGCTTCCGTGTGATCAACTTTGAATACCCACAACTCGCATCTGAAGTTTTCAATATAATGACACAAACGACATCCACACGACAAAATCTAACAAAGAAAATGGCATCTCGCGCTTGTCTTGCAGCTGCAGTTGCTGCATCGAGCAGAGTTGGAGGAGTTTCTGCCTTTGGGACATCCAGTATTGGGAGGAGTGGAATGATGGCAAGGTCACTTTCGTCCGTTAGCACCAACAATCATTTCTCGTCTTACCCATCTAGCACTACTGCGACGCATGCTATCAATAAGAGTGATTTGAGCAACAGAATATCAAGCAGCGTTGCACGCAGCCGCTCCTTTCAACTTAACATGAGTACTGTTGCAGCAGACACAACCTTTGCTCGTCGTGTCAAAACTGCAGATGCAGAAGTGTCGGATGAACAAGTGTCAATCAAAGGATGGGTGAGGACTGTGAGGAAGCAAAAGACTTTGGCGTTTGTGGAGGTGAATGATGGATCGAACATGAGTGGAATCCAATGTGTGTTGCCTTTTGACAGTGTGGATGAAGAGACCATGAAAGGTGAGTGTTTTATATGCATTGTGTAAATTCCAGTTGCGTGTACGATTAATGAAACTAAACAAACGACAAATGAACGCATTACACATCACCATTCTGTCAATCAATCGAATAATTCAGAGATTGATAACCTCACAACTGGATGCTCCGTTCATGCGGTTGGGCAGATCATCAAATCTCAAGGAGGCAAGCAAGCCGTCGAACTTTCCGCCTCCTCGCTTCGTATTGTTGGTACATGCCCCGGAGAAACATTCCCACTAGCTAAGAAACGCCATTCTCTTGAATACCTTCGTACCATTGCCCATCTTCGTCCTCGTACCAATACCATTGCTGCAGTTGCTCGTGTCAGATCTACTTTGGCAGGATCCATCCATAAGTTTTTCCAGGGTGAAGGATTTAATTATGTGCAAACACCGCTCATTACTGCATCAGACTGCGAAGGAGCTGGAGAGATGTTCCGTGTGACTACTCTTGACATTGATGATGTTGAATCTTTGCCACGCGCCAAGGATGAAGAAGGTAAAGAGCTTGCAGGAGTTGACTACGCAGAGGACTTCTTTGGCAAAGCTGCCTTTTTGACTGTGTCTGGACAGCTAGGCGGAGAAACACACGCATGTGCTTTGGGAGATGTGTACACCTTTGGACCTACATTCCGAGCTGAAAATTCCCAGACTACTCGTCACTTGGCTGAGTTTTGGATGGTGGAGCCAGAAATGGCATTTGCGGATTTGACATCTGCCATGGATAATGCGGAGGCCATGTTGAAAGCGTGTGTTGGGGATGTGCTTGAGAAGTGCGAGGAGGATTTGGAGTTCTTTGGTAAATTTTTCGATAAGGGTTTGAAGGCTCGTTTGGACAAGGTTGTAAACAAACCTTTTGTGAGATGCTCATACAGAGATGCTATCAAATACTTGCAAGAAGAAATTGCGAAGGATCCCTCCAAGTGGCAATTCCCAGATGTTGAGTTTGGAACTGACTTGGCAACTGAGCATGAGAGATGGTTGGCTGAGACCAAGTTTGACAGTGCAGTATTCGTTTACAACTATCCCAAAAGCATCAAGGCATTTTACATGAGAGATAACGACGATGATGGCGGAGAGACAGTAAACGCTATGGACCTTCTTGTGCCTGGCGTAGGTGAACTTGTTGGTGGAAGTCAAAGGGAGGAACGAATGGATGTCTTGGTTGAAAAGATGAAAGAGCTTGACCTTGACGTGGAAGACTACTGGTGGTACCTCGATTTACGAAGGTTTGGATCGGTTCCCCATGCCGGATATGGCCTTGGATTTGAACGTCTTGTCACATACGTTTGTGGAATCGAAAACATTCGTGATGCAATCGCATTCCCAAGATATCCGGGAAATGCTGAGTTCTAATGATGAAGAGTGTGAATAGTATAGTGAATAATTTTTTAGCAATTTCATCAAAGCTAGGATACAATATCTGCTTGAACATCGTAGAATAAATGCCGTGCGTGCTCATACAGAGCCAGATCATACTTGTTCTTCCGCAACAAAAGGTTCCATACTTCGCCATCTTCCTCTACTTTTTCATGAGGATGCGCGTTGTCTGGATGCTGCATCACTCTCGCCACGCATGTACCTCGATTTGTCATAGATACCGGCCCACCAAAATCTATCTTGCTCCAGCCAAAGTATCGATCAAAACGATTTATTGATTCTGCGAAGTCCTCCAAAATACCTACAAGGCATTTGCTTTCTAGAACTTCTTTTGCGAGGTCGAGGTGTCTATCGTACACATTTCCACTCATTTGGTTTGTCAGGAATCTAGTCATCCAGTTGTCTTCGGAGTATTGGCTAGTTGCGTATTCTTCAATATCCATCTCTTTGTAAACTTCACTGTACGTGTGCTCCCAAGTGGCGTCCTTCAAATAGTAAAACATGCTAACTGCTCGTCGTATTGGATGCCGCATTAAAGCAAAACATCGGCCTCTGTGAATGTCATCGTCAAATAAAGATGCTGTATCATGAAACCAAGAAGTAATCACTACATTTGCTAGACCACTTGCTCCAAATCCTATATCTTTTGCATGTTCGATTCCATCGGGATTTGACAAATCCACATTGACATAACGGTTCCCATTGTCCAATTTTATTACCTCCAGTTCGTCTTTCAAATCTGTTTTACCTACTTCATTCGCTTCTACCATTCCAAAGCAATGTGACATCATGTCTTGTAATGTCGTTCCTCCACATTTAGCTGAGAATGTTGATGTATTGTGAGAGAAGTCGTGATAACAAATTTGTTTCAAATGTATAGCAATTGTAGCACTCACGTATATGCCAAAATACTGGCAAATCATGGTCATCAAGTGGATCAGATATTTCAGCATACCCTTCAAGCTGTTCCCATAATATATCTACTTCGACAACTCCAGTTGGATCGTGGTGGTGACCAACCAAATCGATCATTTCATTTGCAACCTCGTCATCGTCTTCACTAGGGAACCCTTCACCGCCATCATTTAAACCCCCACCAAACTGTGCCTCATCATCAGTTGGTATTCTTGCATCTACATAACCATTATATGAATATGGTTGTTGTTTCTGAATATCATACTTATCATCATCATTAGTTTCGGATTCTTCGAGAAGAAGTTCGTCATCGTAAAATATATATGCTACTGCTGCAGCAGTTAGCAGTATCCAGAGTAATTTGTTGCACATTGGTTTTAATGTAGAGCATCGATTAGAAGAAGTTGTGGTGTTGGATTGATCAAAAGATTCGTATTCGGCATCATCATCGTCTTCGTCATCGTCAAGTAACTCTATATTTTCAGATGCATGATCTTCGCCAGAGTTCTTTTCATTCCTCTTAGTTCCAGATCTATTCCTATTCCCCAGTCGACGCGATCCCGCTTCTTCTATGTCACACTTATCATAGCTGCCATCGTCATCGTCATCTAAACCAACCGATGCCAGAACTTTGCTTCGAAAACGCTTGTCAGATGGCGGTACCAACTCGACTGAGCTCTTTTGGGGCTTTCGTAGGCCTTTCGTTGGCACGGCCGTCGCCCTACTGGCTTTGCCTAAGTGCTTTTGCTTTCGTGCCATAGTTCAGCCGAATAGAGTATCTCTTATTGCTTTGTGGTGAGTGCATTTGGTCATTCATCTCGATCTCAGTGACCATGAAGAAGCATGAAGAGCACATGTGTGTAAAATAAGGACTCCCGTTCTTGATCTTTGCTCTTGCTCTCCGGCACACTGGTTCACACTTTTTTGTTTTCAACAATAACGTCTCTCCTTCTTTTGTGCCTTTGACGTAAAATTATTTATCCATAGCAATGATCATTGTGAACCGTCGTGCCAAACATCCCCAAAAAATGCCAGAATTCGCGCGCAGCGCGATAGTTCCCGGAACTCGGAAGGAGGGGGGAGGGGGAAAGAAGAGAGAGAGAGAGAGAGGAAAGGGAAATAAATAAGACGATGAGAAGCCGCTCGCTATCCCCTCCATGACATGAAAGCTACCGCTCTAGCTATGTTTTTAGCAGAATTTTCAACACCACAGCCGGCCACTACCTTGTCATAAATGTGATTATGATTCTGCGACACTGTCGCCGCAACATTAAGGTTGGCCACTTGCTTGATATGCTACCAGAAATCGTGCGCAATTACTCCTTCCCCATATCATATGCCGACTATGCCGCTGCTACACCTTTTGCATCATCAGCATCTTCTCTTCAAATAATAATGGCCAACAAAACCAACGAAGGCAAGTCCCAGAACTTTTTGGACATTCGGCAAGTACTGTACAGCAAAATAACTCCGCCGCACGCTTTGTCGTAGCCGGTTGATTTGACTGATGAAGAATTCGAGGAAGATAACTTGGCAAATTATATGTAACTTTTGCCACTGGGGGTACTCCAGTACCCAAATATTTCAACGTAGACTTGGAAGGCCGAGATAATAACAAGTGCCTTGGGGCTGACTCAAAGTTACAGTACATCGGAAAACATTTAGACGATCTCCGTCGCAACATCGTGCCCCAACACTCCGACTTCAATGGACTGAGAGACAGAGAGGTTCCCGAATGGTGGAATGAATTGAGAAAATGCTACACGGATGCGGCTAATCATTTTCAGGCCAAGCACCCGGGAGACGAAGTGTTTGGTCACCCTGATGTCATCCCATTGTACCGTGATCGCCGTCATAGAAGGGGTGGGCTCCAGTATCGGCACCTGCGACAACTGCAGCACTTGCGGAACAATCACCTGCAGTGGTAAATGTAAATCCATCTTCCTCAACTAATGCGGCACGTCCAATCATGGCGCCTACAAATTCTAATGTCACTAGGTCAACAACAGCAAATGATTCTAATGTCACTACGTCGACAACAGCAACGCCTTCGTCTCCAAGAGATATTCCAATACAGTGAACAAACTTTGCTGAGTCAGCAAGTGACAAGGTCAAGCCTTTCTTGATGTGTCATTGGACTGGTGTGATTCGTGTCTTGTTGAGCCAGGAAAGAAGCTTCGAAAATAATGCAATCCCTGCAGCATTACTTGTGAAGATGTATTGCGTATTGCCTAAAAGTTGATTTTTGTTGCGACTCAGCTGATGTTGATATCGTCGCCACATACAAAAAAGCTAGTAGGTCACAGAAAGTTCTGGCTTTAAATGCTGCTGTGAGGACTGAAGATGCAATCTATCATAAGGTGTTTGACTTCGAAGAAAGAACACAAGAAGAAGTCACTAAATTGCCGGGAAGTAGAGTCCTTGGCTTGGCAAAGCGTATCAAAATATACAAAAATCTAATCAAGAATACAACTAAGGCTAAGGTCCGCAATAGAATATCAACCGTACCATCGATGGAAGTGTAGGAATTGAAGTTGCTTGAAAGGAGCGGAGATGACCCCTCTCCCGCAACTGCGACAGTGGAGTCTCAAATCCAAGAGGAAGAATCCTGCTGACGCAGCAACAGCTGGTACTGTAGGAGATGGTTCAGCTATGGCACTTTAGAGGGCGTACTGCAGGAGGTTTGTAACAAAGTATTGTATATAAGTTTTGCAGCGCAGTCCTCGGACAGCGGAGGAAAGGCATCCGCCAACGCTGTTGGTAGGTAGATATTTATAAGTATGTAGTCGTATCACTATTAATTTCTGCTATCTACTCCCGGAACTGTTCCAGAACTATGGTGATGGACAGACTGATAGTTCCTGGAACCATGGGAACCTGGGGTTGACAGTGGCTGCTTTTTGTTAGCAGCCGATTTGTCGAGAGCTTGCCAGGAGTTTCAAGTCGTGGTTCTCAAAAATCTAGCGTTGAGGTGCGTTGAGGTTGATTTCTGATGGCCTGTTCCGTCAAAAACTTGCGCCAACGTCAAAACTTGCTGCCACCGCCACGAGTGACATGCTGCTTGGCGGCGCACCGTGTCAGATGGCCGATCCGTGGCGTCGGCAGCAAGTTTTTGACGGAACAGTCCATCAGAAATCAACCTCAACGCACCTCAACGCTAGATTTTGTAAAACACGACTTGAAACTGCTGGCAAGCTCTTGACAAATCTCTCAGCAAGACGTGTCAACCCCAGGTTCCCGTGCTGGAACTTTGGCATCCTTCTCCCAAAAAATCTTCCACCTCCGGCTTCCGGCCAAGAACTGTGAAGCAAGCGTAACAAGCAAGAGAGGGTTGCATAATGATGTAGTGGCCGGAGTGCATCATTCAAAGCATTACGCCGCGATGACTGCACAACGATACCGCTAGTACCATGATCCACGGTTACTATCGACAGCAACATGACTGTGCATCTACATACTGATATCTAATCAAGAGAGAAGAAACAAACGAACGAAAATTATATTTATCTCACAAGAATCACAGCAGCAGCAGCAACTCTTCAGTATGCTTTGTCCAAAAGCGGTCAAAGAGGTAATGGAAAAAGATTAGCACACACGTTAAAAGCTGATGTGCCACCATCGACATCCAAACTCAACAAGAATTTAAGCCAAAAGCTGAGGAAGGACTGCAAACTAACTCACTACAAAAGCATCTGGCACACGAAGATCTCAACATATGAAATCTGAAACACAAAATTAAGCGTTCTCTTCGCCATCTGCAGGGATAACAACCTTGCGCTGACTGTTTGAGATCTCATACTTCTCCTTCGCATCCTCGGATGGACCAGACAAATCGTAAGCAGCGCCCTTGTGGTGAGAGATATCCAAACCAACCTCTTCCTCGAGTGCATCGACACGGAACAAGCCCAAAGCGTTAAGAAGCAAGAAGTATGGGATCATGATGACACAAACCCATCCAATGATGAAGAGAATACCGCAAATCTCGACACCCAAAAGCGCTCCTCCTTGTCCGTAGAAAGCACCGTAGTTCTCAGTTCCATAGGCGTTGGCAACAAGTCCAGGGGAGGCAAAGAGACCAGTGGCAATGCAGCCCCACATTCCATTTCCAAAGTGCACAGGGATAGCATCAACGGCATCATCAATCTTCAACTTGACAAGAAGGGATGAGAAACCAATGTACACCCATCCGGCAATAATACCAATCACGAAGGCGGCCCATGGCTCGCAAACAGAGCATCCAGCAGTGATTCCAACCAATCCAGAAAGAGCACCGTTCATGCACATGGTGATATCGTACATGGTCTCTCCAGTGTTGCGACGGGTCAAGACCATATCAGTGAACATGGCAGAGACGGATCCAGCAGCGGCGGCAAGGGTGGTAGTGACGGCGCAAAGGGCAGCGACATCAGCGTATCCTGCAGGAGAGATACCAAGAGTGGAACCAGGATTGAATCCATACCATCCTACCCAAAGGATGAAGGTTCCGAGCACTTGGAGGGCAACGGAGTGGGGAGGGAAGTTGACAGGCTCGGGGAGTTCATTGCCATCAGCATCGTAGAAGCGTCCAATACGAGGACCAAGAATCTTGGCAGCAACAAGGGCGGTGATTCCTCCTGTCATGTGTACAACTCCTGATCCAGCGAAATCGATCATACCAGAGCCCAAGAACTTGTCATCGGTAAAGGCGGAGAGGAAACCGGATGAACTCCAAATGGCGTGCACAACAACGGGGTAGACAAATCCCGTAAGCATGAGGGAGTAGGCAATGTAGGCCTCAAACTTGCACCTCTCAGCAACAGTTCCAGCTACGATAGTAGCGGCGGTGGCAGCGAAGGCAAACTGGAAGAACCATCCGATCAAGTTAGCTCCATCATGGATGTTGGCAAGGACAAAGTCGGAGTTTCCAATGAAGGTAATCTTGGAGGCATCCGCACCTCCATAGGCAAAGGCATAACCAATTGTCCAGAATCCAACAGCGCCTCCACAGGCATCTAAGATGTTCTTGAGCATAATATTCTTGACATTCTTAGCACGGATGGATCCGGCGCAAAGCATTGCGAAACCAGCTTGCATGAAGAAGACCATTGCTCCGGCGAAGAGGAGATAGAACACATCAAGACCACCGGCGGTGGTGGCGATGCTCTCTTCAAGGGCGGTGATTGCGCTGACGTCTTCTACGGTGGACATGTTGATTGTTCTCTTTATCAATTATTGGATTGTCAGCTTTTAACTGAATAAACTAAAAAAATGACACATCAGGTCAGAAGATGATCAAATGTGATGTGCGTGGAGGTTGAGGAGGTTGCACTTGCATGCAGCAGCGACAGTCTGATGTCTACAGTCTGAGCTGCAGGGAAGAAATCAGTGATGAGAGGTACAATAAATTGAATAGTCGTGCGAACCCTTCTATTCATTTTTCTGTATCAATTCCACTGGGTTTAAGTATGTAGATTCGAGTCGTGTTGGCTTGCTGGCGGTTAAGAATTATATAGGCTAATCGCGTCTCACCAATCGGACTTCCGCGACTGGAACGACAAGGTATGGTAAAAGAAGAAGTATTTCGCGATAAAATGTGTCCGACAATGTCCCATATTTTGACCTTGGTGATCATATCATTGGGACTCCCATTAGATCCGCACTCATATCTCATGTCATTTTTGGCGGCGAGATGACAATGACAATGGCAATGCCAGCATAGATAGCACGTGCGGTCCACTCTATTGAGAGATAATAAATTAACACGACGGTCGTCAACAAGTAACAACAATAATTATCATGTTTGGAGGACTGGCAGTCAAAGGAGGCGACGCCAAAGATGACTCCTCGTCGTCGGCAGCGCCACAACCAAGCAGCAGCAGTGGATTTTCATTTTTACAAACAGCCACAGCTCCTACAGCACCTAATACCGCTGCCCCACCAGCGGAGCAACCCTCCACTTCTGTAGAGGGAGAACAAACAAATGGAATATCGGGGGGATCGGCATTTGGATTTTTATCGGGTGGCTCTACTGAAGACAGTAATGCCAACAACGCCACAAATAATAGTAATAGTGACAGTTCGGCACCACCTTCCATGTTTGCTGGGCTCAACGAATCTCAAAGTGGTAGTACGGAGGCGCCACCACAACCTTCGTCTTCTGGGGGGAGTGGATTTTCATTCATGACGTCTTCAGCTACCGCCGCTGCACCACCTTCCGCTCCGACGGAAATGAACATGAATGGTGTGGAGGCTGCCTCAAATGTTTCAACGGCTGGATCATCATTTGGTTTTATGAATAGCATGATGACGTCAAGTAGCGATGACAATGGACAAGAAACCGAGACCATCGGAATGCCAATGGCTGGAGAAATCAAAGAGGAACCTCCTGTTGCTCCTCCCGCTTCGAGTGGCTTCTCGTTCCTTTCTGGTGGTAGTATTGGCAACACCGCTCCACCACCGCCCGCAGATGATATGACGTCGCAATCTCCATCATTGATTCCTCAAAGAGCAGTGAGCCTGCTTCTTTGCAGGGATCATCCATGTTTGCTGGTTTGAACACCACGACCACCACTGAGACGAACATTACTGAAAATAACCACGCAACAAATACTACTAATGCTCCGCCGCCCGCCACCGCCACCTACTGATTCGGATTTACTTTCCGTGCCAAGCCCAGCATTGCCTGCTACGTCAGGAGTGTCATGGGGATCTCCTCCAGGTGTTGGGGGTGCAAAGAAGATTGTGAAGAAGAAGCGTGGGAAGCGTGTGGGTGTTGGATCTGCTGCCGCTGCTGCAGCTGCTTCCGCACAACCACCAATACAGCAACAACCACAGCAACATCATCAGCCGCCGCAGCAGCAGCCAATGGTGACAGAGATGAACAATGTCAATGGTGGTATGAATACAATTCCCGCTCCGGAACCTTCGTCGTTTCAACCACCACCACCACATCCTCTAGCAACTGACACATATGCTCAACCGACACCATCCAACCCCCCTGCCCCAATGTACCAACCATCTCCAACGCCAATGACAATTCAAACAAAAATAGACAATTATGAGGACCCACCCAACAGCTCACCACCCATGCGTGTCAAGGCCGAGAGGGCAATGCAAAATGCTGAAGAATTTATCAAGGAGAAGCAAAGATCGGCAATTGCCATGGCAGCTGAACGAGCAATGAATGAAAAGACGACCTTGGAGAATGGAAGTGGGGCAGGTGCTGCTGCTGCCGCTGCTGGTGGTGGATGGAAACTTGGAGCTGCGGAAAATCCAACATTATCTCCAAAAGATAGTGAGTATCAAGCTGCCAAGGCTGCTGCGGAAGAAGCACGTAATTTGTCGGCTACCAAGGGGAAGGCATCGCTTTTTAGTGGATCGTTGGTTAGTGGAGTTAGCGGATTTTTTGGAGGAAGAGTCCCAATACATCATCCACTGATGCTCCGTCAATAGCTTCGTATTCGTCTCACGGTGGTGTTGTGAACAATACCCAAGACCCACCTAGAAGGGCTAATTCCACCCAATCTGCGTCATCACTTGTAACCAACAAAAGAAGGTGAAGAACATATTCCAAGTACAGATCCAATCCAACGTGAAAATGAGGAGGCAAAGCGTGCTGCGGCAGAACGTGATATGGCAGCATTTCGGGAAAATCAGAGGCTAGAGCAAGAACGCCTTGCGGAGGCAAAACGTGAAGAGGAAAGGAAGCAATTGGAACAGGAGCGACTTCGTCAATTGGAGGAACAGGCGAAGAGACGTTCACCAAAGGAAAAGATGCAGGCTGCCTTGGATCATTTTGCAGATGTTACACGAACGTCTACTGATTATGTGACTCAGCTTCGTGTCAAGAGGGCTGAATTGGTCAAAGAACGAATGGAAGCTGAGAAGACAGAGCGTTTTGCAGCCCAGCAGATATCGTATGCTGAGGCACAGCAAACGCAGGCTGCGGAAGATGAAGACTTTGAAGCTGCCGACCGACTCGCGTCTGATATTGAGCGTCACACATTGGAAAAGAATAAGCAAACAGCGATTGTAAAGAGTATTGATGAATCCATTTCGCAAATAGAAAAGAAGCGAGATGCAGCTTGTAAAGCAGTTGTGGCATGTTTCAGTGAAGTAAAGTCGAAGTTGAAGGAGTTGCAGCTAGAGGTTGACAATCGCGAGAAGGAAGATGAGGTACTTAATCAATTTGCGAAAACATCGAAACGCCTCTCATCTGAGACGGAGCGTCTCAGCAATGACTTAAAACATATCGAACGGGATGAATCAGTCCTTGCCGATGAACAGAAAGAGCTGGAGAGCCAGATTACAGAAGAGACGAAAGAGTTTGAAGAAAAACGCGTTGAGGCGTGCGATAAACTCGAAGTGATCAATGTAGAAATTGAAGAGCTCCGGAAGAAGTTAGCTGAGGCGGAGAAAAAAGCAGCCACTCTCAATAACGAGATATCAACTTACAATGGCTCAATCCAGAGCATCCGGTCGAAGTACTCGCGTCAACTAGGACGGCTTGAGAAAAAGAGCGAAGCGTGAAGGAGAGTCGCGCTGAGTGGCAAGTTGAGCAGGAATCAGTTGAAAAGGCAAAAACCGCACATGAATCTGTGGTTGCAGCTCATTCTGAGGAGATGCTCACGCGTGAGAAAATCATCGAAGAAATCAAGGTTGAAGTTTCAGTTGCACACGATTTTGAAGGCATTGTAACAAGTGCATTTGATGCTACTGAATTCATTGGCGATGGCAATCAGGCGTTTGATAGTGATGTACTGAAGTATGAGGCAGCTGTAGACGAAGCAAAAAACAACGTCATATCTGCAGAATCAACGATTCAAAGTCTTCAAGAGGAGTTGTCTGCCTTTGATGTCCGAGTGCCGATACTGCAGGCAGAAAAGAAAGTTGCGGCTGCAAAGAGGGACTTCAAGGCTGCAGGAAAAGCGTCGAAGCAAATCAAGGATGCTTTGGCAAGGAAAGAGCAATGTGAAGCTGAGCTATCTGGAGAAGCAATGGAACGAAAGCAAGCTGCGAAAGAAGAGTTACAGAAAGTTACTTTACTGTTGGAAGAAAAGAAGTCAATAGCAGCAGAAAAGGGTAAAGAGTCTAGTTTGAAGCGAATGGAAACCTTGCGAGAGAAGATTGCTCATTTGCAAACTGTCGTGAAAGAGTTAGGAGTTGATTCTACTGATTCCGACTCAATCAATGTTGCATGTGTCGGTGCATTTGTGATTGATAGCCAAATTAGTGTTCTTGAGGCTGAAGGAAAAACGTTGGGAGAAAAGTATGGTGGCTGGGAGGCAGATGCTGTAAAGGATTCGTCAACTGCTACAGACGAAGCTAAAGACGTTGGTGATGTCACCAAAGATGTAGTCATTGATGATAATATTCTGCAAGAGTATGCCATGCTAACAGCAAAGGTTGAAGAATTGGAAGCAAAAATTAATCAAGCTGCTGCAGAGGAAGACTACGACACTGCCACAGAATTGGAAGAAGAGGCCGAAAGTTTAAGGTCGAAAATCAATTCGTTGGGGCATTCACCCGAGCAAATGGCACAAGCTCTTAAAGACAGAGGTGCCGCACCCATCCTTGACGAAAATATTCTTAGCAAGTACGCCTCTCTTAAAGCGCAAGTTGACCAATTAGAGGCTGATATCGAAACAGCTGTGGAGGCTGATAACTTTGATGATGCCGCTGAATTGGAGGAACAGGCTCAAGTCGCAAAAACAGAGATCGAATCACTGGGCTTTACAATCGATGATTTGGAAGAAGCACTGCAGAATGGTCTAAAGATAGACGAGGACGAAGCCGAGGCTGAACCTGACAAAGAACCCATTGAAGAAACTGCTGACGATGTTACACAGACACCATCTGATGAACGTTGATGTCATCGAAGACGAGGCTAATGACTCAAAAGAAAACAAGACCCCCAACGGTACTGAAGCATTGAATGACGAGGTGGATGGGGGTGATACCAAGTTAACACAAACCTCTTCCGAACCTGCAGAAACGCAAGTGACTGAAGATTAGGGTAATGTGACTAAATATGATAAGATGGTAATTAAGATTATGAATTGATATTATCATTTTCTGTTTATGGGATCAGAATTGAGACGAGAAAACAAAGTGTAAGCGTTAAGTATTGTGGAAAATGTGAAAGGCAATTCCAAGGCTCGAAGTTGCTTCAGCGGTTTTTGAAAAGTTACGACATGCGTTTATACATCATGCTTGAAAATTTTTCAATTGCAGCCAGGGATAACATCTGTATCTTCATTAGCAACGGACCTGTGGAATTGTCACACAAAGGCAACTCACCATTGTTTCTAATAAGTATCTCAAAATCGTTACCGCAGCACCTCAATGTGCTCGTCTCTAACAATTCTATGCATCGATGGGAAATGAAGATGAAGTGTTGGGAAGAGGGATAAGAGTTGTATCTTCATAAGCAACGGACCGTGGAATTGTCACACAAAGGCAACTCGCCATTGTTTCTGATAAGTCTCTCAAGATCGCTACCGCATCACCTTATGTGCTCCTCTGTAATGATTCTATACATCGATGGAAAATAAAGATGAAATGTTAAAAAGATGTAGAGGACAGAATGGCCCGAAGTAGTTGAATATTTACAACGGGAAAAGTGAAAAGTCCGGTCATTTTCTGTTGCGCCACTTTGGAGGGCAGATCGATCCATTGACTGGCTTCGTGCCAAATGAGATGTGACGCTAAGACTGTGAATTTAATCAATCACTCACCGTGGACTGGTAGTCCTGCAACAGCTGCTAGCAGAGCCTCAAACTCCATATGACAACACTTGTCTCTTTGTGTTGGAAGTCATAGTAGTTTGTCCACGGTCCACCACTTTTCGTGTAGAAATCCATTGGGTATTGATCAGTCAGATCGTCAACAGCTTCACCTGACTTCTCCTCCTCTGCAACCCACAGCGCTGCACTCTCAACTTCTCCAAAAGCAACGTACAGCTCAAAGGGACTGAGCACAGGCACACAAAAGTAGTGCCCCCAGTCGATACTCAGCCTTGGACATGCGACTTGCACCCAGGCACATACTCCGCTACCACCAGATGATGTAGGTTTAGAAAGCATCTCCAGCTTTTTGGGAAAGATCTCGCTCAGCAGTACGATTATTGTCTGAATCCCCCTGGAGTGTAACAAAGATCGTAGCCGTGATAATATGGCAGGATTTCCTTGACGTCCAAGTGTCCCAAGAATAATACCCATGGTCTTTCGATTAGCAGAAGAAGGAGGGACGAGATGACGATACGCGCTGCTGTTGTTGTGGCTTGCAAGACACTATTGGCAATATCATCACCATCTTGAACACTGGATGTAACCCTGCGTTGAAGAGGATCCGATACACCCAACGACTTCCTCACAGCCATGATCGCTTCCCTCCGTAATCGCTTCATCTTGACAGTTTCGTAACGCTCTTCGGTCAATGTCTTGGAGTATGGGTCGTACCGCAACGCACGCAGTGTTGAGTTTGAGATCATTGCAGCTTCGAGATGGAATCGACCATCGGCAAGGAATAACATGACTCTTTCTCTTGGGATGGAGTCAGTGAGTCCTTCTAGGATAAAACCGTCAGCACCTGAAGCGCAGCAGCGGCGGCAGCAGCTTGTTTCTTTCTCTCCCGTCTTTCACGAGGAGATAATAGAGCATCTTGAAAGTCCAGTTGAGCAAGTCCAGAAGGTGCTGTACAACCCAACGTTTCACCGGGAGAGAGTGGCTTTGCTTGAGGAACAATCGCTTGGAATTTGATTATTCATCTCCATCCGAAGAGGAGATAGAACTACCAGCTTCACTATTCAGCCGTTGCGCTGCTTCAATCACTGCAGATCGAAACTGAACTGTACCCATGACACATGCCTCTATAATTCGTGCAGGCCCATCATTATCAGATCCTTCTTGACTCTTGTCCTGTCTGCCGATTCTTCTCTTCTTGTAGAAATGTCATGTGAACACAATCTACCATGTGTTGCACATCGACTCTAATTTCCACAAAGACGTATAGACAAGGGATAACCGTGCAGGTCAATGGTACAAGGCAGCTGTGACCGTAATGGACGAGTAAATCACATCCGAGGGCCCGGGCGGACAAATCGTCTATACAGCATGCTCCGTAGGTGACATCGCCTAGAATGGAGAGGGACTGTATGGCCTTGGGTCGAGTGGGCGTAGAGTCTTTAGTTTCCTCTTTGTTTGCATCCGCTTGATCTGATGAAGTTGATGTTGATGTCTGTTGCTCTACTGATGGAGCAGGCTGAAACCGGTACGCAAATTTGACCAAAATATCCCCAATGGTAGAAGCATACATGGTTAACCCTTCCGGAAACTGTAGCGCTACATGCTGAGCGTTGGAATTCTCAATCCTCCATATTGTTTTGGGGATTTCGAAATCATAATCTTTGGGTAGAGTGGTGGAGATGATGTGATGGAGTTGGGTGTTGTTTTGGATGTGTGGTGGTATGTCGTTGCCGCTAGTGTTTGTGGTGGAGGATGTGGTAGCTGAGCCTTTCTTTTTGCGACGGATTATGCGTGGAGCAGACTTCTTGGTGGGTGCGGAAGCAGCTGATGGCTCGGCTTCCGTCGTCATGGTGATGATGGCTGCTTTTTGCTTTTTGTTTTTTTTGTGCGATGCCACTTGCTTTTTGCTTTTTGTTTTTTTTGTGCGATGCCACGTGCGTGGGCGGGTGGATGGTTGTAAAATTAGTAGCGATGTTAGCGATAAGATTGAGATGTCTGACTTCTATTCAAAATCAAAATTGGCACTTCCTCACGCCTCACGCACAAACAACCAACATGCTTGCCCAGTAAACAGCTCCTGACTACCATCCTAAACTAATCACTTTATATATATTGCAAAAAAAAAAAAAAAAAAAAAAAAAAAACATGCAAGCAATGACAGTGTGCATAAAGGCCGTGCGCGTCGATTTTTTGGAACCGGAGCCTTTCCCGCAATTTTTTTGTTAGTGAATCGCTCTAGCTTTGGGCCATGGTGGCCAAAATTAAGTTTCAGGGAAGTGGTTTACATGCTTGTCCCGAGATACTATCCTCTAGGTGACTATTATGAGAGTATATATACTGAGGGGCAGGTGGTGAAGCCTTATATTTTCGTCGAGATATGCATTTGAAGGTGCTCTCTAGCTTGGTACTAGCTTTGATGGCTGATGGCCTGCCAAATTTGTGCAGCAAAAAGCTAGGGGACTCTCACATGCATTTCTCAGCGGAGCATTGGAATTATTTTACAGCCAACACATGTATAGAACCCCCATTATGGTCGACAAAAGGGTGGTGATACTGGAAAAGCATATTCGGCAACTCCCCAAAATATAATTTTGGCCATTGTGGCCCAAAGCTAGAGCATTTCACTAACAAAAAAAATTGAAAAAAGGCTCCGGTTCCAAAAAACAAAGATTTTGGCGCGGCGCACGGCCTTTATAGCATGCAAGCAAGTGCTGTCGATAAACCATTGCAACAATGCCACCCCGTAAATCATCAGCCAATGGGTCATCGTCTTCTTCCAAAAAGGATGAGATCCAAGTTTCCAAATCTCCGGCCGAGTTCTTTGCAGAGAACCAGTCTATTGCTGGCTTTGACAATCCTGTAAGTAGTTTCTATCATGTGCATCTTTTAAATGTATTAAATAAATCTCACCTCACATTACGTGTATCAGGGCAAATCTCTGTACACCACTCTTCGTGAATTAATTGAGAACTCATTGGACGCATGCGAGAGTGTCAATGTGCTACCAGATATATCCGTAACAATAGAGGAGATGACACAAGCGCAATTTAACAAGATGCGAGGAGTGCCTTCTGGTTCACCTGTCAAGAAGGTGAAGGAAAAGTTGGATGAAAAGGACGATTCTTAAATAAAGATGATACTGCTGCTGCTGCTGCAGAAAAACCTAGTGGTAAGGGCGGCAAGAAGCCTCGTCGTGGCGGTGGAGATGCATATTTCTTGGTAACTGTACGCGACAACGGCTGTGGAATGGCACATGAAGCCATTCCTGATTTATTAGGGAGGGTGCTATCCGGCTCCAAATATGGAGTTCGACAAACTCGTGGAAAGTTCGGTTTAGGGTGCAAAGATGGCATTGATTTGGTCCAAGAAGAGTACAGGAGTTCCAATCAACATCAAGACGAGTCATGTAAAGGGAGTACGAGGTGGAGGCGGTGGTAGTCTGTTGACTGAAGACGGAAAGAGAAAGATTGGACCCAAAGTGAGCACGTGCGTGTTGGATATTGACATTTACAAGAATAAACCACGAGTTATTGAGCATGAGCAACAAGATAACACAGATGGTTGGATTGGGACTCAGATGCAAGTTCTTGTTGCTGGAAATTGGACAACCTACAAGTCGAGAGTTGTACAGTATCTTCAACAGCTGGCCATCATTACGCCATACGCAAAGTTGGAAATGTCTTACTCAAACAGAACCGATGAGAAAAAAGCGTTCAATTTGCAATTTGATCGAAGGTCGGAACAAATGCCAGCGCAAGCACGAGAAGTGAAACATCATCCTAGCTCTGTCAACAATCTGCTTATCCAGCAACTTTTGGAGAGGACACGTAGTACAACTCTTTTGAAGTTTCTCACGTCTGATCTCAGTGGTATCACAGCTACTGTGGGTAAGAAACTTATAGATCGATTGGGAAGTTCGTTTGAAGCGGATATGGGACCGGATGAGCTGAATGACAAGCAAATCACTCGGTTGGTGCAGTTGCTTCGGAGTACTGATGACTTATTCAAGAGTCCAGATGGTGGTTGTTTGTCGCCTTTGGGAGAATATAATCTCAATCTGGGTATTCAAAAGGTCGTTGAACCTGAGATCATTGCCACAGCGCGAGATAAACCTGGTGCATATGATGGACACCCCTTCATTGTGGAAGCTGCCGTCTCCCTGGGTGGAAAGGATGCCAAAGAAGGCATCACAGTAGTTAGATTTGCAAACCGCATCCCGCTTCTATTTGAAGGTGGAGCCGATGTAGCGACAAGAGTTGCCAATAGTAAAATCAAATGGTCGAGCTACAAAATTGATCACAAGAGAGATAAGATTGGTGTATTCGTTTCGATCGTCTCGACTAAGGTTCCTTTTAAAGGGACTGGAAAGGAGTATATCGGAGACGATATTACAGAGATTCAGCAGAGTGTAAAGAGGGCACTGCAAGGCTGCTGCCAACAACTTCGTGCCCATCTGGCTAAGCGCAATGCGTTGCGTGATGTAAAGGAACGGAAGTCAAGATTGCTCAAGTACATACCAGATGTTAGCAAGTCTTTGTTTGGTATCCTGGAGGTGATGCAGAAAAGGAAGCAGGAAGAATCTGATGGAATAGTTCGGCTTGCTTCTCCCAGGAAACGGACAGCTGAATGGAGTCCCATGAAACGAATCAAGACCAGTGAAGATGACGTGAGTTCTATTCTCAATCGCATGTCAAAGGGAGAAATCAGTGAGAAGATACTCAAGCAAAGTTTGGAAGAAGCAGTGGAAATTAACGCAGATGCAGTCTTTGGTGTTGATGGCAATGACAATGGAGACACACGCAAGGGTGGGTCGGCATCAAAGAATGATGACAATGACGATAGGCAACCACTTTGCCTTGTTCCTATTTATGACGAACCAAATCCTGGCAATGTTATTCGACACCCACTATTTGACTTTTACCCCATCAATATTACACCGTAAATAATTCATAAAAGAACTCCTCTTGGAGATCATTATTTCACACATGAAGCAGCATTGTAGCAAACAGCTCCTGTGTCATGATGCTAAGTATCGTCGGAAAGGGGACTCCATGATAGCCTCGCTTGCCTGGACGGGGACGGACATCTACGGACACGATGATCTCAAACACAATACACAATGATCATGATAACGATGCTGTAACAATAGTAGTAGCCTGTTGTAGCATAGGAGTACAAGCTTTCTGTGATTGACTACTTGTATTTGCGGCTCTCTGTATATAGCAGCCAATGAGTTCTTGGAGAGGTTGCTCACTATAATCATCCATCATCTTTTTTGCATCCGATCAAATCCGATGAGAAAAGGATTTCTGCTGGCCGCCGACAAAAAGGAGAAGAGGCGGGCACAATCTCGACATGTGGGTGACAGTAATGGAAAGAGGCATGACGAAACCTTGCCACGAGCCAATGGTAAGGCTGGTTTGTCGATGAAACAGGGGTTTCTGCTTCAATCTTCGCCTACACGCAGAAAATGCAAGCAACATGAGAGTCTGAGTGGCAGAAAAAACTTGGATGGCAAGGATACAATAAAAGCAACTCCTCCACCCCAGTCCGTAGCCATGAAAAAACGCGATGTTACTTCTACATCGGCCGCATTGCTTGATTTGGAAGATGGGGAAACGCTCAATGATGATAAAGATTTGTCGCCGTCACTCATCAACTTTATAGCTAATTCTTCTAACGATCATCGTGATGATGAAGTATCAGATAGTAAACAATCACCCATTATGGTAGAAATGGATGATGGGCCAATTACGGTAATTGAAGAGAAAACAGTGGATGATGTAGGAAGGATAGACTCAGCAAATGATGACCGTGTGTGCAGCGAAGAGAATGCTGCTATGCCAAATAATTACACTGCAGCTATTGAAATGGATTCATTTGCATTTGCCAGTGAAGTGTCCCAGCTTTTGTCGAGACTTCGTCGCGCACTGAAATCTAATGACCAGTCGAAGAGAACAGATGTCACAAACAATTCGTTGATTGGAGTAAGGCAGTTTATGAACCAAAAATCAGAGAAGCTCATCAAAGCTTTTGTAGAGAAGCATACATGTATAGATGCATCTGAAGAACAAGAACTGCGTTTGCAACAATTATGGAGGACAACATTGCAACAGATTGCTCAAGAGTCTCCTGTTTCCTTTTCGAAGAAGAAGAAAAAGAGATCGACCTACTCGGTTTCTCCTCAATTCGCACTCGGCATCGGGATTTTGGAGTTTAGTAAGCCTATTGGAGTAGCTCTAGAAAGTATCGCTACTCTTCTATCAAGCTTGGCCAGTTCTATTGTTGAACCAAATAGCTGTGACGAAGAGAAAGAGAAACGGCACAAAATAGAAGCGATTGGAGCTATCTTGCTTGTACTATGTCACTTTCGCTGCATGAACATAGAAACAATTGAAGAAGAAACAGCGTCAAATGGATTCGAAAGGATAGAAGCTTCCATATTGCTCGACATAATAATACCCGCGTTGCAATCAATCGTGGTGAACGGGCAAAAGCGAACGTATTTGTCGTCGACTGCCTCAGATGCGTTCTTCGAATTGATTGAGATAATCCCAAGAGTACAATCAATTGGATTTCACTCATCAATCGCATCACCACAGGTAATCTGGAAAGATATTTTACCGCGTATTGAGGAAATGATAGATGTGAAACGCCGTTGGATGGCAAAAAGTGAAGGTGTTACTTCCAGTGAAATACGGGTAACTCCAACACTGTTCTGCAATGCACCCTTCAAACTAATCCTACCACCCATACTTGACTACATTTCTCATACGTGTAGCTCAACTTCAATTTCATGCATTCTATGCAATGTGATGGAGGCCTGTGCAAAAGAGCACGCTGACGATTTTGTTGGTTGTTTAATCATTTCCGCACAACGACATGAGAATTGCAAGTTAATTTTCGAAAACAACGGAGAAAATTGGAAGTCGATGTTGTTGGAATCTGGTAACGATTTGCGTACAGAAATATATTGTTGGCTACTGCTAAATCGATGGTTGATATGCCTTCAAGTGCCGTTCCTCTGTCTCTGTTCTCTAGTCTTGTTGGCTTGACTAATGATTTGGACACGACAGATTCAGAGCAGAAGATTCTCAAAGCTACGGTCAGCGTCGTTCGGTTTGCTGTCAATGAGCTAAAACTTCCTCGAGATTTTGATAGTGGAGACGAACAATCAGTGTTCAAGCGCTTTTCGCCTCTGCTGATACTTCGTCGCTTGCCAAAGGCGTATTATCAAATTTTGCACAAGCATATGTTGTCGACCGAAAGTTCTCGCACTGTTATGCATGAGTTGGCAACGGAACTCGCAAATGAAATTAGAGCACATGCATTGAAAAATGATGAAGGAAATCTAGCCAGAGAACAAAAGATGTTGCTGGCCCAAGTAGCTGGACATTGCTTGCCTTTCTCAATTACACCGTCGGATTTGAATGAGTCACCCATCGCTCTTTTTGACTTGTTCGAAAAAACCTTCTCTGCCACACTTGACAATATGAGGTTCGAGTCGAAATCATCACTTGATCTTCAGAATATACATGAATCCAAGCTTGCTTTGTTTGCTGTGTGTCAGCACATTTCTGGTGCTAGCAATGACGACGTTGGTGGCACTGCGTTTGTCAAAGTAGCATCATTTGTGTTCGACTTTTTGTATGAGTCTCAGACAACGTGTGGGGGAGAACACATTAGACAGGAACTCGCCAAGTTACATACTGGGTGTCTGCACTTTCTGGGCGTGGTATTCGATTCGTTGTTCGCTCGAAAAGTTAAGAGCTCTGTAGAGCAGAACGGGCCAGAGTCAAATCATTGCAGGAACAAGTTCTTGGATGGCTTGATTAGAACCTTTGACGATGCATCCTCGATTGTATTCAATGGAGCTATTCCGGAGCTTCAAGGACGGTACTTTCAGGCGTCTACGCGGATTTCTATATTCAATGCAATGGTCACCTACGCACAGAATTGCACCACTGAAGATCAGAGGCTAGCGTTGTTTGCAAGTGAACTATTACCGTCGTTGTTAACATGGGTGGATGAAGGGGCTATTGACGATGATATTCGTCATCCTTTGTGCGTGGCTGCATCACTGCAGGTTGTCTACACCATCTTAGCGATGCTCGGGTCGTTCGACTGGGTGAACGTAAGTGAGTCTAAATTTGTGCGTCTGACATTACGTTGCGCGCTGAAGTCGTTATGTAACGAGGAGAGAGCTGGTGTTTACAGCCCATTGCGACTGGTTTCGATGAAGGTGATTTTAACAGTTATTGCAATCAAACAAGACCTGGCCGAGTATTTTGAACGAGATGAGATTCGGCGTGCAGTGATGGTTGTTCGTGGAGCTGCCAATAGGGACGAGAGTCAGGAAGTTCGACAGCTTGCCTTCAAGATTTTGCCATATCTTGAGCATACGATCCATTCATAACAACTCGATCAAAACGTTACTTTATAGCAATTAGTATATTTATCTAGCATTCATAATACACGTTTTCGTACTTATAATACTCCTGCCAATGCTTTCTTCATGCCAATCCTAAATTCGAGAGCTGATCTTTCATCGTTTTTCGAAATGCCACCACATTTTAACAGCTCTTGGTCTTGCTCCAACGTCGTCGCCTTTAATGCCTCCAGGGCTCGCGTTTGATCATCAACTGTCATTTTGGTCAGGGCCCTATTTCTCCCTGTTAACTTCTTTGCCACGATTTTGTAAGCCTCTACTACCTCGCTTTTACCACGCTCCTTGCTCCCACCACCATCCAAGAATCCATAATCCTGTATAAATCGATCATTGCCCTCCACACTTCCACCATAAGATATGTTGATGGCATCTCCTGCTTTCACGTCTACGCCAGCAACAACTTTCAGCGTCGCTCCAGCCATGGCCCGCCCAGTCAAGATGTGGGGGCTGTCCCTATCGTGGTTACACATGTCAATGAGTGGGATCAATAGTCGATTCGCTGTTCCTGATTCTGGTGGCCCTTGTACAGTTAGCACGCGTGATGTGATTATCCATGACGCCCATTGAAGATGAGACTCGGTTGCAACTTCCTCTTCAGACCATCGATATAAATTCGACGACATTTGAGCCATGGTCTCGACGTCTCTTTCATAACGCAATTGGACAAGTTCTCTGCGTGACAAAGTCTCCTCTTTGATCAAGTGGACTCTGCAGCATGTCTAGAGCCTCATCTGAGAAGAAATCTGTAGAACCAAGACAATCGTCAGACATGTACTCTGGAAGCATAGCAAAGTAGTCCCCTCTCTCTTTTTCAGCAGGAGGTCCATCACTGCCACTCTTCCATACACAATACTTTTGCAAAAATGAAGTCGCAGGCAGTGTTGGGTCGGAACTTTCTCTCCCAAGATCAATTGCCATTTCGTAAGGTACTTCTATGATTGGCTCTCCTTTCGGTATGTCACGAAGAGCGATTACTCCACGAAGTTGTATGATGTCTTTGTCAGTTGGGCCTATCTGCAATGGAAAGTAGCCCAAGCCTACACGTTTCAGATTTGCTTCGGCACCATTACGTTCAAGATAACTATAGAAAGTGAGTGCAGCTTTTGACCTATCGATAGATCCTGCAGCAGTTGTTGCTTTGGTGGCTGATTTGGATGATCCTCCAAATCCTTTGAGACCCCCTGATGAAGTGGCAGCTTTCTTCTTCTTTGTTTTCGATTTAGCCATGAACAACGCAGTTGATGTTGATGGCATGCGACACGAAGATGGTTGCAACGAGCATGATGATGCCGATGATGGAGAGAAAAACGCGTTGCTGCTTGGGCACAGTGCCTGCAGAACGACGAGCAAAACGACGACTATGCTGCTGCCTGGACTCATATTATTTCTTATCCATCGAATGATTGCTGCATAAGAGTAATTGCTACGCGGAACCTCCATCACATCACAAAAAATACGACGTGATGTTGTGAAAGATGTGAAAAAAGAATGTCGCACCGTGAATAGTCAAGAAGTTCTCACACTACAGTTGCCTAACTGTTGCGTCAACAATAAAAGTACTATTTCGCATGCAGAAGATTTTCATTGAATGCTTCGAGCAATGGGTCGTGGGTGCAATGCACACAGCCACGGACTGTAGTTTGATATATGGTGCTGCGGCCATTCCCATCTACAACTTATTGGACCACATCAGGTCACCGAAGTTGCTGCAGCATTAAAGAAACCTCCATTGACTGTTGAATGTGGTGCTGGTGGTTGCAAATTGGACCTCATCAGCTTTTAGGTCACGCACCGATGGCATTGCAACGTCGGCCTGAATGAAAAGAGTGAGACGACGCGCAGCTCAACTTTCACTCTCTCTTATCAAGTCAAACCTTCATCGGCCGCTACTCTTGATGGGAACAAAGGATACTATCGTATGTGCTCGTTGTATTGGGCCGACGGGACGACCTCAAAGTTTTGAGATGAAGAAACTATTACTTTACCACTTAGCCTTCTTCTCGCCACCCTCGTTATTGTCAGGATCAAGGGAGTGGTGAAATATGAATGATTTTTCGTGGTTTGCTGTCCCCTCTTCGCATGTGGTGTCCTTGAACCAAGCTGCAGCATCGTTGAATCGAGAAATCAATTGGCAGATCATGAATGCCTCTCTCTTCGCTACTGCAGGTGATTACATGTTCTTTCACACCATATGGATTACCTCCTGGCTTGATGTAAAAGTCGTATTGCTTGGCAATATCCTTCGGTGGTTCCATCAATAACGACTTTTCACACTTCAAGAAATCGCTGTCTAACCTATACTTTCCAATGAACCATTTGCCTAGCCAGTAGTTCTGACAAAAATGCATAGTATATGGTAACTTGTCCTCGTAATCCTTCATAACTGAATACTCACAAACTTCGTCATCCTTCAGAGCGTCTATCAATTCCCACCCTTCTCCGTGACTGATTCCTGTTGCGGAAACCATGAAAGATTCTGCTAGCGTATGAGGAAGACCAACATGTGCCGCTCCCAAGCTCCAGCCGTACATTTCCCCTAGCAAGTGTTTATAGACATGGTGGACATTAGGGACTAACTCGGTCCATGCATTTACAATCGCCCACATATCTTTCCCTGTCGCCATATACGGAGGTCCGCCAGGATAGTTATGGTGCTTTTCATCGCTCGTCACTTTCAATGCAGGTGAATCTGTGTGATTGCTAAATATATAATTCAAATCCTGTCTAAACGGCCCATCACCAAATGCGTAGAGGGATGCCCATGGCTGGCCGTGCATAACCTTCTTCACCTTTGGAGGACCTCTTTTTGACTTATGAATCATCACATTCGACGAGGTAAAATCATACGTAAGAGGTCTCAACAATATCATATCGGGGTCTACGATCATGATGATAGAATCCCTCAACTTCTCATTGCTCTCATCATACTTCAGCCAATGCGTCAAGAAATGGTGCACACCAAAGGGTTTGTTGTAATATTTATAATTATCGCCACTGATTTTTGTAAAGTCCGGAGTAAAATGAACATGAAAATTGGGTGACAATTTCTTTATGACAGTCTCGTGGAAGTCTTCCAGTTTTTCTCTGTCTTTAGGTTTGCAGCCAGAGGCGATGCGAATTACTTGTCCGGGCTGATTCACTTTCTTAGCGAAGAAAAACAGCATGTACGATTGCCAGTTCTGAGAGGCAGAGCATGAAGTGGAGAAGGTAAGGTAGTGATCAGGAAAATATTCTTCGGTGCTGGATGCTGCTAAGTTGTTGTCAGATGAGCCTTTGAGCAATTGATGATGAGTATCTTGAGCTGATGAGCTTACATTGTTGTTGGCGGCGGGGAGGTAAATGCCTAGAAAAACGGACAGCCACGCAATGACGATGACGAAAATTAATAAGACGAAGAATGTCTCCGGGCGGAATAACGGGCTCTTAGATTGTCTGTTGTGGCCAGCAACGACCCGGCGAACTTGTTGGCGTGCGGGTTGGGGCATTTTGAATGGATGGCTGATCAATTCGACTGCTACTTATGACAGTGTATGTTGCGGCGTGTTGCCAGTTGCAAGTTGCATCATAGTGTAAAACGGACAACCCCTGATGGATTCTGGTGATGTTGGATCTTTTGGGGCGGGTCAAACCAAGGGTAAATAAGCAGGGTTGGCGACGACGGTTCCCGCAAAAATTTTACCTAGTAAAAATGCCGAGTACCGTTACCGTCTCGTCCGCAAACTGGAATGCGAAACGCAGTGCCGGTCCGAACAGGATGATCAGCAACTCACGCACCACGCCGATCAAGGCACGGCACACGGCATCATGGTCAGCGTTGCCGCCGCTGGAATAGACCAAGTCAATCGCCTTAATATGGGACGATCGGTGGCTGATCGTTACTATGGATTATTATTTTGGTGATGGAGTCCTCGCCGCTGCCTAATCCCCTGAGAGAAGGCAGTATGAAGGCAATATTAGACTGTCACGTCCGGCGAGCACCGCCCACTGAACAATGCTTATTGAACGTCCCAAGGAGCGTTTCCAGCGGATCCAAGCACGATAACATGAACATAATAATCCACAGTAACAATCAGCCACCGATCGGCCCATATTACGGCTATTAACTAGAAGGGTGGGAAAGAGGACAAAGAGAAAACCGGACAGGTGGGTACGAGAGCGAAGATACCTCTCTTTCTTGCAATAATTTCCTCTCCTTTTCAAATGCGAATTTTTCAACAGCTTTCATGTATGACTGACTTCAGATCACAAACAGGCTCATAAATTTAGCAACCAGCTACTTTCAACATCTACGCAGACTATCTTCGTTATCATCGTTACACAACAACAACTACCATGGCACTCTCCCGTAAAAAGCTTCAACAACGCAGCCGCCGTCAGGCAGCAGCGGCCTACCCTTCGATTCTTCGAAAGGCCGATCATCTCCGTAACAACATCCGCAACGTTGGCTTCAGTGCCACTTGTACTGCAAAGGTGTATGGCAAGAGGTCTTTTCCGTGTACTGTGGCCAAGTTTACGGAGAGAGAGGAAAGGATGCTACCTCACGCGGAGGAGGTGGCGCTGCCTAATGAGGAGGAAGGCGTGCAATTCGGTGATGATGCTGGACGTAAAGAGCCGGCTGAACCGATTGCGAGGCGCACGAGGTGGGCATTAAGGCGGCGTGAGGTAGCTTTAATGAGCAGTGATCTCGGGGCGTATTGGAGTGTTACAGCTCCGAGGGTCAGGAGAGCCCCGGTACGTTTTGTCCCCACGTTATAATTCATATGCATGATACATGCTTCACTTTTTTCATAAATGTGCTTTGTTGTATTTTCGTTCGCCCCCTCCGGTGGAGTCTGATCAGCTCTATCGGGGTTATTCATCCTCACTACTTTATTTTCTCTCTACTTTCACAACTTCCGACTTGCCTTCCGTCTTTACCTTCGCGACCTTTTACCACCCATCTCCATCTTCGCAACACACACTATAACCAACAACCATCGTCCGGAATGACTTCATAAACTTCGTAACTCTCGGAAGAGCATAACTTCCCGTCCGGAAAGACGCAAAATCTTCGTAACTCGGGAGAGGATAAAATCCACTATCTGTGGAGGAATGATGATCTCAGCAGTAACCAGGCTGTATGGCATGTTCTTTCGCCCAACTCTCAATCCAGCGTCGGGCTGGTACTCCTAGAGACGATGGCGTCTGGAGGTGGCAGGCATCGGTTCGGAGCCGACCTTGGGCAAGGACCGGGCAAAGTTCCCAGGCACGTACCTTGGGGGTACCGCTGAAGTCTAACCTTTTCCCTTCGGGGATCAATGGCCCACCCCCAACATGTCAGAGGCCTTTCCGCGGCGTTGGGGATAAGTACTCAATTCTCTCTTGAGAAATAGAGGAAACCAGCAACTGACATTCAAATCAACTGCCTCCTTGAGGCTATGTTAGAGTTCGCCTCTGACGTTTACTATCACTGATCTCCTTCCATGTCGTGTCAATACATCTCAAACCACTCCTTCGTCTTCGGCACTTGGGGATTCGCACAAGCCTTCTCCGCTTCAACCGATCACCATCCATTACCACTACTCATGATGTATCGGATCGTCCATCCATCATCGACAAGCCAATCCAGCCATCTTCGGTCTACTCGTTTTGTCTTAAAAAACATCATCTCCTTCTCGTCAGGGAGTAATAGGCTTACCATTGACGTACCTTCCAGGCTTTTCTCTCCTATACAAGAGTGCTAGTCTTCCTTCTTTTGACGGATTGCATCATCATTCAATTTAACATAATATTTTGATATTCATTAAATGTGTTATCATTCGTCCCATAAGATGTGCCAGCAGACGACTCTCTTATTTGTATTTCTCTCCTCATTCAATCTTACCGATCGATCTGTCTGAAAGGCTGTTTTCCCTCGTGGGTGTTTGCTTGCAAAGAATCAGCCACAGAATTCATTGGACAAGCTATCTAATTAATGTATGCTAACAATAACCTGTCTGATCCGACCTGTCAAATTTGGACCTCATCGGGCCATCTCTAGGTCGAGCCCTTTTTCCTTCTGCCCTTTTCACGAAACGAACCTCCAAAGCCCGATGACCAACACCAACAATGACTGCAGATATAATAGTGACTAAAGTAAGTGACCGCTTTGGCATCCCGGCCTGTCAGTGCTGTAGAGAGATTCCCGAGGGCCTCAGCTCGCAGGTCTCTATGAGGATACAAACGAGCGAGAAGATTCGCAAGTCGCATTTGAAGGCATTGCTCCTTTCGCTTTTTCCCTTTTCCACGAAAGCTATGACCACAATGCCCGCTGATCGTGAATAAAAAGAATAAAAATGTCCATGTCCAACAAGAACAAGCAACAGTAAAAAGTATCTCTTCTCCTACATTTGTTACTTTATCGCCTCTACCATATTGTCCAATAACTCCTAATACATTAGCGGCGCCACGCCAGAGCCAGAGAGAAAGAACACGATGATGCAGCGCAAGCCGGAAACAAAGCGAATTATCCTCGCAGGCATTCTCTTCGCCGCCTATCTACAGCGTTGGCGTCTTTGAACTCGGGCGTGAAATTGGTCAAGTTGAATCCTCTGACTTTTTCCATCGACAATTACGCTCGCTCCGTGAACTCCATGACTGTGGCGGTCACGCCAAGAAGATTTTTGGTCACGTCCATATAGCCAAGACTGCAGGCACGTCCATTAATGGTATAGCTGCCAATAAGTTTGAGAGAGTATGTGGACATAAGGGATATAGCTACGATGCCTACAACGATAATGAGAAAGCAGCAAATATTGTTGCCGACGGTGGCATCCCTGAGCCGGTTGGTCGTAGTCGGGTCTTCGAGCCAACGATGGAAGAAATTGGGTTTGATGATTGTGATTGGGTGAGCAATGAGATCGGATATGACTGGTGTAAGTATCCAAGATGTTGTTATTAGCGTGGTTTGTTTCAGCGGCTCACCCTGACATGAGATGTTGTGTATGATTGTGTGCTAACTTCCTTCTTTTCTCTTCACAACTCCACTATTACATAGGGATTAAAAAATTTGGTGATGACAAGTTTCACCAAATTCCATTGGAAATGCACGTCCCATGTCGCGATCCGATTGATCACCTCATGTCTCAGTGTAACTATGCGGAGCCAATCTGGGAAATTCGTCAAGCAAGATTTGCACTGTGATGCAGCTACCGATGAAGAGTACTTCGCATCAGTCCGTAAGTGTTTTGTTTACCTGAATGACAGGTATAATCATGCCCTTGAGAAGCACTTTGATATGAAGTGCTACGACTTCAAGAATCAATTTGGTGGTTATCTTGACTACTTGAGCGAGAGGCTTGAAGACAGGCGGTATGAAACTGAAGAGTATGTGAGGAGAGAAACGAATGACCCTCGCGATAAGGAGAGTGAGTGCATTTGGAAAAGACCTGATCTTCTTGAGAAGACAAGGAATTACTTGATCAATCACGTGGATTATTATGGTTTCTGTGACAAGTGTTTGGGCACTGAGAACGAAATTGGTAACAGTGAAGCAGCTGTTGTTGACGAGGGAGAGCCCAGTGTATCTGTCTAGACTCTTGTGAGAGATAAGATTCAGGAATCTGTAATAAACTACACATGTATAGATAACAAATAATTTGTACTGAAATCAAGTAATATCACCAAGAAGGTTTTTAACTGAAGAAGACGATCTAATTAAGCAACCACGACTACCTCCTAACCCACCACAGTATCCAGGTAGACTTTTTTCAAGCTTCCGCAACAACGCTCGCCAAGCGTCTGCGCAGTGCTAATGTGCTTGCATAGTATCGCCACCGAAAATGATGGGCCCCTACAAGCGGCTCATGCGCGTATTGACGACGGTTGACACGATTTGGTTCATTGTGGTGCTGCCGGCCAGCCTGACCTGGACCTCTCATATCAGCTACGACACTGTAGCATCGCTTCTACGTACGCCAAGCGTCTGCGCAGTGCTAATGCGCTTGCATAGTATCGCCACCGACTATAATGGGCCACTACAAGCGGCTCATGCGTGTATTGACGACGATTGATACGATTTGGTTCATTGTGGTGCTGCCGGCCAGCCTGACCTGGACCTCTCATATCAGCTACGACACTGTAGCATCGCTTCTACGTACGCCAAGCGTCTGCGCAGTGCTAATGTGCTTACATAGCATCGCCACCGACTATGATGGCCCACTACAAGCGGCTCATGCGTGTATTGACGACGATTGATACGATTTGGTTCATTGTGGTGCTGCCTGCCAGCCTGACCTGGACCTCTCATATCAGCTACGACACTGTAGCATCGCTTCTACGTACGCCAAGCGTCTGCGCAGTGCTAATGTGCTTACATAGCATCGCCACCGACTATGATGGCCCACTACAAGCGGCTCATGCGCGTATTGACGACGATTGATACGATTTGGTTCATTGTGGTGCTGCCGGCCAGCCTGACCTGGACCTCTCATATCAGCTACGACACTGTAGCATCGCTTCTACGTACGCCAAGCGTCTGCGCAGTGCTAATGCGCTTGCATAGCATCGCCACCGACGATAATGGGCCCCTACAAGCGGCTCATGCGCGTATTGACGATGATTGATACGATTTGGTTCATTGTGGTGCTGCCGGCCAGCCTGACCTGGACCTCTATATCAGCTACGACACTGTAGCATCGCTTCTACGTACGCCAAGCGTCTGCGCAGTGCTAATGTGCTTGCATAGTATCGCCACCGACTATGATGGCCCACTACAAGCAGCTCATGCGCGTATTGACGACGATTGATACGATTTGGTTCATTGTGGTGCTGCCTGCCAGCCTGACCTGGACCTCTCATGTCAGCTACGACACTGTAGCATCGCTTCTACGTACGCCAAGCGTCTGCGCAGTACTAATGTGCTTGCATAGTATCACCACCGACTATAATGGGCCCCTACAAGCGGCTCATGCGCGTATTGACGACGATTGATACGATTTGGTTCATTGTGGTGCTGCCGGCCAGCCTGACCTGGACCTCTCATATCAGCTACGACACTGTAGCATCGCTTCTACGTACGCTGGTTGTCTGTGAAGTGCTAATGTGCTTGCCTAGTATCGCCACCGACTATAACAGGCCACTACAAGCGGCTCATGCGCGTATTGACGACGATTGATACGATTTGGTTCATTGTGGTGCTGCCGGCCAGCCTGACCTGGACCTCTCATATCAGCTACGACACTGTAGCATCGTTTCTACGTACGCCAAGCGTCTGCGCAGTGCTAATGTGCTTGCATAGTATTGTCAACGACTATAACGGGCCACTACAAGCGGCTCTTGCGCGTATTGACGACGATTGATACGATTTGGTTCATTGTGGTGCTGCCGCCCGGCCAGCCTGACCTGGACCTCTCATATCAGCTACAACACTGTAGCATCGCTTTTACGAACGACAACCATCTGAGCAGTGCTAATGTGCTTGCATAGTATTACCGCAGAATTTAATGGGCCACTACAAGCGGCTTATGCGCGTATTGACGACGATTGACCCGATTTGGTAGAATGTGTTTCTTCTGTTCAGGTTCAGCTCACACTTGACCTCTCGTTTTAGCTATGACACTGTAGCATCGCTTCTACGCACGCCAAATGTCTTCGCTGTTTTAACGTTTTTTTTTTATTGGTTGGGTTTAGTCTTTTAGTTTTGGACCTTATCGGTTCTTCTTTGACGATGATGCGTCTTGCTTGTATTGTCGCATTGGGTGAATACTTCTTTTTGGTTTGTAATATTGGCATCGCTACTACAAATTGTCAACCCGATGCGCAGCTTTGGTATATCTATAACAATTGGTATTAATTACAACGTTCCTAATCTTTAACTCTTTGGATGTTAATCTTTTTTTAGTTTACTTTATACAACCATAGCTTTCATGATTGCATTAACATCAAATTTGAAAGTGCCAAATTCTTTTGTAGGCGGACTTTGAGGTAGGTGTTGTACCCACTGTTTCATCCATAGCATGTGTTCATTTTCTCCGTCATCCATCGTCGATGATTTGAGTTTTTCTTTCTGACTTTTGGCAGTGATCTCTTTATCTGTGAGGAACCAATCATCTTCACTGACGTCTGCTTTCTTGCGTCCTTTCTTTGTTTTGACAGTAGCCTTTCCTTCAGCATTCGCTTTTAAGTTTTTGTCAGCAGTTTCATCACTGGATGCGGCGGTCCCTCCCTGCCGCAATCTGGTCAGAAGTGCCAATCCTTTTGAGTTGCTATGTGTTGTATTCGCTGATTGTACTGGGGGTGGTGTCAACGAGTTAGTATTATCACGACCTTGCCTGTCATCTTCAAACGGTGGCAATATAGACATTGCTGCACCACCATCTTCCCAAGGAGCCTTCCCATCATCTGAAAAGAACGGAGTGAATTCCAAATCATCATCATCTTCATCATCAGTTGCATTGGCAGCGTCTCCTGCACTGTATTTACTCGCGCCGGATTGAGAACGCGATCGATTCACAAGAGGTTGCATCGCCGAGGCATTCGGAGGAGCAGAGAGATTTGCACCATCAGTTGAATTCATAAAGCCCCCGCCAACAACACGAAAGTGATGTGGATCAACTCGTCCTCCTCCCTTCTCGACACTAAAGCCCTTCTCGGCAAAGTCATGCGGGTTACCATCATAGGTATACTTCTTACCAAGTATTTTTTCATTTGTTGCAAACATGTCTTCTTCCGTCCATCGATCTGTTTCTCCAGGACTGGCAAGGCCTGATTCGATTAATTTGTTGCCCTCTTGAACTTCTCTGCCACGAGAACCTGAACGAGAGTTTTTGCCGCGTGATCGATCTCGTTGTTTGCCAGTTGATCCACCTTGTCTGGGATTGGAACTCTTCCGTACTGGAGATGACGTCTCATTATTAGATTGTTTCGACGGAGTTTGATTATTCTTCGATCGACTACCAGCCCTCGACTCCTGCCTATTCTTAATACCCCTCTTCTTATTATCTCGCTTAATCCATCGTTTCAACTGTCCAATAAAGGGCAGCAATCCATAATGATTTTTGGGCAACGCGTTAAAGTCATGCCATGCCACCTCTGCCACTTCTTTGCGAGCGACTGGCTCAAATGGGAAATTCTCTGGTACTCCTCGACAGACGTAGCATGTGCGACGTTTGTTGGTGTCTTTTTCGGTGTAGACCAATTTATCTCCATCTTGCAGTGATTGCCACGGCAGTAGCAACTCCGACGAGAAAAAATCATTGTTATCATTCTGAAATTGTTGCAATTCCTCTACAATCTCTCCACGCTCACGCCTCTCCTTCCATTCCAAACACACACCCTTCTCCGACCCCGGATCAAATCCAGTCTCTTCATACGTCTCTCTAGCCGCGGCATCCTTCCCACTTTCATTCTGATTGACCTTCCCCCCCGGCAGTGTCCAACTCTTCCCCTTCCAATTCCGACACAGTGCAATCTTCGTCCCCTCCGCATTCAATAATATCGTCCCATATGTCGAAATGGATCGTTTGTACTTTGAAAATTCCGCATACATCGTATCAAACTCGGACAACATGGGCTGCAGCAGCGGAGAAAAGTTGAACATGGCCAGTGAAAATGGTTTCATGTGTTTGAATCGCGGTAACTTTTTAGCCGTGTCGGTGTTGGCATCGCAGATGAAATCGTCGTAGAACCACCAGGCCTGTTCGAGTTGGAAGAAGATGCGGATGGAGGAGGCTAGTTCATCGTCGGGGAGGTTGAGGATGAATTTCATGTGGACCTCGTCGAAGGCCTCTTCGAAGGCTTGTTTGTCGTAGTTGTTATTGTTGTTGGTCATTTTTAAATCAGTATCGTCGTCGGGCGTGCTATCAGGACTGCTTTATGCAATGAGGTTCTACGCTATGGAGACAAAAGTTGTTGATTGGCAGGCGTATCGGCGTAAGCAAGGGCCGGCGTATTGCATCATGATATGGCAGTGATCAGATTTTGTGTCGAGTGGTCGGAAGAGAGTTACAATGGTAACAAAAAGTAAACCTTGTAACACGTAACACTGTAACACTGTAACACGTAACGTAACACGTAACACGTAACAACACGTGTCTTTCATCAGCCTCTATCTTGTTTCAACCTGACAAAATAAAACGACCATGGCGATCTTTTCCTAGAGGGGCAATGATCCTGACGGAATAATAAGAACCTCCTACTGAAATAATACAATACACAATAGAGTAAAAAAATGATCCCAAGAGCGACATCATCTGGCAGCAGCAGCGGCATGCTAATCTTCGCAGTGATAAAAGCACTGCTCTTCATCTGTCTCACCACCACCACAACTGTGAACGCCGAGGGATCCTACTCACACACCATCCCCTACGGCTCAGAAGAATGCCTCTCAATAATCATCCCAGAAGACTCACCTCACATCATCAGCGGCAGCTTCGACGCACTCGACACCAAATACTCCTACGACCCCATCCGCATCGCTCTCTACAACACCAACGAAAAATTAGTCTGGGAATCACCCAAGGGTGCCTCCGAGGGGTACTTCTCCACCAAAGGACAGGGAAAACACTGGCTCTGCCTCGAAAATGGTTTCCCACACCCGGGAACTAACCAAGACGCCATCCCCACGAGGCAACGTGTCACACGAACCATTGGATTTGCCTGTCCGTGTTAAAAAAGTCCCAGAGATTCCAGGAATACCAGCGGAATTGGTCAATGATGGAAATACCCCCAATGCTGCCGGGACAGCTAATCGATTGACGGAATTGACACAACATCTCAATGAGAATTTTCAAGTGTTGGTGGATCATATGAGTTTTATGAAGCAGCGTGAAATGGTGCATAGGGAGTTGCATGAGCAGACGTTTACCAAGGTGGTTTGGTGGAATATATTGGAGATTGCCACGGTTGTGATTGTGACGTTTGGACAGGTTTTAAATGTTTGGTGGATTTTGTCCAAGAGGAATAGTAGTGCGAGGTATTATTAAGAGAGAGAGAGAGATACTTATTATGACAGAGCAGATCGCAAATTAATGTTGAGCATCGAATCCAGGATAAACTGCTTGTGATCAATGATGATAGCGGTTACCGCAAAAGATCAAAGTCATTGATATGAATGGCTTCATATATGTAGCGTTACATTTTAATTAAAAAAGTCCACCCTCTCATTCTCGTCTTCTTTCCCATACAAGTATAGCAATGGCCGATGGATTCTCTGTGCCCAAGCACGCTCATTATGACGACCACCGGGGAACCGTTCGTATCCATATTTGATACCAGCTTGATCTAACGCAAATCTCACTGCGTCTATCATTGGCTGCAATGAGGTATCCAACCACCAGTATCTGTGGAAAGAAAACGGCGCGATCGATATGATTAGCACATTACCTAAAAGTTGACACATCATCATGTGTACATCACACCATCATTCATCTACTTACCCAGGATTCCACCATCTATCATTCATTGTAAAGTGATCCATGACATCAATGACATGGGACGCGAGTATCATCTACATCCCCTCCATTATCTATGTAGATTGTTTTCGATCGCAAGTCGTCTCTTTCCAAAGGAGACATGCACTTTGATACTACAGGCTGCGATTGTGCCAGCTTGGAAACAAGGGCTCAAGCAAGCAGCTGCACCAAATATCTTTGGATATCTCAAGATCAGTTGCAGTGAGGCTTGACCTCCCAAGCTACTACCCAATGCTGCGCAATGTTCAGGTCCCTCTTTTACTCGAAATCTATTCATGATGTAAGGATGCAGCTTAAACGCCATCCATTCACCATGAGCTTGAGATACTGGATGTGGCAAATCTCCATACTCCGAATGCCTTCTTGAGATTCCAGGTGCAAAGTCACCTTCGCCACAGGGTACTAGGACCACAATCGGAGGTGCTTTTATCCGCAGCATGTCACGTTCATACATTCGAGTCAATGCACCTACAAGACGCCATGAGCTGCCAGTCCAACTATCTGAATCTTGCATTGCATTTTGACCATCGTGGCAGTATAAAACTGGGAATTGATGCGTTCGAAATTCAGGTTTGTGATATTCGGCAGGCAACCAAACTTTTACATCTCTTGGAGGTAGCATGATGTTTTCAATTGAAGAAAAGAGATTGAAAGGAGAGCTCTTTGTTGAATACAACTCATCCTGAGGTAAAGTGATGACGTTCCCACTGCATACTCCATTTGGGAAGGGCGGTAATAATGGCCTTGTGTCAGTATATGCGTACGCCTCTGAGCTCCAAATAATGAGGACGCAGAACAAAGATACTTCTACTATCAAGTGCATCATGCTACACATCAGATATCTAGCATTCTGGTTTGACATTTCCGCAGAACTGATGATTGTTCTTCGCTGCCACGGCCACCCTCCTGATTGATTGCTGTTTCACACCGCCTGATTCCTGCTTACTACGAAGCGGTTGTTTGCCGCTTGCCGTTGCCGTTCCGTTGCCATGGGATGATGCTGTGGCTGTGCATTGCTGGTTGACACACTTGACACTGTTTTTCGAATCCTTGCTGTGAAGATGTCGAGACATGTGTCTTATTTTGCCATCACAACATCACAACATCAAACCTTCACATCGATCATCGATGCATCATTCATCGTTCGTTCATGTTGTGATGATGCTTGTGCTCTTAATAGCCTGCATCTACGCAGCCATTGCCAGCCAGTGTTGTTCCTCATTGGTCTTGGAATTTGATGGCTCGTGGCGGCCATCACCTCGAGATCCAATTCCAGGATTCCAAACAACTGCTTCATCATTCAGTAGTACTACAGCTTCTGCAAGTGCAGCATTGTTCCGAAGTGATGTGGATGATGACGGAAATAGTGCAAAGGAGGAGAGGCTTTTTGCCATTGGAGCAAAGTCTCTATCCGATACACGAACTTCTGCAGATGCTGAATACGAAGGTCTCCTGATGGGCTTAGATCAACTTGCAACAGTCCTGGCGTCTCGTGACGATGATGCTTTGGGACAGCATCATGAGTTGATCATTCGAGGAGATTGCAAAGCAGTTATCGATCAACTTAACTCTCGTTCTAATCCAAGAAAGACGGAGTTATACTACAAGCAAGCAATTCAGAAGATACAACACATAAGAGAAAGTAGCTCTGTTACTACATTTGCATTTGAGCTTGTGCCAAGGGAAAGCAATACGCTGTGCGATACCCTATGCAAACTAGTGCTGAATATAGATCAGAAACGAGTTGTGGCATCTGTCCAAGATCGTATTCTTTCAGGCGAAAAGGAGAGCCTATCCAAAGAGCAAGATGGCGTTGCAATCAGCAATGTTCATATGAGGAAACGGAACATAAAGAAGAAATCATTTCTTCCCAAAAGCAATCACTACGAGGTCGCGATGGAGGAGATACGGAATAACTCACGCATTTGCCAATCATCCAGGCTTGCACTGGCCTGTTTGCTTTCGAGATCAGCTGTGCGAACCAATGATGTGGCTATTCTACTTCAACTGTCTGACTTCTTTTTGCAATCTTCGCGCAAGTTCACGAAGATTTATTGGGGCGACTCGCAGAATATGCCGGTCATAAAAGAAACACTTCGGACAATTAGTATCCTATTTGAGCTATTGGTAATGCTTTCTAATTGGCGCAGAAAAGGAAGCGGAACAATTAAGAACAAAACATAATAGCATCACTGAGGACAGAGATCTGGTTGGAATCTGAATGAAAAGATCGACTCACATGTTAGAATTTTGTACCAATAGCAACAAGAAGCAAGACCAAGCTCTATTTCCATATTCTAAGATCGTCACATTAGAATTCATTGACGAAACAAGCTACCGCCAGGAGTTGCTAGAATGGAACTCTCAGGCCACTAGCTCGAAGAATTTAAGAGCCGGTGTTTGGTTAACTTTAAGTTCATAATTTTACCATTCATTACTCCTTTGTTGAGGCCTGCTGTTGTAATCTCTTCTACCGCCTCCGCTCTGATAAGATCCACGATCTCTTCTGCCTCCTCCACCGCTGTCATACCTGTTAGAGTATCCTCCGCCACCGCGATCATATCGGTCATTTCCCCTGAAATTTCTACTGTTGCCATATCCTCCGCCATACCCTCCTCTTCCGCGGCCTCTTCCTCCTCCTCTGCCTCCAAAACGTCCACCACCGCGTCCTCCACGCCCGCCTCTTCCTCCGCGGCCATAAGTTTGGCCAAAGTTTCTGCCGCGCTCAATTTCTAATTCCTTCATCAACGAAAATACAGCACCTCCGGCATCAATATCTTTGCTGAATTCAACGAGTCTCTTAGCATCCTCTACGCCCATGTCAAATATAGCACTGCCAGTTTCATAGTTTGTCTGGATCTTGCCAACATCACCGTCAAAGGTAGATTCTCCACCTTCTTTCTGGCTCATACGAGATAACTTGGACACGGTGAACATGACATCTCCAGGAGAAATATTTCTGCCCCTTGAATTCGTCATTTCCACAGTGGCGAATCCAGCTTCACCTGTGAGCAGCGAACGGCTCTCAGCAGTAGCAGTACGACGTGAAATCGCAGCAAGACAGCGTGCTACTGTTTCCTCAGCATCACTGTTAGCTAATAGTGCACGAGCAGCTCCTTTGAAGTGTTCCGCAGTTTCATCAGATACACTCTTGGTTGCAATAGCAGAAGTCTTCGCGGCAGCATCGAGGGCAGCTTCTATCGAAGGAGGTCCCAGCAACTCAAACTTGAAGCCATGTCCAAGACTTCTTTCAATACGGACAATGTCCCTAGCTTGATTTTGCTGGAACAACAAAACTGAAATACCCTTGGCACCCGCTCGACCTGTGCGGCCAGATCTATGTACATATGTGTCATCATCGCGGGGAGGGTGAATTGAATTACAAGATCAACATCTTTGATGTCGATACCGCGTGCAGCTACATCGGTGGCAACCAAAACATTGAAAGCACCGGCACGGAAGGCAGCAAGTGTGGCCTCACGCTGTTTTTGTCCAATATCTCCATGAATGGCTTGTGCAGTCAATGTTTTGAACACAGACCCACTAACTAACTCATCACATTCGGCCTTAGTCTCAGTGAAAACGATTGTCTTTCCGAAAATCTTTTGCTGTAGAGCAGAATTTGACTTGTCCTTGGCTGCCCTGGCAGCAGCAGCAATAGCGTTGTGATGTTCATCGTCTTCATCGTCAGAAGCGGCATCGTCCAAGTTAATATCCTTCGAGATCTCAACCGCAATGATATCTTCAAGAATTGCCTTCTTAGCATCTGCACCAAAAGGAACTTGGATTGCCGTGTGACGAACTGTTGTTGCAGTGCGTGCACCCTGTTGCTGTCCGGTAATATCAACCGAGAGGGTGTCTTCCTGGTACCTTGACCCAATTTCTCTTACCCACGGTGGAGTGGTTGCTGAAAATAATAGGCATTGCATCTTTTCATCATTGGCATCACCAGCACCTTCAAGAATGACTTCAACATCCTCAGCAAATCCCATGTTCAACATTTCATCTGCCTCATCAAGCACGGCAACATTACACTCTGATAGATCCAAGTTACCACGATCAAGGTGATCCATAACACGACCCGGAGTCCCCACAATAACGTCCACACCTTGACGCAAAGCACGTGCCTGAGGATCATAAGAAACACCTCCATGGAACACAGTTGAGAACAGTCCCAATGGTTTGCAAACATCCTGTAATTCGCTTCCAACTTGTTTCGCTAATTCACGTGTAGGGCAAAGAACGATCATACTTGGCAAACGTCCCCTCCTCATCCTAACTGAACCATCTCTCATTACCTCCGCATTTCCATTTTGTTTTGAAATCTCAGCAATACGTGTCAATGAAGGAATTCCGAACGCAAGAGTTTTTCCTGTACCAGTTCGAGAGCGTCCAATCACATCACGTCCTGCCAACACTGGGCGCATAGACTTGGCTTGAACAGGAGTGAAATGTGTGATTCCTTTGTGTGATAGAACATCAATCACATCTTGGGATACACCAATTTGTGTCCATTGTGGATTGGAAGTAGAGAGAAATTTAGGGTCTTGGAAGTCTTCCTCCTTGAACTATGATTGAAAAGATGTACGTGAGCAAAGACAATTATAATGAAAACAGTATGTTGGTGGAAGTGATGAACGTACCGTTTCGACAAGGTCCTTTGGAAATGGATGACTTCCTTCAATGTGGCCGCTACCAGCTTCAGCCGCTGGTGATTCTGCCTCTTTCAACGCTTCACTTAAGAGCTCATCCAGAGCACTGTCTTGGGCTGCAGGGGCATCATTCAAAGCATCGCCTAACAGCTCATTGAGAGCAGTATCAAGTTCTTCATCAGTAGATGTGCTCATGGCCCGGAAAGTTGGAACACGTTCATATACAGCAAACTTGGGACTACTTGTTGCGTGGCCAACGATTGGGCGGGTGTTTGTGTAACCAACCCTTCCAAATGCAGTTTTGCTACCAACATCACCGGCCGTAAAGGCGGCACGAACGACTGTGCGTCTTGAAGACGAAGAGATAAATCCAAGCATGGTCATGGTAGCAAGGTAGGATTTATTTGTTCTCTTGTGTTGGCGGCGAATTTGCATTATAATTGTTCTTTGATGTGTCTATAAAACTCACAACGATTTGTTGGACAATATCAAGAAGATTTTTGGAGATATGATTAAGTTGAACGCCGTGCCTATTCTCAAACTCTCCCTGTGTTATCTATTCTATCCTCTCGGTATTATGCAATAGATGAGTTCTTTGGAGGAATTGTGGTGATGGATTGGGTGCTTCCTATCTGCGTCACTCTCTGCCGCTGAAGCCAGCCACGCCCAAAAATTCGAAAGGGTGGTAGCCAGAGATAAGGTACTGTACGTAATTTACGGTATAATGACTTAGATACTGTCTCAGACAGACCTCACTGGTTTACCATCTTACTTGATTTTTTGCCCAAGTAGGAACACGTAGAAACAATACTAATTCCGTTTTTGGCCACAACCCAAATTTCTCCCTCCATGAAGCCACTTTTCATCATATCCATAGTACACTACTATCAACTTGTAAGTAGTGCAACGATGGATAAGAGGCCAACCCAGCTGAGCAGCCACCGCCGCTGCCTTGAATATGTTGCCTGAGGTTTCAATCACCGTTTTCATATATCAACTCACGAAACATCTTTTTCATCATCTACAGATACAAATAATAATCATGACTGCTGCTGGAGAAATGCGCCAATACCAGGTTGTCGGCCGTAAGGCTGGAACTGACGAGAACCCCAACCCCGAAGCTTACCGCATGGTTATCTTCGCTCCCAACCCTGTTGCTGCCAAGTCCAAGTTCTGGTACTTCATGCGTCAATTCCGTAAGATGAAGAAGACCACTGGAGAGATTCTTGACTGCGTCGAGATTGTTGAGAAGAACGCCCGTACCGTCAAGAACTACGGAATCTGGCTCCGTTACGACTCTCGCTTCTGGAACCCACAACATGTACCGCGAGTACCGTGACTTGAAGCTCACGGGAGCTGTGTCTCAGCTTTACAACGAGATGGCTGGACGTCACCGTTGTCGTCCTCGTTCCATCCAAATCATCCGTACCGCTACCCTCGGTGCTGGTGAGCTCAAGAGGCCCAACGGTGCTCAGTTTCGCACAGAAGAAGGTCAGGTTCCCCCTTCCCCACCGTGTCGATTCCGCCAAGCGTGGAGCCAAGGCTCTTTCCGATCGTACTTTCACTGCTGTGCGTCCTACCACTTACCTCGGTTAATCACAATCTATTAAGTAGTAAAAGTAGTAATACCAAAAAGAGTCAAAGACTACCATGCCGCTCTGTTCTCAACGGCCAACCACTACGTGGTATTGAATTCATTTCATTCCAATGTTTATGTGCAAACGCAGGAGTCAGTTGAGGTGAGATGACGTACGTAGTGTGATATTCCATCTTCGCAATCTTATGTGTCTGCATCCCCAAATCGTATTATAATTTGACAATCAACTTATTACAGGTCTGATTTGGACCTTCGCGACATCTCTCTCTGGAATTATCTGAGTTGTGTCCGTTTTCGTTTTCATACAGCTAGCCAACTACGAACTCCCAACTCTTCATCTACTTACTTATTACTTATTCAAGTCAAATGAAAACTAATAATTCACCTACTTCATACTCTCAATACTGATTTGCAAAAAATCGACTACAATAGAGCCAGAAGTTTGATAATGTTGTGCATTCTATTTGATACGTCTTTCCCTCTAAGCTTATACTGGAAGGTCGTGTCTTCTTCCCATCGCTCAAATCGTATTCCCTTGAGTAAGTTGTAAAAATAATAACTCAAGAGATGTCGTACCATCACATTCTATCCTTCAGTAGCGGCCTCCACTTTGTTCTAGCATACAATCAATCTGATCCTGATCATCTAAGTCAAGTGATCCAGGAGTATCATCCGGTTGCACTCGCTCACCATCAACTAAAAATCTAAGCGTGGTCGGATCTACTCCTTTGCGACTGGCGTATGTTTGAATTACCTTCGACATCTTTGTGGACTTTTTGATTTTGAAGAATGTTTCTTCTCCAGTCTAATGCAGTATTATCACGTAGGCAGAGCGCATGTTGGGTGAGCAAATACTGATCGGGCTACTAATCCTAAACTGCCTGTCGAAATCATTAAAGTCTGTGTGCACATCTTACCTGATCTCGGACCCTGATTGTTATGGGCTCTCCTTTCGAATCTTCTCCACCGCCATTAGGCTTTTGGCCTTCGTTGTCAGTACATGTTTCGAGTGTTGCTGAAAGAATAATAGAACGATTTTGATGGCAATGCTACAATACTTATGGACGATCTGGACAGTGCAATCGCAATTTATGGCATGCAATGACATGAATGCAACATGCGTGCTGTGTAACAGTGTGACTGTGACTGTAACAACAACTTCAATCCTCGATCCAAAGACAAAAAAGCAATCACGCACCGCACCGCACGTGCCAGAAGCTGCTCTACCTAAGACCCGTTCTGTCAATCCGATTTCGCGCGTATTTTGAGGCGGATTTCAAGGCCGATTTCGGCTTCCCGCCATTTGAAATCCGCGTATTTTGCTCTCTCATTGACAGAACGAAATCCACCTGTGCTTGCGTATTTTATGAGCCGCCGCACCACCCGCCACCAGCCATCACCCGCCACTGACGCCCGCCTCCTACTACCTACCCTACTACCCTATTGACCATGAAGTACAACATAGTAGAACACCTTCAACACCGGCAACCACATGTCTTTCAAACCCAAAATATCGTTCCTAAACCCATTTTAAACGTAGAATCGAATGGTGGCATCGCTTTGTACCGATATTAAGTGTGTGACGACGGCATGCAATGACATGAATGCAACATGCGTGCTGTGTAACAGTGTGACTGTGACTGTAACAACAACTTCAATCCTCGATCCAAAGACAAAAAAGCAATCACGCACCGCACCGCACGTGCCAGAAGCTGCTCTAATCTCACTCTACGCACGAAGACACGTACTAGTTGAATGAGTTGTTAGGTGTAGTTATTATGAAGCGAAGCAGTTTGGTAGATTATATTCATCATCATCATCTATCATCCATGCAGACGACGACTTCTTCGTTTCATCATTCAAGTTTATTTTCATCTTCGTTGCCCAAGGATGGAATCTGCAGATCCGGAAGAGCGACAGAAAAAATCATCAGTGGAGGAGAGAGAGACCAGCATGTGCTCTCGTGCCTTTCATTGGGGGATACCTTCCAATGAGACTCTTCTGGTAAGTCATCATCATAATCTACCAAGTCATCAGCTGTCATATTATTGTACATTACATTGTCAATATATCTCTTATCAAAAGCTCATCAATACATTTCGATAACGTTCGTGTTGTTTTCTAGTTAACCGCCTTCATATCATTCATGGGCTTCGCAGCATTTCAAACCGCTGGTGCGGTCATAGCACAATCAGAAGCCATGCTAGGGGACTCGGCGGCTATGGCGGTCGACTCATTGGCTTACGGCTTCAATTTATATGCGGAGCGTGAGAAGAACAAAGACAAAGATGACATCCAAGATCAAAGTAGTGAAGATGGTATTGGAATGATAGATAATATAGAGCTATCTGGTTTGGATGAGAGGAATACGACAACATATTGTGATGATTAAAGGTGAAGGAGAGAGAAAACGACTAGAACAGCAATTTCTCAAACGAAGGCGGCATTTACATCTAGAGCTAGTTCCTCCGTTGATGAGTGTCACCATTCTAATTATTCTTACGATCATTGTCCTCCACAATTCAATACAAAAGCTTATACTTGACGCAGCAACGTGACGAAAGTGAACAAACGGAGCCTAATTTGGTGATCATGATGGCGTTCTCTTCTGTTAATCTTGTAGTGGATTTGTTCAATGTGACCTGCTTTGCAAGGGCGAAACATTTGATGGGATATAATACAACAGAACAGTCGGACATAGAACAAGAATATGGGGAAATATCTGATGATGAACTCTCTGTAGGTTTAAACGATGATTGTATCGAAAGTGGAATGGATTCTGAAGAAACAGAAGAGGACAAAGTTAACCTGAACATGTGTTCTGCATATACACATGTGTTTGCAGATACCGTACGGAGTATTACAGTGATTGTCGCTTCTATCATAGCTGAAGTATCCCAAAGAGTTACTCCAGAAGAGGCAGATGCTGCTGCTGCAGTGATCGTATCTGCAATAATCTTGCTCAGTTTGGTCCCTCTCTTTTCTGGACTCACCCGGACTTGGCGTGAGTTGAGATCGATAGATGCAGAGGTGAAACGCTTGTCTGAGAGTCACGGCAATGCAGATAAGAACAAAGTGCAAATAGTATAGACGATAGCTTAACACTCTTTAACATGCCCGTTCACTCTGGAAGAGTTGTCTCTTCCCTTCATTCAGTCAAGAAGAGACCGTCGTCCCTCCGCCCGCCCGCCATCGTCCAAGCAATTCTTCCCGCCGCCCCTTTCCCCCCTCTTTGCAAATTCCGGCATCCACTTTCGCGAAGTGCTCAACTTCAACGCGTAACGCAGCGAAAAAATGTATCAAGGTGTCAACAATCCCCCGATCAGAATTCCGAAGCAAAAGAGAGGAAGACATCAGTGCACCATCTTGGATTTCAGTGTTCCTTTTGCGTGCAGAAGGCAGGGGAAGAGGAACACGAACTCCCTCCTCGAGGACGGATGCCGATGATCCCATAAAAAGTCAAAAGTCAAAAGTAATCCTAATGTTGAAACAATTTATTAAAAAGATGAGGACCATTGGAACAAAAACGTCCACTTGCAATAACGTCAATGATGACGTTGCAGGTGGACGTAAAACTTTGGAAACCGCCACTGCTGGAACGACCGAGGGAGAGGTTCCTTGTGAACGTTACCGGTGGTGATGCCATTGTCTTTTCTGATGAGGTGGGAAGTGTTCCATCTCTTGAGAGTGAGGACAGTGAAGACTCTGGTTATGAGAGTGAGGAGGAATCCGATGAGGAAGATGAGGGTAAGCTTGATGTTTGTTTCTGTATTACGAAGATTGCTCCTGATGGGTGTTGATGTCTTTTTACGATTGATGTATTTCTTCTTCTCATTACACGTACTAACATCTAATCTTATCGATCATCTCAACAATAGACGCTGAATTCGATGAATTCCTTGCTGAGAGACGTCGCATCCTAGGTGATGCACGTGCCCTCAAATCCCTTGCTGTTGCATTCCTCCACCCCGAAGCCCCCGTCAACACAACTGATGGGGCTGCCTTCGGTCGCAACTACTTCAACCGTGCTTCTGCACCCGATGTTGAGGATGACGAGTTTGCTGATGAGCGCGCTGAGGTCTTGGCCTGAGGCTGCTGCATTGAAGAAGCTCGCTGTCGACTACATGCATCCTGAAGTTGGAGTTACCAATGTTGATGGAGCTGCCTTCGGACGTAACTACTTCAACCGTGCGTCTGCTCCAGAAGTTGAGGATGTTGAGCTTGCTGATGAGCGCGCTGAGGTCTTGGCCGAGGCTGCTGCATTGAAGAAGCTTCGCTGTTGATTACATGCATCCTGAAGTTGGAGTTACCAATGTTGATGGTGCCTGCTTCGGACGCAACTACTTCAACCGTGCTTCTGCTCCAGAAGTTGAAGATGATGAGTTTGCTGATGAGCGCGCTGAGGTCTTGGCCGAGGCTGCTGCATTGAAGAAGCTCGCTGTTGACTACATGCATCCTGAAGTTCGGAGTCACTAGCACTGATGGAGCTGCCTTCGGACGTAACTACTTCAACCGTGCTTCTGCTCCTGAGGTTGAGGACGTTGAGCTTGCTAATGAGCGCGCTGAGGTCTTGGCCGAGGCTGCCTGCACTTGAAGAAGCTTGCCGTCGATTACATGCATCCTGAAGTTGGTGTCACAAATGTTGATGGAGCTGCCTTTGGGCGCAACTACTTCAACCGTGTATCTGCTCCCGAAGTTGAAGATGACTGAGCTTGCTGATGAGCGCGCTGAGGTCTTGGCCGAGGCTGCTGCATTGAAGAAGCTCGCTGTTGATTACATGCATCCTGAGGTTGGAGTTACTAGCACTGACGGAGCTGCCTTTGGACGCTAACTACTTCAACCGTGCTTCTGCTCCTAAGGTTGAGGATGTTGAGCTTGCTAATGAGCGTGCCGCTGTTCTTGCTGAAGCTGCTGCATTGAAGAAGCTCGCTGTTGACTACATGCATCCTGAAGTCGGAGTTACTAGCACTGACGGAGCTGCCTTCGGACGTAACTACTTCAACCGTGCATCTGCTCCCGAAGTTGAGGATGACGAGTTTGCTGATGAGCGCGCTGAGGTCTTGGCCGAGGCTGCTGCATTGAAGAAGCTCGCTGTTGATTACATGCATCCTGAAGTCGGAGTTACTAGCACTGATGGAGCCTGCCTTTGGACGTAACTACTTCAACCGTGCATCTGCACCTGAAGTTGAGGATGTTGAGCTTGCTAATGAGCGTGCCGCTGTTCTTGCTGAAGCTGCTGCATTGAAGAAGCTTGCTGTCGACTACATGCATCCTGAAGTCGGTGTCACAAGTGTTGATGGAGCTGCCTTTGGACGTAACTACTTTAGCCGTGTGTCTGCACCTGAGGTTGAGGATGTTGAGCTTGCTAATGAGCGTGCCGCTGTTCTTGCCGAAGCTGCTGCATTGAAGAAGCTTGCTGTTGACTACATGCATCCTGAAGTTGGCGTCATCTAGTGTTGATGGAGCTGCCTTCCGGTCCGCAACTACTTCAACCGTGCGTCTGCTCCCGAAGTTGAAGATGACGAGTTTGCTGATGAGCGCGCTGAGGTCTTGGCCGAGGCTGCCTGCATTGAAGAAGCTCGCTGTCGACTTACATGCATCCTGAGGTTGGAGTTACTAGCACTGACTGGAGCTGCCTTCGGCCGCAACTACTTCAACCGTGCTTCTGCTCCTGAGGTTGAGGATGTTGAGCTTGCTAATGAGCGTGCCGCTGTTCTTGCTGAAGCTGCTGCATTGAAGAAGCTTGCCGTCGATTACATGCATCCTGAAGTAGAAGTTTCTAGCACTGACTGGAGCTGCCTTTGGACGCAACTACTTCAACCGTGCTTCTGCTCCAGAAGTTGAGGATGTTGAGCTTGCTAATGAGCGTGCCGCTGTTCTTTCCGAAGCTGCTGCATTGAAGAAGCTTGCTGTCGACTACATGCATCCTGAAGTCGGAGTTACCAATGTTGATGGTGCTTCCTTCGGACGTAACTACTTCAACCGTGCGTCTGCTCCTGAGGTTGAGGATGTTGAGCTTGCTAATGAGCGTGCCGCTGTTCTTGCCGAAGCTGCTGCATTGAAGAAGCTTGCTGTTGACTACATGCATCCTGAAGTTGGAGTCACCAATGTTGATGGTGCCTGCTTCGGCCGCAACTACTTCAACCGTGCGTCCGCACCCGAAACTGAAGTCGTTGAGGCCAAACCTGAAGAATCGTCTACTGATACTTCTTCATTGCAAGCTCTTGCTGCGGCTGTCAAGGGAGCGAATCTGCCAAGCACCAAATCTTCGAAGCTTGACATGGACAACAGTGTTTCTAACGCCGCCCAAAAGTCTGCTTCTTCTGTCAACTTGTTCGGTCTTTCTGAGGAGGTCATGTAAATACGTCGTACTGTTGTGGAGTGGGTTGTAATACTATTTGCTTGATAAGATACTAATTTCTTGCTATTATATACTTATTCTGGGGTTCATTCGTCATCTCTGCATTATTTTATGTATTGACTTGCACACCTTCACGCTTCCATCGTCATATGCTTCCACCTTTATCACCAAGATGCGCTCATAAGAATGTTATGATTTTGTACTCTGTTTGAAAATGAATTTTATAATGAGTATTGTGTAATTGAGCTACACATAAGTTGAATCATCCTTCTTTGGACAATGATGTCATTGCCTCAGCAGCCGTAATCTGCGATTGCTGAAGTGCTCTGATGAGGATGTTGTATTCAGATTAAACTCAGTCTTTTCATTTTGTTCGAATATCTTGTGACATAGATCTCGCATAGGAATGAAACAATCATGCTCATCATTAGATGATGTTGTATCTATTATCATGTCATTATTTGTTGTTGTTCCTTTTCCTACCTCTTCGTCTTCATTAGTACCCCCGAATAGCCATTTCCTTCAAGCATGTAATCCTAGCAACAACCGCCTCCTCAATCTCTGCAATAGCCCGCTTCTCCCTCGACAATACGCTGCACTGATGTCCAGCTGTTGTCATGGTCCAATCGAGTTGATCTGCCATGGTATAATTCGTTTCTGAAAATTTGCTCAATTCTAATGGCACAATCATCTAATTCTTGTAGTATCCGTGAGATACCAAAGGTTGTATTATCACTTGTGACATTGCTCAATGCCTCATTTGCTGTTTTGGAATGTACAGTCTATAATTGGCAGCAGGGCACGCAGGTAGTACCCATTATCATTATTGTTGTTGTTGTTGCGTCTTGCTTCTACAATTTCATTGCGGTAAACGCTGCCCTTCCGCACTCGGTCCAAAGCATCATACACCATGACAAGCGTACTTGTAAGTTCCGATGCCAGCATGGACACTCGTAGGAGAGCAGTCACTTCACTTTTGGAGAATAGAAAGGTCCGTTGTTGATTCGTCCGCTGATGATTGCCTCCTCCTCCTCCTCCTCCGGGGATTAATTGAGTCTGCAGTATTTCACGAAAGATGATTTCGATTGGTACCGAGAGGAGGGCCTCAAATTCATCGGTAGGAGTGGCCATACTTATTGTTGTGAATTTTGTTGATACTAATTTTGCACGCTATATATATTATATTGCAATCTCGAATCAGTTTTCATCACAAAATCGAAAATAAGTGATTTGACATCTTCCATCTGAAGAGATACCACACAGACTTATTAGCTTCCTATCTCAACAACCAAACAACAGAACAACAACATACACCATGGAGACACTAACCCAAACCGTCAGCACCGCCATCCAATCCTCGGACTACACCGCACTGTCCCTAGTCTTCACCGTCCCAATGGCAATCCCTCGGGCAGGGCGAACAACGAACACTCGCCGCCCACTTTATCAAATCAGCCGTTGCCTCGCCCACCTTCTTCCCAATGCGTTTCAATCTCAAACGAATCCTATCGGTAATTACAGGCGACGTTGGCTCATTTGCCCCCCATTGTGGAGGGGGCGGCGGATAATACATTGCGGCAGTTATTGTTTGACTATAAAGTCAATGAGGAGGATGATTATAGTACCGCCGCTCGTATCCTCTCCGGAGTACGGATGGAGTCGACTGATGAAAGCTCTGTGTATTACATGTCGCCTTTGGAACGGTGCGATGTGTTTGTCAAGGTTGCCGAATGTTATTTGGAGGAGGATTTGACGGTGGAGGCCGAGGGTGCGGTGACCAAGGCTGGTAATATTATTGAAAATTCGGGAATTACATTTGTCAAGAATGATGATGATGATGAAAATGATGACAACAATAATGCAAAGAACAAGACTGATGAACAAACAATGACACTATTACTTCGCTACAAATCCACCTATGCACGTATCCTAGATGCCAATCGAAAGTTCTTGCCGGCTGCAACTAAGTACCATGATCTTAGTACAGCCTATTTGTATACGGATGCGATTGATGAGGATGATTTGTTGGTGATGCTTGGCAAGGCGATTACTTGTGCTATTCTTTCGCCGAATTCGGCACAGAGGCAGAGGTAAGAATTGTGGATTGTTGGTTGGACTCATTATATTATTTGACCAAGTGCCTTGCAGGCTTTATTGAGAGTTGTACGTTGCATCGCAAATTTACACTGATCATTCAACTAACCAACACTGCGCATTTGTTGCTCTTGTCATTCCTAACAAAGGGTGCTCGGATTGGTATACAAAGATGAACGACTTCAACAACTCGACAGCATCCCCGAATTCCAATCACATTCCTCAATTCTAACAAAAATGTACCTCAACCGCATCGTTCAAAAGCAAGAATTGGAACAGTTTGAATCGTCATTGGCAGATCATCAAAAGGCAATCATGGCAGATGGTCTTACCATTGTAGAACGAGGTGTATTGGAACACAACATGGTGGCGGTGAGTCATCTATACACCTCTATTTACTTCTCTCAACTGGGAGAGTTGCTTGGAGTGGTAGATGGTGAAAAGGCAGAGAAGGTGGCCGCCAAAATGATTACCGATGGTTCATTGCGTGGATCGATTGATGAGATGGAGGGATTGTTGTATTTTCAACCCGCTGCCAAAGATGAATCGAGTCTACTTCGTTGGGATGAAACTATTACCTCTTTTTGTGGACAGTTGAATAAGGTTACGGATGCCGTGAGGGCAAGCTGAGGAATGAGGAACACTTCTTCTTTGATTTTGATACAGGTCTTGTCTAGGTTCTATAGATCACAATTCTTTCATATCATGTAATTAACTTACTAAGTAATCATATTCATGAACAAAGCGACCTAAATATGACTTTTACTTCCTTGGGGTGTGCATCACTTCATACCTTTGACGAGTCAAGGCTAGACCGAGGAAGCTGAGTAGCCAACATCCTGCGATTAGCTTTGATTGCGCCCCAATCACATCCGTTATCTTCATCTCATCAAGACCAAATCTAGCCAATGCCTCCTCACCAGTTTTGGTAACTGGTCCCCGACGTGGTCCCTTGGTGTTAAATTCAAGCCCTTCAAACTCATTCAATGCAAGTCCAGAGAAGCCCCACTTGATCAATCCAATTTGGTTCACCCAACGCAACATGGCTGGAGTGTTTTCCTCTGATATATTCTTCCCGTCGAAAATGATATTCAGTAACAATGATAGGTGGGAAAAGTGCAAGTGCCACATCGGAGGATGGTGAGATAGATCCAATAAGGAGACCAAATGCCTCTGATGCTATTGAATGAAGACTGGTAGAGCCGAGGAATGTCTTGAACTTGCCCGGCTGAAGCTTTGCAAGTGGATAAATGAGAGCACCGAAGATACCATTGAATACTCCAATCAAAGGAATTTCATGATAGCGCCTTTGCAATGAAGTAAGGTCCAGTACGGTACATTGACGATGCCAACTCATTCGAAACTATGGCCTTCTCTTTTGGAAACGATCTAATTGTGCCTGCCATTGCCATGTTTGTGGCTCCGATTACAATCAGACTGAGCAATCCAAAGCGATCCATGATACTGGCCTGGTTGTCACCTAGTGTGTAAATTCCACCGTAGATTATTCCTAACGTCACTTGCTGCACAATTTTAATGATGATGGCAGCCTTGCCACGGAATGTTTCTTGCATGGCTCTTCCTAATAGTCGTCTGAATTGTCTAAATATGTTGACACCTGGATGCATATGACTTTTATCAACGATGTGCTTCATCTTTTTTGGAGCCTTTTTTCGCTGTGTCATTGTACTTCTTCATTTTGCTCGTCCGTCGTGACCAACTCTAATGCATCAACTTGCTTCCTAGCAGCCTTGGCAATAGCTTCAATTCTCTCAACCGAAGCCTTTTCTGCATCAGCATCGGCACCAACTACGCGAGAAACACAATCCAGCACATGCTCAGCTGTTCCAACTTCATTTTCACATCCAAAGCCTAATCCTTCCATGTGCCCTCGAACTTTACTGACTTCACCAAAATACATAAGCTTTCCCTCGCTCACTAACAGGAGATCATCAAACAGCTGAAAGGTGTGTTGACTGGGCTGGTGAATCACGCTCACAATTGTCTTGCCTTGATCAGCCAGCTTTCGAAGGGTTTCTATAACTTGTGTTGCCTGATACGAATCGAGTCCACTATGTGCAAGATAAAGGTGAGTATAAATGAGCGTCAGCATAGAAGAAATTGACGCAGCGAATACATACCTTGTTGGCTCGTCTAACATGATAACAGGTGGACTTGAAATCATTTCACATGCAATACTCAAACGCTTTCTTTCACCACCTGACAGTCCTCTAATTTTCGCATTTCCAACTATTGTGTTTGCACTTTTAGTTAGACCAAGCTGGCCCATTAATTCGTTCACTAGGTTGTCTCTCTCAGCTTGTGTTTTCAATGTAGAGCCCATTTTGAGCTCAACTTGAAAGTCTAGTGTTTCTTTCACAGTCATGTGAGGGAAAAAGTTGACCTCCTGTTCCACGAAGGCCATTGGGATGAGTGAATCACCAGTAAGTGGTTCGCCATTGATGTAACGTTTCCCCGACAGTGTAATCTTTTTGTCATACTTCACTTTCCCTGCAATAGCGTGCAATGTTGTTGTTTTTCCCGATCCAGAGGGCCCCATTATAGCTAACATGCGGCCAGGTTTTGCTACCCCACTGATGCTTCCATCCAATATAACTCTATCAGGCATTCCTTTCTTCTTTTGCTGCAAACTCATTGACAGACCTTCAAAGCCAACTTCAACAGATTGGAAGAGTGATTTCAACTGCTCGGGATTATCACAGACAATGTCTTCAGCTGCATATAATGAGAGGTTCAAGAGGAAATGATGAGCGCACAGTATTTGCAATGTCCAATGAGAGCAAGGGGCTCACACTCACCCCCCTTATTCTCTTCTTTGATTTCTTCCTCCTCAGCTACATAATACTCAGTACGCAAGTACCAAAGCCAAGATATGACAGCACAAAGGACACTGATGCCAATTGTCTTGATGATGATCTCCGATTCTGCAAGGAATAGATGCCACCACCAGCAATTGCGAATGTTCTCTTTTGTCCATCTGCACTCACCATCTTTCTCCTCTTCATCTTCGACAATGTCATTCTTCCTTGATCCCCAGAAAGATCTCTTTTTCTTAGTCGATGATGATGACGACGTGTCTGTCAGTTTTGTACGAGCTGCAAATTTGCCAGCAACATTTTGAGCAGATGCAAGATCAGATGAGAGACTTGCGCATATATGGCAAGTGCAGCGATGCAGACTGCGGTTGTAGAACGCATGCTGGTTACTGAAGTTGTTGTTTAACTAAATAGACCTGTCGATGCAACAATAATACTTGATATCTTCTCCACACCAAGCCAAGATACTCAAAGATAGTCGATCCTTATTGGCATGGTTGCTTATCTGCGTGAGCTCGGCTCGGTTGCATGCATGCATTTTTTCCATGAAACGTCAGATCCCGATCCCAATCGCCACTCTGGGAAACCTCAAACAATATTCGCCAATTCCCTTGCCACTACTCACTACTGCACAGCGCCGTTTCAAGATCAAGATGCAGCCGTTTCAAGATTAGAAAATGACTTCGGCCGGGAATACGATGATAATATCATCGTTATCAGGCAGCAGCGGCCAGCGGCACCTTCTCATATTCCTGATACTCTATAAGCAGCAGCTCACTACGATACCTCTTACAAAATGAAAGAGGCGATAATGGAAGATGGAAGTGACGATGAGAGTCAATTTTCATTTTCATCCATGTCGCTCGCATCAAGATCTCGATCTCTTGCATCAAGATCTCTTGAGACCAGATCAGTAGCGTCAAGATCGCTTGACACCAGATCGCTTGACACCAGATCTCTTGCATCGGGATCGCTAGAAACTAGATCAGTGGCGCACAAGATCACGTGACACCAGATCGTTTGCATCCAGGTCAGCTTGATACAATATCTCTTGCGTCGAGATCTATTTCATCAAGGTCGACAGTACGGACTTTTAATCGTCCAGGTGGTAGAAGCAGGTTACGATTGCAAAACAACAACTCTTCTGATGATGGAATATTTAGCTGGAGCTTTCTTAACGAGCATAGATATCTTGTAGTCATCTTATTGGCAACATATGTCGTACACAAACATAAGTATCAGATACACAACCTGTTTGCGACACGGGGACAATACAAGTACAAGACAATCAACACCAAAGAATTGACTGAAGCTTATCACTACAAATCCGTTTCCGATGTCAGCTTCGATGCAACTAAGCCACCATCTGGTTATCCAGTTTCATAGATGGGGCTCTTCTGAAAGCGATGGTTCTTCACAGCAGCAACAACTGACAGGTTATCCATTGCATGTAGATAAATTTGTTAGCATATTACGGCATATGGGCAAAGGCGACAGGATTAAGGTTCCGTTTGAACATGGATTGAAAGCTCAGAGAGCAAATGAAGACTTTGTTAGACTATCTGGGAGTTCCTATCCCTACCTTGTACGAAATGGAAAAGTTCTACGACCATATGGAAGATGAATAGATGGAAACGATATAAGTGGCATTCACAAGGGCATCATCTTGACTGGGTTACATTGTTAGAAAGTGCAGTATCCATGGCTAAGATTTTGGAAGTCAAGAATCCACGCATGAAATTGATTACGCAGGGCAACTTTCCAGTTATATTTGATGAATTTGATTATCCATGGTGTGGTGATGATCAAGTGCCAATATTCAGACTGTCAAGGAACGAAGAAGATTGCAACTATTCGTGGCCGTCATTGAGTCCAAGATTATATACTACCACAACGGAAAGCAAGTGGCTGAAGGATTCTCCGATAGATTGGGACTTACAATTTGCACAATGGAGCGCTCAGTACCCATGGACCTCCAAGAAGCCAATGGCTGTGTGGAGAGGTCGGTATGCAGGTCATAAAGACCTCTACAATCACGGAGTATTACCGCGAGAGTTGCTGGTGATTCGAGGCATCAAATCATCCAGACCTCATGGACGTACAGCCAGTGTCTTGGAATTATTATCCCGAGTCTCAGACTGGCAAGGTCATGGAAAAATCGAAAGATGTAATCCCCTTCGAAGAGTTCATGAAGTATAAAGCCATAATCAACATTGAAGGTAGCGGTCTCACTAGACTTGGGAAGGCACTATGCACGAACAGTGTGGTGATCCAAGTCGAGCCCAAGAGTAGCAGTTACTGGAGTCATGAACTAGAACCTTGGACTCACTACATCCCTGTCAAGGCTGACTTGTCGGACTTGGAGTTCAGCGTAGAGTTTGCAGGTACAGACTGAAGAACGCAGCTCAGGTGCAAGGCATCATCAAGAATGCCAACTTATGGTGCCGAAGAAAGATGGTATGGGAGACTCACGTATTGGATTTCTTAGTGGACATTATTGGATTATGCCGAGCTGCTTGAAAAGGCACCGAGATTTCGTGAGAGATGGAGGGGCGACAAAGACGCTTACGACTTACCGTCATTAGAGATGGCCGAGTTTGATGGAGAGTTACTCATCTGAGAGACGATGCATAAATTCAACATAACATTCAAATTTCATTGTTGCAAATTATGAATACACTTTACTTTATATCAGACTCTTGATCAAGTTGGAGGAGGAATACAAACAAATGCATTGTCACCCCCCACATGATATTATGTATTTTGTCCAACGGAGTCCATCCTCTTATTCAAACTCTATTATTTGATCATCACACAGATAAACATCTAATCATCAAAGATCCAACGGTGTTCCCTCCTAGCAGTCGCCTCCTCTTCGGGAGTAAGCTTGGGAATGTTGAGAATCTGACGAATTTCATCGGCACTCTTCCCCATGAGTTGACAAGACACCTTGAGACAGGTAAGATCTAGGAGTGGCTGAATCGCCATAAAGTTCGCAGCAGTAACGAGGTCAAACAGCATTGGTTGATCAATCCCCTTGAGAAAATTCTGATACCACTCTTGCTTGACATTGCCCTCGAATGTGTTATCATCGAGGGGAGTTTTGATCTCTGTCAATGGCTCTTCGCGGTAATGTTTGAGAAATTCTACCACCTTCTCGAGGCAAGGGGATTCCACCTTGAGGATTTCGACGTCTTCGGGGTTGTCGATTTCACCATCGTCGTTTTCGTCGTTCGCATCCCTGACTACGTGGGCGAGACGGGCAGCGGCGTATGGCCTGTGATGGAAAGAAATTAATGATGGACGGAGGTTTGTGGTATCGTCGGTGCGATGTTAGGAGAGCCAATAATATAATAATAGGAAGGAAACAGAGTGTTAGAAAAACGAAGATAATTGAAAGTACAGCAAGAACTCTCCAAGGCCATGGGCAAGAGCAATAGAATTAATTCTCAAGGCAGTCATACCAACATTGGCATTCCTGTTTGCTCTCAAAATCCAAGCGGACGGCCAATAACCTACAGCGCCGCCGCCCCCAAATCAATAATACAGCGACACAACTTACAGCTCATATGAGTCTCCAGTTCGGGAGGTCAAATTGATGGTTTCCATGCATTCGTCGGCGTTCATTGTTGATAGTTATTGATAGGATAATGAGCAGGCTATATCTCAGCAATGCCAAAAGCGCAAGCAAGATCTATTTATCTAGAGATTATCATGGGCGCCGCCGCGGGGCGGGAATAATGATCGAAGGTGGCGGAAAATTCGATGGGTGGGCACGTAATATGACAAAAGGTGCCCCATACGGCAAAGCAAGCACTCCTGAATACCATCCTAAACTAATCACTTATTTATCTTAAAAAAAAAAAAAAAACACAACACCGACGAACACATACAAGAAGTGTGTTTTTCGACCGTTTCGAATGAAGTGGAAAGTGCGTTGATGATGCCAAAGAGAAGGAAGAAGGAGAATTCAATCAAAGAGTCCATAGAATAGAATTGAAGTGGAGAGTTCAGCGTATGGATTGCGGCTACGCTTCATTTGGATAGCATTCTCTAGCTTTTGTGGTAAGGGTCTCGCGATTGTTTTTAGACGTCATCTTTTCATAGATAACTACGACATACGATGGAGAATGTCAACATCAACTCGCCAGTAGATGGGACAGAGTTCTATTCACCCACCATTGTCAAACTACCACCCCCAGCCGCTGATTCGCCAAAAGCTACACCAAGTGGGGAGGCTTCACAAGAAATAAGATCAACCAACCGCACTACAACATCCACCACCACACCAGTTCGCAGCTCATCTAATACTTCTACTAATCTGCCAGATCCACAACTCTCCTCCCCTCGGCTATCATCACCATGGGATCCCGACAATCTATCCAATCACTGCAGTTCGTGTCAATCTCAATTCGATCCCGTCTTCAACCGGCGTCATCACTGTCGTTTGTGCGGGAGACTATTCTGTCACGATTGTAGTAATACACGAAGTCTTATCCCACCCAGTGCCTTGGTGTTGAAGGCGGAAAGTGGCAATAAATATAACAGCAGCAGCAGTGCAGTAGGGGCATCCTTTGCCGATAAGTCAGGCAGTGACGATACTGCGATGACATTTGTCGGTACGACCAACAGTCACTTAAATACTACCCACGATGACACTATTCTCTACGGCCGCGGATTGGAACAACGTATGCTACTAGCACGTCATCCCCAACGGACATGTCACACCTGCCGATCACGATTGGAACCCCTCCAGGAGGAGTTGTGTCTACGAAATAGTAATGCCATGAGATACAATTACATTGATGAGGGGAATCACTTTCGAGCACATTGTAATTCACCAGTGGCATTTACCTTGGGACATGAAGGTTCGTAAGGCGGCGTATCACATTGAGCAATTTGCTACCTGGGAATCAAGTCAAGTCGACGAGAAGTTCGGGGTTTATCTCAATGAATACCGATAATGAGTACAGTTCGTACCCTCCGGCTGATTCGGATCCGTGTCACATCCCCGCTGGTGCATCGTGTAAAACGATTGATCCGACGTTGAGAAAATTGGATGGGATGCGTATTCCTGCCAAGGTGCTTCAACGTGCCAAGGGAGTGGCTGTGGTAACCTCGGCAAAAGCTGGGATTGGTTTTGCTGGTTTTGAATTTGGAACTGGGTTAGTGGTTGCGAGACGTAGCAACCCTGATGGAGTTGTAGAGGTGGATGCTTGGACGGCACCATCTGCGATTAGTATTGCAAGTGTTGCAATGGGTGCGTTGGTTGGAGCGCAGGTATCGGATCATGTCTTCTTGCTAATGACAGATGATGCTGTGAGGTTGTTTGCTAGTGACAATGGTCGTTCGATTCAATTGGGTGCGGATATAGGTGTTGCGGTTGGACCACTGGGTCGTAGTGCTGAGGCTGATCTGGGGGCTACTGGCTCGAGTAGAAACTTGGAAGGCTTTGGAGGTGGGGTGGCCATGTCCCCGATTTACAGTTACAGTCTCAGCAAGGGCCTTTATGCTGGAGTCTCGATGGATGGACGAATGCTAGTGACACGTGATAGAGTCAATGAGAAGTTCTACGGACGGACTGTGTCAGCTCATGAAATATTATCTGGAAAGGTGGCAACTCCTCCAGCTGCGCAACCTTTGTACGATGCTCTGAAACGATGCCGTGTTTACGGAGGTAACTGAAAGTCAAACGAGAAATAATGCTGCGGGTCTCAGCACTATGATGAGTCATACTACTGGAGCAGGTATGCGTGTATCTTCTCACCAAAATAATGAGAACACGAATCCCTACAATCTTGACGGTAGAGATGAATATTATGGTTACTGAGGTCACTGATTGGATGCTATATGTTATTATGTGTCGTGTAAAGCTTAATTAATGCTGTGTGAACTGTTTAGGAAACCAACGACGTTTCATCCAACCCCAATACCAATCAAGTTATGTAGCCGAAGGACTGTTATGGTGGTAGCATTTCTGATGGCCAGCTAGCTTCCTATCTCACCAATTTTTTTTGCCCGCGGTACCTAGGAAAAATCGACATAGACAGACCATCGCACCTGTTTTGACCACAACTTGTTTTGCAAGCACCATAACGAGAGTAGAGCAGCAGTAGCAATAAGCACCGCCTCTTGGTCACTAACACAGCGAAACAGCACCACCAAGCAACAATAATGGCACCACTAGGCGAAAAGACCCGTTGGGGAGATGATCCCGATTCATCCGATGATGAAGAGCCCCAACTCCAGGAGTCCACAGGCGCTGCCCCCTCCACCTCTGAATCTGGAGGCGGAATCACTGTCCCACCAACCCACACCTCCCGCATCGACTCCAAAGGTATTAAAGTGGTCACCTCCTACAGAGTTGACCCCTCCAATCCTCAGCGCTTGATGAAGACCATTACGAAAATTCGTGTCACCTACGACAAGGTCAGAGAAAACGTGGCCGTGGAAGCACGCCGCAAGTGGAAGAAGTTTGGTGAGGCTGCGAGTGGTGAGGATCAGTCCAACGTGACCATTCAGAGCAGAGATGACATTTTTATTGAGGATCCTAATGCAGATGTTCGATCTTCAAGAAGAGGATGTCGCGAAGGCTATTTCGGGTAACTTGAACGCCTTCTGGGCCAAGCAAAACTTGAGGAATTTGCAACGCAAGTACGACGTGGATGGTGAAGAATGCAGGCAAAGAGGGAGGAGGCGCAGATGCGGATGGCTGGAACACGGTAGGGTGCTGGCGGAGCTGCCCCCAGCGGTGGAAAATACGTTCCCCCCTCTGCTCGTGGTGGATCCGGTATGGGAGGCAAATCGCTCTCTGCACTTGCCGCGTCTGCTCCCGAAGGAGGTGGACGTAATAATGACAATCGTGATCAAAATACAATTCGTGTTACCAACATTTCAGAGGACACCACCGAGGCAGACTTGCAAGAATTATTTCAACCCTTTGGACGTATTTCACGTGTGTACCTTGCCAAAGATAAAGAAACGATGCAATCTCGAGGCTTTGCATTCGTAGTCATTTGTCCATCGTGAGGATGCTGCACGTGCTATGGATAAGCTGCAAGGGCATGGGTACGATCACTTGATTTTGAAGTTAGAATGGGCAAGGCCGAGTGCACCAAAGGATCCAGCTAGCAGTGGAACTCAATTCCGTAGTGGTTATGGTCAAGCTCTGGCGCAGGATACGAAAGAGAAGGTGTCATATGCCTCTAACCTTACAACAGGTGTACGTTAAATGGGTAAGATACGTCACCAGTAGGATAAGATAAGAAATGAAACTGTTAATGAAATTCTGCGTCAATTCGTTATTCTATTCTCTTTCTATTGACGGCAATACTCTAAAAGTTTCTTCATCACAAAATTGTTCATCACACTGAATCTTCTGTATTCCAGTCGCTGCAGACACGAGACAGAGAGAGCATAATTAAGTGAGCAAACTCCGTCAGATAATGCAACGCAAGCAAATACTAACAAAAAAAGGTCCACTTGTAACTCACTCATAATACAGATCGTCCCAGTCGTCCGAGCTAAAGCCATCGTCGTTCCCTTCTGACGACCCTTTACTATCTTCCAAAGATTCGTTGTCAGAGGGAGTAATGCCGAGCATGTCAGAAACACGATTCAACTGACCAGATTCTAGTGCTGCCTGCATCTGTTGTGCAACAAGCTCATCTTCTCGCTCACTCCCCTCAAGGCATTCTAACGATGGCATAGTTTACATCTTCTTGCGTCGGCTCGATGTCAAAGGTAGCAGCTACTTCAAAATCTGCATCAGGTGTCAGGAGACGTATCAACAAAGACATGCCATGGTCTTTGATAGCGAGAAGAGCACAACAGTTAGATGGTGCAATGCATAATAAAATCACCTGCACGGAGAAATGCACACTTACTTGGGATATGCTCTAATAACCATAGCACGCGTGACGCCTTGATGTACACCAATTTCGTGAGCATGATGTCATCGCTGCTTCCAACGCTGCATCATCCTCATCACTTGTATCTACCTCTATGTTTGCTTGTGCTGCATCTTCTGACAAGTCTTCCCCAACCCCTAAAAGGGAGATATCTACGGCGTCTTTGTCGTCGTCTGAAGGCTCTCTTTTATCTTGTCCAAACCTTTCTTTCGAGACGTATTCTGGGACTGCATCTCCTGTCATGTACTGGACCGACAGCAGCCTGAGATGGTATACTGTAGTGAACTTACCAAAAGTGGACATATCAACCGGTACCATGTGATGATTCACGACAACAATAGGTTGTGTTATTCGCTTGTCTGGCTCAACATAATTCGGTTGTGTTCTGGCAAGCAACTTTTCCATCGCGTCAACTCCAGCCAAGTCATCGGGAGAAGGAGCCACAACTACTATCAATTTATCCTGTTCTTCGACAGGATCAAACCCTAATGTACTTAATGAAACCACCTCTGGTGCAGCCAAAGCCATTGTCTTTCGATATGTCATCAAATCTTTCACAGTTGGGAAGACAATCTTGACACGATTTCTCATGTCTGCTTCCAACCCCTCCAACCCCGCAGCGACCGGGAGAATTGCCAGCTCAATGAATTCTACAAACAATTTAGCATCACGTGTTAACTCAGCATCTCTAACGTCCACCAGCATCCTTTGCTTACCGGCCAATATAGCAGATAATATGGATGACCCAGCAGCATCTGCAGCATCAGTGACACTTTTGGGAGCTATACCAAAGATCAACATATCATCGCTGATGGCTTGAGACTGGAGAAAACTACCAGTCTGACGCTGTGGCTGCGACTGAGCTTCATCAGTATCTAACTCTTCTTCAATCGATGCAGTGCCATCGTCATCACTTAACTGCAAGCCTGCTTCTCGAAGAACATCGACTACGTTGCCAAACACTTTCGCTGCTTTCGTCAACTCATCAATTTCACGTCGTAGCTTTTGTATCTCCGACATTTGAGTAGAAACAATACTTTCAAGTTGAGTGACTCGTTTTTTCAAAGTTTTGGAATCCTCCTGTTCATCTTCAACATCGGATGCAGTGGAATCATTACTCAATTTTGGCTGTTTTGATTTCTGCTGTTGGCGTTGTTTCTGCTGTTTCGGCTCTTTAAACCCCTTGAGACTGGTATTCATATCACTCGTGTTGAGCGTATTGCCACCTTTTGTTTTCAGACTAGAATTGCGACCTTTTAATTTGCTCTTGTCCGTATTGCTTTCAGTTCGCAGGTGCAATACTTTTGCCGCTGATTGCGCTTGGATTGTTTTCTTCCCTTCTTTTTGCCTCCTCTTCGTTTATAAGGTCGTTTAGATTCACCTTTAGAAGTTTCGTTTGAACCTTTGGGCCCATTTGCCTTCTTTCGTTGTTGCTGCTGTTCTCCTTTCAGCTTCTTTTTTCTATCTCTATCGTCATTTTTATCATCTCCATCGTTTTGTGTCATGTACAATGATGTAGGAAATAAGCTTTGTGTATCTAATGAAGTCAGCGTTACTGCATTAGTTATGTCGCCACAAAAAGGAACTCTCCTCCTTCGCCGCATATGTATGTATTCAACATAATTATAAATCGGTCTATTCAGCGCAGTTGAAGTCAGTCTACTGGGTTGTGTCGTCAACAGTGCGGATGATGTATCATGCAATGCCATCAAAACAATTGTCAGCAAGTGACATCTTTTGCTAGCCCGGCGAACACCCATGTCGTGCTGTTGATTTCCTGTCATTATCTCCGTGTCTTCAGCTACACAATGACAATGAGCAGATATCTATTCTTCCAGCCCAAGAGATGATACTTAAGTAGCACACCGAATCTTGGCAGCTGCAATGGTATGTTCGATTATTTGCACCTTCGTGCGTCTGCGTAGAAAGGAGACATCATGGCTTGGGTTCGCTCGGGTTGAATTGCGTCGTCATTTTCAGGTACTTCCACGTAAGCATCTCTCTCATCACTTCGCGCTATTTTTTACGCATCGCCATCGCTGGATGGAGTCATCATCGTTGCGTGCCGAGTGCCGACTGCCGACCCATTATTCGCCCTTGATGTATGGCTGTACATAGACACCGCCTCCACTAACCTAACATGAAGAGAAAGCAAACAAGCTCGGCTGCTTCGCTGCGATTGTTGATATTGCCGTCGTCTCCTACGCTTTTAGCAATGGTTCTTTTGTCATGTGTTCACGCATTGAAGTCTGGCAATGCGCATAGGAGAATTGCAGCTTTCTCAACAGTGGCAGGAAAACAGTATCATTCAAGACTTCCTACGCCGATACAGCAACCTCAATGCGCTGCCAAATCTCATTCAACACCGCTATACCAGTTTCACAAGCATATGTTGGAATCGAGGTATCTGTCAAGTCCAACATCACAATTATTCATGTCGTCAGATGATGATGGGTCGGCACAACAAGATCCCAAAGAAAGTTACAACATGGCAGCATTGAAAAAAGAAACAACACGTCTCATCACACGCACAATCAAAAAAGTCGGCAAGGTTTCAGCACGGGTCAGATACGCCGAAGAACAGTATGAAAAGTTAAAAGCTGAAATTGATGCCAGCACATCAGAAGAAGTTGATGACGAATTGTTGAATAAATTAGAGAATGCTCCAAATATCGAAGATCATCGTAAAGAAATGGCAGAGCTTCAATCTCGCCTGCGAAAGTTAAACTGGCTAGAGGAACACTTGGCAAAATCACCTTTGAAAGGCAAGAAGATCATGTCGTTAGAAGATCTACAAAAGACTGAAATTGGATCACAACTCGTGGAATATGTTACTGAAATTGAAATCAGCGACGACGAGAATCAAAAGCAAAAGAGGATAGAGGCAGATGAAATGAGGAAACGAGCAAAGAAGCAAAAAGCTGAGAATACCAATGGAGGAGGTGGCAATGCTTCCGGCCCAAGGTTGCCATATAGACGATACTACACAGAGAACAAAGTAGAGATCAAGGTTGGAAAGCAGGCAACCGATAACGACGTTCTTTCTCTTTCTCCAGAACACCGCTCTGGGGCACACTGGTGGTATCACGCCTCTGGATGTCCTGGCTCTCATGTCGTTCTGTGCACTGATGATGCCTCACCAAACGAAAATGATGTGAAGGATGCTGCTGCTTTAGCTGCATTGAAAAGCAAATGCATTGGCCAGTCCGTAATCAAGGTCAGCATGACCCGATGTCGAAACGTGAGTAAACCACCTGGTGCCAAACCAGGTCTTGTGCAGTTGGGCGGCGATGTCAAGACAATAACTCTAAAAAAAGATGAGGTAATGAAACGTACCGAAAGATTGGAAGAGACGGTTATTGTAAATTAAGCTATTACTTATCCAAATCTCTGTTTCTTTCCGTATGCAGTATAATCACTGCTAACTCGCTTGTTATGTAGTGCACCTTCTAACTCCATCATTTCGCTTCTATCCACTCTGCTAACGAAGGACATACCACTTGTCACACTCATTGACTCGACATCAGTGTCCAGCGAGGCTTCTAAAATCGGAGATAGGTCTAGATCAACTACTTCCAACTCTTCAGTCCCTGTCCCAGGCACTGCTGTCTCAGTACCTGCACCAAAGCTACCATTTACGAGCTCTGCACTTCCCTCTCTCCGGATTCTTTTGCTTTGGTTTGTTTCGCTAACGTCATCGTATGACGAAGATGGTTGCTCTCTGACGTTAAAACGAGCATGGAAAGCTGCATTTATGGCTCTGTCTACTCTGATTCTCTCCACAGCAAGAGCCAATGAACTACGTCTTCTTCCTTCATTAGCAACGGTGAAGTTTGGAGAGGACGAAGCAGTATTGGAAGCCTCTTCGTTCGTCGCATTTGTGCTCTTCGAATCAGCTTCTGCTGCCTTCGTAGAACCGCAAGAAGTCTGATAATCGTCAGGTTCAGTACCATTGGTTGTGATTGTAAGAGTATCATCGTCAGTCTCAGTATCTCTGCTAGTATAAGTATCTTCGTCAGTATACGAATCATCACTGCTTGACACTTCAGTGTGTGAATCGCCTGACTGAGCATCACTGGACTGAGCATCACTGGACTGAGTATTGATGGAATGAGAATCAACGGAAGCACGACGATCCTCTCTCAGTGCCGTGCACATATCACATGTCATTGCTTCAGATGGATTTTGATGGAAACAAGCCGTACACTTCCAATGCCCAGCCTTGATTGCAAATGCATTCTGCCATCTATGAGGACGACGTGGAAGCAATGTCTTCATTGCTACATTCGGAGGCGAATGCATTTGCTGTTGAGCAGCGGAAGTAACTGGCTTTTTACGCCTTGCCACGTTGGAGTGCAAAGCTGAAGAGGAGCTGGATAGTGGAGGATCGCCGGCAGCAACTGGTTTGGAACAAGTTGCATCAACGACAACCGGAGGGCCTGACGGAGTAATCTCACGAGTCTGCTTGACTAATGCACTACCAAATGAGAGCTTTGATTTGATGAATTCCCAAGAAATTGATACATATCTTGCCGAAAAGGACGATAGGGAGGTGACAACAAGTGAGAGAAATGAAGGCATAGAAGTACCAGTCCTAACACTTCCTTCTGCGGCATCGTTTTCTAGGTTCGTCAAAATCTCATCGAACAGGAGCATGTGATACTCGATAGAACGAGATTGGTCTCTATTGGAATGTTTCTCGTGAAATGAAATTGGATAGTACCCTCCTCCATTGACTGGCCAGTCTAGCAGAACTGTTGGCACAATTTCAGGATAAATACGTGTGTCATTGGTGATGTCCAACGTCGTTGAGGACAACTTCGATGACCGAGGCATAAAATGAAATGGCAAAGGATCTTGACCAGTCGCGCTGCTTTCTTCTTCCATGATTGCTAACCTTCTCTTCTTTCGTACTCTTGTAGCCTCTATCTCATCACAATGATCAACTGCTCGCTTCCTCTTTCTTGTACCAGTGTATGAAAGCTGCTTTGGTTTCATATTGATGCGATGGGAGGCACTATCTGGAGTTACCACTTGCGCGGCACGCTTTTCTCTTGCCTTGCGCTCACTTAGCTTCTTCTCTATACTTTGCAGAAACGTCTTGCTCGATGGAAGCGACGTACATCCATCATCGCCTTTACGAACTGGCGTGACGGGCGTAATGTTACGATTTCGGCCATAGGAAGAAGGTCTTAAGATCGACCGCAATGGCCTCGAAGGAGTAGTTGGAGATTGCATAATATTGACGACGTCATTAGTTTCGAAGGATTTGCAAAGGTCTGATAAAGTCGATATTCGTGCTCCGTCTGTTTGCTTCTCTCTACCGCTGCTGAGTAAACGGATCGTGTAGTATGGAACGAGTAAATCATCTACATGCACTTCGAGTATGAGAGCTTCCTCTGCAATCCCTTGCGCGGATTTGTAAAAGACAGTTTGACCCTTTGTAAATGTATGATCTCTTTCATTATTTGCACCATTTTCACTAAATTCACCCTTGGACTCGTCGCAGATGACGGTGTCCGTGTCAATTGTACTCGGAACTGCGGCCGAATCAGCCCGATCATCATCTGTCTCGCGCCTCAAGGTACCTTTGGAGACTTTATCATTAGTCATTCACCCAAGAAATTATATTATTGTGGTATCTTTGTTGTCGGTGCATTATGATATTGATAGCCCACGACTCGAGTCCCGTCGGAATCAGCGCAAGAGGATTGTTGGCATTCTGCAAGCGTATGAACAGTTGGCTTGGGGTTGATCGGTGCGCCATTTTCAGTCGGCGTTGCGCTACTTTTTGCGAGCGACTAAAATCACACACGGACGGACAGAAAATCACATGTCATTTTCATTTAAATCCAAGTATCGTATCGTACAACAAATCAAATAATCGTCATTTTTGCATATGGAGCAGTTGAGATTCTACTTGTGCTAAGCTTGGTATCTGTACATCAGCCGTAGAAAGAGTATTTGCCAATACATTTGTCATTTTTTCCCACCAATCATTCGTTCTCACGTTGTAAAATTTGTTCACCTCCGCAGATGTGTACAAAAAGCGAGCATGGATTGCTATCGAACGTGAGTCATAATCTGTATCGAAGAATTGTGGTGCATGTCGCATCAATGTTGAAGATGAAAGGTATACATCTCCTGGTTGTTGCTTCTCTAACACCTCCAATGGTTGTTGTCCTCGAACAGGTCTACGAATTGTAAAATCGTTCGAAGGTTGTACTCTTTTTGAGTGCAAGACGCGATGACCTCTCAGTGTTACCGCTAAATGGAGAAGACTGTTCGCTGCATCTGTGTGCCAAGCTTGACCCGAAGTCAACTTTTGTTCATTACCACTACCATAATGAATTTGAATCGATAGGTCACCAAAGTGATGCCCTTGCTCTATCCATTTGGCTAACATGTATGGAACATCTTCCTTTTCAGTTTCCTCAAAAGCTGATACCTCCAAAAGACGCTCTCTAAGTGAACTAAATATATCCTTATTCACAACACGGAATGCATCAAAGAACGCTCTCGTGAAAGGTCCAGCAGCTGGCTTGTGATGATCCTTTCCTATCAGAGGATTCGGATTCTTTGAAAATACATTTTCACTTGCTTTGCAAACTATGATAATACCCTTCATACACGTACACTGGTTCTTTGACGCGATTGTCCAGTTCTTGTATGTTATTCAACTCTTCTTCGGCACACGAGTATAGATTTTCTCCCAAGAAGCGTGTCAATAATTCTTCATCAAGTGAGGACCGAATCATAACGAGAGGTGTTGATTGCACACCATATTCAATAGGATGAATAGGGACTGTTCGCTAATGATCCTAAAACTTTGGCAGTAGCTTGCCCATTACTTCTTGGTTTAGATCCATTAGATCGCTGGCGGATTGGAAAGGTGAATATTATGTAGCCAAGAAGAGAGAAACTGGCTGCATGTAAGTATGAAGCGTCGCCGATAGTGATTGTAACTCTTCGTTGAGCCTTTTCTATTCTCTTTTAGCACCATTGTAGTAACGCCTTCACTGCAGAGGCTACCTAAGTAGGTAGGGATTGGCATGAAGTACATGCAGTATATTGTAAGAAGTTGATGAGACATATCCGGATATCTTGCTTCTTGACATCTTCCGCTCGAGAGTGCAGGCACACAGCGGTTCACTGCTCGTGTGATTTGACGGTTAACGTCTCTCGTCATTTTCTTCCTTTTTTATCACATTGTAGAACTATGACACATAAAGACACGGGATCAGCAAGCAGTTAGTACTAGCTTCTGTGTCACACTCTTGGACTTTTTCAAAAAAGTCCAAGAGACGCTAACCGTCGCCGTGAGCCGCCGTGAGGCAGCAGTCTACGATCTAAAACAGTTGTAAGGAAGGTTCTCAAAAGAGTCATCGCGACTAAAATAGCCATCAATGTAGAGTAGGTATTCAGTTCCTCCGCAGATGTAGATAACGGATGACAGTTGGATCGGATGGCGGTTCTCAGCGTTGTGTCCAAGCAAGGTCGGGATTCCCCGCACCACGACCTTTTTCAACCGGCTCTATTCACCGCTTACCGCTGCTTACCGCACCCTTGCTGGCTCCGTCTCAATGCATCCAGCAACTTTACCTGGCATTGAAGCAAGCAGCAGCATCACAGCATTAATTTAAATTTGCATAGAAAAATCAACCATGTCATCTAACGGAGACGCCGCTGGAGGGGCCCCTTCAAATGATCCCGCCGCCGACCCGGCTACCAACATGGGTGGAGTAACCCTCCTAAGTGACCCCGTGGATGTGATTATCGACAAACTGCTTAGCGTTCGTGGCGCCCGCCCAGGCAAGCAAGTGGACCTTTCCGAAGCCGAGGTCAAGATGCTCTGTCTCCGCAGTCGAGACCTTTTGATCTCACAGCCCATGCTTTTGGAACTCGAGGCACCCATTAAAATCTGCGGGGATGTTCACGGGCAGTACTATGACCTCCTCCGTCTTTTCGAGTACGGCGGGTTCCCCCCCGAGTCCAATTACATCTTCTTGGGGGATTATGTGGACCGTGGGAAGCAGTCCCTCGAGACCATTTGTCTCCTCTTGGCGTACAAGATCAAATACCCCGAAAATTTCTTCATCCTTCGAGGAAATCACGAGTGCGCCTCCATTAACCGCATTTACGGTTTCTATGACGAGTGCAAGCGCCGTTTTGGAATTAAGCTTTGGAAGACCTTTACCGATTGTTTCAATTGTCTTCCCTGTGCTGCTGTGGTGGATGAGAAGATTTTTTGTACGCATGGGGGGTTGAGTCCGGAGTTGACTAGTTTGGACCAGGTGAAGCGCATTGTTAGGCCTACTGATGTCCCGGATACTGGGTTGTTGTGTGATTTGTTGTGGAGTGACCCCGATAAGGATATTGATGGATGGGGGGAGAACGACCGTGGTGTCTCGTTCACCTTTGGCGAGGATATTGTTGCTCAGTTCCTAAATAGGCATGATTTGGACTTGATCTGCCGAGCTCATCAGGTTGTGGAGGATGGGTATGAATTCTTCGCCAGGAGGCAATTGGTGACTTTGTTCTCTGCACCCAACTATTGCGGGGAGTTCGATAATGCCTGGAGCGATGATGAGTGTGGATGATACTTTGATGTGTAGTTTCCAAATTTTGAAGCCTGCCGAGAAGAGGCAGCGTTTTGCTTACCAGGGTGGAAACGCTTAATTTAGGTATGTAGCGTTCATCCTCGGGGAAGGGGAAGTGCACTAGTTTGCGAAGCCATTGTAGGATCGAGAGGGGAAGATCTACCGCGCATGGTCAATACCAATTAACTATTGAGGGGTATGGGTAGGTTCCAGTTAATGTATTTTAGAGTTGCTGTTTTTCTGCTGAGAGGTAATTAGTATCCCCCTCCCAACTAGCTAGAGAGGTTTGCTTCATTCTCTTGTCGGACCCTTCATTATTTCATTCAAGGAACACAAACAATTGTTAATAATATGAGTAGCATAGAAGCCACCGTGGCTAAGTAAATTCCCGAAGAAGGCAGGTGTCTCGTACTAAATTAATAATCAGCATGTTTGACTTGTAGTCTATAATTGAAAGATGGGAAACAATGAGGATGTCTATACTTATTCTTTACATATATATTGTCTATGTGGACTTGGTTGGTGCAACTCCCATCTTCATCAACATCTTAGAAAAGTTCTTGAAATCAATCTTACCCTCTCCACTCTTGTCATACTTCTCAAACAGCTGGAGAATGGCCTTCTGATCAAACGCAGTGATCTTACCAGCAGGGACAGGCAAGTCCTCCTCCGACAATTCTGGTGGAGCTTGTTCCTCAATTTGCTGTTGCAAGTACCTGTCAAGACGCCATGCCACCTTGGCAACAAAGTCCTCAGTCGTGAAACCTGTAGGTCCACACATATCACGGGTTCCTTGTCCGTAACGGAACGTGTTGTGAAGAGCCAAGCGAAGAGTTTCATTGAAGTTCTCTACATATGCATGTACCTCTGCAGCCTTCTTGTCTTTTGGATTGGCATCCAATTCTAATTGAGCAGCGTGAGCCATGGCACCAAGAAGGGCCTCGACCAATCCAAGTGGGTTAAGTGACGTTTCCTTGCCAGCGAGGTGGTCAAGCCAAAGATCAGTGACAGTACCATGAGACGCTTCGAATTCTTTGATGAGACTTCCATCATCGGATTTACCAACAAGATTTGATGTAATGAAACCAGGGGAACGGTGGACCTGAGCAATTTGATCGGTAAGCATATCACCATCGTAGTTGTGAGCAGCCATACCGAAGCCACCATCTGTCCACCTAATCAATTGCATCGTGGCAGCATCGGAAATGAGATGTTGCAGATCTCCTCCAGACCTATCAAGCAGACCCTCCTTCAAGAATTCATCCTTGTATTTTTCATCAAACACCTTCTTCATTGTAGCCCAGAATCCCTCTTGCCACTTGAAAACAGTTTTCTTGGTAACAATGTATGGTGTAACCTTGGCCTCCAAACACCGTTTGAAGAACAAATGTGCCAAATCTCTAACATTATCGTAAGGGTTGTGGTATACAACACATACATTGTGATTATCTGTCAAATCTCTCTTATCCACCACAAACGGTGCTCCACCATCCTTGGGAATATAAGTTGTGAGCAATGTTCCAGCACCAACCTCATTCCATCCAGCTCCATACTCTCCACCAACGGCATGCCTCTCAAACAAGACTTGATTCTTGTATCCAAGTTCAATACCTTCAATATGAATTGTATCACGACTGATGGTAATTCCATTCCATCCTCGTCTCATGGCACCATTGGGAGATCCCCATGCCTTCTTCAAACCCATCTCTTGCACCTGAATTGCCGAGGGGGTGATGGTAGGCTCCTTGAAGATAGCTCCGATGCGCTTGCCTGCCTCAACGGCATCGGCAAGAACCTGATCATCGGTATCATCACGTGATTTGCAGGATAGATCGTACTTTTCCCAAGAGGAGGTATCAAAGTATGGTTCCACCCATTTCTGGAGAAGAAGTTGTGTTGTGTAATGTGTCATTTCTTCACCACTGATGTACACCATTGGAGGAGCCTTGACCTTGGGACCAGTTGCGGCAACATCGGTGGATTGAAATCGAGAGAATTGGAAGGAGGTGCTGGATCGGAGCATCAATGAAGCAGAAGATGTGCTGTTGGCTGCATGATGCAATCCATTTTTGGATGCGACACCTGATAGGTATCGCGAGGATATGAGACGGAGAGTTGATGCCATGATTGTTGCTAGATGTCTTCAACTGTACTTATTATGCGTGAGGATCCGAATCTTCTTTACAGTGAGATGTATTGCTTGTCAATTGTCAATGTTCCATGTTCTAACGGCAAGGCATTGGTTCTCTTTGACTGGTGGTGCTGATGGATCCAAGGCGGAAGGAAGTTTCCATTTTGAGAGAAGATATTGCGCCAACACCGGAAGCAGAGAAGCGGCAAAACGGAGCTGAGAGATACCTTCCACTCCTCATCTCATCGCATCATCACTCACTCCTCGCTCGATGTGGATCGGATGTGGATGCGTCAGTGCATGAGATCCATGGCGTCAGTGATTGCTGCTACACTTTTCATCGACAGTTGTTATTGCAAGCACTGCCGATAAGCCGACAGTCATTCCTTCAATCAAGCTGTTTGGGAGAGGAGGATCATTTGCAGTACACGGAGGCAACATTAGCTAGAGGAAGTTAGAGGAAGCAGGCACATAACATCAAAGTAGATCCATCAAAAAGAATGAAATTCTTATTAGCAACCATCATGATTGCACAACTTGCATCGGCATTTCGTGCCCCCGCGACTACTTCTACACGAAGGTTCATTCAAAGCCAAAACAAGAGGACTGGCGCATTTGGAGTATTGAACGGCGAATCATTGACTCAACAAAAGTATTCTCACCATGGTAGTCTCAGACAACAACCGTTCGTAAGTACTCGTCGTCATATGAGTGAAACTGTCGAGGAAGCACCTCCAGCTGCCGCTTCAACTGGCTATCCATTTGCTTCAGTAGAAGCCAAATGGCAAGCCTACTGGAAGGAAAATAACACCTTCAAGACACCAGAGCGTCGCACAACAAACGAAGACGGAACTGTCACCAAAAGCAAAAATAAAAAGAAGTACGTGCTAGACATGTTCCCATACCCCAGTGGAGCAGGGTTGCACGTGGGACATCCAGAGGGGTACACCGCATCCGATGTCATGTCACGCTATTGGCGTATGACATCGCATGATGTTCTTCATCCCATCGGATGGGATTCCTTCGGTTTGCCCGCGGAACAATTTGCAATTCAGACTGGAACACACCCGGAAGCAACAACGAAAAAGAATATTGCCAACTTTAAGAGGACAGCTTCAGATGCTTGGATTTTCGTATGATTGGGAGAAGGAAGTTGCCACGACGGATGTGGACTATGTCAAGTGGACGCAATGGATTTTCCTTCAATTGTACAAGAAGGGGTTGGCAAGTCAAAGTGAGGTATCTGTGAATTGGTGCCCAGCTCTTGGGACTGTTTTGTCTAATGAAGAAGTTATCAATGGTTTGAGTGAACGTGGAGACCATCCCGTCACTCGATTGCCTCTTCGTCAGTGGGTACTTGAAAATCACTGAATATGCAGATAGGTTGGAACAGGGATTGGAGGGTCTGGATTGGCCCAGTGGTACCATGACAGCACAGGAACAGTGGATTGGAAAGAGTGAGGGCACTGAAATTGAATTCAAGGTGGATGGCTTGGATGATGAGGTGAGTTTCTTTGATTTTACTACTGTTCTCTAGTTGCGCTGATTGTGTTGATAATGATTCAACCTATTGTTGCCATCCACAGAAAGTTACAGTTTTCACTACTCGCGCCGATACGCTTTTTGGAGTGACCTACGTCACTCTTGCACCAGAGCACCCTCTTGTATCATCTGTTACTACCGCCGAACAAAAAGAAGAAGTTGATGCATATGTTACCACCACGTCGTCTCGCTCAGATCTTGATCGCACATCGTCAAAGGAAAAGACAGGTGTTTTCACTGGAGGTTATGCGATCCATCCCTTGACAAACGAAAAGGTTCCTATCTGGATTGGAGATTATGTATTGGGCTCTTACGGAACTGGCGCAGTGATGGCAGTACCTGCACATGATGAAAGAGACTTTGAATTTGCATCCAAATTTGGCCTAGAAGTGAAGTGGGTAGTTGAGCCTGCAAAGAAGGATGGAGAGTTATCAACAGAAGAGGCATTCACACAAGCGGGCGTTAATGTAAACAGTGGTGATTTTGATGGAATGAAAACGAAGAAAGCAAAGAAGGCAATTACTGCCAAGCTGGCTGAGATATCATCTGGAGGACCAAAGATTACATACAAACTCCGCGATTGGGTGTTTTCTCGCCAGCGTTATTGGGGAGAGCCTATCCCGATTTACTTCCCAATTGACTTCCCCGAGGGAGTGGAAGCTAGTGCAGTTGATCCTAAGGATGATGGTTGTGAGCACACGATTCGGTTTGACAAGCCTATCCCAGTGGATGAGGCTGATTTACCTTTGACTTTGCCTGAAATGGAAGACTTTTCTCCTGGTGACGACCCCGCAGGATGCTTGGCCAGAGCGAAGGACTGGAGATACTTCCAGAAAGACGGTAAGTGGTTTGCGCGCGAGACAAATACTATGCCACAATGGGCAGGGTCTTGCTGGTACTACTTCCGCTTCCTCGACCCAAAGAACGGCGAGGCGGCTTTTAGTCCTGAACTCGATGAAGACTGGATGCCAGTTGATTTATATGTTGGAGGTGCCGAGCACGCCGTTCTTCATTTATTGTATGCGAGATTTTGGCATCAAGTGTTGTATGATCTTGGATACACAAAACACCCAGAGCCATTCCAGAAACTTGTGCATCAGGGCATGATTCTAGGATCAGATGGAGAGAAGGTAAGAAAGCGTCTGAATCCTTGTTGCAGTCTTGCGCATCGTTTATCGTTTATTAATCAATGACTTGGCAATTGTTTGTATCAGATGTCCAAGTCCCGCGGAAACGTGGTCAACCCTGATGATGTTGTTGAAGAACACGGAGCTGACGCACTTCGACTCTACGAAATGTTCATGGGTCCTTTGGAGGCAGTGAAGCCATGGCAAACGAGTCAAGTCTCTGGGGTCGTGCGCTTCCAATCTAAATTATTCAATGTAGTTAAGGCAGCTGCACAGAATGATGCTGTTGAAATGGACGAGGAAACTACCAAGATACTACACAAAACTATGAAGAAGGTAACTGAAGATATTGAGAGCATGTCATTCAACACAGCCATTTCAGCAATGATGGTCTTGACTAATCATTTAACATCACTGAAAGATCAAGTTCCACGGGAGGCTGCAGAAAAATTGACCCTGATGGTCTCTCCATTTGCGCCTCACCTCGGGGAAGAATGCTGGAGCATTCTTGGCCACGATGACACATTAGCGTACCATCCATGGGTAGAACACGATGAAGCATTATGTGTTGACAACACCGTGAAGATGGGAGTGCAAGTAAATGGTAAGACCAGAGGAGAGATTGAAATCCCTAAGGATGCCGATCAGGAAGGAGCAATGGCCGAAGCTATGAAAGTGCAAAGTGTATCTAATCAGCTTGATGGCAAAGATGTGAAGAAGATTATTTATGTTCCTGGTAGAATTCTTAACATTGTTGCGAAGTGAATATCTTTCTAATGTAATAGGTACGACATCAATTACTACTTGATCAATGATTGGATCTATCCGCTCGCGAAATCATCGTGGTCCTCATCCAAACCAGCCCACCAGAATTTACGGCCACTCCTAACCTATCCCCAAAATCCACTTCCCCCAACAAATCACGTCAGAGTTTTCCAAGATTGCAGGTCCCAATGCGATTAACCCAAGCCCCTCCTGAGAAGTCTTTCTCTCTTGTAGTGACCTTTAAGTACGATACCTACGATACTACTTGGAGTGTCCAACTTTTCTGACAGTACATACATTCTTATTTGTGTATGTGGGATTTGTGATTATGGTATGGAAGTAGAAGTACCTACGTACTTACAATACACTCTATCTATCTACAGTATCTTCTTTTGGCCTCCACGCACGCCTGAAAACGGGACTGGCAACGAACAATTGTTGGCACCGGTACCTCAGGTCGCGTTCCGGGCTGGTTCAATGACAAAAGCAGTAATGCAAATCGCAGCGGTTACAGGCCAATTGCCAGTTGGAGAATCAGGCGAATAATGTAATAAGTATTGTAAATGTGTCTCTTTTCTCTTCAGATTTACCCTCGTATTGCTCTATAGCTAGAGCTAATTTTTGTATCTATCTACAAATCTAGAGTGTCTCCATTCTCCATCTCATGGAGCCACTCGCTACAGCTGCTAGCAATATCTGATAGATTATGTACATAACAGAAATTTTTAGTCCTTGTAATGTCGCCTCTTGAGGAACTTAACAATTTCTGATACATATTTACCTTCTCCTTGTACAAAATTGAGAGTAAATAAAGGTAGTTAGTCCATCTATCTTGTGATATGTGAGATGCTCCTACTCCCAAGTAAGAAATTTTGTAAGAAATGTTAAAGTACGTCTGGTAGGCCCTCAAGAGGCGTAAAAAGTAAAAAGATATTCTAGGTAATCAACTCCACGCACGTGAACGGTACATACTGTCACCGAACCTTGCTTGAAGGCCCGAGACCAAAGGTTGCGAACAGACCGGTTCAAGTACCAATGAGAATCTCAGCGGTTACAGGCTAATCGAATAAATCTGTCTCTTTCGATGTATTATCCCTATACGGTTTGTGTGAAGGTAAAGCGTAATTGAGGTGGGGAAAAAACATAACTATTCCAACGTACAAATCGACTTTACGCGTGTCAAATATGCGAACTCATGTTTTAGACTTGGTAAGGTAAAAATCTTTTAAGAAAGTTTCAGTTTTAACTTGTTAGGGGGCTTCCGCCCTAAGGCCCGTTCTGTCAATGAATTTTATTACGATTTTAAAAACAATACGTTGCCCCCCCAAAATTGGAGTATATAGAGGCCTTAAATCGAGCGGTACTCTGGTTACCGGATCTGCAAGCGTGTGCTGAGCGTGTTTGAAAAAGTCACTCCTTCTTGATGGCGACACAAGATAGTTCGACATCTCTACCATTGCACTTTTCAATGAGCACCTTTTCATTAGTAACAAGCTCGCATTACTTCAGTTAACAACACAAATTGTACACTTGCTCTTCTGCAACTTCATAACTATAAGCCCACTAAGGAAAGACATACTGTCAGGAATAACTCCATTATGATCCAAAGAAAAACTCTCTCCAGACGCGTGACAGCTGAATCCACATCAGCAGCTTCCAAGTCTGCCATGAAGGCGCTACAAAACCAGCAGACATTTCCTTTCAAACTCTACGAGATGCTCGAGTATGCATGTGATTCCGAGTTCGCAGATTCGCTTTTCTGGTCGGCCGATGGTAGTGTCTTCATCATTCACAACAAGGACGTTATGATGAATGATCTCGCGCCGATGTTCTTCAAACAGACCAAGTTTCGATCTTTCGTAAGTGTTGCAGTGTCTTGATCCATTTGGCTCATCTTACTTCGCCATAAGTTCAAACTAACTCATCTTCTATGACTTCTCTCTTCAGACACGCCAGCTGAATATCTGGGGATTTGTTCGTACTGAGACGCTTGGTGGGGAAAAGGGTGGATGGCAACATGTGAACTTCCTCCGTGGACGACCTGATCTATTGAAAGGAATTGAACGCACCGAAGTTAAGAGCGCCTCGAAGAAGAGTTCTTCCGGAACCAAGGCTCAAGCTTCGTCTAGGTCTACCAGGAGGGCAGCTAAGAATGTGAATGAGGTCAGCGATGACAACAGCTGTTCGTCTTCACAAGCAGATTCACAAGCGTCATTATCTTCCTACAGCGACAATCACGCTCAATTCCAAAATAATGATAATGCAGCGTTTGCACCACCAGATTCGCAAGCCTATCAAGAGCCAGTCTTGCAATACTTCGATCACACCCCTGTTTCCTCCGAAAACTATGATCAATTTGTTCAGGACTCAGTCTCCTTGTCGTCGTCATCGTCTGTGCACACATGCAGTGATGATACTACTGCACAAGGTCTCAACACACAACAGGTTGTCCAGCCATTCAACAGTGATGATTTGATGTATCTTGCAAGCATTTTTGAAAAAGACGACCACACCGATGAGGATTTGTCATCCATTATATCACTGAATCAAGAAGCATCTGTTGAAGACTACTCCTTGAACCTTTAAAGAACAAGTGGCAGTCTGAATGACGCTCCATTCCATGAAAAGTGGAGCTGAAAAGACATGACATTAGAGGGAAAAGCATCTTGTATATATTGCAGAAAATAGAATAATTTTACGAATAGGTAAATAGTTTCTGACCTATGATCTGTAGTAGTATATTTTGTGTACCTTTGTTACAAGACGACAGTTCTGGATCGATGTCGCACTGCACGTCACTCAAGGTCAAGGTATGATCAAAAAGTCTTCTTTAGTTTTATCTATCATCACATCGTGCGTAAATATATTCTATGGCAATAGTATTGTAATGGCTTGATCAACGTCCACTACCTGGTGGTCTCCTTGCTCTGACGATTCGCCTTCCAGGTGTCTTCTTTGCACCACCACCTGTACCAATGTTGAAACCACCAGATGCTGCACCACTATTCATCGCTGGTGCAGGCGCTTGCGTTCCTCCGAAACCACCTCCGCCAAAGCCCGTCGGCGCAGGTGTAGGTGTAGGTGCAGATTGCAAACCAAACGCTGGGGCTGGTGTCGCTACAGGAGGGGCAGCTGGGGTCATTCCGAATGCTGGCGGTGGTGCTGGTGCAGTGGTTTGGTTAGAACCGAAAGCGAATCCGGGGTTTGTTGCAGGAGGTGCAGTTGGTTGTGCACTGCCCCCGAACCCAAAGGCAGGTGCTGGAGCAGGAGTTTGGGAAGCAGCGCCGAATCCAAAAGCTGGCGTCGGCGCTGGAACTGGAGCGGCTGGTTGTGGCGGAGCAGATTGTGTCATGCCAAAGCCTGATCCACCAAATAGGGATGCTGGTGGAGGAGCCGCAGCCACCGGAGGAGCTGCAGCAGGAGCTTGCGAGCCAAATTGGAAAGCTGCAGCTGGTGCAGGCTCTTTAGCGGCAGCAGCTGGTGCAGCTGTTCCAAAAGCGAAAGCAGGAGCGGGAGTTGCCTTCGTCTCAGTTGCACTTGCTGCTTGACCAAATTTGAACGATGGCTCTTTCTTGTCTCCCGAACTCGCAGGATGATTGGACTGAAAGAGAAGCCCTGATGCGCCCGCTGGTGCTGTGTTACTTTTCTCTTTCACATCGGTAGCAGAGGATCCAAATGCGAACGAACTTGCAGCGTTGTCAGTTTTCTTTTCAGATGTACTTCCAAATGCAAAAGTGGCAGCCGGTGCCGCCGGCACATCCTCTTTTTTGGTTGCCGCACCAAACCCAAAAGATGTTGTTGGAGTTGACTTGTTCTCTGTCGCATTGGAACCAAATGAAAATCCAGCGCCAACACTTGTTTTCTTCTGCTTCCCGTTCTCTTCGTCATCATCACGTCCTCGTTTTGGCTTCGGGTCGCTTGAAGGTGCACCAAATTTGAATGCTCCAGTGTTGGCAGTGTCACCTTTGTTTTCATCGGCACCTGATGGAGCAGAATTTTGGGCAAAACTAAAAGTGGCATTCGTCTTTGATGACGATGTCGAGGATGAAGATGCAGAGGCCCCGAAGCTAAATCCAACACTTCCTTTCGACGTGTCATCCTTCTTCTCTTCACCCCCACCAGCATTACTCTCAGCTTTCGAAGAAGTGGTAGCAGGTGTAACACCAAAGCTGAATCCACCTGAAGATGGCTTTGTCTTGGCCGGTGTAGCAGTGCCAAAGGAAAATCCAGAACTAGAGCTAGTTTTGCTGTCAATCCTTTTCTGTTTGCTCCTTAGCCTTTGATGGAGTTGCGCCAAACTTGATCGCTGGGGTGCTAGTCGAAGCGGTAGAAGAGCTGGCACTACCAAATGAGAATCCCCCGGCACCAATGCTTCCTGCAGGCGCCTTCGTGGTTGATGTGGGAGCACCAAATGTGAATCCTCCAGTACCTGCAGTAGCTTTCTTGTCGCTGCCATTCTTGCCGCTACTAGGAGTTGCATTGGACTTGCTTGCGGTTCCTTCTCTTGGAGTCTCACAAGATAAGCAAATAGTTTCATCGAGTGGATTTTGTGTTGTGCATACGGGGCATTTCCATTGTTTTTTATGACTTGCGAATATATTACCCCATCCCTCAGAAACAGTAGTTTTTGTCTCGCTTGTGCTTGTGTCGGCGGCGACTGGAGCGACCGGTTTCGCAGGTGTCTTGGATACTGCAGGAGTAGAAGATTGGGGTACTTCCGACTTTTTGCCATACTTAAAGGCCAAGGGAGTATCCACCTTAGCTGACGCAGCACCACCGCCCGGCATGAAGTTAAACGGAGTCCCTCCTGCCGCCTCAGAAATAGGTTTCATATTATAACCACCTGCTTTCTTTGGATGAGGTGTCCCCTTACTCTTCTTCTTCTTCGGAGTCTTCGTTGCTTCACTGACATCTCCAAACGGATTGTTTTTAGCAGCTTTTCTCCTAAAGCTTCGGTTGATGCCAGCTGACTTATTTCATCACCCATTTTCTGGGACAAATTCTCATCGGCATCGCAAGGAAGAAATTGTGTTCTACCCGCATCTCGTGCAGGGATGAGATTTGATTTGAAGGGTGCAAATGTGGTTTTTGGCGAAACTACCACGGCCTTGGCCTTTGTATCAGAATCGGCTGCAATTCGGGAAGGTGCTGCGAAGGAAGTGGCCGCAGGCATGATTGACTTATCAACGATGGATGGCTTTAGCGATATAGAAGCAGTCGTTCCCGATCCTGCAGTGGAAGCAGCAGGAATAGCAGGAACAGCAGCAGTTCCAAAACTCTTTGCTGTCGTCGCAGTTGCTGTCGATGGAGCACTTTCCAATTGAGTCCTACCACCAATCTGTCCACTTCCAAAAACTCGATTCATTCCTAACCCTTGGAACAGCACTGCCCTTCTTAGTGACTGCCTTGTACTGTGCCTCTTCCTCCTGAAAGGTACGCGCCCCATTATTGTTGTTGTCACTCGGAGCAACACCAAACAAAGCCGTCTCTTGATAAATGCCACCACCACCACTAGCCGTACTCTGAAATAATTTATTCTGCGTATCTCTAAGAATTTGATCCGCAATTGAATTGGATAAAAATAGCGACTTGCTGCCTGGATTGTCCTGCAGCAGCACCAGCAGAAGCACCATTCCTTCCAGTAGCATAATCGGAATGAATCCTGCTGAGTAGATTACCCATTGGTTTGTAAGTTCGAGCATTGATGGCACGACGTCTATAAGCTCCTCCTGCTCCTCTGGAAGAGTTGGATAAACTGCCAATAGAACGGCGTTGAAATTCACCCTTATTACTAATGGCAGCAATCCCAGATGAACCATTGGTCATCAAACCATCCTGTGGCAAAGTATTATTTTTACTACTTCCAAACCTTGCTTGCCTTTGCCGATGGATGTCCCCCATTTTGATCTCTCTCCTCCTCTTCCCCTAGCCGGTGTGGCATTCCTTCCCCTAACATCTTTGAGTTTGGTGGTGGTGGTGGATCCAATACTGAATCTAGGCATTGTTGTTGCATCTTGAAACTGTGACAGACTGACTACTACTTTTCGTCGTGGAAGAGACAAAGGTTGTTCCTCCGATACGTACTGCCTTGACGGCTCCTCCCTCACCACCATTGTTGGTTCCATTGGCAGTGGTAGCAGTAGTAGTAGTAGGAGCAGCGGCAGTTCCGGCACTCTCAGCAATACGAACCCGTTTCGCTGCATTCCCCTCGTTGTTAGTTTGTTGCCCATTTAAGGTTTGCACTGGCATCGCCTCAGTAGCAGCAGCAGCGGGAGACTCGTGAAATTTGTGCTCCAAATTCAACTTTTCAAGAGTCGCCTTTCCACTACTGCCACCATTACTGTGACTGGACCGATCACTATCCTCGCTAGTAGGCAACCGTGACGCACTCTTAATCGCACTACCGCTCATTGAATCCAAAGATGACCGAGCTCGTTTATTCTTTCGTTTCCACGGGGTGACAGAGGAGACTATGCGGCTGAAGAAGGAGGAGGTGGTGTTGTTCATGCTATCGTCGTCGTCGTCAGAGTCATCATCATGGTCGGATGATGCGGGACGTTTTTTGCCCGATGATGCTGCTGCTGGGGTCGTCGAAGTACTACCGCCGGCGCTTGCGGGGAGGGAGGCACGTTGAGCTGTTGTTGAGACAGTGCCGGGTGTTCGTATCTGGTCTGGATATGATGATGATTCGGGGGTGTGAAATTCTTCCATGGTGATTATAGTGTTTGTGTTGTCGAATTTTTAATCAAGTAAGTTGTTGCTGTTTTTGGGGCGGCGATAAAATATTAATGATTTGACAGTTACTGCAAAATGTCGTTGATTTTGCGATGGGAGAATCAGCTGACAAGAAGACGATCAGCGGGAATATAGCGATGCTTGGATTATGAAAGAGGAATTACTACTTGAGATCGAGGGAGTGTAGCCGCTACTATCTCACTCGCACCATTGTCAAAAAATGAAAGTGGCGAGCGATCTTCGATTGGAGATGGCGATGCATGGGAAGACTCGACTAAAAAACGGTGTGATTGACAGACGAAACGGCAATGGCCCTGAAATGCCCTGAGACGTGATGAGAGCAAGGCAAAAGCAACCGGTAGGGCCAGGGCATGATACTTAGAATCTGATTGAACAATGACAATATCGATATCATACGATACTAAAGTAAATAATTGAAATTGAAATTGGAAAGGAACGCATTGAACTGAGGGGTTCTTACGTATTCGCTAGAGAGGAGCTGGCGAAGCATTTGACAGAAAGCTTGTTTGGAAGGTGAAGGAGCAGTGCAGAGCTAAGTGAAACAGGAGAACAGTTTACTTTATGGTTGCACGTAGCATGTTGACTACACATCATAAACACAGTGTATAAAAATGCTTTTGACTACTCTCTTATTTCTTCGCCCGGTAAAAGTTAAGGTAGCTCATGTGCCAATCTCCACCACCCTTCAACTTCAAAATATCCTCAGTCTTACAGGGACTCACTTCATCATCATCGAAGACGAACCAAGTCATCATTATCTTCGTCAGAATCAGCAATCTTCTCTCGCTTCTTTTCAGATCCATTACTAGCAGTGTTGTCAGCCTTCACCCACCCCATGTAATGACCTCCATCAGCATCTCTTCCTTTGTGCGTCACGACAGCAAAAAGTTCATATAACCCCTGAAAGTCGTGAGGAAGCCCAGGTCCTACTGGTGGCTGTTCTGGCTCAACACTCATTGCAAGCGCAGCTTGAAGAGCAGCTGCTTCTTCATCATCTTCGTCCATGGCTTCATCTTCCTTTTTGTCATCCTCCAAATCCTCTCCTCTCAACTTCTTCGCCACGCGATCTTCTTCCTCAGCCAAAGCCTTATCTCTAGCAACCTTCAACACCTTCTTGACCTTATCACTGCAGAATTCATACACATCAAAGACTGATTGGAATCCAACAGGTTTCATCACTTTGCATTTGACACCTGAATGATCCTGCGAATCAGGCGTGGCCTTCCAGTAAAACCTTCCAAACTGAACTACCAAACAGGGAGGGAGACGTGCAATCTTTTGAGATCGAGTCCATTGGGCATTACGTCCAAGTGCCTCCGAATATTTTTCTAATTTTCCAGTAAGAGAGAGTTGAATTCCCTCGCCAATGTGAGTGATATTGACCTGAGAGGAAGAATCCTGATCCTCCCTGAATGTTGCACACGAGCTTCCGATGAAGATCATAGGATACTACTGCTGGCTCCACTAGGGCATTGGCATCCGTGTCCATAGCATCATCCTTGTCAGTGGAAGTTGTAGTGAGTTCATCACAAGTCAGTGTCTCTTCCATCTTCAATCCGAACACTGCATCAATAACATTATCAGCCCCATCCAACTGATCCCCCGATGGCTTCTCTCCACCAAACGCTGCCTTTAGTGCAGGATCTCCCCTCATCTCTCCAGCACAAACACCCATGATACTGGAATAAAATTCCTCTGCATCCTGCTGCATGGGAGCCCCACCCTGGCCCGGTCTGTGCCATTTGTGGAAAGGACATTTTCGTCGACATTACAAGATTGTTGGGTGATATCGCATTGGGAGATTTGTCCAGCGAATCCATCGTTGAGAGGAGAGATTTGAGTAGGAGTGCATGCATTTGCCCCTGCTGACTTGCTCCGTTACTAGATGAGGGGGTGTAGGACTTGAGCCCATCACGTAGTTGAGGGATGACTCGTAGACATTGCGTCACACTATTGAGGTAGCACGTGTTGCCCAAGTTAACGAGACCACTCGGCTCGACCATCTTGGCAGCCTCTTCGGGTGGCAAATCCTCCAAAAAGATAGTTTTCTTCACTGGCTCGACAGGAAGTGTTGCCGATCCCATCATGAGCATTTGAATTGGAGGTGAAATTCCAGTAAGGTTTAGTGCAGGAAAGATCCTGCGTATCCTTGAGAACACCCTTCCATAGTCCCTTTGATTTGGGCATGATTTTCATCCGATCTTTGGGAACTCCTGTTCTTGCCTGAAGTGTTTGCTTCAAGCCGTCTACGCCCTGTGAGGGATCCATTTCGATTTCGATCGATTCCTTGCCCCATTTTACGAGTGTTTTGTATGCCGTCATGGTTTTGTTGTTTCTGTATTGCCTTCACTAATGATTTTATTGCTATCGATCCACAATCTTCTTTATCGCCGACAAACAACGACAACGATCCTAAAAAATGAAAATGACGAGGAGTTTATTGGAAGCGTGAAGATGAAAGATGAAGGATGTCAAAAGGTGCTGATAAATGTGCTGTCAGCAATGTTGTGACATGCGTTGGAACGCTGGAAGAGCGTGATGGAGAAAACGATCACCGTCACCACATGATTCTCCTCTCTCCTCTCACAGACAGCGAAATCAAAGACCACAAACATGAACATGAAACATCCATAAACCATGAACCATGAAGTCCACTACGCCAGCAACGAAGACACCATCGACAAAGAAGAAGAGAACATCGAGGAAGCATACAAACGATGATGATCCATTTCCACTTGAACTCCAAGCTTCTTATCTGAAGGTATCAGCCTTTTGTCGCCGAGGAGCTGGATATCACAAGCCTAATAAACCAGGAGGCCCTGGCGGTTTCATTTACGAAAAGGCAAAGTCACGTCATCTACGTCACTAGAGAGGTCTACAGGTCAAGCAGAAGTGGGAAAGAGATAGCTGAACATGCCGTGCCTCTTGGCCATGGGCAAGGTGAAAGAAAGCAAGTGCTCGAGTCAAAGGAGTGCAGAGTCGAGCTTGAGAAGAGAGGCAGTAATAGATGCTGCCAAAAAGAAGATGCTACAGAGGGAAAGAAGCTAATGCATTGATACATCATTTGTTCATTAATCATTAGATAGATATCATGTAACAAAATAAAATCCATTTCAAGTGAGTTACAACGATCCAACCTGAGTAACTTCGACACGACGTAATAATTTTCCGTCAGGTAACCTATCGAGTCGAGTATCACCAAATGTCTTAGCAGCGTCCCTAAAGACCCGACGTTGTGCAGTAAACAAACTAGAAGCTAACGCTGTTCCACCTCCCACATTGACTGGTTCATTACTTGTTTTGCTAACTAATCCGTCGGATGTCATTGCAGGAATATCAATCACCTTCTCTAAGAAACCATCATTATCTTCTAACACACATCCAAACACTGTATGTGTAGAATCCAATGATGATGAACTCTTGCGTGTAGTTACCCCAAACGAAGGTGTCAAATCCAAATTTCTATGAGTGAGAAGCCCTTTACGATCATGAGGAATTGCTTTATAGGTATCTTCTTCCTTCTTGGTATTCTCCAGCCACAATTTGGCTGGGATCACTTTCCCTTTATATTCAAGCACATTTCCACCTGCAAGTGTTGTCACGTCCAATCCAGATATACCGCCAATCAATAGCCCACTTTCAGTATCCAATGTGCTAAACCTTGTTGTACTGTAACTCGGATTCGGATTGTCTAGATCAAAAGGAACATTTACATAATTCAAAAATTGTCTCACACAGTTGGGTGCATTGTTGCCAGTACAAGCCAAGAACTAAATGAGCGTAAATTGGTTCATCGGTGGGGTCCTCGATGTTTTTCTTCACATAAAATGTGCCGTCGCGGCGTGAAATCCTGATATCCATAAAGACTTTATGTGTTACTTGTGGAAGAGAGCTGACGTCAATGGCTGCAGATGCACTGCTGCTGTATCCTATTATTGGAGCAACAACAATTGACTGAGCAACTTGTTGAATCAAGGTTCGTCTCTGTTGGTCTGGAAATAACTCTTGTGTTGCAAAAGTTTTTTCTTCGTGTTCTTGCTCAGTCATTTGAAGACCTCTTGAGGGAGAGGAAGCTTGTGGCGTCACTAGCCTATTACTGATTTGGAACCCATCTGCAAGCTGGACAGCTAGAGCCAGTATCAATGCGGATGCGACTCTCATGGTAGCAACAGTAGATGCCGCCTCGCTCCCGAGTATTGTTATCAATGCAGCAACGATAAGTAGCTTGGCCCGCCCAGTGCAGTGTGCGTCATCCGCGATAAACGCTCTGGCGCAAAAAAGATTCAAAGGATGAGGGGCTCACACGGATGAGCTGATTATTTGATGGCTCATCAACCTCGAACCCAAACCAATAAATTTATCTGTTAAAAAAAAAAAAAAAAAAAAAAACCAATGATACCATAGGGAAGGCGGCAGGGCAGCGGCAGGCATGCAACAAAACACTGCAGACATGGTGACTATCGATGAAGTAAACGCTGTAAACATACCCGACATAGAGGGGATAGATTTTGTAGATTACGTCAACGAAGAACAACTGGAAGATGTGATGCAATTAGTTCAGAAAGATTTAAGCGAACCTTACTCAGTGTTCACCTATCGTTATTTCTTACATCGATGGCCGCAGCTGTGTATTCTAGCTGTTCCATCGGACAGTGATGACAAACGTCCAATTGGATGTGTTGTGTGCAAAATTGATGTCAAGAGAGATGATGACATTGATGATGACGCTGCGAAAGTGTATACAGGTTACATCGGGATGCTTGCTGTAGAAACAAATTATCGCCGGTCTGGCATCGGAACAGCTTTGGCACTGCGTGCTATACAACGGATGCAACAAATGGGATGTCAATCGATACAGCTAGAAACGGAGGTTACGAATAAAGGGGCGATGAGATTATATGAAGATCGCCTGGGGTTTATTAGAGAAGAGTTGCTTGTCAAGTATTACCTCAATTGGAACAACGCATATAGACTTCGGTTGTGGTTAAAATAGACAAACCATTGCTGGGGAAAGAAGTTCATTTACGATATGATTATATTTTGCTCCTGAGTTCTGTAGAGAGGGGGGGAGATGGTCAACAACACAGAATGGCAAAAATCGAAGGAAGTTTCGTGCATTTCACATTCACGTCCAAAACTTGTGAGTGGATCAACCAATGGATGCGTCTCAAATTCGTCAATATCCCATGTCCCAAAAGCGTCATCTTTCTCGGCGTGAAGGATAAGGCTGATTCTTATCTGAGAGTAATTGTTTGGAACTGCAAAAGCCAACTCGGAGCTATGAGATTTGCTGCTGACAACTTGTCCTATGAAATCGCCGACTGAGTCCTCGAACGACTGTAAAAAGGTTGAGATCTCAACCGCACCTCCCTGTTGACGCACGGCTTTCAATGCGTGGACGTAGGCATTATACGCTGCTTTCCGTTCTTTGGCTGCAAGCTTTAGGTCGCCTAATGCCACGTACAGCATTCGCTTTTGTCGCTGAAGTGGAGAACTGGCAAGGCCTACGAGTATCGCATCGATTGCTGCTTGAAGCATTCCTGCCTTGACCAATGATCTTGCTATCTGGTAGCTAGTTTCGGCAACTTCCCATCGAAGGGATCTTGGAATTGGTTTGTGGTTGGACACCAATTGATTAATTTTGTTGCGTGCACAGGATCTAGCGACATCGAGGCGTTCTGCTGCCAACTTTGCGTTGCCTAGTTCGTTTGCAAGAGTTGCGGACAATTGCGCCCCGAGGGAACACAATTGTTCGCTGTTTGTATCGGCCAACAAAAGTGGTGACAGCGTAGCATCACACGCAGTCATCTGGCATGCGTCAAGGGTGCCGGTTCTTAATCTGTCCAACAATTGTACTGACTCGATAAAAGCTGTAGGAATATTGATGATAGTCACGTCAATTGCTGGCTCAGTGTAATCAATCGAGTCACTACCGAGCAACAATGCTGACCAGTGAAGGTCTTGTGGCTGAGTTTGTATATGGATATCTTGTTTGGGAAGTCCAACGTAGATTGGGAGTTCTACCCAATCACGTTTCGTCTTTGTTATGCGAATGAGTCGCCATTGGAGTTCGTCACGACGAAGCTCATATCGAAGTTTGCTGTCATGTGAAGTGGCGATTAACTTGTAAGATTGTTTATCTGGAGCATCACAGTAAAAAGCATTGGCAGTGAATTCTGTGGCACCAGAGACCTTTACACAGGATGTTTTTGGAACGTCTTGAATTGGGCACTGAGAATCTAAAGAACATGTAGATAAAGCCTCTCCTACGGCATTTGCGGCGAGGAATGCCAATGCTATTCTACATACTAGATTAGCGAGGAACATCATTTATCTATGGATTGAGGTTGTCTGCTGGAGATGGGAAGCAAAACCAGAAAATTTAAAATTTATTCATAATCTCGCTCGCGACAAGGGTAAGCTCGCGACGCTTCGGAAACAATACAAACAACAAAATATAACAATGCCAACAACGCCTTCAGACATACTCTCGCCTCAGCACCGTACGAATGCGATTCCTCGTGCTAGCGGCGATAGAAATTTGTCGAACTACGACGATTTCAGCTCGATATGGATGCAGTCATTCCTTTCATACGAAAAGTCAGAGAAGGACAATGCTGCTCGAAAAGACCTCTCCAATTTCATTGAGTTGCCTGGCCATTTAGTTCACCCGCACGCCCAGAGACATCTCAAGCGCATCAACAAGACAAACTCTCCAAAAAAGGTCCATCAACGACGTCACATCAGGGAGATGCGAAATGCTCTACTTGGCGCAAGCAAGCAAGCAACAACTAAACGATCTGTTGCAAAGTCATCAATGGAAGGTCCTCTCCCGTATGTGGAAGCCAATACCAAAATTTCTCGTGTGCTCAAGCACATGAAGTTGAAGACGAACAAAGAAGACATGCAGGCGTCACGACTGGATGAATTTTATGAATTAGTGGCTAGGGAGACAGCAGCTGCTATTTTCCTGCAGTCGTCATTCAGACGCGTCTTGGCAACAGCATATGTTAGGCAGCTTGCACTAGAAACATCAAAGGCGACAAGAATTCAATGTTTTGTTCGACAGTTTATTGCACGAAGAGTTTTGCAGGAGCTACAACGAACAAAGCGGGATGCAACTTTGATTATTCTTCGCACTATCCAGCTTTATGTTGCAAGGTGCCGTAGAAGAAAGCAACTCAAGTTGGAACACAACGCAGCGGTGATTTGTCAATCCACAGTTAGAATGTACTTTGCGAAACGTATCCTGGCGTCAATGAAACTTCAGCACTCTTGGGAAGTCAACCAAATCCGATGGAAGGCGCTCTCCCTACGTCTCGCATTTGCAGATATGCGGGTCAACTTTTACGCAAGACAAATCCAATGCATCGTCAGAAAAAGACTTGCACAGCGGCGAGTTACATTGATGTACACAGAACACTCAAAGGCAGCACTCAAGATTCAATGTTGCTGGAGGCGTTTTGATGCTCAACTTCGCAATCGTGACCTTCTCTACGAGCGTTCTATTGAACAACACTGCAACAAAATTAGAATCATTACATCCGAGCATAACTATTGGGCTCAAAGGGTCGAAGACCTCAAAAGTCCGGCCAAGCTAAAAATCAAGGCTGATACTGAATTTCAACATGCAAACTTGCTGGAAGAACGGCGGCAGAAATATGAAGAGATTCACTCACTGGAGACTCACTTTGAGGATCAGTTCAATCTTTTGCAACAAATTTCCCCGCAGGAAGTTGAAGGTGGGTGGGAGGAACAGGTCAAACTCAACTTAGCTTATACTCGTGAAAGAATAACAAACGCCAAGCTCGACATGTTGTTTCGCATTCAGGTCAGGCTCAAATCCGTTGAGAAAAAGCTGGCTGCCATCCTATCTAATGAAAGGGAGGCAGACGATAGTGTGAGCCATTGGGGTGAATGGCGTCAAGCAGAACAAGAGGCTTTGTGGAATGTCCAGAGGCAGCACGACGACGAAGTTGCAGAGAAGGAAAAGAAGAAAAGCATCATTGATGAACAAATGAGGTGGACTGTCAAATTCTATTCTGCCAGTGGCAAGCCAGACAAACGAAAGCCGCTGGTTGTAGGCTCTGATTCGGTCAACATGGGGAATGAACGAATCGACGAACTAACATCAGCGGCGGCATTGCAAATCAGCAAACAGCAAGAAATTATGCATTTGTCTCGAACATTTACTCCCTTCCAACGGTTGATGGATCAATTCAATGAAGGAAGTTTGCTCGATGGGCTCACTCGAGCTCAGGAGGATGCTGCCCTGTATTCACGACATAAAATGGTGAATCAGGGGTTACAAAACAAACTACATTATGGTCGTCAAACCACCACTAACATGAACCCATTCCCTCAGCAACTACCATGGAATCTTCTAAAAGAGGTTAGAGATGAACAAAAACAGATTGATTATGTAACTAACAACAAATTCTAATATCAATTACGACAATCACTCTTCTACCTAATTCTAAGAACAAAAGTAAAGTGAATAAATACTATATATTCAAGGGAGGACATGGTATCATCCAGAACAAACACTGAATGGTCATCTTTGTGGACAGGCAAAAAATACATGCTCAATGATCTGTTCAGGAGTCTCCGACTCGACCTTCACTTACAAATCTGCAAGTGTAACATAGTCTCCGACGTCCTAATAAGCTAAAAAAACCTATTTTGTTTCAATCTCGTTGCAAATGGCCCATTATAGTCGGTAGCGATACTACACAAGCACATTAGCACTGCGCAGACAAGCAGCGTACGAAAAAGTGATGCTACAGTGTCGTAGCTGATATGAGAGGTCCAGGTCAGGCTGGCCGGCAGCACCACAATGAACCAAATCGTATCAATCGTCGTCAATACGCGCATGAGCCGCTTCTAGTGGCCCATTATAGTTGGTGGCGATACTATAAAAGCTCATTTGTACTCCTCAGACAATCAACGTACGTAGAAGCGATGCTACAGTGTCGTAGCTGATACTTATGAGAGGTCCAGGTCAGGCTGGCCGGCAGCACCACAATGAACCAAATCGTATCAATCGTCGTCAATACGCGCATGAGCCGCTTCTAGTGGCCCATTATAGTCGGTGGCGATACTAAAAAAGCTCATTTGTACTCCTCAGACAATCAACGTACGTAGAAGCGATGCTACAGTGTCGTAGCTGATACTTATGAGAGGTCCAGGTCAGGCTGTCCGGCAGCACCACAATGAACCAAATCGTATCAATCGTCGTCAATACGCGCATGAGCCGCTTCTAGTGGCCCATTATAGTCGGTAGCGATACTATAAAAGCTCATTTGTACTCCTCAGACAATCGACGTACGTAGAAGCGATGCTACAGTGTCGTAGCTGATACTTATGAGAGGTCCAGGTCAGGCTGGCCGGCAGCACCACAATGAACCAAATCGTATCAATCGTCGTCAATACGCGCATGAGCCGCTTCTAGTGGCCCATTATAGTCGGTGGCGATACTAAACAAGCACATTAGCACTGCGCATACGGATGGAGTGCGTAGAAGCGATGTTACGGCGTCGTAGCTGATATGAGAGGTCCAGGTCAGGCTGGCCGGCAGCACCACAATGAACCAAATCGTATCAATCGTCGTCAATACGCGCATGAGCCGCTTCTAGTGGCCCATTATAGTCGGTGGCGATACTAAAAAAGCTCATTTGTACTCCTCAGACAATCAACGTACGTAGAAGCGATGCTACAGTGTCGTAGCTGATACTTATGAGAGGTCCAGGTCAGGCTGTCCGGCAGCACCACAATGAACCAAATCGTATCAATCGTCGTCAATACGCGCATGAGCCGCTTCTAGTGGCCCATTATAGTCGGTAGCGATACTATAAAAGCTCATTTGTACTCCTCAGACAACCAACGTACGTAGAAGCGATGCTACAGTGTCGTAGCTGATACTTATGAGAGGTCCAGGTCAGGCTGTCCGGCAGCACCACAATGAACCAAATCGTATCAATCGTCGTCAATACGCGCATGAGCCGCTTCTAGTGGCCCATTATCGTCGGTGGCGATACTAAACAAGCACATTAGCACTGCGCATACGGATGGAGTGCGTAGAAGCGATGTTACAGCGTCGTAGCTGATATGAGAGGTCCAGGTCAGGCTGGCCGGCAGCACCACAATGAACCAAATCGTATCAATCGTCGTCAATACGCGCATGAGCCGCTTCTAGTGGCCCATTATAGTCGGTGGAGATACTATAAAAGCTCATTTGTACTCCTCAGACAATCAACGTACGAAAAAGTGATGCTACAGTGTCGTAGCTGATATGAGAGGTCCAGGTCAGGCTGTCCGGCAGCACCACAATGAACCAAATCGTATCAATCGTCGTCAATACGCGCATGAGCCGCTTCTAGTGGCCCATTATTGTCGGTGGCGATACTATAAAAGCTCATTTGTACTCCTCAGACAATCAACGTACGTAGAAGCGATGCTACAGTGTCGTAGCTGATACTTATGAGAGGTCCAGGTCAGGCTGTCCGGCAGCACCACAATGAACCAAATCGTATCAATCGTCGTCAATACGCGCATGAGCCGCTTCTAGTGGCCCATTATAGTTGGTGGCGATACTATAAAAGCTCATTTGTACTCCTCAGACAATCAACGTACGTAGAAGCGATGCTACAGTGTCGTAGCTGATACTTATGAGAGGTCCAGGTCAGGCTGGCCGGCAGCACCACAATGAACCAAATCGTATCAATCGTCGTCAATACGCGCATGAGCCGCTTCTAGTGGCCCATTATAGTCGGTGGCGATACTAAAAAAGCTCATTTGTACTCCTCAGACAATCAACGTACGTAGAAGCGATGCTACAGTGTCGTAGCTGATACTTATGAGAGGTCCAGGTCAGGCTGTCCGGCAGCACCACAATGAACCAAATCGTATCAATCGTCGTCAATACGCGCATGAGCCGCTTCTAGTGGCCCATTATAGTCGGTAGCGATACTATAAAAGCTCATTTGTACTCCTCAGACAATCGACGTACGTAGAAGCGATGCTACAGTGTCGTAGCTGATACTTATGAGAGGTCCAGGTCAGGCTGGCCGGCAGCACCACAATGAACCAAATCGTATCAATCGTCGTCAATACGCGCATGAGCCGCTTCTAGTGGCCCATTATTGTCGGTGGCGATACTAAACAAGCACATTAGCACTGCGCATACGGATGGAGTGCGTAGAAGCGATGTTACAGCGTCGTAGCTGATATGAGAGGTCCAGGTCAGGCTGGCCGGCAGCACCACAATGAACCAAATCGTATCAATCGTCGTCAATACGCGCATGAGCCGCTTCTAGTGGCCCATTATAGTCGGTGGCGATACTAAAAAAGCTCATTTTCACTCCTCAGACAATCAACGTACGTAGAAGCGATGCTACAGTGTCGTAGCTGATACTTATGAGAGGTCCAGGTCAGGCTGTCCGGCAGCACCACAATGAACCAAATCGTATCAATCGTCGTCAATACGCGCATGAGCCGCTTCTAGTGGCCCATTATAGTCGGTAGCGATACTATAAAAGCTCATTTGTACTCCTCAGACAACCAACGTACGTAGAAGCGATGCTACAGTGTCGTAGCTGATACTTATGAGAGGTCCAGGTCAGGCTGTCCGGCAGCACCACAATGAACCAAATCGTATCAATCGTCGTCAATACGCGCATGAGCCGCTTCTAGTGGCCCATTATCGTCGGTGGCGATACTAAACAAGCACATTAGCACTGCGCATACGGATGGAGTGCGTAGAAGCGATGTTACAGCGTCGTAGCTGATATGAGAGGTCCAGGTCAGGCTGGCCGGCAGCACCACAATGAACCAAATCGTATCAATCGTCGTCAATACGCGCATGAGCCGCTTCTAGTGGCCCATTATAGTCGGTGGCGATACTAAAAAAGCTCATTTTCACTCCTCAGACAATCAACGTACGTAGAAGCGATGCTACAGTGTCGTAGCTGATACTTATGAGAGGTCCAGGTCAGGCTGTCCGGCAGCACCACAATGAACCAAATCGTATCAATCGTCGTCAATACGCGCATGAGCCGCTTCTAGTGGCCCATTATAGTCGGTAGCGATACTATAAAAGCTCATTTGTACTCCTCAGACAACCAACGTACGTAGAAGCGATGCTACAGTGTCGTAGCTGATACTTATGAGAGGTCCAGGTCAGGCTGTCCGGCAGCACCACAATGAACCAAATCGTATCAATCGTCGTCAATACGCGCATGAGCCGCTTCTAGTGGCTTATTATAGTCGGTGGTGATACTTTAAGCGCAATAATTAGCATTGCGCAGACGGATGGAGTGCGTAGAAGCTATACTTGACCCCTTATAATGATCAAAAGGCTTACAATATGTTGAGCTACTTGGATAAAAAATGGCGTCAACAAGAACATCAGGTATTGTGGAAGTGTTAAAGGCAGTATGACGACGATGTTGGTGAGACGATGTTGGTGAGAATGATAAGTGGAAATGCAGCACTGATTTGAACACTTTCTGTCAGGATCTACCATGGCATCTTCTAAAAGATGTATAGGTATTAACGAAAGAGATGAAGATTGATTGTATTACTAGCAATAGATTCTATAAACATAACAACTTGTATCTATTCTTTCTAATCCTATGCAAACAAGTGAAGTGCAGCAATCTTTCTACGCTCAGGGGAAATCGTTATCATCTAGATCAATCACTGATTCGTCAGCAGCTTTGCGGTCTGGCTTTACTTCCTGCTCGTTTTTCTGCTCAAAAGTCTCAGCCTCGGCTTTCACTTCAGTATCTGTGACAGCAACATCGTCTTCTTCGCTTTCTTGGGTTTCAACAACCTCATTTGGTTCTTCGTCGCTGCGGCTGTTATCCACAACGTCGATCCTGCGAACACTATCCTTGATTTCCTCGAACTTTGGAGCAGTAATCGTGAGAACCCCGTTGTCAAACTCAGCTGCCATTCCACTGATATCCAAACTTCGATCTAATGTGAATGACTTGTCAAACTTAGAGTGGACAGAGAGGCCTTCATTCTCAAGCTTGGTTTCTCCAGAAATCCTCAATGTGCGATTGTCTTCATCAAGATCGAGATTGACATCAGATGCTTTGGCACCTGGTACAGTCACGACCATCTTGACTTGCTTCTCATCTTGAGTAATACTGTAGGTATTTACAGGTTGCTTGGGTGCAACTGCTGTAGAAGGTTGTCCTGCAAGAAGATAAGATGGTCTGTTCCTACGTTGAAAAGGTGAGGAGTCGAAGAACATGTCATTGACATCTCCAAGCATGGAGTCGAATAGTTCGTCAACGTCCTCCATCATTCTACCAATGTCGCTGGGAAAGTAGGACTGCCTTGAAAGGACAGAGGGTGATGCCCTCCTGACGGCTCGTGTTGGAAAGGCAGGGCGATATAAGGTGATACGATACGCAGCAGTAGATGCTGTCATTGCAAGAAGTCCGGTAAGGAAGGCGGTGGCAATTGCCATCTTGGAAGAAGTAATCATTTTGAGAGTTGAGGTAGGTGCTTTGGTACAATTGTTTGCGTAGATGCAATGCTTTATTTCTGTTTCACGTTGACTAAAGTCAAAATTTATGAGCAAAAGAATAGTTCAAAAGATGAGGCAAAATGATATAAGACTTGTTCACGATTGAGGGAAGATCTCGTTCGAAGATAATTCCACGCTGGAAATGACGACTCGACTCGATGCGGATGTCAAGATAGATCCCATTGCTTGTCGCCAATCTTCCTCCAACGAGTGCTAACATTATGTAACATCTTGTAACCTGTAGTAACATCCTCCAATATCCAATACATACAACATAATGGAATAACCATGGCGAGACCATTGCGTTGGAACTCCACTAATAAATAAAAAATTCCTATAGATTGAGCCTCTAATAGTAACGCAGCTTTGATGTAGCGCTGTTATCACCTGATGGAAATTGCAAAAACTACATAACAACATATAAGTACATAATGGACTCCACATCAAGCAAAAATGGGAGCAACTCGGCCTCGGCCCTACCACTGCAAGATATTCCAACATCCGAGCATTATCAAGTATCCTATATGCACCGATCGACTGTTACCCATTGTTGTACATCTTTGAGACACGGCATGGTGCTAACAGGATCTACAGATGGTATTGTAAAATTTTGGAAAAGGGTTTCCACCACCGCCACACCTGGCGGTTCTAATGCTCCTACTGCATCTTCTGGTGCTGCTGCTGGTAGTTCAGGAGCGGATGGTGCCAATTCTCGATGTCTTGAATTTGTAAAATCCTACTCGTCACACGTTGGTCCACTTCTTGCCTTGTGTACTTCACAACCGAATGGCGACACTGCTGTATCTATTGGTTGGGATGGGATAATCAAATTCTACGACGTGGCAACATTTGATGTTAGTGGGATGATTCGTACGATTAGTACTAACAATAGCAATAACAACAACAAATGCAAGAAATTTAGGTTGGGACGACATGCGGTGTTAATGGAAAGAGAAGATATTTATCTGTTGGTATCTACACGTGCTCCAACGAGAGAGGAGTGGAAAGAAGAACAACATAAAAAGGAACGTCTGAAGCAGCTGAAATTACAACAACAGAATGATGATAGCAGTGATGATGACGATGGGCCTCGACCTGCTCCAGCAGATGAATCAAAAAAGAAGCCAAAGAAGGAGGATGATACAAATGGCAATGATTGGGTCTCTCCAGGTTCAATTCTGTTATTTTCTGGGACCAATCTGTCAGCAGAGCCATTGCGTATCATTACCTACCATGCTTCTCCCGTAACCGCATTAGCATACAACTCAAAGAAACAATGGGTCATTAGTAGTGACATATCTGGTGTGCTTGAAGTATGGAACGTCCCATCTTCCTCTCCAGATGATAGCACTTCATCAGACAATGGACCGCTGCCGTTTCAGTCCAAGTTTGACACTGATTTGTATGCACTCATGAAAAAGAAAACGTATGCTATTGATATTGCAGTATCCGATAAACATTTTGCCGTGTACTGCTCGGATCGAAAAATCAGATTATTTTCGTTGACTAATGGATGCAAGCTAGTGTGTATATACGATGAACGTTTGAAGGTCTATGACAAAATGTTATCACAGAATTCATCTGCGATGGGAATTGACGCCATTGAGTATGGAAAAAGAGCTGCATTAGAACGAGAGATGGAAGATTCTCACTTACTATCTGGTGGCGTATCTTCAAACGCAGTAACAAAGCAATCTATTTCGACCGTCAACGCAACGTCGGAGGGAAGCAACCATCAACAATTTCATCTTACTTTTGATAACACAGGTAACTTTCTTCTTCTGCCCACAATCGTGGGTATAAAAGTTATCAACATCCAAACACATCGTGTGACTGCAACAGCTGGGAAAGGAGATGCATCTGCATTCCGATTCATTGACATCAGTCTTTGTCCGGGTGATGCAAAAATTGATCAACAATTGCAATTGGCTAGAATGGGTGGATCGAGTGCGGCGATAAAGCATGAATCGGAGAATGGAACTACGCCACCAAATGATTCTTTATTGATAGCGTTGGCCTATGATAAACGTCGTTTCATGGTCTTTACTCATCATGATCCACTGAGCAACGAAAGCCAAGGCAATGAACCAGATGAACAAACAATCCTTGCTAGAGACATTTTGAACGAGCAGCCCGATGCGTCTGATATACTTGATGCATCACATCTTGGCCGTTCTGGGAATGATCCTAATTCTTCATTACAACTTACAACCGCAACACAAGCCATTCTGCGCACAACTCATGGGGATATTCGTATCAAGCTATTTCCTAAAGAAACGCCGAGAACAATCGAAAATTTTATTGGTCACGCTCAATCAGGCTATTATGATAATGTCATCTTTCATCGAATCATTCCCTCCTTCATGATACAAACTGGTGACCCGCTCGGAGATGGTACTGGCGGGGAGAGTATTTGGGGAGGCGAGTTCGAGGATGAGATCAGGCGAGAGTTGAAGCACGATCGTCCATTCACTGTTAGTATGGCGAATGCTGGACCCGGAACCAATGGCAGTCAATTCTTCATTACTACCGTGCCTACGCCTTGGCTTGACGGAAAGCATACTGTCTTCGGAAGAGTCGTAGGTGGTATGGAAGTTGTATCTGCAATTGAGAGCGTCAAAACGGATGAGCTAGATCGACCATTGAGCGAAGTGAAAATCTTGAGCGTAGATGTAAGCTGAGAATAGTATTCATATTCACATTATCATAACAAAATAGACTATTTTACGTCTCATGAATCATACATTTGTAATGTTTACATCGAAAGGTGAATGAGCAACTCAACTCAATCCAAGACGATCCGTGTTCAGTTTATGGTGATTGCGATTCAAGAAACACTTCCACCATACGGCATCCAGGGTAATGGTGTTGCCATTGCTATCCTTGTCCAGATTCTTCCCAGCGAGCGTTTGGTTTGCCAACGTCAAGCCCTGCTCTCTGCTTACGCTAATTCCACTCTTCAGCCAACTATTGATGGTATCAACAACGAGATCATCTATATCATCTCGATTACCATTTTCGTGCGTAACATAATAACTCTTCCGATGAATTCTACCTCTGATAGATGATTCAGGCACATCAAAGTCGTGAATATCCAATTCTTTCTTGGTTTCTTCAATGATGCGTCGAATTGCACCATTGGCGAGCTTCTTGGGATTGGCATCTTTCTCCTTGAGATATCGCGCAACAACTTCATTCACTAGATGCTCCCTCCTCTTTTTGTCTTCACTAGAGAGCTTTCGAATCTCAATTACATGATCAGGGTTGCTCTTGCGATCTGGGAATTCTCTCCTGTAACGATACGTGATCCTATTCTTGCTGACAGCAAAGTCATCAGGAAATCCAAACTCTTGCTTCACGGTTTTGCTCAATTGTGCGAATGCTCCTGTATTCAACTTCTTTTGAGACTCCTTCATCGCACAATATCTTATGTATAATTCTTCATACATGTCCTTGATTCTCTTGACCTTTTCACCTTCTGTCGTTGCACCTACATCACTCCGTTTGGCCCATCTCTTCTTTATTTCATTGTACACAATCTTGTACGGTACATCAAAGTCATCTCTGTGCATGTCTCGTTTGGTTTCTTCAATAATTTTCTCTAGAGCTCTACTTGGTAAGTTTTCTCTCGATTCTTTGATTCTGTAATACCTTTCGGTCATTTCTGAGTACAGGGCTTCATCGGGCTCTTCGTATTTGACCTTGGTTTTTGTTTTTGACTTCTTTGATGTACGCTTTCGCTTTGCTGGTTTCTTCGGTGCATCAGTGGCAGCCGTGGTAGTAGTTGAAGTAGTGCCATCTCCTTTTGCAGCAGCTAAAGCTTCGGCTGCAGCTGCTTGTTCACGCTTTCGTTTTGCCTTTGCAGCAATCTTTGCTTCTTTATTTCGACGTGTAGCCTTGAGCTCCGCAATCTTTACGAAGTATTGTTTCATTTCCTCGTCAATCAAGGCGATACATCGGCCTAGCTTGTCGTTCCCTTCTCTTTCTAGTGCTACCTCGCTTTCATTGTTGGCACTTGCTTTAGTCTCATTCGATGATGTCTCTTTTGCTACCTCGCTTTCAATGTTCGTAGTTGCAGCTTCAGCATTATCACTGTCTTTCTCATCTGATGCCTCACTCTCAACATTGCCAGATGAAGCGCGGGTCATGCTATCCACAACCTTCTGAACAGTCAATCCAGAATAATCAGTCTGATATTTCTTCACAAGTTCCTCGATAATACTACCATCACTAACGGCAACCCGTTCCGCAGCACATGCCTTGGTGATACTCTTGATTAGAGTCTTCTCTGCAAGAAAGTTCTTGGCCGCGTTTTGAGAAATATCAATAGCCGATTTTACTTCAGTTGGTTGCATAGGTGCAAGGGTCCTGGATTGCTGCGAGATTGATTTTGGGGTCAATGCAGGGAGGGCACTGTCGGGATCTTCATAATGACTAATATTTGGTGCGCCGCGTAAATTCGTCTCGAGAGTGGATGTGATGCCCTGGAGGAGGGAAATTTCCTCAGCCGAGCGTTTGTTAGAGACTGACATTAAAGTGGAGAGAGATAGGGTTGAAGGCGAGAGGATTTGGTGGTGTAATGGTCGTTATTGTCGGCGGCCGGCGGTATAAATAACAACGGCAGTATTTTATGATTCAAATGCGTTGAGCGTTTGGGTAGCAAGCAGGTTTGGGTTCACATGCGTTGAGTTTGGAGGCTGATGGCGGCGGCTGACCTTCTCCCTTCTCCATTCATTTGTTCATTGCATTCTTCAGTTGGTTTGGTGTGTTGGTTATTGGTTCGTTGCGTGTGGAGGTCGATTACTATGTTAAGCAGAGCAGTCAAGAGCTAGCAAGCAGCCTCAAACTCATCACTCTATTGAATGCAAACGCATTTAAATCCCGAAGTCCTGTAATATTCGATATTTTTTGAGCTTCAAGTGTCAAGTGAAGTAGATACATCATGGAGTCATCTGCAATTAGTTGGCTAAGAATGTCATCCTCAAAAGAACAATGGAACAAGGCTCACGCCTCCAATAGTACTATCCCATCCAGTCTTTACACTGATGAGAATCCAGCAACCACCATCAAGGGTACTGGTTTCAAAAACAAGCGTATTGCACAGCGCACCATTGAACTAACGTCACAACCAGGAGTACGATACAAACAATATTGGACGATCCGAGCGATGCGAGAGCGTGCTGCTCATCATCCAAACAAATCGGTGGGCATTCGAGATGCAATAACAGTATTTGATGAATGGCTGGAGAATTATAAAGAGCCATCTGCCCAAGAAAAGCAGCTGCATAGGCAAGAATGGGAGAAGTTTCGACGACTGTGTCAATCAGATGCAAACAAGCATTCTTATGGCAAGGATCCAACGAAAGAGGAATTGAAGCGTGCACGTGATGACTTGCTCAATGGGCAGAAGCTGTTAATACAATTGTTATCCAACCAACGACAATCATCCTCTTGTAATGTACAATTTCCGCTGACATCGTTTGTTGCTCTTTTTGGTGGACCCGGGATGCATGGGTATGGCTCTCATGACATTGATGACGACCGAGGTATTTCAAATGTTAATTTAGACGGAGATGAGGGTATCGAAGAATTGATTGGGACAGCCAAGACGTCCAAGTTAATACTTGGTAAGGTTGACAAAGTTGAAGTGACATATAATCGATCAGACGAACTGGCAATGGCGACTATAATCAGGTCAAAGCAATCCAACACATTGAAGAAACTGTGGGCTAGATCAGCTGACACGACGTCTCAAGGTGGTAGCAAGAAACGACAAAGAATCGATAGCAAATCGAATGAGGAAGAAGATATTCGTCCAGAATGGACGTGCAGTACTTGTACTTTCGAGCATGTTGGCAGTAGTAAGAAAGATTTCCTTACCTGTGAGCTTTGCAACTCAACGAGGCTTGCAGAAGGTGCTACAACGAAGTAATAGTTCAAAGCGGACACAAAGAAGTCATAATCTTTTTATGGCTCATTCTAATCATTTAATTGTATGAAGAATGCATCTTATGCATTTGACCGTAATTAACACACCTTCGAATTAAGCTCATTCTACTCATTTAATTGTATGAAGAATGCATCTTATGCAGATGAAGCTACAGCACCGCTGTCCTTCCCTTCAGTCTCTTGCACTTTCGCTACATAACCAAGGGCACGCATTTTGGAAGTAAGAGCTTCCATCTCAACCTTGGCAACGAAACAATTGATACAGTTGGGCCGTCTCCACATGCTAAGGTACATCTTCTTCGCAACATCTTTCTCATACCCCTTCAATGCTACAACAAATGAACCAGGTGACAGCTCCTTAACACTATTCTGGAATGATTCACTGAAAGTGTCCAAATTAAGGAACCCATCATTGATACAAGCATAGAAATCGTCCATTTCAGCAGAGATGAGACGTTTGGTCATGTATGGAACAACGTATTGGATAGCCTCTTGGTTAACACGATACTTTGCGCTTTTCTCTTGGATGCTGCATCGTTCGAAGCCCTTCAATCCAGAATTAATGACAGTGACGCGATTCTGAATGCCATGATCGATAAGTTCCTCTTTGATAGATTTGGTGATAAAGTAAATAACTTTAGCATCACCAGTTGAGCGCACCATGAATTGATCCTTTGGGAAGGTGGGCGGGAGACCATATTGTTCACTAATGGCCTGGCCAGATGGAAGGATCGGAAGGAATAAAATCTTCAGCTCCAAGATCAGCGCGGTGTTTGTGTTGACCAACCTTTCCTGTAGGAGCTTTCTTCACGACGGGTTCTTCTGCTTTGCTCTTTTCTTCATTCTTCTTTTCATCCGCAGCAGAAGAATCTGTCATGACGGCATCTCCATCCCCGTCATTCTCTTTTGCAGGTTGTTCCTTCTTGTCTTCGGTGGCTTCCTCTTTCTTGCCCGTGTCTACCTCGACTCCTCCTCTAGATTCTCTAGCCATGGCTGCCATCCTTTCGGTTGCATCTTTAGATAATGGCTTCACCTTTTTGAATAATGTGACGAAGAACCCTCCAGTGTCCATGTCCTGAGGTAGACTCCTCAAGCATTTGTGTAACTCAAACCGCTCTGCTTCTTCTTCCGTCGGTGGAAAGCACGATGCCCGAACTCTGCGACGCCATTCATCCTCAACTTCTTCATACTTTTTGTACTCAACAAATCCCAACGATGTAGTCCGTTCACTAAGAGCATCCTCGTCCCAAGTTTCTGGAGGGACATATGGGATAGTATCGTAAGGAGATGGAAGTAAACTTTTCTTTCTCCTCCTCACCATTTTCATCAGTACTCCTCTCCTTGCGGTTCGGGGCATTCTCCTTTCGCCCTCTTCGCTTCCCATTCCTTCCTCTTTTGCTGCATCTTTTTGTTGTTTTTCTTCTGCCAGTCTTTCATCGCTTTGCGAGTTCGGTTCTTGCCTTCTCTCAATACCCTCCACGTGCTCCACCCAGGCCGAGCAACCAACCCCTCCATGCGTTCTCTTGGATCTTCTAGAACCAATGATCCGTCGGTTATGCGCAATAGTTCGGCTACAACACTTTCATTTTCCATGGGATTCATCGAACAGGTAGAATAAACCATGTAACCTCCAACATGTGTCAGCCGCGCACCACGAAGAGCAATAGACAGTTGCAGAGGATGAAGAGCCAACGAACCAAGCTGATTCCAATTCTTCCAGATCCCTGGATTTTTACGAACAGTACCATCTCCACTACAAGGAACATCACACAGCACGCGGTCAAACATTCCTTCCTTCTCTGTTCCTCTTACAGACTTGTCATCAAGAATGGGGAAATATTGACCATCGCACGATGTAACATAGACGGATGGACTGTTCATCCGCTTCAATTGATTGACAAGCATGTAGGCACGTTTGGGGTCAGCATCATTTGCTACAACATAGCCGTGAGGTTCTTTTTCTGTCTTGCTCGTAAAGCCGCCGACCACTTCCAACAATTGACATGTCTTACTTCCCGGCGCAGCGCACATATCTAGTACGCTCATCCCTTCTTTGGCGTTCAATACAACTGGTGGAATCATGCTGACAGTTTCTTGACGTGTGATGTGTCCGCAATCAGTGTGAATCTTTAGAAAAGAATGCAGAGGCTCCAACGATGCATTGCGTCGTAGTGTGCGCCGATCGACCGAGAGTTGAAAACCAAGAGTGACGTCGTTGTGAGAAATGAATGGGATAGGTTTGGCAGGTGCGAGGGTCCTCTTCACAAATTGAGCTTCGCTGCTGTTATTATCGCCATTCTCCGTCTTTTGTTCTTTATCACCTTCTTCCTTTGAAATCTCAACTCCTTGCTCAATACACGTCTTCTTCCCTCCAATGGCCTCACTCCTACGAGGAAGCTCAATCTCCACCTCCATTTCTTTTCCCACGTACTCCTGTAACTCTTCGAGGATTGTCTTCTGAACTGTTGGGTCTAATGATCTGTCAACACGAAAGGAAGCTGGAAGAGTTGCACGAAGTGTAGACATAAACAAGTCTCTCTCTGCATGTTTCTCTGCGTCTGTGGTGCATGGTACAAACGTTCCATTTTCATACCTTGTGTCGTGCAATCCAACTAGACTATAGTATGCTTCGAATTTTGGGTTAGATGTCTTCGCAGCAGCGTAATCTTTGCCATCTTTGTATCCAGCAGCGTTGGTCCTTTCTTTGCCCTCCTTCTCAGCTCCCTCTTCAGCCTTGCGCTTGCGGTTCCACTTCTTTCGGCCTCTGCCTCCGTTTTTGCCCATGTTTGACTGATTGATTTGAGAACAATACACCTTGCTCTGATATTAAGTAGAGCGAGGATATTATGTTCGACAGAATGGAGATTGAGTGGAGTGAGCGGTGAGCGCGCAGAAGAAGAGATTGATGGGGTGTGCGGACAGGCTAATGTCCATCAATGCGACTCTAAACGCGGTGAGACTGATACTGAGTCACGTAAATTCTCCCTACAAATTATGATCACAAATCCTGCATGCAATGTCTCCTTTCTCCTTAGTATTGGAGAGACCAATAAGTAGCCTACCTACATGACATAGTGCCTGAGCAGCTTCTCTCAGTCCCTTGTGATGTCATCATTGCATGCATCATGCATGAACGATATTATGCAAACACGGGGAAATGCTCATAATTCTTTTCATATCACTTTCACATCATAGCATAACGGCTTCATCACGTCCATCTTCAACTGACACTGCATACAACACAATGGCCAACAAATCAGAAATATCGTCGCTTATGCTATTGCTAAAGCTCATCCAGAATGAGGACTGGCAAAAACTGAATAGCATTTTCTTGCAACGTAACAAGTACCGATCACATGCAGCTTTAATCAACCAGTCATCAAGCTTTAATGGGATGACTCTCCTCCATGCTGTTTGTCGATTCAATCCTCCGTCCTCAGTGGTCGGAAGAATGATCAAGTTTTGTCCAGGAGACGCAAATGCTGTCGATTGTCTTGAAAGGACACCTCTTCACATCGCAGCCGGTACTGGAGCAAGTGTCAATGTCATCCAGGCTCTCTTGGAGGCCAACCCCAGTGCATGTCGAGCTCAGGATGCTGATGGAAGAACCCCTCTACACATGGCATGCGATCGAAACTGTGAGCTATTTGAGGGATCATTCAATAGCAATGATGCTCCAAGATACGATGTTGTAAACTGTCTCTTATCGGCATCCCCAAACTCTGTGATAATGGAAGATAACGACGAGATGACAGCAATTGAATATGCATTGTTATCATCAGGAGATTTAAAAGTTGTAAAGATGCTGCAACGAGCAAGTCAGAAAGTATTGCGAAAGAAACACGAAGAAGAAAAGACCACCAAGCATCAGCTTGTTGGGTTTGCTCCAAAAGACAAGGTGTTTACTGCTCGTTCAGCATAATATGTGTTTGTACTGAAAACATTGAAAAATAGGTAGAAGAAGTTCTTTGCGTAGGGTTAAAATAACTGCTTACCATCTCTGACTAGGAGCGAGTTCTGATGTATCAATGCTTACAACATTTGGACCATCTTCAGTCTCTGTGATCATCCCGTAAAAGTACGCTTTCTGTCCTCCTTTGTCACCAAGTGCTCCACCTGTTCCACTCTCGCTGATCATTTGTTTTATCTTCGTGTATCCTCCGTCATCCTCTTCTGCTGCATCTGGTGACGGTGGATGCAGAAACGTTGTTGACGTTCTATCTTTGTTGTAGAGGAGAATTGGTGTTAACATATCTTCCATTCCAGGAGGCAATTGTGCAACTTGGATCTTAAATATCTCCCTTCCATCTGAATTCCGATCAGATGAAGATGATGTTGTTGATTTCTTGCAAGAGTTAGACTTGCTTTTGTAGTTGTCATTGAAATTGACCAAAGCTTGATGTGGGCGCTTTCCACTCAACTCTGCCGGCACATCTAGAAAGAAATGTGTGTATTTTTTTAGTTCTTCCTTCTTTTCTAGTTGAATAGCTGCAACTAGAGCTTCAGCTTGACGCTTGCAATAATTTTCTGCAAGCGTTTTTACGGATCCATCTCCAACTGTGTAAAATTTCATTACGCCATCGTCAGGTATCTTTGGTTGAGTATCATCAGCCGACGATGATTTTTGTGTCGAAGACTTGTTCGCATTTTTCAATGCCTTTTTCCACACCTTCTTCACTTCATCCAACTTCACTTCTTTCAAAAATGCATAGGATTCATCTGCGTTTGCCATTGCCCCTGAAATCTCTTTGTGGACTTTTTTCATGCTCATTTCCGGATGAGCAAATTTGATCGCTCGCACAAGGTCTATCAAATCATCTGGGGTGTAGGTGCCATCTCCTGAATCTGAAGGAGGCGACGGCTTTTTGCTATCATCGGCGTCCATCCTTTCAGTAACACTGCAATCCTCTCCACGCTCACTCTCTCTCTACCTCATCAACTATGATGTACACTCCCTGCCTGCCTTTGGCCGCTTTGGCTTCGCTTTGTGTCATTCGCGTGACGTAGTAAATAACGTCATGATAAAAGAGAATGCGATTGTTGAAGGTCGAGTTGAAGCCCGATCTTTCACCAAAACACGCTGCCGCCGCCTGCCCCGACCAAAACTACCGACCGTGACACTCGCGCTGCTAATAATACAACTACCAATAGACTATCACCATGAAGGTTGCTGCTACACTCGTTGCCCTCGCTGGCGTTGCCAATGCATTTGCCCCTGCACAGAATGCGCACAAGGGAACTGCCTTGAGCGCAGTTGAAGACATGCCAGGATCTACCATGCCATTCAAGGCATTTGATCCTCTTGGCCTTGCCACCCTTGGGTCTGAAAGTACTCTTGCTTGGTTCCGTGCTGCCGAGCTTAAGCACTCTCGTGTTGCTATGCTTGCCACAACTGGATACCTCGTACAGGCTGCTGGTTTCCACTTCCCAGGAATGCTTTCATCGGATGTTAGCTTTGAGACTCTTTCGGCTATGAAACCTTTGGATGCTTGGGATGCTGTACCAGATCTTGGTGAGTAGATTACTAGTAGATCACACTCGTCTCGTTTGTAGTTGGTTGCATAAGTAGTTTGAATGTATCAAGCATCTAACAATGTTCATGTTGCATTCGTCCTTCGCTTGTAGGCAAGGCCCAGATCTACTTCACCATCTTTTTCGCAGAAGTCGTATCAGAAGCTAAGGGAACACACTACACTAAGGGAGGAGACTACCCCACTATTGTCTTCCCTAACGTTAACTTTGCATCCTCCGATCCTGAGAAATTGAAGGTTTCACAGAGCCGTGAGCTTAACAACGGACGTTTGGCCATGATTGCTATCATGTCCTTCGTTTCTGCTGCCAACATTGAGGGCAGTGTACCAGCTTTGATTGGAAACCCAATGTTCTAAGTTGTTGTTTTTGGTCAGAAACTCCATACGAACACAAACAAACCCCACACCTATATCTAATATTATATCAAGACAGATGAACTCCCAAAATGTTGTTGAGAGTTGTAACATTTAAGATGTTGTAAATTTGAAGGGAACCTTTGCATTCAAGGTGCTCAGATAGCTCGGATATGTAGGATTTCAGAGCTACCAAGATGGCGTAACACTTTGGAAACAAACAATGTACCACCCATCATGCGTTGATTTCTATCGATGCAAACAAACTCCGTTGCCTCGAGAAGGTTGAAAGGAGATAAAACTATTAAACACGCCCTTGAAAATCCAACTTCCTCATCTATGGTGTACAATAATATGTATTATCTATTCTTATGTTGCATTTGACAAAGGAATCTATTTTCTTATGTTGCATTTGACAAAGGACTGGACATGCGCTTGAACACATTCCAAGAAGCCTTCTTCATGACACTTGTCAAGTTTTTGCCGTAGTGTGTAATGGACCTCATCATCCATATTAGACGGCAGATCTTCTCCGAGGTCTAGTAGTCTTTCTTCTGAGGGTGGGAGGAAGAGATCAGTCCTTGGACGACAACAAGGAACTCCATATCCGCCTTCCAAAACACTGAGTATTCTGCCACTGCATGTCTTGTATGCCATTTGGCAAGCCACTTCGGTGACATGACCAAAGTCAGCTGCAGATAGCCCTCCCATTCCAAGCGGATCATTCTCATGTGCATCGAATCCAGCAGAAAGGATGATCAAGTCTGGGCTGAATTCCTCCACTCTTGGTGTTACTTGGCTGACGAGTGCTGATCCCATTGCACTTGCTGTCACCTTCATTCCAAGAGGAATGTTCAGAACTCCTTTGTGAGGAGAAGAGTCACCGCATCGCCCTGGGAAGATGCCTTCAGTCTTCCTGCCACCAAGTAAGTGACGGAAAGATTCATCTTCAGAGCCTTCATCCTCGTACCCATTGATGTGCGCTCCACCAGCGTGTATTGAAACATACAAATACTTCGGGTCATAAGTGGAGCACAGTATATCCTGAGTACCATTTCCATGGTGAACATCAAAATCAATCACACATACACGACGAAGACCAAGGCCGCCTTGCGATAACGGAGTGGTCGCATATATTGCCGCGCATGCTGCTGCATTGAAAAGGCAGAACCCATTACTGACTGCATTCATTGGACGAAGTTCAAGGCCAGCGTGATGTCCTGGAGGTCTGATAGCACAAAATGCATTGACACACTTGCCGGTAACCACCATGTCAACAGCCTTCAAGGACGCACCAATACCAACAACTGCAGCTGCATAGGATCCTCGGGATCCCATAGTGTCATCTCCTCCCTCACCGTCGCTGTCGTCTGTGAGGGGCACACCTTTTTGGTCTGGAGGAATGGATTGGATCTTGGTCTTGAGGCGCTTGATGTATGTCTTCTTGTGTGCTTTGGGAATAACAACGTTTTCTGCCATGTTATAATAGGTGTCTTCGACTTCATTGAGTAGCAGCACATTTGGACCTCTTCCTGCGCCTGCCCGTTTTGCGCCTTTAATGGCAGCTGGAAGCCTGACTGGTCGTTCAAAACTACCCAGTTGAGTAATGTGGCCGTTACAGCGAGAGTCTGTGATCACAGATGTCACCCCATTGCCAACTCCAGAAAAGGAAAGCTTGCTAACAGCTCGCTTGTAAATGCGTTCACATGCTTTTCGCCATTCGGTGACAATCGTCATTTTGGACACTCCCTGTGGTAATGTACTATATTCGATGCAGTCTTCACCGTGTCCCTTGATAAGCAAGCATTGGCACAACATTTTCTTCAATTCAATCATTTGTTTGTGCATCCCGTAACTTGGATATGCTGAACAAGTCTGCCGTAGCTTAGCTACGAGGTTAGTAATCAGTGTCCCTAGCTGACCAACTCCTTCCACGGAATAATCGTCCACAGATTCTCTCTGGATAAGACCCACCAAAAAATCACTGGCAAATTTGTTTATTGACCAAATTGCATCAGCGTCCCCGTTGCTTTCTTCTGGTGCTAGCTGTAGAGCACGTTTGACTGATTTTGCGGGAGTAAAATTGGCGTCTGGCGACGAAGGAAATGCCTCTGGGGTTAGGCAGGTGCTATTCCTGGGCTCCTGTGAAGGCTTTCCAAAGCATTCAGGAGGCGACAATGAATGCACTATAGCATCAATGTCGATGGCTGGCTCTTGGGTGTCTTCGTCATTCCCCAACGATGAAGCTGTAAGCTCTGATGGATGAGCAAGTTTGCTTAGGATGTACTCAAAAGGAAGCATCAGAACAACATCTGGAAATATGGGAGCCTTGACGGATAGAATGTGAGATTCGGTCAGTGACGCAGAGGCGAGCAACTGGTCTTCACTATCACGATTCTTAGACATGTGCTTCAAAGAATAAGTCTTTAGAGAAACAGCTAAGCGGTGACTATCCAAGTAACGAGCGAAAACACCCTTCGGCAACGCGAGGAATTTAAAGCCAGTTTCGAGTTTTTCTATAGATATTGAATTGTGTGTGTACTCCTGAATGTTGTCCTCAGACACTTCAATGGTGTCGTATTCGAACAATGGCCCTATTGGCATTGTTTTGCAGCGGGACATTCAAGAGTGAAGAATGAGATAAGTACATGAAGAATGGATCATTAAGCGCAAAATAGACTCATGCGACTTACCAACAGAATACGGATCTGTCGCATTAGTTATTTTGGATGCTTCTGCATCTTGTGCATTCCAAAAGGGAGCTAAAAAGATCACATGGATCTGATTTTTTGAAGAATTGCGTCGCTGTCAAGATAATTTGGGACACAGCGTTAGGAACATGCATCACTGAAGATTGAGCACAACGTTACTGAAATACAGACACTTACCACTTTTCCGTCAGTAGTGAGCTTTCCTTCGACAACATTTCTCACTCTCGCGGGCCACATTATTCCTTTACTTGCCCTATTGGTAGGCTTGGCGAGGATGATACCATTCTCAATTCCTGGCACGGTAAATTTAGCAGTTGCTGCAAAGCGAGTGCTGCCAGAATGTGTGTTACTGCGAGTTGTTTTTTGCCTCGACTTGTTTTCAAATTTCTTCAGACCCATCTGTAATTCTCCTGGTTCCATGTCAAACGTATCTAAATCTTCAAGAAACACCCCTTTCCAGAGACCTCCGTAGGTTTCGTCTGGAATGTAAGCTACGATTACAGCTTCGTGCTTTTGCCATATAACTCGTCTACCTATGTAAATAGCTCCACCCAAAGGTCCTTCTGGATTTTCTGTCTTCTTGATTGTCCATCCATCTTGCTTGAGGACGATGGGATCATAGTTCATCCGCGTAGCTGCCTTTATGATGATGTCAAGACGTTCCTCGGAAGATTGAGCGGGTCTTTGCAACGCATAGGCAAGAATCTTTTTGGCCATGGCTGGAGTTCCTTTCATGTGGTAGACATAACGAAATAGAAGCTCCAGACCTCTAAGATCTTTTTTGTCGCGAGCGTTTGATGCAACCCAATCACAGTAATCAATTCTAATGGGTTTGGCGGATGGTTGCGTATTCAGATAGTTTTTGTTTACAACAACCTCTTTACGGAAGAGATCCAAGTTACCAGCCCAGTCTCCCTTCCATCCGTCATCTTCGCCGTAGTTGTAATGATCTCCGATTTGGAGCGCAGCTTCTAGCTCCGCAAGATCACGAAAGGTGAGTGATTCTAGTGGTTCTACCTTGGGAATGATCATGTCTTCGAGTTTCATAACTCCCGAAAGAGCCGGATCAATAAGATCATAAGTGTAGTCCAAGTCGTCGTCGGATTGCGTATTTGCTGCTGCATCAGCATCCTTGTTTTCATCAATTGCAGAGGGTGATTTAGTTTCGTCTACGTCCATCGCATCTGATTTTTCTGAAGATGAAGTTGAAGGGTTCGCTTCATCGTCAGGAGTAGCATTGTCAGGAGTAGGCGCAGATTTGGGAGCCTCTTCTACATCCATTTGCTCGGATGGGCTGTCAGCAATTGCTGCAGCTTCGGGCTTCGTTGCAGCTGAAGTTTCAGACGTCTCGGGAGCGGGTCTGGGAAGTTTGGGAGGCTCGGGAGTTTCGCCCTGCGGCTTGCTTCTTTTTGCGGGATTGTCTGCATCCACTGGCGAATCGAGCTGTCTCTTCGTTTTGGTAGAAACATTAGATTTGTCTATTTCTTCATTTGACAAAGACGTGCTTGCCTCTGCTGCAACGGGATTGGGAGTAAGAGTTTCTTTGTCATTGGATTTCAATCCTTGGTCTTCATTGGATGTGCCCTGATCCTGACTTTGCTGTACTGCATCACCCTTGTCCAACTGCGTCGCTTCATTGCAGCTATTCGGAATCTCCCCCACTTCGTTTGAGTCGCCCTTGTCGTTCGGACGAGACGGCTCCTTGCTTGGAGGCTGATCTTGGTCGATTGACATTATCTGTGACTAACAATATCTAGGACTTCTAAGACGCCCTTCTGGGATACAGTTTGAGAGAATAGCAAGGAGTTGTGTTTGTTAGAGAAAAGCCCCGCTGAAAGTAAAGATTAACGAATGCATGGTGTAATCGTGCAACGAAAATGCTGAATAGGATAGATAAATACCGTCTCACCTTTATATCTATCTGGCCGATGGAGCTCAATGAAGGAAGCTCTCAGCCTGGACTTTTCTATCGACTATCGACACGCGAGATGATGGCGGTTTCAAAAAATATCGAATGAAAATTTTCGCAGAGCCGACGAGAGCAAACCGCAGAGACACGTGAGAGAATATGCGTATGCAGAAAAAGACAGTGGCGAAACACAAAAGAGGAGAATTGACGTCCAAATGAGCGTGAGACGAGGGACAGGGGGCGATCGAGGCGGAGCATCAGATTCAGATCATGATCGAAGATCTCTGCATCGCGATCGCAAGACCGAAAGTGATACCGCGCTCGCCCCCCTCGATTGACCTCTTTTTTAGTGGTCGAGTCAAATTGAAGATCCAAGGCAAAGAGGTGAGGTGCTCGACGCCGCTCCAGGGCGGTGCCAGATCACAAGCCATAGACAAGCAAATGAAACGAACTTACGCAAAATAAATTGCCTACGGATGCTGAATTTAATGCTGCGTTTTAAGGGCGGCTCTTCGTCGGGAAGATATGTGATGGTGTGGTCAGCGAGAACGCACACCTGCCGTCGATCTCCTCCAGAAAAAAATGAAAGTCTCTCTATCATCTGGACCTCTGGCAGCAGACATACTAATTCCTACATGGATTCTCTACATGAACTTTGAGCCTCTCTGATCTCTCTTTTTTTCCCCTCGAACTCAGATATGAAAGAAGTTGAGAGCTTGGAACAAGATAGAGGACTGGTCCAGCCACTCGTTTCATTCTTGAAACGTCCCACTGGAACCAGCTTGCGCAATTTTCCCAGCCGTCGACTTCACGGTGTAAGTGAACGACTGTTCAAGCGTGTCCACTCCACTCACAATCACTTCAAAAGGGATTGTGCGTGATCGGGAGAGAAACTTTCAGACACAGTGTGCAAAAGTAGATTCCTATTCATAATCCATATGTTCATGTAGCACAACATTTGCTTAAATCAAGCTGGTTTGACTCGGTAGGGCAGAGTCTAAGCTGAAAGTATAATTGACAGCCTAGAAAGACAGTCTTAGCTTTACTTAATATCAATACATAAATCACTTCTAATGTGAAGGCAACACCTAATTGTTCCATATAAATGGCATATGCGTCGCACGCAAGCACGCAACTCATCATCAATCTGATCTAGAGTCTGAGCTATTTGCTGCATTTGCTTTGGTTTTCGAGTAACCCACTATAACGCCTCTTTTCTTCGAGCTTTGCACGTAACTCTTGTAGTAACATCGAATTCGATCCCTGACAGCAACAAAGTTGAAGCAAGATTCGTCAAAGACGTAATTGTGTCGAGCTGCAATCTCAAGCAAACCTTCAGTGAGGCGGTTGTTGAAGTGCTTTTGCTCAGCAGTGTAGTTCAGAGCCGAATGACGAAGGTATTCAGGTCGATTAGCGATGAGGAATTCCTCAAGCTGTGGCAAGTAAGGCAAGTTCGAAACAAAGTTAGTGAGCTTAATGACGATAATCACAGAATAGGATAAACACTAGAGACACGCTCTTACCTCAGGATAATTTCTCCAAGAGAACTTCTTCTTCAAAATTATGGGCTCCGAGTGGATCGACCGCCCCCCTTTGCGAAATTGATAATTTCCCATGTGAGGTGGAGGGTAATGAATCGTGGGAGATGCTGAAGCATAGTCATAAGGTTGATAAGGATCACCTCCTGAATGGTGCGGAGGTGGGTATCCCGGGTAAGGTGAGTCTGGGTGGTGACCTGGAGGAGGTCCTGGTCGTGGAGGACTATTACTTGACGGGTGCATCTCAGGACGAGGCGGAGGAGCTCCTGGAGAAGTCTCGCTACCGTGATGGTGACGACTTGGGGAGCTTTCATCAACACTGACTGTGAAAGATCTCTTATACTCTATCGATGGAGGAGGGTAGTAACTTGGGTAACCTGGAGGCGGAGGTCCTGGGTACGAGTGAACATAAGGAGGAGGCCCTGGGTGTGGATGTCCACTCTTCTTGGGGTCGCTCTCATCGGTGGGTACGACGTGTGATGACTTTACTGGTGAAGAGAGTGGATGAAAGGGTGGTGCTCCGGAACGAGCAGCTTCTGCTGCTTCGGTCGCAGTTTCTGGTGAGTGGTATTGTCCCCAGTACTCAGGAGTGGGTGGCATTGGAGTGGGCGGTGCATGCATACCATAATAGGCTGGAGGAGGCATACTTCCCGGTGTTGGTGGTGGAGGAGGGAGATGTTGATATGGATACGGATATCCACCATATGGACCACTGTGATGAGGAGGCAGAGAACCATGGGGAGGTGGAGGACCATGGGGAGGTGGAGGACCATGAGAAGGAGGATATGGATACCCTCCATAAGGTCCCGGGAAATGTGGCGGTGGTCTTGCATCTCTTGGGTCCTCCTTCTTCCCTTCATGAACAAGCTTTCCCCTTTTGCTTACATAGGGTTTGGGCAGGAGCGCAAAAGGCTTTACTCCATCGTTTGCTGAATTCACATTTGATCTTAACGGTGTGCCTGCAGTAGAAGAAGTTGAATTATCTGACTTCGGAGAAGCTTCATACTCATGCTTCTCTTGATCCTTCCCGTCTTCCTCTGCATACCTGTCTCCCTTTGGACTCCCTACGTCAGATAATGATGCTAAGATCATAGCATCGTTATAGTGTCGTTTTTTACCTCTTTGTCCAAGATCTTCTACATCTTCTTCCTTCACTGAAAAGGGACTATTTCCCCTGCTGCTCTGGGGTGAACTAGCTCCTCCCTTGATGCGATGCACAAGCTGAGGTTGCATGATACCCTTAATGCAGTTGGATTCGTCTTCGCTATCCGGATCGTCTCCTACGCGAAAACCTGCCGCTGTTGATACAGACACCAATGTGAGCTTTCGCTTGCCAATAGACTTGTTCTGAGGGAAAGCAGGTGGAGGACCAAATCCGTCTCCTGAGTCCATGCTGCTTCCCATTCCCAAGTTGAGATCTTTGACGGATGGCGTCACTTCCGCTGGAGTTTGATGAAAATCACTTTGAGACATAATGGACGGTGATGATACTCGATCAAGGTGTTGACCAAGGTGTTCACCTTCCATGTTATTCTTCTTCGTTCTGCAGACGAGAGCTGCTGCGTAATTGATGATTGGCTGTTGGCTGTGGAGGGGTTTTCGATAGTTCGCGCCTCTAGGCAAGTTCCTAAACCTTGCTGCTAATAGTAAAGAAGATGTATCGGAATAACCGCTATTATTTCAAACTAACAACGGTTGCAAGGATGTTTTCAGCCGTTCACGACCTTATTGTTACGGTGGATTTCTATCGGTTCGCCTTCGGATGTGTGTGTGGGCGTGTTCTCTTCTTGACTCTTGCGCTCTGTGTTGACACGACAAGAGTTGTGGAACTTTTTTGTGACCAAAAATTTTGAAGAAGAGCCTCTACGCTACGTAGGAAACAGTACATTCTAGACAGGTACCACTCTATTATTCCTCGGGGGTTCGCGTGGTGACAGGGGCCTCTCTGTTAAGTCCTTGCTCCTTCTTGCTTCAAAAGTTCAAAAGTATGAACGATTTTCAGCTATTCTCAGGCTACCCCAGCCTCACCAATATTGTCCAGTCAGCGCGGTGGGGGCATATGAGTAGAGGATTCAAAATGACCTTACGACTTCGCTATTTGTGACTCTTGTGGCTTGTTGCTTTTATTTTAAGATCTAAAGTAAGATGTGCCAAGTGTTCTACTGATCGAAGTAATTCAATCCCTTCTGGAATCTATAAGTGTCAACCTCAGCTTCCTTAGCTGCATTCCTCCATTCTTCTTTGAAATTGGATCCTGCTGGAGGCAAAGGCCTTCCAGCTACAACAGCAGCAATATCATCAGCAATATCATAAGGTTGATATTTGCGTGGGTAACGACGGATTGGCTTTCCAGTACGTCCATCCACCAAGAACTTTTCGAAGTTGGCTTGAATCTTTCCTAATCCAGCAGGAGTACGACAGCTTCCTTCGATCCATCTCCAGAATGGAACGGCACCAGATCCCAACAAGTTGACCTTATCGGTCAGGTATGTTCCAGGGCTGCTGCTACCGTAGCCATACTCAGATTCCATTTTGAGGCGAATTAGGGCTGAAGTATCGGGTTCATAGTAACCTTGGTCAGTTGGTGAAACAATAACTGCAAATTCACCATGCTTGCCAAACCTATTAGCCAAGGCAATCAACTCGGGAATGTTCTTCCTTGCAATTGGATCATCCTGTTTGATATTGACTACCAAAATTGCCTTTACTTTTTCACCCACGGTTCCACCAACATCTCCTGCGTCCGTCCAACCATCACCTGTATCCTTCACTCCTTCATCAGCAAATGTTTGGCCAATAATATCAGTTACTTTCGTTTCTTTTCCTTTCATGGGCAATGTAAAATCATAAATAGTACGAGGATCATCTTTTAGCTTTTTGGCAAGTGCCTGCTTGCGCTCTTCATCTGCAGCCTGCTTAGCAATTTCTGCTGCGTTCACTTCTTGAGAAACTTTTGCAGCGCGAGCAGCGATGCTTTCGAATGCTGTCGATGTTTGTCCCTCTTCTCCGTCTGCAGCCAAGGCGGGTAGAATGCCTGAAAAGATTACTGATGACGCTGATCCTGCAGCTGTAAGAAATGCTCGCCTGTCAGAGTTGTTCTTGTTGTTGCGTTCTTCTATATCTGATTGCACAGTATCGTAGGATGTTGCCAGTGACGTCTTCGTGGGGAATCGTTGGTGAGGTGTAGTAAATGCCTCTGCCGACGATGCTGCTGCAAAGAGTATAAGAGCGATGCTCCGTCTTGATTGAACCATAGTGTCGTCGTTATATATTGGAACAGTTTACTGTCGTCGTCCACACTTGTGATGCTACGCTTCTAATATGTCATCGCGATCTTCAATGGTATTGAACTCAATCCAGGCCAGGAGCACAAAGCCAATCAAAGCAACCTCCACGCGCACGAAAAAGCGAAGTGCTCGGAGGTTGCATTAACGTAGATAAAGACATTGTAGCGATAAGTTGGTATCATAAATAGAGGTATTAATCTGCCAGAAGCAATGCAGGAGCTTCAAGGATTCAAGCGGGACGCAAAGCGCACAAGAGCGAAGGTCGGCATGATGTACGGTGCATGTTCAAAGGGCGGGGGTCATAAATAATTCCGCATTGCCATAACATACCGCATTCAACCACACACCGTCTTTCCTGACCCCAACACCATGTCAATTGGAGGAACAATGCGTACTACCTCACCCAAACACATGGAAGATGTTGAGCTCGGCACATCATCCTCCGCCAAATCTGGAAATGCCAGAACACGCCCAATGATGAAAGTAAAAGATTCCGACATTGTGGAGTTACAACCGTTGGTGGAACCAAATTCCAGATCGTCCAAGAGTGACGGAGAATCCACTTCGTTTGCAAAGAATATTATTGCCATTACAATGTATAGTGGATGCAGCATTGGTATGGTGCTTGTAAATAAGAGTTTGGCGTCGAGGTGAGTTTTTTGACTCGGTACATCAGCTCAAAATCATTGCAATCATACAACTTACCTAATATCTTCTCATGCCTCTCAGCTACAACCACCTCATTGAAGGTGACCTCAATATCCTTCTAGTCGTCTTTCAAGCAGTCGCTGCCGTAATCTGTGTAGAATTCTCAAAGTTCATGGGATGGGTGGAGTACCCAAATTTTAATGCTCAGACGGCTCGACTTTGGGCTCCCGTCAACTTATTTTTTTGCGGTATGCTCTTTACGGGTATGGCAAGTATGCAGCACAACTCGGTCCCTATGGTTACCGTGTTTAAGAACATTACGAATATTATGACTACGATTGGAGACTGTATTCTTTACGGGGCGAGTGTTGAATTATTAGTCATGGCGGCATTTGGAATTATGCTATTGGGAGCAGTGTTTGCTGCTAGAAATGATGCCGATGTAACAACGACTGGACTATTTTGGATGCTTGGCAATTGCCTCTGTACTTCGGGGTATGTCTTGTATCTTAAATATGCCACCAAGACGGTGAAACTTTCGAAATTCGGGATGGTGTTTTATAACAATGTACTCTGTACGTGCTTTCTGTTGCCCGTGACAATGTTCAATGGTGAATTGTCCATGTTTTTGAGCACATCAGCGCTCCACACTGTGGATTATGCGGTGAAAAACTGGTTTGCAGGGTTTGTTGGCTTTTTCCTGAACTTCGCAAGTCTCAACTGCGTTGCGCAGACTGGGCCAACGACGTACGCCATGATTGGATCTTTGAATAAAATCCCGATAGCAATCTTTGGGTACTTGATCTTTGACAATGACATTTCCTCTGAAACTTGGAGATTCATTTGTGTCAGTCTGTGTGGGGGTATTTTATATACTGTGGCAAAGCTTCGTGCTTCCAAGAGAAAATCACGCAGCTAGACATTGGCTATGGGTGCTGTGATGGTGAAAAAGAATCGATTAGGATAGCTGTGCAGAGGACGCTATTATTGTTATTGTCCGTTTCTATTTCCAATTCTATTGTGCGTGAGGGTGAACTGAAACAACTTTTGATCAAAGCAGCAACCATGGAATGTAAACCGAGAAGGGAGTATGAGAACGTTCCATCTCAATATTTGGCAGGGGCATAAAAATTCAAAAGTATCATCAGTATGAATGCAGCTTTCTTAGTCTCGGCACTTCTTCTTCTTCTGTCTGACTTCCTCAGTCAACTAAAATCATCTTGCAAACAAGCTGATAATGATTCGTAAGAGCGCAGAAGCTTCGTCCAAATCATGAACATGATGTATGAAAAACCATAGCCTCAACTCCAAACCACTTTTCAGCAGTCCTTGCCATTTGTGTGGTGAAGAAAATTTATACCGAAAGGTTCTAAATATATCAACGTTACCAGCCAGTCTCATTCACGCGAAGAACAAATAAATCGCCATACATCTGTCAAGCACCACTAACTGCTACTGGCGGGAAATAATTGTCACTGTCGCGTCGTGACAGCTCACAATTTTCACACACAAATCACTAACAAAATTGTAATAGTCTAAATATGGCCATGTTGCCCGACGAAAATTCATAGATCATTTGAAAGATAGCATCCCAAACAGTATATGTACAATATCTGATGCGGAAGAGACTATAATTCGTCGAGATAGAGCACCTACCGACGAATTTGTGACCAATAACTGCTATTTCGAGCTATAATGACGCATGCCTACGGCAGATCTGCATGCCTGTACTGCTGCTGCTATGCGAGTATACTGCATATAACGTTGACCAGTGGTTCTATCGAAAGCTAATAGTCTGTACTATCGTATTATGGTCGACTATTTGTGTTAGGGGTCGACATGGAGGCACAGAACCTCCATGTAAGAGTGTAGAACTCGTGTTTTTTGTGTTTTGTTAGTGTTTTGTGTGGAGTTTCAGTGACAGTGACAATTTTTTCCTGTGAAAATTTTTTCCCGCCAGTAGACTGTCACTTCGAGCTCGTGCTGACGTGGCGACACTCAATCATCTGTCGGACATAAATAATATCTTTCAAAAAAAAGATTCAGCTCTTCTACACTCTCCACAAATAACTGCACACAGCATAATAGCACTTGCTGACTACATGAGAAGCTAGCAGCTCCAGATAAGTACAATGGCAGTGATCAAAAACGTCGGCAAGGCCGTGCTTGGTCTTGCGGTGCTCATCGGCTCCATCGGCAAATTTGCGCCTCACCTCTTCTTCGGTCTACCCTTCCCATTAAGTGTCATCCTCTGGGTGACAACTGGACACAGCATGCCCATGTACTTCATGCCTGACGCATGGAAGGAAGACGAGATTGACACCTGGATGAAAGATGGTGATCTTGTCGTCGCGACGGGCGTTAAAAGCGGAACTACATTTATGTTGTATTGCACTCATCAGATCAGGACCCGTGGAACTGATCTCAATGATGAACTCTTTCCCGATGTTTCACTTGCCACGCCATGGCCGGATCTTAGGCAATCTCGGGCAGGCACTTGGGCTAAACAGAAAGATCGTTATAATGATACCGTTGTTTCTGATGGACGCACTTTGAAGGATTACTGGGACAATCCGGCGTTCCCTTTCCGTATTTTCAAGTCTCACTATGCGCCACCGGAGCTACCCGTGAGAAAGAAGGGCGGCAAGAAGATCAAATATCTTGCCATGGTGAGGAATGGTATTGATGTTGCTGCGAGTATGACGAATTTTTATTCTGCTCATTCTGATAAATTCCGAAAGCTTTGGGGTGGTAAGTTGGAGATGCTAGCTTTCATCCGTTGTTTACTCAGATCATTTACTCACTTGTCTCTCTGTGTTCCTTGTCTAGGCTTTCCTCCTAATATTGGTGCCGAAGATCACGCAGCTGATGAGCCTCCTGCTGCAGTCAAAGACATGCTTCCATCCGGACCGATGGCGGAAGTATACTTTGGATATGTGAAGAAATGGTGGGAATATAGAAATGATCCCAATGTGCTCTTAATGCATTATACCGATGTGCGCAAGGATCTTAAGGGCCATGTGAAAAAGATTGCTGAATTTTTAGAGGTTGATCTTAATCGGAAGCAGCTAGATATCGTTACGAACCGTTGTAGCATTGAGCACATGAAGAAACTTCCTGACAAATTTGGTTACAAGTTGCCACTCAATCTTGACAAAGGCTTATGGGATAAGGAGAAAGACTCAATAATCGAACTTGGCGCGATGGTGAACACGGGTCAGGTTGGGAAGGGACAAGCTAAGTTTCACCCGAAGGTTGTGGAGCAATGGCAACGGGCTGAAGAGGATATGTTTGGACATAATCCTGAGTTGCTCAATTGGGCAAGGAACGGTGGCAAATATTAGATGAGCAGAGTTCACGAGCTCAATTTATTGAATGTTTTGAGTTTGGAAAAACTGTATAAAATCTATTAATCATATGAATGGTTGTTCCGCACATTGTTTTGTCTTTCTTTAGTTGCGGTTGGTAAGTACTTCTAATTACGTAACTAACACTACTGGAGTTATCATATCTCTACCTTCCTATCAAGCGTGCTGAGACAATGACAACCTTCTTCTCTAGAATTCCTCGTTCCCCAACTCTTAGTTTTTCCATCTCATCAACAACTAGTCTGCTGTGATTATCATTGATCTTACCAAAGCAGGGCTCGCCCTCGATAAACTGTTCTTCGCCTGTAACTGTATCCTTAACAAAGCGAGGTGAATGATGAGCCACATTTGATTGCAAATTGATGTAGAAATCTTGCCCAGCAGTAGGTCTTCCTGGGAACCCTACTGTGTACTTCTCGTGGGGGTATTCTTCGTTGTATTCAGCAAACATTACTTGCACAACCTTTCCTTCGGCAGCATCAGTTGAGCTGGTATTAGGGTCTGGCCTGGCCAACAAAACATGCCCAGCGTGAACATCAAACGTTTGCCCATCCCAAAGCTTCTGCTCAACTTGTTCCAAAAATGTTGACACGGCATGTGGCATGAGATCCAATGGCGCTAACTCTAACTTGATGAACTGAGGATTTTGAGATGTGGGTAATAAAAGTTGAAGTTCGACACGATAAGGTCCTTTGCCGAATCTGAAGGTGATATATAGAGACGATGTGTTCAGTTGAGCAAACAACACTGACATACAGGTATTTTTCATGAAAGGAAAGAAACAGAAAACGAACTTACTTTTCTATCACTTTATTGCGGCTCCATTCTTGAACTCCTTGGATCACATTGCTGAGACGAACTTCACTCAACCTTAGTTTTTCCGTTTTGCGTAACTTGTCCAGTTCTGTTTTGGTGACTAAATACTCTTCTCTCAGCTTCCTTGTGTGAGATGCAAGATCATCATTGACTTGCTTCATCTGTTCGTGCGTGTCTTTGTACTTGTTTAGCTCTGTTATTAGTGTACCGTAACTTTTTTGTAAGTGATCTCTTGAAGCTACTGAGAGTGTCAGTTCTGATCGAAGGGAAGATACATTATTGTTTTGTATTATGACTAATCCGACCATGAACAGAAATGGTATGATAAGGAAATTCTTGGTAGAGAAAAAGGTGCTGAGGTTGACTTCTGGATTTGTTGGCCGTGTTGTAGGTTTGTCGCAGCAGGCTTCAATGTCCTCGATAGGATGAAACTGAATTGTCTCAGGCAGTGATCCCTCCACTGCAATCTTCGTCGCAGCTTGTGTTGTGGGTGATTTACTGACAGAGACTCGACGAGAACTCATTGAACTTCTCAAATGCTGCAGAAATTTATCTTTGTTGCTTGTAATCGTCGGTGAATCACTTCTAGAGTCTGGTGTACCTTGTTCAAGTTGATCAATTGATTTCCTTAGAGCTGTTTTCTCTTCGGGATCAATAGAACTGATTGCAGACAGTCTCTTCATAAAGTTAATGTCTTCGTCTGCGGAGGAAAAACTGCTTGACTGGTTTTTTCTTACAGACAAGCGATCTGACTTCCGACGTAAAGATAACTTTCCCATCTGACTTTGTCTCCTTAAAAATTCAGCGTCGCCTGTGCCAATTGAAACGAATTTAGACTTCTGCCCATCTTCAGTGCTGACGCACTCTTCAAGCGAGGGGTCGCAGTTACCACCCTCGAGATCATCGTCACTTGCCTCGCTTGAGGAGAGTGAGATGCTTGCGATAAGATTGGGCAGCGGTTGGGATGCTTCTGCCAGATCCGTATCGATTGAGATGCCCATTCACCTAATATTGAAACGAAGTCAAAAAGTGCTGTCGACTCAGCTATGCGCGCAAACACTTCTGATTATGAAATGAATCTCCAGCAGAGAGAGACTGGAGCCTGGAAGAGGCTGTATAGTAGGGCTGTCGGCCGATCCATGCTCCTGCCATTGTTTCCAAATTGCCCACTTTGTGATGGGGAATGAATGAGGCCGATCTAAAGCAAGAAAACGGTAATGGAAAGTGTCACAATATTATTCTATTTGTTTGCCAGTAAAAGTCGTATCGGACACATTGATGTCTATTTTATTGGCGAGATGAGTCCGCCAATTTTGGCCAGTTTCAAGAAAGAGGTTCTTCTTATGTGATTCAACGCACCATCACCTATTTCCATCACAATGTTGTAGACACTAGCAAGCACAAGTTGAATAGACGCATTACAGCAGTACTTGTAGCTTGCTGAATTTTGATAACGAGCGTCATGTTGCAATTAGGTTCTTCTCTAACAAGCACAGCTGAACAGCGTGATGATATACCGACATCTTCTCATCTCGGATACAACTTAAGCGGAGATGGACGTGATGCACCTTTGCATGGAAATGCATCTGCAGGTTCGTTTCGAACTCTTGTACAATCTGCTAATGCTACTCTGCAAAAGAGTTGCACTACATTAGGATCATCAATCAATCAGAATATTCAGCAGTCGTCAAATATCTTAGGAAGCAAATTTTCAACGCTACGCAGCACGTCTTCATCTATGAATAGAAACCAAAATGACCCAGGCATCTTTGCAAGTCAGTCTGCTACGTCTTGGGGCTCAGTGAAAGAGAATGTTAGCACAGTGAGCACATTTACGGCGAAAAAAGGTAGCACAAGTAACACAAAATGCAAGAAATGGTTTGGTTGGACATAGGCAGGAAGAAGTTTCTTTCAATTACCAGTTGATGTCAGATGAATAATGCATGATATGATGAATGATGTGAAGTCGGTGTAAATAGAAGTAGGGTTAGGTAATTATTGTAGCTAAGGAAATTAAAATCTTTGCAAATAGTGGTTATTGCAAGTATAACTTGTCGGCTGTGTTTTTGCCAGTATTAGGTGTTTGCGTACACTCTCTTCTTTTGTGTGTTACAATAACATTTGGCATCTCTGTCTCAAGTGACCTTCAAAATATATTAGTAAGTACATAAAAGTAAGCAGATTTGAGGTATACGTTGAATGTCCTACTGTCAGGTCGGTTGGCTTAAGTAATTTACAATAATACGATCTTCAATGTGTTCGAGTTCTTTTGTCTCCGACTATCGCATCATCAATCCTGACATTATTATTGCATCTATCCATACAAGAGCATTTCACATTACATCCCTATCTGTCAATTCGTGCTGTACACAGCTGCAAGTCCAGGTCCATTTCCTTAGTAGAGAGACCATTGTTGGGTAGGAGCCATGGTAGGAACCAAAGCAAGAGCGTTATCATTCCGACTTGGGACTTGCTTTTGATGAGGAGCAATGTTTGAAGATTGGTTGTATGCAGATAGAATAGTGTTCGACACAGAGTGAAATGATTTCGGGCAGAACTCATCTTCGCTGAGACTGGAGCCACTGGAGGCAAGTGAAAGCGTGGCAATAGATGGTTGGTCGAACAAGTCGACAGGCTTTACATTCACTGTGGAAGGGATACTTTGTGTGGTGCTACTCTCTTCTACGTCCTTGCATGCTGCTCCTCTGTACGAGTATTCCTTTGAAGGCGTACGTGAAGAACTGCTGCCGCCAGCGCTGCTCGATCGTCCCAGCTGATAAATCTTGTAGAAACGGAAGAAGGTAATTCCATCCAGGAACAAGTCGAACTGTCTTTCAAAATTCTTTGCCTGATCTTTGAAGTTAGCGACGATTTTGAGCACATGTGGGCCTATACCCCATGTGAATTGGAACTTCGTGTTTCCACGAGGTCCTTTCGACATATGAATCGGTTTTCCATCCATATACAGCTCACGTTTCCCTGAAATATGAGACCAGACTAAGACAACCTCATGCTCCTCGCCACGGCAGTTGACTTCTGTCAAGCCCGATGCAATTGCCTCGGCGGATGAAAAGCCAAACTGGAAGGTGATGCGACGCTTGGAAGCAGTAATGTGCTTCCCCGCTCTTTTGGAGCGGTAGTTGATTTGGTAGGGAGGGTTACGACGGAGGTCGTAGCGGATCTGTTCCTGATTCATGGTGATAGAGATGTAAGTACACAGAAGACGCTTGATGCTTAACTTTATGGCAGGTTGGATGTCCCAAGTTCAAATCATTTTGTGTGCACTTCTTGCGTTGGTGTAGGTTCTCGTGAGAGACTCTTGCTCGAATGGGTTTTTCGGCGAGCCGCGCGGAGGTTTGAGCATTTTCATTTTGTGAGCCAAAGCGACACACATGGTGGTACTCAGGGCTTGGGAAATGTGTCTGAAAGTTGAAAGTGCGAAAATGGAAACCTTCATCGGAGACAAACACCTGGCCTGCACCCAGCACAGGGTGAAAGCAACTCTCGTTGACGCCCTCTCCTTGCACCCAGTCAAGCCACCATCACCACCACCACTCACTCCATACGAATGCTAGAGATTGCATAAGCTTTTGTTCTAAATTTCAATTCCCGCAGCTACGAAACGTAAAGATCATATAAAATATCGTCTAATTTACTCTAGTCATTACCATTACCGTCACGAATATGTTCAAATAAGAATCAGGTGGTAACTACTGACATATATATGTACTCTTCTCAGCATAGGAACATCTAGTAAGCTCTGGCATACGTGTATGCTTGCTGAGCATTGCCATTTGCATAGTATCCATAAGGTTGGTTTTGGAGAGGAGGAGCCTGCCCATAGGGTTGATGGTTTTGCGTAGGCACCTGCTGTTGCTGCTGCGCACTTGCCATTTGGCTCTTCATCTGTTGCTGTTCAGCAAGTGTTGGTTGCCTGCCAACAAGACCCCATGCAGCACCTGATGAAGCCTTGGTGTTGCTTGAAACCATTGATTGAGAAACTGGTTGGAAGGGCTTGCTATTGATATCATCAAGATTGACAATATTCCTCATCGACTTGGTGATGACATCGATTTGATCCTCACTGACAGGCACCAAAGCTCGAGAGTTGACGTCGCTCCGAGATTCATCTTGAAGGGGAAGTTGAGCTACGTTGCTCGTGTTGTTGTAGGCAGACATGATCAGGTTGGAATCAAAGGCTGGCTTGCCATTGACAGGAGAGTTGACGGGAGAGTTGACTGGAGAGAACTCGTCGTGAGAAAATGAGGACGCACTGGAAGTGATGGACAAAGTAGGCGCCGTCATGAGAGATGGTGTTTCGAACAGATCCATCATCTTGGTTTGAACTTCCACTGAAGGAGGGACATTCGACACCACATCGCGAGAAAAATCTTCTTCATCATCATACTCGCTCACATCATCTGCTCCAGCATATCCTGTTCCTCGGTAGGAATATTCCTTTGAAGGCCCGCGGGAATAGGTAGTATTCTTTTGCGGCTTCGGCAGTCCCTTGACGTGGTTGTTGCCCAACTGATAAATCTTGAAGAAGCGGAAGAAACTGATTCCGTCCAAGAGCAAGTCGAACTGCCTCAGATGGGATTGTTCGCCCATGGGTGGTGTGCCATTGGCAATAATTTTCAGAACGTGTGTGCCGATGCCCCATGTGTATTGGAACTTGGTGTTGCCGCGGGCGGCCTTTGATGCGTGGATTGGCTTTCCATCCATGAAGAGCTCACGTTTTCCAGACACGTGTGACCAGATCAATACAATCTCATGCTCTTCACCACGGCAGTTGGCTTCGGTCTCGCCTGACGCAATTGCTTCAGCGGAGGAAAAGCCGAACTGGAAGGTGATGCGACGCTTGGTAGCAGTTATGTGCTTACCCGCTCTTTTGGAGCGGTAGTTGATTTGGTAGGGCGGGTTACGCTGGAGGTCGTAGAGAGGAGCTAAGGCAGAAGGCATGGTAGCGGATGATTATAATGCAGTAGGAGGCCTGTCTATACGAGGAAGTGTTTGGAGTTGATTGGTTGAGCAATTTATGAGAGTGAAACTCCGTTCCAAGAGATGCCAAAACATGCTGACAAAACGACGAGTTTGACAGAAGGGCCCTCAGTTCCACTCGTGGCCGAAAATCGGAGTCTCAACAAGACTCATACCAAGGGTAAATAAATAGGGTATGTCACACAGAGTGTGACGCTTACCGTCTCGTGGTCAAACTCAAACTGTGACACGAGGCCATTTCTACGTATTCCTACGTTGTACCTAATACTGTCCACCGTTGTCCACCGAACACACACAATTTCCCTAAGTAACAGTGCCGATACGACGTTTGATTACCTATAGTTGAGTCTCGCTTGCTTCATCGTTTCCCGTCATTGAAAGCTCGAACTGATCATTCACCGCTCAAAGCAACGGCAACCATGGTCGACGTTGCCGCCGCTGAAATAGACCAAGTTAATAGCCGTAATATGGGACTATTGGTGGCTGATCGTTACTATGGATTATTATGGTTATGTTATCGTGCTTGGATCCAGTAGAAACGGTCATTGGGACGTTCAATGAGCCCTATTAAATGGCCGGCGCTCGCCGGACGTCACCGTCTAATATTGCCTCCATGCTGCCTTCCCTCGGCGGATTCGGCAGCGGCGAGAGCTTCAACATTAACATAATAATCCATAATAACGGTCAGCCACCGATCGGACGATAATACGGCTATTAACTTGGTCTATTTCAACGGCGGCAACGGTGATCATGGTTGCCGTGCCTTGAGCGGCGTGGTTGGTGCTGATCATCCTGTTGACCGGCACTGACTTTCGCATCTGAGTTTGACCACGAGACGGTAAATCCTCTTTATTTTTTTACTGGTTGTCGTCGCGGTGGAGATTTCCCGCCAAAATTTGAGTCATACCCTATTTATTTACCCTTGACTCATACGAGAATGAGAATCCTATCCAAGAAAGAAAAAGAAGAAAGGAACAACATTCTTTCTCTGGCGTCACATTCTTTTGCCAATATCGGTTCATTGCTTTTCTTGCTGCTTGATTTGAACTAACTTGCTCTTGCATGGCAACTGCATGCAGGACGTCGTTATCACAAGGCAGTCGTGGGCTCAAATACCTATATTGCTGCTGACCCAAGAGTAGCTTATGCATGGTCGACGTCGAGGGATATTCCTACCAAACAATGGCAGCTTCTTCACAAGTAACTTTTCCTGAGGATGACGAAGTAGGCAAGCTTGTGAGGACATTGAGATGGGAAGATACATTTTTCGATCAAGAGGAAGGATTGATCGCTGTCTTTGATTTCGATTATGAAAAGATTGCATCATTCACGAAAAAAACTACCTGCGTTTCTATGCTCTTTCCGCCTGTGCTGATTTTTGGTACATTATTTTATTGCCTCCCGTGTCTCTATCGGCTGCAGGTCGATTGGGATGTATACTCGCAGCATGTTGCTATAACTCGAGATGGGATCAAGTTCGTAAAGGATCGGCACAAGACGGGTTGCGGCCTAAACTGCACTGATGCGGGAAGGAGAAGTAAAACTGTGCCCTTTGACAAACTCACCGATTGTGATGTAACTGAACCCGCTGGTGCCACATGTTGCTGCATCGATAATGTACTCTCAGTGGTTACGGTGGACACAGCTTCTAGCGGTGGAGGAGGTGAAGGTCCATCTCATGAGTTGTCCCTCGCTGGTTTAAAGGAGCCGCAGAAGTTTAAGAAACTTGTCTGGGCTATGAAACGAGCTAGTGCACAGGGACATAATAATCAGTCCGCTCCAGCTCGACTGTCTTTTGCTCCGCCTGCACACTCTGCCATGGATAGAGGATTTAGTAATGAGGAAACAAATGCCATTCTACGTGATATTCGTAGCGAGCTCATTGAGCTCAATGCAAACTTTAAGAACATGGACAAGTAATGGTCACAGTCACGAGGTTTATGACCGGTCAAAGTTTAAGACCGCCTCGCCTCACAGTACTTCGACAAAATTTTGTCACATCATGTTGTGTCAGATTTCCTTTGGATAGAGAAAGTGAAAATAAAAACGTGTAACATAAGAGTGATAATATCAAGGATAAATGACGTTTTTAGTATAAGTTATTGTATCAACAATTTGGACATCCCCTGATGCTGCATCCAAACTCTTGGCTGAACTCTATAAAATGGTACCATGACGGTGCACACCAGAGCTGGAAGCATATTTCGATATTCAAAATATATCAGACTATTTACATCTCTCCAACAATTGGGATGGAGCCTCCGAGTTGCTCGTGCATCATAAGTCCAAGAATACCCATCATGGCGGCACGTCCGTTGTTAAGCTCGATGGCACGCTTCTGAAGCTTGGTCTCCTCATCGAAAGAGTCCCAGCCGAAGTCAATGTATCCGTTACGGAAGTCACCAACGAATTCGTTTCCAGTTCCTGGGATGTCCTTCATGACGAACAATTCAAGAAGACCAATGAAGCAGAAGATCTGAACAGTTCCCCTGTCAGGGACAGAGTCAGGCCCGAAGAGGGCAGCAAGTCCATTGGGGTAGGAGTCGAAGGAGTCACCGGCGTAGTCGATGTTTCCTCCAAGGTGGACACCAGCACGGGTGATGATGTTACCAAGGAAGGCAAGCTGGGAGATACGTCCGTGCTTGATCTCAACGTAACGAAGACGGTCGAAACGCTCTTGGTCGGCGTTGTCAAGGAGTCCAAGAGGATCGAAGAATCCAAGAGGAGGCTGAACACCAAGCTCGTTCTCGAAAGCGTTAAGAGCGGTGGTGGCCTTGCCGGTTTGGGCAGGAGCAAAGGCGGCGGCGGAGGCGACGGCGGCGGCAAAGATGACGGACTTCATTGTTGATTTGTTTCTGTAGAAAAAATTATGAGGATGTGAGCAAGTGGATCTGAAAGATTTGACTGCAACTTCCGGAAAACAAAACACACAGAAAGGTAATGGTTGTTCTCTCATCTAGTGCGTACCATCTCTGTTTGATTGCAATTAAATTTATGTGACGACACAGTTCAGACACAAGTGCGTTGTGATCTGAACAAATGCAAAGCGAAGATGATGATGCTCTGGAAGAGAAAAAGAGGACAGCGAGGATATGCCAGATACAAATAAAATAATGTAGAAAAGTATGCCAATTGATGCCATTCTCCTAATATATATAGAGCTGCTTGACTGGAAGAGCTGTTGCTGCAGGAAGATGGACAAGTAGTAAAGTTGGGTATCAGAATATAGATACATCTAATAGAAGATGATATGATAGAGTCAGCTGGTTGAGGATTGGAAGGTCTATTAGATTATAATAATTACGTATATACAACCCTTTCAATCTTCAAGACTGTTGCTGGTGTTTGACGAAGCTACTGTACACCATACATGAAGCTAGTGTTCAGGAGGTACTTGTATGAGCAGTCTTGCTTGGAGCTGAAAAGGAGCTCGTACAGATTGCGAACAGCTTTCTTTCTCTGCTAAGAAGTAGCAAATTTAAAGCTCTCCAACAATTGGAACGGATCCTCCGAGTTGCTCGTGAACCATAAGTCCAAGAATACCCATCATGGCGGCACGTCCGTTGTTGAGCTCAACAGCACGCTTCTGAAGCTTGGTCTCCTCATCGAAAGAGTCCCAGCCGAAGTCAATGTATCCGTTACGGAAGTCACCAACGAATTCACCGGGCTCGGCGCCGTTGGCGGAGTCCTTCATGACGAACAATTCAAGAAGACCAATGAAGAAAAGGATCTGTCCAGTTCCGGCTCCAGGGATGGAGTCAGGTCCTCCAATTGCAGCGAAACCGTTGGGGAAGGAGTCGAAGGAGTCACCGGCACCATCGATGGCTCCTGGGAGGTGGTATCCAGCGCGGGTGGTGATCTGTCCGAGGAAAGCAAGCTGGGAGATACGTCCGTGCTTGATCTCAACGTAACGAAGACGGTCGAAACGCTCTTGGTCGGCGTTGTCAAGCATGCCGAAAGGATCGTAGAATCCAAGAGGAGGCTGGGCACCAAGCTCGTTCTCGAAAGCGTTAAGAGCGGTGGTGGCCTTGCCGGTTTGGGCAGGGGCAAAGGCGGCGGCAGTGGCGACGGCGGAGGCAAAGATAACAGACTTCATGGTTGATTATTTGGATGGTATTTTGTGAGCATGGTGTGTCAAAGAAATCGACAGCAGGAAAGATCGGAGGTGGATCTTTGAGGCGCGCCATTGGGGTCCATGAAAGTACAGGCCGGCCCCATACAAGTGGCATCACTTCGCTAAATCTTCTGATGCTGACGCTTGCGGAACCGTTATTGAGGGTATCCATTTTATATTTTATAGGTTGAACCGTAAATCTTCCTGATCAAAGTTCAACAACACCACGTACGAAATGGAAGGCTCTGCCGGCATGCCGCCAACACACCCTACACGCACCCACTTGCCTCACAATCTCACTCTCTAGTATCTCTATTTCCACCATGAAGTCCGTCATCTTTGCCGCCGCTATCGCCTCCGCCGCCGCCTTTGCCCCCGCTCAGGTTGGCAAGACCACCACCTCCCTTAACGCTTTCGAGAGCGAGCTCGGTGCCCAAGCTCCTCTTGGATTCTGGGATCCCCTTGGCTTCCTTGACCGTGCCGACCAAGAGACTTTCGACCGTCTTCGTTACGTCGAGCTCAAGCACGGACGTGTTTCCCAACTTGCCTTCGTTGGAAACCTCATCACCCGTGCTGGGTACCACCTTCCCGGAAACATCACCCCTGACAGCACCTTCGACTCCTACCCCAATGGTCTTGCCGCTATCAACGGACCTGATGCTATCCCAACCCCTGCTCTTATCCAGACTCTTGCCTTCATCGGCTTCCTTGAGCTTAAGGTTATGACCGATGTTACCGGAGAGGCACAATTCCAGGGAGACTTCCGTAATGGTTTCGACTTCGGCTGGGACAAGCAAACCCCAGAGTGGCAAGATAAGAAGCGTGCTGTCGAGCTTAACCAAGGCCGTGCCGCTATGATGGGAATTCTTGGACTTATGGTTCACGAGCAACTCGGAGGCTCCATCCCAATTGTTGGAGAGATGTAAATTTTCTATTTAGGACTTACATGAATATACTTTCTCTGAAACCAAGTCTTTGATGGCTGAACTCAAAGATTGAAGGACCATCTTCACTGTCGCTATGAGATTGAAGAAGCTTGTCCTAACAACTGACGGCTATGCAATATAATTGCAAGGATTCTTCATGATATCCAAATAATAGACTCTCTCAAGACCCACCAATAGAGGCACTAGTGAGGGGACCTAATGTACCTTAAGTACTAATTCTGAATTAGCTTTCAAGTGTGTTCTTAATCTAAATTGTATTATTCTGTGTTGTTGCAGGTAGTGGTTGTCGAGCCACTACTGGCTACTTGGTGGGCAACCGATGCGCTGGGATGAAGTAGTATCAACTGAATCCGAATCCACTCGAGGATGTGCTCTCAGAGTTTTAAGATTATGTATCAATCCATAGCATGTCTAGCAAGCTATGATTAGCGCATGATTTTTCGATTGCACTCTGAAAAAACAGAGAAGTACAAGCAAAGGATGTGAGAATGAAAAGAATCTTCCCGATATCTTTTGACACAAAGCTCATTAGTATTGGATCCAACCTCTAGTCAGCTAGCTGTTAGTTTCTGTTGCGCCTAAGGCTATTCCTATTGTTATTGTTACATAGCCCGAAACATGTCCCTTTTAGTATCGTAGATATCTAATCTGATTAACTTTGTATTTATTTTTACATAGCCCGAAACAAGAGCAAGGCAGCTATCGTAGCTGCATTTCGCAGGTGTGGTATTGTCTACTTAGGAGATTTAGAGTGCATTTTTTTTACCTGATTTATTGCACTTGCTCTCTCTGCATCTCAAAGCAAACTACAAGCTCAGGCTGAAAAGCAGCGTCGGAAGAACTGCAGCGAATAGTCCTGGTTTGGAGAAGAAGATCCTATTCATGCATATTATGTACACAATCTTTCTCTCCCGAGCATCTCAAATTGCCAATCTAAACCAGGACTTCTTTTTTATAAAGGACTGAGCCGTGGACTGAGTTATGTTTTAATTTTAGTTTAGACGAAAGAGAGCGAGTAGTTGCCTAGTGTGAAAGACTACTAGAAAGTAACAGCAGAAAGTTTTCAATATTGATAACTACCTGAATTTTCATGCACAGGAACAAAGGTGTCACAAGCTCATACTTATTTTAGCAAGTGGCCTTGTTTCTAAGTAGTATTGTAAGCTATCCACATACAAGGAGAAAATATGGGGCGGGAGGTTAGACAGTTTTTACCGTGATATGCCCCGCCTCCCCATCTATCAACGAAAAGACCCGTTTCCAAGAACGCCCTACAAGTTTGCGGTAAGATCATATCAGCCCCTGCCCGGCCCCCTTCAAAAAAGAAGAAAGTGCTCAGCTCAGTAGCCAAAAATTGAAACGCTGGGTTCACGGTCACGGTTCCCATGCTTCAAAAACAGTGAGCGAGGTTGGTAAAGTATTATCATCATTATTGACATTTGTGTTGGTCGTTGGGCATCCAGATACGCTGGCCTAACCGTCTCCTCAGCAGTCTTTATTAACCTATTTGTTGATTGTGTAGCATCTGTTTATCATGAAAGAATCTACACCGCCACCGCTTCCCCAGTCTCTGTCCTCCCGGCTGCAATCCTCCATGAATCCGTTGACGGGGCAGTGCAAATTCCATCCGAAAGTGCAGCTATGTGAACTAGTACAGAATAACACTCGCTGGGTTGTTCGACGGAAAATATGCTACAAGTGCGGCAGCCGTCCTAAGGGGGCAGGCACGCATCACATGCCTGGAAGATGTGTGTCACATGTGAGTAGGGAATCGAAGCTTATTGCTGAGAAGACCGAGACGTCGGAGCGGGGGAGGCAACTTAGGCGCTCCAGTTCTTTGGCTCGTAGTAGTTCGCGTACTTCGTTGAGGAGCTCTAGCCAGGCACCTGCTGATGGTGCTAGAGGGAGGGGACTTTCTCGCAGTTCCAGTGAGAGGAAATCCAGCCAGGCACCTGCTGATGGTGCTAGAGGAAGGGGGCGCAGCGTAAGTGCCACCCGAAAGACTCGGAGTCGAAGTGCGAGTGTAGGAGCTTCGGGTAGTGAAAGATTAAATTCATCCTCTAGAAATGTTGTTCAAAGGAGGAGCACCAGTCGGGAAAGAGTTGCACGGTCCGGTGAGGGTGATGATGAGAAAAAGAAAGAGGACGATAAAGTCAAGCGCAGTAACCATCGACACAGCAAGAGCATGACTGCGATAGAAAGTAATACAAGGGTTAAAAGCAGCAGCAACAAAACAGAAGCTACTGATAATTCCAAGGAAAATAAGACTTCCTACCGCGAGCGTGCATTGGAATTCACGCAAAAGGCAATGGAAGCTTCAGAAGACAAGGGACATTCTCAGGCGATTGTACCCAGAGTGAAAACTGAACCTGATCATCTCGATGATACTGACGATTATGACGAATCAGATCCTATCATCATGATACCAAACATTCACCTTGATGATACCTCCCTACCTCCACCACCGCCGCGCACATCTGAGGAGAGACAAATCTATGAATACCGTCAGGAATTGCGAAGAAAACACATCCGCCAACAACGTAGGGAGCTTAGTAAGAGCAAGAGCAAGTTGAATGTAGACGTTGCCGAGCAACAGAGTGAACAAAATAAACCAAGCAGCACACGACGTCATTCTACTTCGAAAAGTACGGGTATTGAAGATAATGCTGCTGCTCCTTCAACTTCAACAGAGTTGAGGAAAAGTCGACAGTATCGGGATGGTGGTAGGCAATCCGCATCAAAACCACGTAAGCGTCCTGATTCACCTACTCCAGTGCCTGCTTCGCCAGTCAATCCACCGTTGGCTGTCTTGTCGGCGTTGGAAACTACCCCAGTGTCTGCTTCGCCAGTCCATCCATCGTTGGCTGTCTTGACGGCGTTGGAAAATCATCGTCAAAAGGTTGAAAACGAGGAACCGGGGGCCAATCAAGTTACCGTTGCCGACAAGCAACGACAGAATCGTAGAAGAACGAGCCATGACCGAAAGGAAAAGGTGGTAAAAATTCATGATTCGGCAGAAGTGGTCACCGATGACGGAGATCATGTCGATGAAGATGCTGAATCAGAGACCAGTTCCATCTCTTCTGCATCAGCAAAACTTTATCAAATGCAACCGGAGTCCACGAACGAGTTACGTTCTCGACACCCAGAATTGAAGGGAGTGGTTTCAGATCCACCTCAATTTCCTCCCGTGAATGTAACCGTTGATCGATCGAGGTCGCGATCCAGGTCGAGGCTTAGGATGAGAGTTGGTACAGATCCAATTGATGCGCCAGAGGAGAGAGAGATGCAACTGGTGGTACACAAATCAAGCAGTCGTCGATTGTCTGCGGCTCATAGGAATGCGTCAGCAGTCAACAGACGTCCGAGTAAGATAGAGGTTGAGAAGAAGAGCTCTCGAGAACAAGATGCTACGTCAAGTAACAACAAAGAAGTTGTGAAACGCTCTTCGGAGAGGCGGCTGTTGAAGACAAGTACTCCTCGCCGTTCTAATCCCCCCCAGAAGTCGCCCGTAACATCTGGTGATCGATCATCAAAGCGGACTTCCCGCAGCTATTCCGGTCGTGTTCGGGGTGCGGAAGGTAATGATTTGTCTGGGAAAAGGGCAACCAAGTCAGCTGAAAGATCTCCATCTGTTGCCAAAAGTAGCCCAGCGCTTCTAGAGGGAAAGCAAAGACGATGCAAGTCAGCTGCGACTTCGAGAAGCGGGCGATCACCTCATACCAGCGTTACACAGCCAGAATCTTTGTCATCAGAAGAACTTTTACAGAGGAGCAGTGGTAAGGAGGAACCAGTTGTGATCTGCAAAAAAACTGCGAAGAGACACAGCCGCAAGGAAGAACAATCAAGTGAAGGTGTCAAGCCAATGACTGCCATTCGTATCTCTGAAGATGAAAAGTCTCATGCCTCAAGCATTAGTGCCGGTTCAAGGTCTACGATAGAGGAGAGTTCCGATCGTAAAGGTGAGGATAAGATACCATCAGACGCAAGGGCAAAGGCTACCAGTGTATTGAAAGATGTCAAGGGGAGCGCAAAGAATTTTGCAGTGAAGGGTAAGAGTGCCTTCGGTGGATTGAAGGGCACGTCAAAAAAGTGGCAGAGTGCCTTATTCGTGTGAGGAGATGCCGTTTATATTCGTAAGATCTTGAAGACGATCATCAATATGAGTTGTTCGCAGAAGAGACAATCTTAAACAGAAACAGGTGATGCATCACTTCGAGTCAGATACTTCTTTGTGCAGTTTCAGTTAAACTTTTTAATTTATTTAGGTAAAAAAATATTGACTCTAGACTAAGTACATAGAAACAAAACTGCAAAGTGAATCAGATTAGATATCTAATCCGATGAACTTTCTACATATTCACAAAACATTCTGTGCTTATTCGCCATTATTTCATACTGAAGGCAACATCTGCTCGCGTTCTTGCCTGGAGTGATGACTTTTCACTAATAATTGCTGATTGCGCAGCTAAGCGATCTGGGTCATTCCGGCTTGAAGTCCGCTGTTTCTCTTGTTCCTGGAGAACATTTTGAGAATGTAGTTTCCTTATCTTGGAAGTCTTCTTTGGTACTTTGTGGAGCACAAGGTGCTCAATCCCTACAATCTCGTGGCCTTCCAAGCCGCATTGAGCAAGGGTTGGGGGTACGTCCGAATCACTTGCTTCCATTCCTACACGAAGCACCCTTCTGATGCGTGCAGCTTCCTGGACAGTATCACGCCTCGAAATGAAAGTGCGTTCAGAACTTGTGTAGAACAATTCATTCGCTGGAGTCATCGCCTTCTCATATGAATATAAGGAGGAAAACTCAGAGAAGCTGACTGCGCGTTGGTGAGCAGGTGAGGTAGGCCAGTCTTCTATCATCTCACCAGGACGGTGCTCGACCAGAGATGATGCTCGAGGTCTCCTCTTCAACGGCTCACAAACTTCCATACTTGGAGGGTAGTTTCTACTAAACACTGTTGGCCCGCTCTTGTAGTTGTTCATGGTGGTGTGGTAATGTATTCGCTTCTCGGTGATTCGGTTCAGTTTTTTATGGACGAACACTGATTTGGAGACTGCACAGAACGCTTCTTTTGCTTTGCTTGTTCGTGAACAATGTTGAAGAATGGGTGAAGTTACTGTCGCATTAACTCCATCTGGGATCTCCAAGCAATGCATCGAAGTACCCGTAAAATGCAAGCATGCAGTACTTAAGAAGAAGTAATGTTTTAAGTTCTATTGAAATTTTTGCTGAATTTACTTTCATGCATGCAGCGCTTCTAAGAAGTCATTTTCGTTCATAAGAAGTCATTTTCGATTATGCGAATCCGGTACCTGCCAAAAACGGGCCTATGCGGCCTGACCGTCATTCAGGGTTAACCTTAGAGAGGAATAGCTGGGCTGGAACTCTAAACTGGGAGTTCGTTCAGATCAGGGCTTATCTACTCCGAAAAAACGTAGGTACCTACGTATTGGGTAATACCCATCCGTATTTTCGACTGGGTACGTATTACATGGTTACGTACCCATTACCTAGGTGACCCCGTTAGGTGCGAGTTAGGTCCTTGAATGGGTACTTTTCTGAAGAATTTCGGCTATTTCAGGGGTAAATTTCAAATTTCGCTATTTTACGGGTATTTCGAGCTCTTTTGTACCTGATTAGGAGTACCCAGAAGGTAGTTACCCTTAGGTACGTACGTATCAGGTAAGTACCCATATAGAAATCGAGCAGGTACGTACGCAATAGTTACACCCAATACCCAAAAAATACCTGATACCTAGGTATTTTTTCGGTGGGTACGGAGTGGGTATACTTACAGCCCTGGTTCAGATGCTTGCTTGGTGCTGCGCGGCGGGGCGCGCGGGCTGTGTTTCATCATCACCGTCGCGTCGGTCCGGTCCATCCATTCTTTTTGTTGACGGCAGAGCCAACGATGTTGTCAGCCGCACCTAGTCATCGTCCCCCCCCCCCCCCCCCGCGACACCGATATTGTTCTTGGAAGAGGGTTGGCCATCGCCAGCCGGCCTGGTAACAAGTGGCTCTGTGAATTTGCTGAGGAACACAAAGATGAATATCTACAAATCAAAAGGACGAACAAGAAGGAGATGACTCGATACGTTGATAGTCTTGTGGACGAAATATACAGATGTGATAGATATTTTTATAGGATTGAATGATTGTAGCATAAGTATGACCTGCCAGTGACAATGAAGAAACACCATAACATCACGACGCCGATGAGTAATGACATCTTGCATCCATGATTCATCTTCTCGCGATGGAAGCATACCAGAGAGGTGGAGGCAAACTGTTAGAACCATCACTTCACAGATCGACTTTTTGTATCGAGCAATATCGTACTGCGTAAGTAACATGTGAGCACCTGGGTTCTTTACATGCGATCGGTGGCAAGTACTCTTGCTTCTGCATATTATTCTCAGCAAGCTACAGGGTTAGTATGCAAAAAGATGTGCCATCATCATTATCTGCTATGTTAGGACAACCGATCATTTATTCTTGGATGGAAGCTTCTACGGGAGATGCTACTTTGTACATAACGGCAAAGGTGAGGCAATACCATGATCCTTCATTTTAAAATCATAGAGCATGCGTTGCAATCCCCCCCGTGTGGTTGCATTCAAGGGCCGAGAGGCTCATGATGTGCGTGTATCAGTACCGCCGGTTGCAAATCGTATGCGATAAAAACTTTCTCTTTTGCACAACGATCATTTCCTTGATTCGATGAAGTTGCCGTTGTTATATTAGAGGACAATACGACAACAAAATCTGACAATCTTCATTGAACTAGATATCGAATATAGATAGCTCACTACTTGATCAATCCTTATTCTATCAATCCGTAGATATGTAATCAGATTTATAATGCGCGGATAACTTCTCCGTCTTTCATTAACGTGAAGCGACATATGATCTTGGAAGGAGAATCATTGTGAGTACTTCTCCACGTATACATAAACGTAGCCTAACGTATGCCATACATAGCAGAAGAAAATGTGGCAGAGGAAATAATGGTCTGAGCAAGAATCCTGCAGAACAATGTTCCAAAAGATCCAAGTCTTATCCAGTTCGACAAATGAATGAAATTATTGTTTAGTCCGTCCAAGTCTTCATTTGTAGGGAGATGGACATATCTCGTGGGTTTTGTTTTTGTAGGTAATGCTAGTGTTAGAAAAAGAGCTCTTTATATTATAACTGTACAAGCCATACTAAGAACCCGCCCTGTATGTACATTACGAAAGTATTATTTCTGGTTGCTTACCGGCAATCCGACGTGACCTCCTCAAAGTCTTTGGCGACATTGCAATTTCACTCAACAAGACACCACCTCTTTCTCCTCTCTTGATGATAGATTCGTCGTTCTTTTTGAAAGGATAGTATTCTCCCCAACGTCGATTCAAGAAATTTTCGAACCAACACACAGCAATCAAATTAATTGGGAAGCAATGCCAGCAATTATGCCAAAAGATAAAACCGTCAGTATCAAGAGCTGATTGTGCATGCTGACTGTTCAAGAAAGATACAACTGCAGCAGCTGTGCATGCGAGGTACGACACATATATAACCGTTCGGGTGAAGCGATAAATGCAAATGAGCTCACTTAATTGAAATGCCATGTTTGTGCAGGCAAGCCATCGATCCACCACATGCCAAAGTGACACATTTGACATGTGCATGTAATCCGCAAAAAAGCTACAGGGTCCCTGTATGAGTATCAAAATCCAAGCAAAAGTTCGATATGGAAACCAATGCCGTTGATAATTTCCATTGACATAACCCCCACCTTTTTTTGTCCACGATGGCGTCCAATAAAGCTTCATTATCCCGCCCAGGGTAAAGCTGAAGCACAGTGCCCCAAAGAACCACGGTAGATGCAGTGGAGGGACAGGTAGGCCTAGCTCAGGATGCATGTATGGCGTTGTAATCGGTGCAGTAAGTTGTTGTCGACTGTCCATTGCTGCGAAATTAGCGTGGTAGTACACGCCGGGAGGAATAATGGTGCTTGTCACATTGTTGACATATGAAAGCTTTTCATCCATATCATAAACATTTTTGTGCATTATTATGCTCCTGTTTTGAAGATAATTGTAGTGATGATGATGATGATGCAAACTGCTAACTTCTTTTGCATACACAAATGCGTGTCGGCGATGATGTGCTACAGGATTCGACGAAAGTTGTGGCTGTTGTCTCATGATTACATTCGATCCCGATTCTTTTGGCGACTGACTGTCCATGTCAGGCTCATCGTAGAGATAAGTATATCCAGCATATGCCTCGTCGGGAATGTAAAAGATTGTCTTTGACTTGACTAACCAACCAGCTGCAATACATTCCACCGCTGAGAAAGCGGATTGTTTATCGAAGCATTCGTTGAGATGCATTTTTCTTTTTAGAAGTACCAACAATGCCAATGCTGTTACCCAAAATCTATTGCAAATAATAATTGGACTTCGTGTGTTTTAAGAGCGCTGCCCCTGATGCTACTGTGTATCTGTAATTGTGTCTCCATTCACTACTGCTGTAACCGACAGAGCACCTGCCGTTGGTGGGATGGGGGGTTTGACAAGACGAAGATTCGTGGAAGAATTAAAAATAAAAATGATAAGATTTTGGTTCGGCGCTCTTGTTATCTAGTTCTTGTGCTTTGGTTGGCTTGTGGGTTCGCGGATGGAGATTTCCGAGCGAGTGCGAACGAACACAAGAAAATCGAATCTGTGTCCAATGCATGGTATCCGTTGGAAATATAGGGACAGAAGAGGACAGATGAGCATCTCTGCAAGCTGTTACTTCTTTTCCATGATGCATTGCATGCATATGCAGCAGTAACAAACGAGCTAGAGCTACAATAAAATAGAGAGATGATACTCCTACAGCGGAAGATGCAGAGATAGATACAATACATGTAGGGAATTTTCCAAAGAAGAATAATAGGAGTAAATTACATAATCTTCTTGGACTCTTCTTTGGTGAGAGACGTTGAAATAGTAACATAGTTTTCTAAAGTTTCCTAAATTCTGTTATCTGTCTATACAATACGTAATATTACATGAGGTCCTACTTTCTTTCAGAAGCTTTTCTCTGAAAGGAGGTAAACAGCGGCTCACTTCCTTTCTTGGACAGAGACCATGAAAGGGGACGTGCAGAACCCGACAACCATTCTGGCTGCTCACGTTCACTCGCAGTGTCCTCTCCTACACCACGAGACTTGTAGTAACTCTCAGAAGATGTTTCTGCAAGCTCACTAATTAACAAATCTTTGCAATCGTAGCTATGACTTGATGACATCTCTGGTGGGTCGAGGTAATCCGTAGATGAGTCTTCATCGATAGTCTTTGCACGTGCGATGGAAGGATGAGCTCCAACGAAGAAGGGAGACAATCCTTCATCATCCTCTTCTACACCCTTGAAGTGCACAGAATATGGAGTCTCTGGGAGCTGCCGTTGCTCTCTAAAGACATTTGTTCGATGCATGAGCAACAGCTCTTCCACCTCTTCATCATCACCATCTGAGATGGTATCCTCTCTGCTCTCCGAAAGAGTTGCTTCTGAGACATTGAATATTGATGAGTTGACGCGCTTATTCGATCTGAATAATGAGCAGTCTTGAGTATCAACATTGTTAGTACCGGCGGAGCTGCAACTGCTGCTGCTGCTGCTGCTCTCTGGAGCATCGCATCGATCACGTTTGCGCGAAGACGTCACTGAAAGAACAATTGATGCTAGGGATTGGTTGTTCACCCGATCGCTATGCACTAATTCCTTGATCACCATCTTATTGCTTCTTGTGATTTGATTTTGATATTATGCAATTCAAAATTTGTGAACAGTCCACACCCAGTAATCCCACCGTTACTTCTTCTTTTCAAAGTGAGCGAGTGGGAGGTGGGAACGGCGTTCACAAAGTGCAACTGCCATTTTTTCTCGGCGTTGAAAATAAAATTTAAATATTTGATGCGACAAGAAATGTGCGAAGAAACCATATGTAAAGGACCGGTACTACAATGACTACACATTACTAATTCCTTGGAGGGTACGACACATATGAAAAATACTTACTCTCCTTCCCACTGTCCTCTCACAAAAATTTCATCTACTCCATCTCCGTTCAGCTTGTGGAGGAGTGAATTTACTAGCCCAACTGAGAGAAAGTAGAGCGCACCTTCGTCTATTTTCAACTTATTGACATTTTGTCCTCTGCTATCACGGAATAGCTGCATAGGGTGATGCTAATGTGCCATCTATGCTTGAAAAATTCTATCAAATATGAAGAAATATGTGTCGCTGCGGAGGGAGATAACTCCGCTGAAGAATGGTCGAATAGTGCTTGATAATATACCTCACAATATGATAAGTAGGAGCTGCTATACAGGGAAACGAGGTAGATCAATCGTCAGTCTATGTTCGTTGATAGGCGCTGCAATAACATGCATAATATGTTTTTCACCAGCAGCTGTTTCAGCTAATGACATCATCAATCAGAACAATGTAGGTAAAAAGAAGTATATCAGCAGCAGCAAAACCAAGAAACGGCATCTATCAGAAGCTTGGAATTGGAATGAGGACGATTTACCATTGGGAGCAGTAACAACTTCTAAATCTTACAAAGGACCATCAAATTGGAATGCTCCTCCTCCGTCCAAGAAGGAGAAGAGTAAAAGTGGTAAACATGATCCTACAGGATGGTCAGCAGATTGGTCTCCACGAAGATGGTCACCACCACATCAAAAGCCAGCTTCAGCTCATCCCACGCCGTGGAAGGCTGCGGGACTTCTTCCAACAACTTCAAGACCAACAAAAGTTCCAGGAACTGCAAGACCGACATTAGTTCCAGGAACTCCGAAGCCAACATCAAAGATAACAATAAAGCCGACAGAGCCTCCTGTGATGTCTCCAACACCGCAATCACCTACCAATAAACCTACGGATGGAGATGAGCCAACAAAATCTCCTGCGAAATCATCTTCGCTGGTGCCATCTGCTCATCCATCTACTCATCCGTCTACTTATCCAACATCTATACCTTCATCGGAACCGACGTCATATCCGTCAAGTGTGCCTTCCTTCCATCCAAGCAGTAGACCTAGCTCAAATCCTTCGTCTTTACCGAGTAAGTCTCCTTCATCTTCACCGAGTGAGTCTCCTTCATCTTTACCGAGTGGGTCTCCTTCATCTGCGCCAACAACTTCCACCAAACCAACACCTAAATATATGCCAAGCGCATCTCCCACAATCTCTTCTCAGCCGACGTCGTCTCCAAGTGGAAAACCTTCCTCTTCACCAAGTACAAATCCTTCCTCTTCACCAAGCGCATCACCAGTGATTACTGCATCGCCTTTGTCTACTTCTTCTCCTACAGTTTCATCGAAACCAACAACTGCTCAGAGAACGGCACGGCCAACATTTTCGCCTACTGTAAGCCATGAACCAAGCTGGGCGGAGAGAACAAAACGACCTACTTGGGCACCTACTATTAGCAACGAACCAACAGCTGCCGACAGGACTAAGAGACCCACTCTTTCTCCAACGACTCCATCTCCAGCAAGTGTTCCCTTGCCTACGGTGTCTCCGGAGGTATCTCCTCCAACGACTCCATCTCCAGCAAGTGTTCCATTGCCTACGGTGTCTCCGGAGGTATCTCCTCCAACGACTCCATCTCCAGCAAGTGTTCCATTGCCTACGGTTTCTCCGGAGGTATCTCCTCCAACGACTCCATCTCCAGCAAGTGTTCCATTGCCTACGGTGTCTCCGGATGTATCGCCTCCGACATTGCCGCCAACGTCGCCTCTTGTCACTGACTTTCGTGAAGGGCTCATAATGAAGTTATTTGGGTTGGAATTCATGGATGAATCTCAGGTCAACCTCTTTGAAAACAGGACTGCAGTCTACATGGAAGCGTTCTACAGTGGTACTAATTCAACAAACATTTTGGATTTGATAAAGAGGCAAGTGACTGACATGACAGCGATTGTCGATGTTGTGCAACAGACTCCGCCAGATTTATTGGGAGATTTTAGAGGTAGGACTTTGCAAGCGTTACAAATGAATAAAAGGAGAAAGATGCAGGATGCTGTTACAGAACCTTGCATAGGTGATGCTCTTACGATAACGTTCAATATGGAGCTAACATATCGGACGAAGGATCAATCGCTGGAACTTTCGGATAGGGTGATAACCTTTCCTTTTCGAACTATTCCTTTCAAAACAAACTACCTTGAGAACTACCTGAAAGCTGACGATGATGGGGCATTTGATGACTTGTACTGTACTAGCCGAATCGTCTTTCCTGGTCAGACGAGTGCTCCAACCGGCTCTCCAACTGTTTCTTCAACAAATGGAACGACGCTATCTCCAACAGTTCCTTCGACAATTAATGGAACATTATCTCCAAGTTTGACTACACAACCATCGATTGCTCCGTCGGAGAGTGTGTCATCGGAACCTACGTTACCGACTACAACGGGGCCATCGTCGAACTCGACATCGCTTTCGCCCACAATCTCTAACTCTCCGACTATTTCTGGAGATACAACTCTGAGTCCGACCACTCAGGAGTCAGTTACTAAAACTGACTTGCGAATGGAAATGTTTGGGCTGACCGAACAACTTGATTTCGTTGGGTTGCTATTATACAATGGACGAACGGCAGATTATATAGAGTCTTTTTACAATGATTTCAATTCAACGGATGGAATCCGTGGACAAGTATTAGATGTCAATGCAGCAGTGGATGTAACAGATCAGTTTATTCTTTTAGAAGAGCCACCGATTGGAGACGAGTTTACAATAGTTCGCGACCCACGACATGGCCATGAAAGCGATGAGGACGAGTCCTATCTTCCAGCGCACGCTACAGAACATAACGACAATTTCATCAATGCAAGATATAGGATCGATGGAGACAATGTCGGGAAAAAGAAGCAATTGAAGGGCACAAGAACCCTCCAGATTGACAGTTGTACGGGTGACAGAATTGAGTTGGTTTTCACAGTCACGTTAACTTATCGTCTGACAAATTCTTCATGGACGGATGAAGATATTATTGCTGAGCCATTCAGTACATTTGAACGCAGAATGATTTACATGGAAGACTTTCTCAAGGGGCCTGATGCTGGTGCTGGACCATTCGTCGGTTTGATATGTACTGGTGAGGTCATATTTCCTAGTGATGGGTCACCAACTGCATCACCAATAAGTGAGACCATCGCTCCAACGCTTGATTTTGAGAGGCCATCGCAGCAGCCGACGGTAGCTGGAAGTTCGAATGAGACTCTCGTTCCAACGATGAATGTTACTTCAAATGCTACTCTCACTCCAACGCTTGATTTTGAGAGGCCATCGCAGCAGCCGACGGTAGCTGGAAGTTCGAATGAGACTCTCGTTCCAACGATGAATGTTACTTCAAATGCTACTCTCACTCCAACGCTTGATTTTGAGAGGCCATCGCAGCAGCCGACGGTAGCTGGAAGTTCGAATGAGACTCTCGTTCCAACGATAAATGTTACTTCAAATGCTACTCTCACTCCAACGCTTGATTTTGAGAGGCCATCACAGCAGCCGACGGTAGCTGGAAGTTCGAATGAGACTCTTGTTCCAACGATTGGAAGTTTGAATGAGACTTTCTTTCCAACTATGGATGCTACGTTAAATGCTACAGCCGTTGAAAAGTTGGAGGTGAGATCCAACGTTGGGCAGGACCTTTTCGGCATTCCAAATCTTGATCCAATCGGTACAGATGTTTACAACGAACAAACTGCAGCATATATCTCGGCGTTTTATGACGAAGACCCGTTTGTCTCCGTCTCTACAACTTTGGTTTTTGTAACGGATGAAGACATCCCCGTTGGCCCAATTGAAGGATCTGATTGTAGTCAAATAGATCCTCTTACGGTCTCGTTCACAATTGAGATGACATACTCTACAACCAATCCTGTCACTACATTTGACGAGATAATTAAGCTTCCATTCAGCACTCCTGCGTTCCAAGAGAGGTTCATCAACGACTACCTTCAGTCAAATGATGTCAACGATGAATTTGCGACCTTACAGTGCGTTAGTGGGCTGATGATTGCTGAAGCTCTTGAAACCACTTCACCAACTAAAAGTTCCATGCCGTCAACCACGCCGACGGAGTTTATTGATGATCTTCTCAATGATATCATTAGATCCGGTCCGTTGCCTGAAAGAAGTTGTTTTGACAAAGTGGATCCAAAATTGATCGATTTGTCTGAAGAAATTGAGATATCTGTCATGTACGGGGTTGAATCATCGACAGCAGATTACTCCTTCATCGATGAACTCGAAAGATTGATTCTTGACTTTCTTCAGGTGTCAGTCATGATGTGTTTGGAGGGTGGTGAACTAGTTACTTCTCAAGTTTGGAAAATAGATGATCAGCAAGATGACCCTGCTGGAGTGATTAGAATTCGATATCCCGAAATTGGGGAGGCCTCAACGATGAGTAAGTTCGGTATGACACTTGAATCTGTTGTATTGCTCGCACTTATGTTTATCTCCTGCTAATATGTCTATCTATGTAATTTGCCACGTGACCACACACAAACAGCCGAATGCGATCCAACATTGGACCATGCAAAGGGATGTGCCGTGTTGAGTACAAAGATATTAGTAACTTCAGTCGGAGTTCCTGTCAACAAGGTTCATCGTGATGTGCTACTGCTATTGAATGACGCATTCAAAGAAGGTGCCTTCGTTGGAATTATCCCCGAATTAATCCTTACCGCGTATGTCGGTCCTGACCTAGAAGAGTATCAATTGCAAGCATCATCAATAATGACACCCACAAGCAGTCAAGAAGGAGGGAGTCAATCCTCTCGAGTCGTCGCTTTGACATTTAGTCTAACAGTGATTGTGATAGCAGGATTAATAGCTTGGTTTGCATTCCCATTGGTTCGTCAAGAGTTGGTCAAGAGTGCAGTGACATGTTGCACACGCCGAAGGCAACCTCAGGGTGTAGAAGAAAATGCGCTAATGGTATATCAAGGCGATGGAGAAAGTGATGATGTGGACAGATCGTCTCTATCGAGATGATTATTTGCGGTCAATCATTGATAGATTTCCATCATCTTTCGCATAGTAGAGAGCAACATAATTCATAGATTATGGTAGATTCATGTATGAAACGATCGTTTATTAGTCAAACTATTGTATGCGTATGACCTGTTTCATCAGAAAAGAAGAGTCAGCTTTTTATTAGAGAATAAATGAAGTATTGACGTAATTGCAGCTGAAATCTGGTGTGCTTCAGTAAAAAAGTGTGACTGTTGACATCAGCGAGATATCAATGGTTGGATCCGGTAACTACTCCGGCCGTTGATTCCTCGATTAATTATACATTTTGCATAATTAATTCAGTAGCCAAGCGTCAGGAAATATCATCTTTAGCACCCACAGTTTTCATTTGACCATCGTTACATTTGACTTTCTTACCTGGAATTTTTGAAGATTGCAGACATCATCTTACACCTTATCATCCGATGTGAAAAGAAGTTTCTATGTGAGCAAATGCAGTGCGGCGATGATGCAGTGGCACTTCCTGCTGGCTAACTCTACGATACTCCATTACCATCTCCACATGATGGCTTCGTCGTCAGCGCAGTTAGCTGGCAACTACAATAACTTGCTCCAGACTTGCTCCTCACAACAGTGCATTTTATGATTTATGAGCGAGACTGGACTTGAGCGAGCCCGCTTGCGGTGATCTGTCCGCCCTCGCAAAAAGGCGGGAGAGGATATGAAAAGTGAGCAGTGAGCACATAGCACATCAGAGGAGATAAAAACCATGGCGGCGTCGTCACTGTAGACCCTCTCTATCTCTGCTGACAACACCAACCATGCTACGAGCCACTCCACCACTCACCAAAATGGCCTCGACCCACGGAGGCATGCGTCGCATCCTGAAAAAGCGCCTCCCGGTCCAAAAATACATTGAACTGGCCGTAAAATCCGGTTCGTACAAATCCCCCTCCACTCGGCCCAATTACCTCGGCCTCCATGATCAACGCGACAACAACAACAGCTTCCAGACCAAGCGGGAGCGCGAGGAGAGCTTGAAAATGAGGAGGGGCATCATCGATTATCCGACAGAGCATGAGATTCTCAGTATGAACCCCCCGTTGCCCGATCCTCCGCGAACTCCGGTGAGGATACGCAAGAAGTTAATGGCCGATAAACGGAGGAGGGCTGAGAAACTTAAGAAGGAGCAGAAGCGAAAGGGGATGACTGAGGAGATGATTGAGCAGCAGAAGGCTCCTCCGTCGCTGGATAAACTTGTGAAGGGCTACCTTCGGAGGCATGAGGATAAGTTGAGACAGGGGATGTCGCCGAGTCAATCTCGAAAGGAGGAGGAGTATTACTCACAATTATTGCTCGGACAATCTGCTGCTTCATCATCTGGGGGCTCTTCTGCTTCCAAGTCAAAGTTTTTATCGCCTTCTTCACTACGAACAGCGATGGGGCGGAAATCAATGTTGGTTGAAAATGCATATGCGTTTGCTCTGCGTCAACAGCAGGTCATGTTGCAGGAAGATGAGCCAGCGTCGGAGCAGGATAGTATTGAAAAGGTAGAAGAAATACTACGAGAGGAAGCTAGGGCGAATCGTCAAAGTGGTAGAAGAGCGACTCAGGAAATTGAAGAGTGGAGATTAGAGCAAAGTAGTGATGATGTTGGGGCAGAAAAGGATGATGATGATGAATCAACTGTGCCATCCATTTTACATGATCGTCCAAGGTCAATTCGTGCACTCAACATTTGGTCATCAAGATTGCAATCTATTCCATACTCTCGATGGACAATCGGTGCAGCTACCGCACTTGATCATTGGATCGCTAGAGAAGTTCTTCAGATGGATGAAAACACGTGGCAACTCGTTTTGGCGGGTGGGGGGACTGATGCCTATGTGGAAGGAATGGACGCATTGCCTGGAGGTGAGACCAAAATGGGATTGATGGATAGAATGAGGGATATCGTGACAGTTAGGGGAGCTCTCTTCCCTGAAACCCTATCTGACAGTGGATCTTCTGGTCTTCGTGGAGCGATTACCGGTGAATTGGATGATGAGTTATCTGAAACCGACAAGAGTATCGATGAATTGTTGGCAAGTTTGGGAAGCTCTGTGGACGATGATGATGCGGATCTTTTCAAGTTTGACGATGAGGATGAAGTCGTGGGTGATGACGCCAATGACAATGATGAACAAATTGAATCTATTATGGATGAGTTGCAAGTTTGGAGAGAAAGGAATGAATCGAGTCCATACGAGTCTTGGGACAATGATAGGAAGAGTGAATTCGATGTAAGTATCACAGGTTCAATTTTGCACACGTGCATATTCCGCGTGATCCAAGCTCATCTCTTCTTGCGTTTATTAAACACAGCAATGGATTGAGAAATATGTTGCGATTCTATCACCGGAAGCTGACGGCAGCAGCATTGACAAGGATGCCACCCGCATTGCTTTACTCTCTGAAAGGCCTATTGATAGTAACAAATCGAAAGAATTCTGGAGTAAGGTTCGTACTGAAACAGAAGCCGAGCTATTCTTGGAGGATTATCGCAAACATGCTGAAGAGAAGTTGCAATCACTTAATGATGCGTCCAGTCAAACTGACGAAGAGAAACAAACTATGTCAGAACTGCAGGCCATCCTCTCTGTGCCATTTGAACGCCAGCTACAAAAGATTCTGGATATGGGTACGTTGCGTCCTGTCCTCGACGAATACGCGCCTGGAACTGAACGCAATGCCTTCCTCGAGAAGTACACTCCTATCTTCCTTGAGGGATTAGTAATGGAACATTTGGTGCCTGATGCCGATGGTCCGATTGGATTAGATGATCTCAGCTCTGAGATTCGTGATGAATTGTCGAAGCAATGGCTTCCGGGGGGTGGAATTGCTGCTGGATCCGACCAAGAACCAAGGTTTGCTATTCGAATGATTGCTTACGGTACAGATGAGTTTGCAACCTCACGCGCAGAACGGGCTCGCGATTTGTATCGTATGTGGAATGAATACAAGGCTGGTAGGGCAAGATTTGAAGAGGCCTTGTTTAAGAAGGGCTTCCTTCCTGTTGAAGAAGACGGCACAAGAGGGCGAAGGAGGAACGTAACGAAGACGCCCGAAAAATAGATAACACCCTTTGAACTAAACAATCAATTTTGCATTGTAGTTGCTACTTCATATCATTTCTGATTTGACTACTCTATAGGTGACGTTATCTCCTGGCTGCTGCCTCTGTTGTAGTCGAACATTTCATTGGAGGGATTGGATCATTGGTGATGAACGATGCAACATCAAATGATGCGTCATCACCTGAAGGGATTGCATGGCGGAAAGTTGCGTCCTGACCAACAGCCTCGCTGACAGTTATCTCCATCATTGTCACTCCTCGTTTGATCAAGTATTCCGCGTCAAGTCCATCTACAAGCTTGCCAAAGATGTATATTGCTAACTCCTCGGCCGTAGAATGCATGATTGGAAGTAAAAGGCAATCTTGCCGTGGAAATGTGAAAGTCGATCCGTCTTCACATTTGATTACCACACTTCCTGGATATTTGTTACCTCCCGTATTGACTGCTCCGCAGATGCCTGCTCCATTGCCTTCTTTATCTTCATCTTCGTGAACTGTAATTTCAAATACCTCACTTAATAAAGGGACCAAGAAGTATTCGTTCAATGTTTTGCATACATCTTTTGCAACGCTCTTGACGCATCCAAAATCCACGACATATCCATCTCTTCCAATTTGGTGAGATCCCAGTAGTCTCACGCTTGCTCGATACGAGTGACCATGCAGTCTCTCTCGAAATCCAGGAAATGCGACAAAATGTGAAGCATTAAACTTGAAATTATCTTTGCAGACAAAAATCTCGAAGAGAGTAGGATTGGAACTGGAAGCCAATTGTGATTGATAGGCTGCTAGCATTTTCTGATATTCACCAATCACTTTGTTGTGTTGGTTCATTGTGATGACATCTGCTGCGGCGGCGTCAGATGCTGCTGCCTGTTCTTGTGCATCACCTGCAGATGATGACATGGTTGTGCCTTTAATGGAAATAGTGCTGTTCCTGCTGTGTGCTAACAATACTACACAATTTCAGCTGGTGGTTAGTGGTTAGGCAGGCATGATGATGGGTCTTTTCGATGTTGGCTTGCGCGGCTTGCTGACACATCAAGTGCAGGCGCGCCATCTTCTAGAGAAAATCGCGATGAATTTGGTCTTACTTTACTTTGCTTCGCTTGCTTTGCGTTGCTCACCACTATCATACCTGCCTACCAATCGATTCAAGATCAGTAACAAAGGAAGAGAAACGTTTCATGTTCCCTTCATTATAGTATGAAAGTAGCAATGAACATTGGAACAAAGGTGGAGGTACGATTCTCCAAGTCGCGCAGGCTCTCAGGAACTATTACTCGCATTAATGACGATGAAACATGTGATGTGGACTTAGACAGCGGTGAGAAGGAGAACGAAATCCCACTGGTTTTGATTCGCAACATCGAGCCATTGCCAAAAGAGGATGCTGCAGTCGAAACCGAAAACAAAATCAGCTCGAGCAATGACGTATTGAGCATTGGAGACAGAGTTGAGGCAAAATTTCGAGGTCGTGGTAGCCGCTATTATCAAGGTACAGTAAAAAATGTGACTCCTGAAGGCAAATATGACATTGATTACGACGACGGAGATCGAGACCGCAAACTCTCAGCTGAGCATATTCGAAAACTGGATGGTAGCATTGAGCAGCAGAGGAGAGGAATAGTGAACAGTCGCACCAAAAATAATAGTGCCTCAACAATCTCAGTAGATAGGGATAAAAATGCTGCCAAAGAGAGCGCAGTGACCGTAAAGACTGATGACTCGAACCCTATCAAACATTCTACTTTCAGCAAGGGTCAAAGAGTGATGGCTCGCTACAGAGGACGGGGCAAGAGATGGTACAAGGGAACAATCGCGGAATGTCTTGATTCAAAGAATGAGTATACAATCCATTATGATGATGGCGATCGTGACAGGAGCCTCTCAGCTGAATTCATACGAGCTATCGATGACAATTCGGAAGTCTTGCGTGTGAACAAAACAGCAGCTGTTCGAGATTTTAATTCTGGAAGCATGGAGGTAGCACTGGGTAACGAAGAGGATAAAAGGAAGCAACCAACAGGACAAGGAGCTGATGCCATAATTGATGATGCAACAAAACTGCAGCTGGAAGGAACGACTGTAGAGCTGACGGAGGCTACAGTAAAAGAGGGTGTAGTAATTGCTCCCGACGATATTAGCGCCATCGTTCCAGATGCTGTCGACGGTGATGTCTCTTTCGTCGTCGACTCTGGTCACAAAACAAGGAAAGAATCGTGGACTGAAGATGCTGTATCAGGTAGTTGCACTGAACATCAGGATGGACAAAGTTCTGCAAATTATTCTTCTGGGAAGGGAAATCGATTGTACAGAGGAAAAGTAGTCAAAGTGAAGACAGTTCATTTGTATGAAATCGAGTACCCTGATTCTACTGCCGACACTAATATCCCCATTGGAGCTCTTCGTCTCCCCCAAGGATGTAGCGAGTCTGATATCAAAGTTGGAACGTTCGTAGATGTACTCAGTTGGCAAGATCGGTTCGCTGCAGTTTTATGACGAATCTACTTTACAATTCAGATTCAGCTGCTATCTCCCAATCCAACTTGGTATGGAGTCACCGAATATTTCTCGCCTAGTCCAAAATGATAAGAACCCTTACGCTTTCTAGGGTGCACGGGCAGAGTTTCTACGCCATCAGGTAGCTGTGCTTTGTGTGGATGATCTGGCCCCGCATAAATCTTTAATCTGGGTTCCATGTAAGTTTGTCGCAAATTATTCCTGTATAACATCCCTAGTATTGCTTTTTTAAGAATGAACTCTGGCTTTCGATCAAGCATATCCTTTGCGGGGCGCTCTTTAAGACCCCCTGGGTAGCCAGTGTGCCATCTGTAGATTTTATCATTCCATTTTTTACCAGAGAAATGAACCTATAATAAGAACAATATGATTGTGAGACGGACTGCTCAACTTAGTAATTAATAATAACAAAAGAATAAATGAGATAGAATTTACCTTGTCCGCATTAACGACAACCACATAATCACCGCAGTCCCCGTTTGGTCGAAATGTTGGCTTGTGCTTTCCCTTTAAAATCGGAGCGATGGTGGTTGCCAACCGTCCCACAGTTTGAGATGAGGCATCAACAAGATGCCAAGTGCGTTGAACAGCCCTGCCAGGAAAACTCATATTGGTAAGGCAAAAGACAAAAAGGAGAGGCGGAGCTTCAATAAATAAATCAGACAGTTTATCGATAAGTAGGTAGTGGACGGTGAAAGAACTACTTAGTAGAGCGGGTGGATGATGATGTGTGATGTGAACGAGATAGAGAGGCCGTAGCGTCTTCTTCGTTTGGGTTGTGCTGTTGCGTGGGTTTACAGGCGCAAGGATTTCACATTTTCCCAACGTTCTCGGTTTTTCATTGCCACATTACTCCACATCGTATCAATCGTCGTCAATACGCGCATGAACGCATCTCTACTTAGTGGCCCATTATCATAATATAACAGAAATTTACTTAGTCGCTGGTGATACTATACAAACTCATAAGCACTGCTCAGTCAATCAGCGTACGTAGAAGCGATGCTACTGTATCGTGTCTGATACGAGAGGTCCAGGTTCTGACCGGCAGCACCACAATGAACCAAATCGTATCAATCGTCGTCAATACGCGCATGAGCCGCTTCTAGTGGCCCATAAAAGTCGGTGGCGATACTAGACAAGCACATTAGCATTGCGCAAACGTTTGGGTCACGTAGAAGTGATGCTACTGTATCGTGTCTGATATGAGAGGTCCAGGTCAGGCTGGCCAGCAGCACCACAATGAACCAAATCGTATCAATCGTCGTCAATACGCGCATGAGCCGCTTCTCTACTTAGTGGCCCATATAGTCGCTGGTGATACTAGACAAGCACATTAGCACTGCTCAGACAATCAGCGTACGAAGCGATGCTACAGTGTCGTAGCTGATATGAGAGGTCCAGGTCTGGCTGACCGGCAGCACCACATTCAACCAAATCGTATCAATCGTCGTCAATACGCGCATGAGCCGCTTCTAGTGGCCCATTATAGTCGCTGGCGATACTAGACAAGCACATTAGCACTGCTCAGTCAATCAGCGTACGTAGAAGCGATGCTACAGTGTGGTAGCTGATATGAGAGGTCCAGGTCAGGCTGGCCAGCAGCACCACAATGAACCAAATCGTATCAATCGTCGTCAATACGCACATGAAACGCTTCTAGTGGCCCATATAGTCGCTGGTGATACTAGACAAGCACATTAGCACTGCTCAGACGGTTGTCGTACGTAAAAGCGATGCTACAGTGTCGTAGCTGATATGAGAGGTCCAGGTCTGGCTGACCGGCAGCACCACATTCAACCAAATCGTATCAATCGTCGTCAATACGCGCATGAGCCGCTTCTGTACTTAGTGCCCCATTATAGCCGATGGCGAAACTAGACAAGCACATTAGCACTGCTCAGATGGTTGTCGTACGTAAAAGCGATGCTACTGTATAGTGTCTGATATGAGAGGTCCAGGTCAGGCTGACCGGCAGCTCCACAATGAACCAAATCGTATCAATCGTCGTCAATACGCGCATGAGCCGCTTCTAGTGGCCCATTATAGTCGGTGGTGATACGAGACAAGCACATTAGCACTGCTCAGTCAATCACCATATGTAGAAGCGATGCTACAGTGTCGTAGCTGATATGAGAGGTCCAGGTCTGGCTGACCGGCAGCACCACATTCAACCAAATCGTATCAATCGTCGTCAATACGCGCATGAGCCGCTTCTAGTGGCCCATTATAGTCGCTGGTGATACTATACAAGCACCATTAGCACTGCTCAGACAATCAGCATATGTAGAAGCGATGCTACAGTGTCGTAGCTGATACGAGAGGTCCAGGTCTGGCTGACCGGCACCACCACAATGAACCAAATCGTATCAATCGTCGTCAATACGCGCATGAGCCGCTTCTAGTGGCCCATTATAGTCGTTGGCGATACTAGACAAGCTCATTTGCACTGCTCAGACAATCAGCGTACGTAGAAGCGATGCTACAGTGTGGTAGCTGATATTAGAGGTCCAGGTCCGGCTGGCCGGCAGCACCACAATGAACCAAATCGTATCAATCGTCGTCAATACGCGCATGAGCCGCTTCTAGAGGCCCATTATAGTCGCTGGTGATACTAGACAAGCACATTTGCACTGCTCAGTCAATCAGCATATGTAAAAGCGATGCTACAGTGTCGTAGCTGATATGAGAGGTTCAGGTCTGGCTGGCCAGCAGCTCCACAATGAACCAAATCGTATCAATCGTCGTCAATACGCGCATGAGCAGCTTCTAGTGCCCCATTACAGTCGGTCGTGATACGAGACAAGCACATTTGCAATGCTCAGTCAATCAGCATATGTAGAAGCGATGCTACAGTGTCGTAGCTGATATTAGAGGTTCAGGTCAGGCTGACCGGCAGCTCCACAATGAACCAAATCGTATCAATCGTCGTCAATACGCGCATGAGCCGCTTCTCTACTTAGTGGCCCATTATAGTCGCTGGTGATACGAGACAAGCACATTAGCACTTCTCAGATGGTTGTCGTACGTAGAAGCGATGCTACAGTGTCGTAGCTGATACGAGAGGTCCAGGTCTGGCTGACCGGCACCACTACAATGAACCAAATCGTATCAATCGTCGTCAATACGCGCATGAGCCGCTTCTCTACTTAGTGGCCCATTATAGCCGATGGCGAAACTAGACAAGCACATTTGCACTGCTCAGAGGGTTGTCGTACGTAAAAGCGATGCTACTGTATAGTGTCTGATATGAGAGGTCCAGGTCAGACTGACCGGCACCACCACAATGAACCAAATCGTATCAATCGTCGTCAATACGCGCATGAGCCGCTTCTAGTGGCCCATTATAGTCGGTGTCGATACTAGACAAGCACATTAGCACCGCTCAGATGGTTGTCGTACGTAAAAGCGATGCTACAGTGTCGTAGCTGATATGAGAGGTTCAGGTCAGGCTGACCGGCAGCACCACAATGACTCAAATCGTATCAATCATTATAGTCGCTGGTGATACTATACAAGCTCATTAGCACTGCTCAGATGATTGTCGTACGTAGAAGCGATGCTACAGTGTCGTAGCTTATACGAGAGGTCCAGGTCTGGCTGACCGGCAGCATCACAATGAACCAAATCGTATCAATCGTCGTCAATACGTGCATGAGCCGCTTCTAGTGGCCCATTATAGTCGCTGGCGATACTAGACGAGCTCATTTGCACTGCTCAGACAATCAGCGTACGTAGAAGCGATGCTACAGTGTCGTAGCTGATATGAGAGGTCCAGGTCAGGCTGGCCGGCACCACCACAATGAACCAAATCGTATCAATCGTCGTCAATACGCGCATGAGCCGCTTCTGTACTTAGTGCCCCATTATAGTCGGTGGTGATACGAGACAAGCACATTTGCACTGCTCAGTCAATCAGCATACGTAGAAGCGATGCTACAGTGTCGTAGCTGATATGAGAGGTCCAGGTCAGGCTGACCGGCAGCTCCACAATGAACCAAATCGTATCAATCGTCGTCAATACGCGCATGAGCCGCTTCTCTACTTAGTGGCCCATTATAGTCGCTGGTGATACGAGACAAGCACATTAGCACTGCTCAGATGGTTAGCGTACCATACGTAGAAGCGATGCTACAGTGTGGTAGCTGATATGAGAGGTTCAGGTCAGGCTGACCGGCAGCTCCACAATGAACCAAATCGTATCAATCGTCATCAATACGCGCATGAGCCGCTTCTAGTTGCCCATTACAGTCGGCGGTGATACTAGACAAGCACATTTGCACTGCTCAGTCAATCACCATATGTAGAAGCGATGCTACAGTGTCGTAGCTGATATGAGAGGTCCAGGTCTGGCTGACCGGCAGCACCACATTCAACCAAATCGTATCAATCGTCGTCAATACGCGCATGAGCCGCTTCTAGTGGCCCATTATAGTCGCTGGTGATACTATACAAGCACCATTAGCACTGCTCAGACAATCAGCATATGTAGAAGCGATGCTACAGTGTCGTAGCTGATACGAGAGGTCCAGGTCTGGCTGACCGGCACCACCACAATGAACCAAATCGTATCAATCGTCGTCAATACGCGCATGAGCCGCTTCTAGTGGCCCATTATAGTCGTTGGCGATACTAGACAAGCTCATTTGCACTGCTCAGACAATCAGCGTACGTAGAAGCGATGCTACAGTGTGGTAGCTGATATGAGAGGTCCAGGTCCGGCTGGCCGGCAGCACCACAATGAACCAAATCGTATCAATCGTCGTCAATACGCGCATGAGCCGCTTCTAGAGGCCCATTATAGTCGCTGGTGATACTAGACAAGCACATTTGCACTGCTCAGTCAATCAGCATATGTAGAAGCGATGCTACAGTGTCGTAGCTGATATGAGAGGTTCAGGTCTGGCTGGCCAGCAGCTCCACAATGAACCAAATCGTATCAATCGTCGTCAATACGCGCATGAGCAGCTTCTAGTGCCCCATTACAGTCGGTCGTGATACGAGACAAGCACATTTGCAATGCTCAGTCAATCAGCATATGTAGAAGCGATGCTACAGTGTCGTAGCTGATATTAGAGGTTCAGGTCAGGCTGACCGGCAGCTCCACAATGAACCAAATCGTATCAATCGTCGTCAATACGCGCATGAGCCGCTTCTCTACTTAGTGGCCCATTATAGTCGCTGGTGATACGAGACAAGCACATTAGCACTTCTCAGATGGTTGTCGTACGTAGAAGCGATGCTACAGTGTCGTAGCTGATACGAGAGGTCCAGGTCTGGCTGACCGGCACCACTACAATGAACCAAATCGTATCAATCGTCGTCAATACGCGCATGAGCCGCTTCTCTACTTAGTGGCCCATTATAGCCGATGGCGAAACTAGACAAGCACATTTGCACTGCTCAGAGGGTTGTCGTACGTAAAAGCGATGCTACTGTATAGTGTCTGATATGAGAGGTCCAGGTCAGACTGACCGGCACCACCACAATGAACCAAATCGTATTAATCGTCGTCAATACGCGCATGAGCCGCTTCTAGTGGCCCATTATAGTCGGTGTCGATACTAGACAAGCACATTAGCACCGCTCAGATGGTTGTCGTACGTAAAAGCGATGCTACAGTGTCGTAGCTGATATGAGAGGTTCAGGTCAGGCTGACCGGCAGCACCACAATGACTCAAATCGTATCAATCATTATAGTCGCTGGTGATACTATACAAGCTCATTAGCACTGCTCAGATGGTTGTCGTACGTAGAAGCGATGCTACAGTGTCGTAGCTTATACGAGAGGTCCAGGTCTGGCTGACCGGCAGCATCACAATGAACCAAATCGTATCAATCGTCGTCAATACGTGCATGAGCCGCTTCTAGTGGCCCATTATAGTCGCTGGCGATACTAGACGAGCTCATTTGCACTGCTCAGACAATCAGCGTACGTAGAAGCGATGCTACAGTGTCGTAGCTGATATGAGAGGTCCAGGTCAGGCTGGCCGGCACCACCACAATGAACCAAATCGTATCAATCGTCGTCAATACGCGCATGAGCCGCTTCTGTACTTAGTGCCCCATTATAGTCGGTGGTGATACGAGACAAGCACATTTGCACTGCTCAGTCAATCAGCATACGTAGAAGCGATGCTACAGTGTCGTAGCTGATATGAGAGGTCCAGGTCAGGCTGACCGGCAGCTCCACAATGAACCAAATCGTATCAATCGTCGTCAATACGCGCATGAGCCGCTTCTCTACTTAGTGGCCCATTATAGTCGCTGGTGATACGAGACAAGCACATTAGCACTGCTCAGATGGTTAGCGTACCATACGTAGAAGCGATGCTACAGTGTGGTAGCTGATATGAGAGGTTCAGGTCAGGCTGACCGGCAGCTCCACAATGAACCAAATCGTATCAATCGTCATCAATACGCGCATGAGCCGCTTCTAGTTGCCCATTACAGTCGGCGGTGATACTAGACAAGCACATTTGCACTGCTCAGATGGTTGTCGTACGTAAAAGCGATGCTACAGTGTCGTAGCTTATACGAGAGGTCCAGGTCTGGCTGACCGGCACCACTACAATGAACCAAATCGTATCAATCGTCGTCAATACGCGCATGAGCCGCTTCTAGTGGCCCATTACAGTCGCTGGTGATACGAGACAAGCACATTAGCACTGCTCAGATGGTTAGCGTACTATACGTAGAAGCGATGCTACAGTGTGGTAGCTGATACGAGAGGTTCAGGTCAGGCTGACCGGCAGCTCCACAATGAACCAAATCGTATCAATCGTCATCAATACGCGCATGAGCCGCTTCTAGTTGCCCATTACAGTCGGCGGTGATACTAGACAAGCACATTAGCACTGCTCAGACGGTTGTCGTACGTAAAAGCGATGCTACAGTGTCGTAGCTTATACGAGAGGTCCAGGTCTGGCTGACCGGCACCACTACAATGAACCAAATCGTATCAATCGTCGTCAATACGCGCATGAGCCGCTTCTAGTGGCCCATTACAGTCGCTGGTGATACGAGACAAGCACATTAGCACTGCTCAGATGGTTAGCGTACCATACGTAGAAGCGATGCTACTGTATAGTGTCTGATATGAGAGGTCCAGGTCAGGCTGACCGGCAGCTCCACAATGAACCAAATCGTATCAATCGTCATCAATACGCGCATGAGCCGCTTCTAGTTGCCCATTACAGTCGGCGGTGATACTAGACAAGCACATTAGCACTGCTCAGATGGTTGTCGTACGTAATAGCGATGCTACAGTGTCGTAGCTTATACGAGAGGTCCAGGTCTGGCTGACCGGCACCACTACAATGAACCAAATCGTATCAATCGTTGTCAATACGCGCATGAGCCGCTTCTAGTGGCCCATTACAGTCGCTGGTGATACGAGACAAGCACATTTGCACTGCTCAGAGGGTTAGCGTACCATACGTAGAAGCGATGCTACAGTGTCGTAGCTGATACGAGAGGTTCAGGTCAGGCTGACCGGCAGCTCCACAATGAACCAAATCGTATCAATCGTCATCAATACGCGCATGAGCCGCTTCTAGTTGCCCATTACAGTCGGCGGTGATACTAGACAAGCACATTAGCACTGCTCAGTCAATCAGCATATGTAGAAGCGATGCTACAGTGTCGTAGCTGATATGAGAGGTTCAGGTCAGGCTGGCCGGCACCACCACAATGAACCAATCGTATCAATCGTCGTCAATACGCGCATGAGCCGCTTCTAGTGGCCCATTATCGTCGGTGGCGATACTATACAAGTACATTAGCACTGCTCAGACAATCAGCGTACGTAGAAGCGATGCTACAGTGTCGTACATAGCTGATATGAGAGGTCCAGGTCAGGATGGCCGGCAGCACCACAATGAACCAAATCGTATCAATCGTCGTCAATACGCGCATGAGCCGCTTCTAGTGGCCCATTATCGTCGGTGGCGATACTATACAAGCTTTTCAGCACTGCTCAGACGGTTGTGTTTTGGTTGACGAGTTTTGTATGTTTAAACAGCATAGGTGACAGATGAGGCCCATTTTGAATGTACATTGGCATGGTCAGCAGCACCACACATTTATGTATCTGATACTGGCACTTACCGCATGTGCCGCATCTGTCGGCTCATAATAGTGTGGCGGAGATATCATTGAAGTACTTCATCGTTTACCAACTGGATGTCATTTTACTCGATATTAATATCATCGTCTTTGCATTCTTACTCTAGCTCTAGCTAGCTTTATGATGAAAAAATAAGACACATATCGTTTTTCTCAATTCCCCATCTTTATGTGCGTGCATCGACAATTACAACAATACTCAACGGCGACCATTGGCTCATTGCTCAAGCTTGTTGTCTTTTATTGCTGCATTTCACCCGCTCCTTACTCTATCAAAAATTACATTATAGACGTCGGCATCATCATGTTGTTCAATTCCACAGCCTTGCGAAATATTTCTCGTGTCGGTCTCCGCAGCCGCGCCGCCACGCAACAAATGCGTGCCAAAACCACTGCTTCGGGTGGAATACCAACCCCGGTCCTACAGGGATGGTACAATATTTTCGGAAAGTCAACGATCGGATATGCCACATGGCTTGTTGCCGGAATTATTGTTGCTGAGGGAATTACTGGAACTCTGTCCGATTCTGTGTGGAACTCCGTGAATGCTGGGCGGACTTTCGAGACTGTGGATTGGACTAAATTCAAGTCTGACGACGATGATGATGAAGAGGAGGAAGAGGAAGAGGAGGAGGAGGAGGAAGAAGAAGAAGAAGAGGAGGAAGAAGACGATGAGTAAATCGCTGGTTGGTTATGGTTTGATGGTGGGGGCACAACACCCCACAACACAACAATTAATTATGTTCATCGGGTAAGAAATAGGGGGGGACTATCTATCAACCAGATAATGAGGAATAGGGAGTGGTTGAAAAGGGGGTTACATTGCTGAGCATTTAACAGAGTAAATGCCAGGATAAAATATTGCTGAGTATTTAACAAAGTAAATAATGCCAGAATAACTGTAGGACTTTGTTTTTTGTCTTATCATTCATATCAGATGGACTTAACTAATGCCCAGTGGTAATTTAACTCGTGACATAGAAGAGGCGCGTGTATTACTTATAATGTTGAATAAAACATACAATACATGAACATTGTAATCAGGAGTAAGGGTCTATTCTTTCTTCGTTGTAATGAACTCGAACATTAACATACATCTTGTCATCACAACACTGGAGGTGTTTTTGATAGAGCGTTTGAGATTTGAGTAAACACATACTTGCCTTCATCCTTTGCCTCCTTCATGCCTTTTCGTTCCTCCAACACTCGAAACGAGCGTTAACCAATTTCAATAGACTGAATTCGGGAGTGACTAAGGAATGGGAAGCTAGGTTGAGTGCACTGTAATACAGTATTAGTATGACTTTATATTGCGTAGCCGAAAGAAAGCAATTCCCTAATATAATATATCATCTCTACTAGCTTTGGAACTTTCCTACCCAAAATTTTCGCTACCTTTGGAGTCACGATAACAGATGCCGCTAATCGTATTGGTTCTGTGAATTTCACAATGAACCAAGCAACGCCTAAATTTGCCAAATGAGGATTCTCCTCCAACTTTTGCGCATAACCACTTGTCCACTCGAATCTACGCATGTAGGATTTGACAATTTCGACCAAAGTGCGACCATCTTCTCGCACTTCAGCTGAAACTTCGTCGTGATAGGCATTTGCAGCTTCATTCATAGATGCTCCTGTTCCTGTCGGACCTATTACATCAGCTGTTTCACACGCCAAATTCTTGCTCACTTTGAAAAGTTGAGCAAGGGTACCTGGGTCGAGGAGGCCAGAATCGAGGCCGAAGAAGAATGTTACAAGAGTCAAGACGTAGACTGATAGATACGTGCCAACGAAGACGTAGCCGTATTTGTTAAAGAGGATGCGTGCTTTAGATTCAACTTTCTTCGGTTCTTTCCCAACTTCATTATTGTTAGTACTGCTAGTAGCTGTGCGGCATGGTGCTGCTATAACGTCTGCTTCGCAACCAAGGAGACTCTATTAAATTTGGGGCCACACCAACAGGATACAGTGTTGCATGAAAACTGGTTGCTTCGGCGGTGATACGGCCGCTGCTGATTGTAGGCAAGCGAAAAAGTCCAAATGGATTCCACTCCAGTAGCTGCGTAGTGTGAGATTCCTCATCCCGTTCGATGTCTTGCACGCACCGCTTATCGGCACCGACCATGTGCCAGAGGATATGAATTGTTTGAAGAGGTTAGATGATGGAGATCGAAGCGAGTTCATTTTTGACATTACATAAGCTCAAGCTGAGAAGAAGATTGAAACGAGCAGGTGCCGCCTGACACTATACAGGGATGCTAGGAAGGCTGTTAAGTCAATGATATGAATGAATGATGAATCTTCCGAATGATAGGTGACTTATCCATCGCATAAGTAGGTGCAGGATTGCTTTCGCTTCATCGGCCTTCGGTTTCGTTTTTGTGGGTCAAAATGATTCAGCGCAGACTACGTCCGTCACACACAACCAACCTGCCCGCCCCCGTCGATCTAAATACCCGCCCGCCCGTCTCCTTGGACCTGGCTGGCCGGCTGAAAATGAAGGCAGCCCTGGGATGGATGCAGGATACAAGAGGATATGATAGCCTCACCGTCCCGCTTGGCCTCCTTTAGATCACGTTTATATGGAATTAATATGTTAAGAATTACAGATACGATTAAAGCTACTGCTGCATCCTACTTTGCATCGTCATACATGTACACCAGGCCACCTCTTTCAGTTAACTTCAATGTGTCGGGATTCTCGACAAGTATGTCTCTCACCACTTCTAAAAACTTCGCAAATCGGCGAGCACCTATCGATGGAATAAATTGATAAACTTCTTCTCTTGTTGCATTGTTACGAGATATTGAAGTGGTCAAAGAAATACTTGCCGGTAGAGGACTTCAGCAAAGACTTTGCTGGGGGATTGATCGTAAGCTCAACATCCTTGATCGAGAATAGATGAACTTTGTCTCCACCAATTATAGGAAGAAGCTGCGTGTGGAAGAGAATGTGCGATGAAGTAACGAAGCATGTACCAGCTGCGCTTACCGACTAGAACATTGCATATAAGCAACGGAACCTGATCAGGGATAGCATGGATTATGTCAGACATAGATGCTGCATTGGAACTTTTTTGTCGAAGGAGATGATAATCGTCTGCTGCATTCGTCGAAAGTAAATTGCTGTGACGAGAAAATCAAACAAGTTAGAATATCCAATATGAAGTAAACTACTTAGTAATCCTTTCAAGGTGCAACTTACCTTCCGTACGAATCTCTTATCTTCAAAATAGAGTTGCGCTTGTGAGCTTGCATCTTCGCTAATCTGTCCATACATTGCATGTTCTTTCGCCCAAGACGAGCCCCCTGCTCTACATCATTTTGACGCTGAAGTGCCGCAACCAAGAGAGAAACAGCTCGCTTGGCACGTTCAAAACTTGAGAGACAGGTATTGCTGACACCAGTTCCATCGTTTGTTGATTCATCGGATAATTTCTCCAGCACTTTCTTAACTTCAGGTCCCCATGGTGGGCACAAATCTACCAAACAATTAAAGATGATAAGTTAGCGGTGAAGGCGAAGTCATGATGAAATGTGAATCACAAACAAACTCACCTTCAGGAGGTTGAAAGTCCAAAGGATATGCTGTCAACGGTACTGGCTTTGGCAGTGGCGGTGGTGCAAGCTTGTACGCATCAAATGTTGGCCTCAGTAAGTGATCCAAATTGCTGCACGAAACTTCTTGTTCTCGTGCATAGACTTCCAACTCAGACGCCGTTTTAACTAACGACACAATCATAGATTCACGGCAGAAACGCTTTGATTTGTGCAATATAATGAGCATCAATAGCATCAATATGAGCTAAAGAAGGAGATTCGAAGAGCGGAGTAACTCCAAGAGTGCTGTACCCAAGACAACGCTGATCCAACTCTTCAATGCAAACTTTCAAGAAGATCCACGATGACTGTACATATGGCGCGTCTTCCTTTGCCAGACAAGGATAGAGTCCATGACTCTTGTCTGATTTCGAATAGGTTCCAACAGAGGGAGATGCTTTGCATTTCCGCCGTAGCTCCTTGGACATGAGTCCCATTACGCTGCTTTTTGATCCACTGGGTGTTGGCGAAGTTAGTAGAGGCGCAACGTTGCTCCCACTTAAGTACCGAATAGGAGACGTGATTGCATCACCAAATGATTTGAGATAGCTCTTTGTGCTTGTATGTGACGTAACTGATTCATTGTCTTGCTCGTCTAGTGGAGTGAGCATAGGTTGAGGCTGATCAATAGCAAACCCCTCCCCACCCACAGCTTTCAATCTTTGCACAAGAGAAGCTGCATCTTGTAACTGCACTAACACTGCGCTTACTTTCCAATTCTAGATCAATTCTTCTTCCATCTCCCATAAAATCTACATTTGACTGACAAATCAAGAGGGGCTGGCACATCCAATAATTCCTCCTGATCCTCAGCACCTGCTCTTTGCTGCGCAATATCCTGTATGCGATAAACTCGAATTAGCAACACTCTCTCACATTCTTTGCCTAACTTTTTCGTAACGAGCTGTGCATCTACAAGATATGGTGGCTAAAACTTTGAAGGTTGGCAGTTGACGTTTGGAAGATTTTGCAGGCGAAGTAAATGTGATAGATGATAACATTGATACGACGCTTTGTGAGTCACTGCCATCATGCGAACCAAAAGAAGTGTCGCGAATTTGTTCTTCTGAATCATGTTCTTCACCTTCATCAATCTTCGATTGTTCTCTCTCCCATTCACCAGGCATCCACACTCTCATCTTTCTTCAGGAATGATTGCTCTCAGGTGGCCACCCTGGCGTTTGGTGATCTCGCCTCCAATTTTCTCCACAGCTGTTGTTAACGCCGTCATGACAGATCCACACAACACATCGGGTCTTATTCTCGTAGTAACAGTCCGCACCGGGAGAGGCTCCATTAATACTTGTTGGCGAGAATGAGATCGAGTACGTACTTCTTCGAACTCATCGTTTTCATCATCATCGTTGTCAGCGGAATCATTGGGAGAGGGAGAGTACGCCGTGACAAGTTTACTATCCTCATCTCCATCCATTTTACTTCCACGTCTTTCGCCCTTCATCTTCAGGTCGTCTTTCACCCGGTCCAGGAACCCATCCTGAGAACAATTTTCTCAATGTTTTAGATTTGGGAGGCTCCACGTATTCAGTGGTACACGACAAAATTCGGTTCATGTACATCTCACGCCCTCGTGATGTATTGTCAATCGATGAATCCTCCTCCCAACCTGGTCGTGCGACCCAATTAGGCAATGTAACCACACCTAATGTCTCAATCTCATTTCGAGATAATAATGGCCTTGTATACAGCCCTCTATCAGACTCTTTTCTTGTCACATCAAGAGTTACGGCATGATCTGCAAGACTGTATGATAATTTAAGTTTCGAAAGGAGTTGTTGTGGAGTAGTAGTACCGTTGTTGGTGTCGTTCGCACTTGATCTTTGGGCGCTGGGCTGACTATTATTCTGGTAGTAATTCATCCATGGAATCTTCCCAGCCTTCGTTATTACCGGTCGCACCTGAACGTGCTGCAGATTCTTCATTTCCAAGTGCGCTTGTCGTTGTCATCATCATAATCATCATCGTCATCATCATAGAAATCAGCAAATCCATTAGCAGCAAGTGCCAACTCTTCTTGTAAACTCAAACCAGCTGCCTCTAACCCAGCCAACTCTGCATCCATTCCATCTTCATCGTCATCATTCCTCTTCTTCCTTCTACGTTTGCTTTTGCCATACCCATCATCACTACTATCAGAGCTATCACTCCATGCTGATGTATCCAACACATCATCTAACGCTAACGCTTCTTCCTTTAATAATTCGGAAACCTTGGGAGAGAGAAAAGCAATGGCTTCGAATGGTGTCTCATCGTAGTCTTCATATTTACCTGGAGTTACAGCGGCATTCTGAAGTAGTTTGTCATTAAAACTATTTGCACTCTCACTCAAATCATTACCCATTGTTGTAATCGACAGAAGTTGGATGACTTTTGCTGCTGTTGTCACCATTATCTTCAGCAGAAGGCATATGATTGTGTTGATTTTGATTCATAGCTCCCTCAATATTTGACAACACAGTTATAAAACTGCGTTCGTTTCCCCCTCTGGACTCCCACAGTTCTTTCCCCTTAATGTGAAATCCTCTGAATTCAGATAGTATTTTGAGCTGACGCTTTAAACGAGCTATTTCTGACGATTGGTGACTGTTTTCGGTTTGGAGTGCTTGCAGTCGAACTGCTAGTGCCGAAATGTTGCGATTACTGTTGATTGATACCTCTCTTTCTAATGTGTTGTTTGTCAGTGATTTTCGACAATTCTTCTGCTTGTGTTGTGTTATCTATGTTTTTGAGTTGATGTGCACTTGACATGAACAGCGACAAAGATTCTATCAGGCAGGACGAAAAAGTTCTATGCTACTGAAACGTGACGACGCTTAAGAGAAAGCTTGCTGGAACTCTCGTCATGTCGTAAGGCATAATAATTTATCACCTACACCACGTTCTGATTCGGTGCATGAACACACTATCATGCAATTGTGTTCTGTTCACAACATCTTCGTCTTCATTCTTATGTAAGTAGCTTCACTTGGAACTTTCGCTTGCTTTTGGGTCATTATGGGGGATGGGACTCCCGCCCATCTACACGCACCAGTTATCTGAGGGTAGACATAGCTGGATACCGTTGAGACACAAGATACGCTTACATCGGCCTCCTGGGCCGATCCATTTCACTTTTTTGAGATTGAATTGATGCGCTGGGAATCATTGATGGAATCATTGGGTTGGATCAACCATAACTCGACTTGCTCACAAACAAACAAAAGCCAATCACCGATCATATTAAAAATTAAAAATTAACGGAAATCTTAAAGTACGTCATGGTTGGCCCTCCAGGGGCGAAATTATCACAACAGCACCGTTCCTCAAGCAACAAATCCTCGTTATGTCGACAACAGCAGCAGTCTTGTCCCATCCTGCGTCTCTCACGAAGTCGTCGACTACCATATCAGGTGCTTCATCTGTTTCTAGCCTCAACATTTATTCCAACCCGGCTGTAGAAACGAACTGCCCCAACAGTGCTGCATTTATCGAGAGAGATCAAGAGGTTTCACTTTGCACTACCGTATCATCGCGGAATACACATAGAGGATCTACATCTGCGCCTCAACAAATCCTTAGCCATCTTTCATCGATGTCAACAGATCCACACCTCATAGACGGACATACAAAGCACCTCCTACCAAGAACGTTCCAAGAGCTGCTCAACCGCATCTCATAGCAGTCTATATCTGTAGGGTTTGAAAAAGGAGATTACCTTGTTCGCGAAGAAAAGGGGTTCAACGTCTATTTCTACTTCCTCGAGGAAGCTTATAACTTCATTCGTTCAAAAAGGGTACTCGCGGATGCCAAAGTACGAGGAGAATGATTATATAGAGCTGATTAAGAGGGCTCAGAGAAGTGTTCCAGGTGGGTGTCGCTACAATAACGGAAAACTGCTCATGGTATTGAAGAAGAAATTGGTGCCGGTCATAGTTTGTGAGGAGAAGAGCACGAGTTCCAATAGTTCCGAGAGCAACAAGAGAAGAAGCAATTCAAAACGCTGCATGAAGCCCAAGAATTTATCTAATAGCTCAAGGACTCTCCCTACAGACGATGAAACGATCGATGAATCATCAGCATCTAGCGGATCATGTTCCTACGAAAGATCTAAGTCAACAGCAACTAGCTATGTCGATTCTTGGGAGTAGGGAGAGCTTTAGAGAGTGCAGGAAGACTTGTTGTATACATATAGATGATTACTTGATAAAATTCGTAGCACAAGTCAAACTCCTTCAGTCAAATCCTTCTGAATGACCTTGCTCTCTCGCCGCATTACTTGCAACAATGTCTTGCTCGATTGTTCGATCTTCTTATAAGCTTCCTCAGCCTCTTTTACCATCTTTGCATAGGCGTCATTGGATGACTGCAGCTTTGATAGGTGTGCTTCACATTGAAATAGTCGTACGTTCTCTTCGTCAATCCTCGCCCGGATTTCATCGCGTCTACTTGATTCATTTTCGATCTCTTTTCCGATAGCATCTTTCCTTCGTTTTAGATCATTCAACATATTGATCAAGTCTTCATTGTAGTTCCTTGGCACTTTTGAATCCACAGTTGATCACTCAGAGCAGTAGATGCACGATGAAATATTGACCGTTGATGAAGTTAGATGGAAATGGCAGGTCCAAGGGTGAATAAATGGCAGGTCGGTATGGTGGATTCGAAACAAATTTAAAAATCTGCTTGCACTTTTCCTTCACGCAAATATCATTATGAAGGTTTACTTCTACAAATCATTCCCACCACCGCCTATGCATGCTCTAATTCTCCTCCTCATCATTATACACCCTCTGTACAAAACCCTTCGAATCAAGCAAGACTCCGATGAATCTGTCGTCTGGTTGCAAACCAGTGTTTGAAGCCATACTACCATTTCGCTGCTTCAATCCTCCTCTCGAAATAACTTTAGGTCTCTTCGACCTCTTCAGGGCATACTCTTTTGCACCTTTGATAGCTCCTTCGTCAGTTTCAATGTCAATTGGGCCGTCGCCTTTGACACACTTCTTCATCTGGAACGAGGAGTAGAGTGAGTATTTGGGCGAAGGCGAAGTGATACTACGCACGAGCAAAACACAAGTGACTTACGCTAATCGTACCATCCGTGGCCTCTTCCATGTTCATGATGAATTCGTTAGCCAGACGCTTCCTCTTCCTCCAATCGCTGGACAGCTTGGCGATACGGCTCTTCAATTGCTTCGCACGCTGTGCATCTAGGATCGGAACGGATTCGGGCGAAGACATGGTGAGCAATATGCATTCTCCGAGATGAAAACAGTCACAACGAAAACAAGTCATAACGAAAACAAGTCACAAACTTACTCGATGCATGAGCACGAGCTTCCTCGAGACTATTATCCAGAATTTCAATCTTATTCGTGAGCTCTTGAAGCTCAGTCTCAAGCTCCTCGTTCTTTGGCTCAGAGAGAAGCTGGGCTGTATCCGAAGAGATCTGCTTGTGCTTTTGTCCTAGCGCAGCAAGTTCCTGCTTTGACATTTCGAGGTTTGAGAAGAGCTCATTTCTGGCTTCAGGGAGAAGCCCATTGCCATGATTCTGCAGCTTCGAGTGATCGACGTAATAGAGTGTATTGTTAGAGTTCCTACCTTCCTTGACACGAATAGACCCAGCATACTCATCGGATGATGTTTTTGATGCGCTCTTCTTCTTGGAAGATTTCTCGTCTTCATCATCACTATCGTCAGCGAATGGATTGTCATTTGACTTGTCTACCATTTTGTCAAGACACTTGCGAAGAATTGGTTGAGGAACATGCCCTTTCAACTTTTGATGCCTTTGGAAGTACAAGAGTTATCACATAAAACATTGAGATGACATTGATGTGAGATTGAACCATGCTGACTACACAAACGTTCACACAATAAAACACGATGAGGAACTCACAGTTGCGTAATGTTGACAGGGCTAAACAAGTCATGCAATTTATCAAAGACGATCTTCTTGGCCTGATTTGTGTCAATTATGATAGTCGTTTCACCCATCTTTTCAGCTTCTGCTTGCCACTTGGCGTACAAAGCTTTGAGCTTTGGATCAATCTTGGGCGCACCGGCCTTCTTACCAGCTTGCTTTGAAGCTCCCTTGGGTGGCATGGGGGATGGAGTGACCCCTCCCACAAGTCTTCCCAAATCAAGCTGATACCCTTGAGCTGAGCAGATGTGGAGAGAGGAGAGCAAGAGATTTTGTGAGCGCATGTTGCACAAAATGATTCACATGACAATCAGTAACGTACAAACAGCACAAACAACAAAATCTCTCTTACATTTCTTGACCATCCAAGCAGCTAAACCTTAGATAGCACTGATTGAACTAAACCGAAAACGTTTCGCATCCGAGCCAGGCATTCAGTGCGTTTGATGCGATTGACTCGAGCAGCATTGGCCGTACTTGCTTCGACAAGAACTTTTCTTTGCGCCGATGGCTTTAACTTTCTTCCGACCCACGTCGAAACCTCTTTTTGGAGCCTTAGTACTCGAAGAAGCGGCAGCTTTCGACTGTGAAACTGGGTAGGGCACCCTATCATTTTGGAAGGAGAATAGATTCCTACCGCTACTTTTCCCGTCGGGGTTCAGATATATGATTTCCGAAGGTCTAAGGTACCATAGAGGTGATTTACTATGTAGCGTTAAGCGAGTTTAGTTAGCGTTCGTCAAATATTTCAATTCGGAATAGTCGTATGTTCTCTTCATCAATCCTCGATCGGATTATCGATGAAGGTGGAGGAATGTGGGCCGCTGCAGGTATCGTGACAACTAGGAAAGGCATAACTTCCCACGCTGTAGTCGCCGGGGATAGGGCAAGCCTTTTGTTTGCGGCGGCTGCTCCGATATTGTTGCAACTGAAGTCAGTGAAACTTGTCACGACGAAAGGAACAAATGAAACGTTGAAGGGGGGCGACATCATCTCTGTTAGAATAGATTACACATCATCTATATTGACAACCGAGCCAAAGCGGTCAAGTTAGATACTAGTATTGTCAGCGAGTCCATAAAAAAGGTTCGAGGTTCATCCGAGTCGAGTTTGGATTTATAGTATGCAACAAGGCTGTCTAACTGCTCCTTTGTCACCCCACTCTCGATCAGCTTCCTCTCATTAGCTTGATGCTTTTTCACCCACTCCTTCTCGCTGTTTGGGTTTGCGAGCTCCTTCTCCTCATCTTCAGTGATTCGCATCCGGCGCAATGCGTCCTCCTTCATCGCTCTCTCTTTCTCGCTCCCTTTTCCGACAATATCTTCCTTATTTCTAGATCATTCAACATATTGATCAAGTCTTCATTACAGTTCCTTGAATCCATGGTCGATCACTCAAAGCCAAAAGCTGTCAGTCGATGAATTGGGAAAATGACGATAGGTTTAAAATCAATTTGGGCACTCCATAAGTACCTATGATTATATAGAGCTGATTAAGAGGGCTCAGAGAAGTGTTCCAGGTGGGTGTCGCTACAATAATGGAAAACTGCTCATGGTATTGAAGAAGAAATTGGTGCCGGTCATAGTTTGTGAGGAGAAGAGCACGAGTTCCAATAGTTCCGAGAGCAACAAGAGAAGAAGCAATTCAAAACGCTGCATGAAGCCCAAGAATTTATCTAATAGCTCAAGGACTCTCCCTACAGACGATGAAACGATCGATGAATCATCAGCATCTAGCGGATCATGTTCCTACGAAAGATCTAAGTCAACAGCAACTAGCTATGTCGATTCTTGGGAGTAGGGAGAGCTTTAGAGAGTGCAGGAAGACTTGTTGTATACATATAGATGATTACTTGATAAAATTCGTAGCACAAGTCAAACTCCTTCAGTCAAATCCTTCTGAATGACCTTGCTCTCTCGCCGCATTACTTGCAACAATGTCTTGCTCGATTGTTCGATCTTCTTATAAGCTTCCTCAGCCTCTTTTACCATCTTTGCATAGGCGTCATTGGATGACTGCAGCTTTGATAGGTGTGCTTCACATTGAAATAGTCGTACGTTCTCTTCGTCAATCCTCGCCCGGATTTCATCGCGTCTACTTGATTCATTTTCGATCTCTTTTCCGATAGCATCTTTCCTTCGTTTTAGATCATTCAACATATTGATCAAGTCTTCATTGTAGTTCCTTGGCACTTTTGAATCCACAGTTGATCACTCAGAGCAGTAGATGCACGATGAAATATTGACCGTTGATGAAGTTAGATGGAAATGGCAGGTCCAAGGGTGAATAAATGGCAGGTCGGTATGGTGGATTCGAAACAAATTTAAAAATCTGCTTGCACTTTTCCTTCACGCAAATATCATTATGAAGGTTTACTTCTACAAATCATTCCCACCACCGCCTATGCATGCTCTAATTCTCCTCCTCATCATTATACACCCTCTGTACAAAACCCTTCGAATCAAGCAAGACTCCGATGAATCTGTCGTCTGGTTGCAAACCAGTGTTTGAAGCCATACTACCATTTCGCTGCTTCAATCCTCCTCTCGAAATAACTTTAGGTCTCTTCGACCTCTTCAGGGCATACTCTTTTGCACCTTTGATAGCTCCTTCGTCAGTTTCAATGTCAATTGGGCCGTCGCCTTTGACACACTTCTTCATCTGGAACGAGGAGTAGAGTGAGTATTTGGGCGAAGGCGAAGTGATACTACGCACGAGCAAAACACAAGTGACTTACGCTAATCGTACCATCCGTGGCCTCTTCCATGTTCATGATGAATTCGTTAGCCAGACGCTTCCTCTTCCTCCAATCGCTGGACAGCTTGGCGATACGGCTCTTCAATTGCTTCGCACGCTGTGCATCTAGGATCGGAACGGATTCGGGCGAAGACATGGTGAGCAATATGCATTCTCCGAGATGAAAACAGTCACAACGAAAACAAGTCATAACGAAAACAAGTCACAAACTTACTCGATGCATGAGCACGAGCTTCCTCGAGACTATTATCCAGAATTTCAATCTTATTCGTGAGCTCTTGAAGCTCAGTCTCAAGCTCCTCGTTCTTTGGCTCAGAGAGAAGCTGGGCTGTATCCGAAGAGATCTGCTTGTGCTTTTGTCCTAGCGCAGCAAGTTCCTGCTTTGACATTTCGAGGTTTGAGAAGAGCTCATTTCTGGCTTCAGGGAGAAGCCCATTGCCATGATTCTGCAGCTTCGAGTGATCGACGTAATAGAGTGTATTGTTAGAGTTCCTACCTTCCTTGACACGAATAGACCCAGCATACTCATCGGATGATGTTTTTGATGCGCTCTTCTTCTTGGAAGATTTCTCGTCTTCATCATCACTATCGTCAGCGAATGGATTGTCATTTGACTTGTCAACCATTTTGTCAAGACACTTGCGAAGAATTGGTTGAGGAACATGCCCTTTCAACTTTTGATGCCTTTGGAAGTACAAGAGTTATCACATAAAACATTGAGATGACATTGATGTGAGATTGAACCATGCTGACTACACAAACGTTCACACAATAAAACACGATGAGGAACTCACAGTTGCGTAATGTTGACAGGGCTAAACAAGTCATGCAATTTATCAAAGACGATCTTCTTGGCCTGATTTGTGTCAATTATGATAGTCGTTTCACCCATCTTTTCAGCTTCTGCTTGCCACTTGGCGTACAAAGCTTTGAGCTTTGGATCAATCTTGGGCGCACCGGCCTTCTTACCAGCTTGCTTTGAAGCTCCCTTGGGTGGCATGGGGGATGGAGTGACCCCTCCCACAAGTCTTCCCAAATCAAGCTGATACCCTTGAGCTGAGCAGATGTGGAGAGAGGAGAGCAAGAGATTTTGTGAGCGCATGTTGCACAAAATGATTCACATGACAATCAGTAACGTACAAACAGCACAAACAACAAAATCTCTCTTACATTTCTTGACCATCCAAGCAGCTAAACCTTAGATAGCACTGATTGAACTAAACCGAAAACGTTTCGCATCCGAGCCAGGCATTCAGTGCGTTTGATGCGATTGACTCGAGCAGCATTGGCCGTACTTGCTTCGACAAGAACTTTTCTTTGCGCCGATGGCTTTAACTTTCTTCCGACCCACGTCGAAACCTCTTTTTGGAGCCTTAGTACTCGAAGAAGCGGCAGCTTTCGACTGTGAAACTGGGTAGGGCACCCTATCATTTTGGAAGGAGAATAGATTCCTACCGCTACTTTTCCCGTCGGGGTTCAGATATATGATTTCCGAAGGTCTAAGGTACCATAGAGGTGATTTACTATGTAGCGTTAAGCGAGTTTAGTTAGCGTTCGTCAAATATTTCAATTCGGAATAGTCGTATGTTCTCTTCATCAATCCTCGATCGGATTATCGATGAAGGTGGAGGAATGTGGGCCGCTGCAGGTATCGTGACAACTAGGAAAGGCATAACTTCCCACGCTGTAGTCGCCGGGGATAGGGCAAGCCTTTTGTTTGCGGCGGCTGCTCCGATATTGTTGCAACTGAAGTCAGTGAAACTTGTCACGACGAAAGGAACAAATGAAACGTTGAAGGGGGGCGACATCATCTCTGTTAGAATAGATTACACATCATCTATATTGACAACCGAGCCAAAGCGGTCAAGTTAGATACTAGTATTGTCAGCGAGTCCATAAAAAAGGTTCGAGGTTCATCCGAGTCGAGTTTGGATTTATAGTATGCAACAAGGCTGTCTAACTGCTCCTTTGTCACCCCACTCTCGATCAGCTTCCTCTCATTAGCTTGATGCTTTTTCACCCACTCCTTCTCGCTGTTTGGGTTTGCGAGCTCCTTCTCCTCATCTTCAGTGATTCGCATCCGGCGCAATGCGTCCTCCTTCATCGCTCTCTCTTTCTCGCTCCCTTTTCCGACAATATCTTCCTTATTTCTAGATCATTCAACATATTGATCAAGTCTTCATTACAGTTCCTTGAATCCATGGTCGATCACTCAAAGCCAAAAGCTGTCAGTCGATGAATTGGGAAAATGACGATAGGTTTAAAATCAATTTGGGCACTCCATAAGTACCTATGATTATATAGAGCTGATTAAGAGGGCTCAGAGAAGTGTTCCAGGTGGGTGTCGCTACAATAATGGAAAACTGCTCATGGTATTGAAGAAGAAATTGGTGCCGGTCATAGTTTGTGAGGAGAAGAGCACGAGTTCCAATAGTTCCGAGAGCAACAAGAGAAGAAGCAATTCAAAACGCTGCATGAAGCCCAAGAATTTATCTAATAGCTCAAGGACTCTCCCTACAGACGATGAAACGATCGATGAATCATCAGCATCTAGCGGATCATGTTCCTACGAAAGATCTAAGTCAACAGCAACTAGCTATGTCGATTCTTGGGAGTAGGGAGAGCTTTAGAGAGTGCAGGAAGACTTGTTGTATACATATAGATGATTACTTGATAAAATTCGTAGCACAAGTCAAACTCCTTCAGTCAAATCCTTCTGAATGACCTTGCTCTCTCGCCGCATTACTTGCAACAATGTCTTGCTCGATTGTTCGATCTTCTTATAAGCTTCCTCAGCCTCTTTTACCATCTTTGCATAGGCGTCATTGGATGACTGCAGCTTTGATAGGTGTGCTTCACATTGAAATAGTCGTACGTTCTCTTCGTCAATCCTCGCCCGGATTTCATCGCGTCTACTTGATTCATTTTCGATCTCTTTTCCGATAGCATCTTTCCTTCGTTTTAGATCATTCAACATATTGATCAAGTCTTCATTGTAGTTCCTTGGCACTTTTGAATCCATAGTTGATCACTCAGAGCAGTAGATGCACGATGAAATATTGACCGTTGATGAAGTTAGATGGAAATGGCAGGTCCAAGGGTGAATAAATGGCAGGTCGGTATGGTGGATTCGAAACAAATTTAAAAATCTGCTTGCACTTTTCCTTCACGCAAATATCATTATGAAGGTTTACTTCTACAAATCATTCCCACCACCGCCTATGCATGCTCTAATTCTCCTCCTCATCATTATACACCCTCTGTACAAAACCCTTCGAATCAAGCAAGACTCCGATGAATCTGTCGTCTGGTTGCAAACCAGTGTTTGAAGCCATACTACCATTTCGCTGCTTCAATCCTCCTCTCGAAATAACTTTAGGTCTCTTCGACCTCTTCAGGGCATACTCTTTTGCACCTTTGATAGCTCCTTCGTCAGTTTCAATGTCAATTGGGCCGTCGCCTTTGACACACTTCTTCATCTGGAACGAGGAGTAGAGTGAGTATTTGGGCGAAGGCGAAGTGATACTACGCACGAGCAAAACACAAGTGACTTACGCTAATCGTACCATCCGTGGCCTCTTCCATGTTCATGATGAATTCGTTAGCCAGACGCTTCCTCTTCCTCCAATCGCTGGACAGCTTGGCGATACGGCTCTTCAATTGCTTCGCACGCTGTGCATCTAGGATCGGAACGGATTCGGGCGAAGACATGGTGAGCAATATGCATTCTCCGAGATGAAAACAGTCACAACGAAAACAAGTCATAACGAAAACAAGTCACAAACTTACTCGATGCATGAGCACGAGCTTCCTCGAGACTATTATCCAGAATTTCAATCTTATTCGTGAGCTCTTGAAGCTCAGTCTCAAGCTCCTCGTTCTTTGGCTCAGAGAGAAGCTGGGCTGTATCCGAAGAGATCTGCTTGTGCTTTTGTCCTAGCGCAGCAAGTTCCTGCTTTGACATTTCGAGGTTTGAGAAGAGCTCATTTCTGGCTTCAGGGAGAAGCCCATTGCCATGATTCTGCAGCTTCGAGTGATCGACGTAATAGAGTGTATTGTTAGAGTTCCTACCTTCCTTGACACGAATAGACCCAGCATACTCATCGGATGATGTTTTTGATGCGCTCTTCTTCTTGGAAGATTTCTCGTCTTCATCATCACTATCGTCAGCGAATGGATTGTCGTTTGACTTGTCTACCATTTTGTCAAGACACTTGCGAAGAATCGGTTGAGGAACATGCCCTTTCAACTTTTGATGCCTGTAGAAGTACAAGAGTTATCACATAAAACATTGAGATGGACATTGATGTGAGATTGAACCATGCTGACTACACAAACGTTCATACAATAAATACTCGATGAGGAACTCACAGTTGCGTAATGTTGACAGGGACTAAACAAGTCATGCAAGTTTATCAAAGACGATCTTCTTGGCCTGATTTGTGTCAATTATGATAGTCGTTTCACCCATCTTTTCAGCTTCTGCTTGCCACTTAGGCGTACAAAGCCTTGAGCTTTGGATCAATCTTGGGCGCAGCGGCCTTCTTACCAGCTTGCTTTGAAGCTCCCTTCGGTGGCATGGGGGATGGAGTGATTCCCAGATTTCTTCCTTCCGGCACCTACGACGAGGTTCGACTGATTCTCAGCAACAGCTCGTTCGTGGGATGGAATGGGAGTGATATTCGCAGCATCATTACCTCCAGCGGTAGCGAGCAATGGCATGGTTGTAGGGAGGTCAGGCATTGGAGGATTCTCTTTCGTCGAGCACTTCTCAGCGAGGAGAGCACGATGCTCCTCCGTCAAATGCTTGACTGGCATTTCATCACTAGATGGCCACCCCTCATAGTAGCTAAAGATTCGATACAAAGATTAGATATGATTATGACATGCAAAAAGAAGCGAAAGTAGCACTGATCATATCAACTCACATTTCCATACAGTCAATACATCCGTACCACTCTTCGTCAGGTAGCAGCATTGGAAGCCCAGACACTGCACGCCGCTGAAGACAAGAGAATCAAATTATTGAGTCAACAAAGCATGACGGTAGTAATACAAAAATAGTCCTCAAGACACATGAACATACCTGAGGAACATCCCTCATCCTGGCACTTCTTCGGTTTCTTCTTCTTCAAATCCTTCACAGTAATCACTTCAATGAGGTCCCATTTCTCCTCACCCTCAATAGCTTCGTCATCATCTGACTTCTCCTCCTCCTCTCCATTACGAGACGTGGGTAAATCAGGAAAGACTGCATTTGCCCCTTTCCTCGTACAGTATTGACGGATGGTTTCACGGTGGTTTTTTGTCATGAATGTGATTGGGAGTTCGGACTTTTGCTCGGGCCATCCACCGTAGTCACTGCGATGTACAGAAGTGAAGAGGAGGAAGCAAGATATTTTTGTGAGCGCATTGTTGTACAAATAACTCACATGAACATGACAAATCAGCCAGCACAAACAACAAAATCTTTCTCACTTACAGTTCTTGACAATCCAAGCAGCTAAACCACGCATTCACGCAATTCGTATCATGCGTAGATTGGTACACGGAGCAAGCAACATTAGGGCAACCCACCCCATTGCACATGAAGTTCCTTGTGGAAATTTCTTCCACAGGTAAGGATCTTCTTCAACTCCCACATTTCCTCCTCGTCATCTTCATCTTCATCATCACCCTCCTTTCCATCCTCCTCCTTATCCTCCTCCGCGTCATTTGCATCCTCCTCTTCTTGCCCGTCTTTGCCGCTTGCATTGTCAGTCCTCGGCACCTGGTGAAGAATCTTTCATTTCTTCGTCATTTCCTTCCTCTTCATTCTCCTTCTTGTCATTGCCATCGGCAGTAGACTTGACGTTGCCATCCTCTCCAGCGGCGTCATTGGAGTCGTGATTGCCATCCTCCTCCATCGTGACATCCTCCTCACCCCCGTCGGACCTTGCGGAGGAGGTCTTGGCGTCACCATCTGCCACTTCGTCCTCATTCCCGGCGATAGATTCTCCATGAGAGGATCCATTAGCGTTGGAGGAAGAGTTGTCGTCACGGACGTTCGCATTGGATGATGCGGGCGCAGCATCATCGCCGGAGGAAATTGACGCCGTGGGTGATTTTGGTGTCGCCTCTGCCGCTGGAGGGGCGTCGGTCGAAGAAGACTTGGACTTCGCTTTGATCTTGATGGCGGCCATGATGATGGTGGAAGAAACAAGAGGTGGTTGAGACTGAACATGAGGGCGTTGTGTTGGCGTTGCTTTGGAAGAGCAATAGAGCGTCGGCTTGACAGAAAGTGAGAGCAAAGCAAGCAACTAACGGGTGTCAAAAGTGCGATGAGTGATTTTTGATTTTTGCTCTTGATTTCCTGTCCGTGCCATTTTGCGAGAAAGCGGGGAACCCTTGTGAAAAGTGCCCGCTTGTGAAAAAAATCTTACACGCACGTACGTGGCAACAATCATCAGCACCGCAATCCTCTGACACAATGGCAACTGTGAGATCCTGACGGCATCAGTAGCATCTGCAGACACGCTGTCAACTTCCTCATAATTATCTGCTAACTTCTACAATGAAGACCCAACTTATTGTCGCCGCTGCTATCGCCTCCACTGCTGGAGCTTTCTCCGTGTCGGTAAGGCTACACTGTGCCTCTGATTGTTCTACTTTGTCAAGTTCGGAAGGAAGACGGCATTTGAAACATGAGTTGTTGATTGAAGGGGGAATATTGTAACGTCGGATTGCTACCAAATTATAAAATTGCCTTATGCGTAGTAACTATATCAGGCACACAACTTGTGTATCGTTGAATTGCACTCATGCCAAGACGTTGACCCAACAGCAAAAACATATGATCATTACAATTCATATCGTTATCAATCAATCGAATTATCATCCAAGTACCACATCTGACAATTATTTCATCTCTCATTTTCTCTCTTTTTCAGAGCGAGCAATGTGCTCGTCGTCAATTCCTTCAGACAGCCTCCACCGCTGCTGCCTCCGCCGTTCTCTTCCCAACCATCGCATCAGCCGAAGTCGTCGTTCCTGAGCAATCAAAAGAGTACACTTTCCCTTCCGACTGGGGCCTCACTTACAGCTACGAAACTGATGCCGCCAGAGTTCGCGCTCACATGGTCACCGCTACTGGACTTGCCAAGGGATCCGACCGTATGGAGGACTTTGGAAAGAATCTCAAGAAGGAGATGATTGACTTCGTTAGTTATTACAGGAGATTTCCCCAGGTTGCTGGAAAGCCCAGTTTCTCTACTTTGTATACCTCTATCAACGTTTTGGCAGGACACTACACCAGTTATGGATACAAGTACCCTTTGCCTGAGAAGAGGAGAAAGAGGTTGTACCAGGAATATGCTGAGATTGACAAGAGTCTCAAGCGTAACCGTTAAGCGAAATGTTGCTATTTGATGATGTGCAACGAAACATAATACTTGAGATGCATATCGGGGGAGTGCGAGAAAAGATTCGCTTCGATTAGGGATGAGATGATTTTCTTCCGCATAGCATGGGGGATGAGTTGAGTGGTTTGGGGATGACTTAAATAATGGTCACGACACAGCTATCTTTTGCCATAATTAATTTAATCCATGTGGATACAGTCTTAGCGAGTTCCATCTGTTGATTTCAACATTTGTTCACAGCTTAGACGAGATGTAATGGACATGTTTGTGTGTGAGCTTTCTTACATCATTAACACTCAGAGCTACTACTTAAAAAGCGTCAAGTAGATTCGTTCTGTAACTCTTTCCTTTAATTTCCGATTGTAAGCTCACTTTAGAAGTGTTGGACTCTTTTGTGAGCATTTAACAGTGGACTAAGATACATATGTGAATCGCATCTTAGAGGTCACCTCACCAAAGCTGAGTTGAGTGGTATGAATTATATTAAGATCTACGATCTGCCTCCCTTCGACGTCTCCGCACTGGCATTTTAGCCAAGGCCACAAGCGGTCTCGTTCTTGGTGGTTTTGAGGAGTCAATTTTAGATACTCCAGCCTGTTTGGAGTTGTTATTGCTGCTGCCAGCAGTTTTAGTTGAACGGCGGTATCCATCTCCAGATGACGAGTCATCTTCAGCCATGGTCGTAGGCTGCTGATTTTGACTTTTGCTTTCTGGAGATGTTGATACCCATGATGGTAATGTGATCCTCCCGTTCAGATGCATCCCAGCAAACTCATAGAGAGCGTGCATGGCAGCAAGAGATCCTTCAAATTGTTTCAAGTAAGACTCACTATCTTGAAAGCTGTCAAAATTGTCTCGGTGCGGCGCTCGAGAAACTTGAGTCGAATCAGCATTTGACGAGCCAAACTCGCAGCTGACTCGATAACCATAATGTAGTTGTTTGGACGAGTAACGAAACTGTCCTTGCGTCGGCTTGGGGGGACGGTTGCCAAAGATGGCTGATCTTCCCCAAGAGTCTGTCTCAGTGAATGAATTGCCATATTTATCAACTCTCTTCGTAGACGATGTTGCGCTATCACGTTGTTGACCAAGAACCCATTCTTGTTCCGAGTTGGAGGTATCCCAAAGTGCGAAAGGTCGAACTCCTTCCTTCAAGAGAGGCTCTGAACATACCTTTGTTTCATTATGCCCATGACTGTTACAGCAGCTGTCTAGGACAAATAAAATTCTACCTCTTAGATAACCCATCGATCCATCTCCATGTTCATGCACTCTGTCTGATTGAGTACTATTTGTACTGCTACTGTTTTCAAGTGAAAGCAGCAATTGATCTTCCTCTCTATTTTTCGACACTTCTTCTTTCGTCGTCGTGGAATTGCAAACGAATCCACCTAAATCACCAGGCCATCGGATCAAAATACCATTGATTTCTCTCTGCTTTGCTAGATGAGCTAACTGATTTGCAATCTCTAACGTGCGCTCTTTCCTTCGCAACGAAGTTGTTGCCTGTTGTTTGTCCTCCGGCCGATGAAGGAATGCATAAGATGGATGATATGGTTTGTTAGACATGTAAGGTATCGGAGGCAGGGGAGTTATCAGAGTTGTAGCACTGTTGCTACCACCCTCCGAGTTGTTGTTTTCTGCATTGGAGTTTGTTTCGTCGGGGGCTGGTACTTGCTGCCGATAATAAGCCAAGGACAAGCCAATCTGTTGATTTGTAACGTCAATACACAAGAGTGCACTGTGGATAGAATCGAGGATGAAATGTGAATGATGATGAACAATATATAATAGGAGTATATAAGACATGAAGTGCGATGTCAACTTACCTAGATTTGCCTAGTCGCCCTTTCCATTGCATGAGCCGAGCCAATTTTACTGGCGTAAGCATACACTTCGATAGCATTGTTAAAGTTAAGGTGCCAAAGAAGGACAATGCTGATAATGTTCGTATATTGCAAAGAAGCCTTCGACAATTTCTTCAACGCTTCCGTTTCGAAATAGTGATGTCTAGACACATAATTTCATTGTTGTACAAAATCAGATAAATAACCGAGAAGGTTGCACGTCCATTTCATTTATAACGTGAGCCTTCAGTCAGTTGCTATATGATGGATGATTATAATCTCCTCTTCTCAGGTACCATCGATCATCCCGATTTTTGAGCATGAAACTCTTGGATGATCGTTATCGATGACATCCTGCCATCACCGCGGCACACAAGTTGATTGCAGCGGCGCAAGTTGCATCATCGGTGCTCGGTGGTTGTGTTAGGAACTTGACATGAAAAATGCCACGAATGTTCCGCATCCGCGTCCGCAGTTCGGGTTAAGTAGGGCTTTAGGGCTGAACTAATCGCATCCTTCTGTTCAACTTTCATACCCCCCCCCATCAACTGATGAAGCTGGATGAAATCTTTTACACATCCGATCTTACCCCCCTATCGAAGCCTAGCCAAGATTCATAATCCAAGGGGCTACAGTCGATCTAGCTAGCCACATCCAAGATCCAGCGGTTCCCGTGATCCAGCTGACAGCTGACGATCTCTTGTGCTGACGATGGCGATGATGTTGTCGCTATGATGCACTTGCTGCGCTACGACTACACAATCATAACCTGCCACTACCTCCTAAAGAATGCGCAGACGCAACATAAACACAAGCGTTGACAACGGCGGTGAACACTTCGGCCCGATGGCCACTTATGATGAAACTCATTTATCCGCTCAGGCACTGCTGGCAGCATCTCCAATCCATGCCGGACTTGCAATGAAACTGCACGTTCCAGTATTCTACTCCTTCCTACCATCACCAATGCAATGGTTATTATCGAAGAGCTGGTGCCCAACAAGTTGGTCACCTCAATGGAAACGAAGATATCTCATTGCGTTGGGTGGATATTTGTACAGATTCAAAGATGAGAATGGTTCGACTCCAAAGGGAGCTCCTGTAACAATAGATATTACTGAAGCAAGAATTATATCTCGAGGTGATACCAGCACCAGCAATGAATTCAACTGTCTGCTGGACTTGTTGCCTGATGGCTGCGATACCGTCTTTGAGGTATCATCGCTGGCGAAAACACAATACTTTGCAGTAGAGAGTCGAGAGGAGGCATTAGCATGGGTGAATAGTATACGACAAATGCGGCAAGATTCGATTACTCGAAATATGGGGCATTCCAAAGATGTTCCTTATCCAAAGCAGTGGGCATCGTTTGATGCATCAGCACGTCGATTGCAACAGCAGAAGGAAAGAATCAAAAATAGGAATGAGTGCACTTGACCAGAAGGAACAGGAAATGCAAACTCTTGGTGGGTCAGCGAACATGGGTTATTTTAGTTGATTGAGGAACCAACAGATAAAGGTAGTTATGGCGGCGATCAATCGTCTATGCAACAACATTTAGATCGAGATTTGCCACCCATGCCATCACGTCAGCATCACTACTTACATCATCCACTTTGATTTTGAGCTGCCTTGAAGCAATACTATTATTCTCAGAACAATCCTGTTTATCGTAAAACCACTTCCATTTATTTCGACTCATCTTACGTATTTTGTCATGCTTGAGCTCGACAACGCTTTTTCTTGCGGTTGAACTTGGAAAAGTATTTGTCCGACGTACTTTGCTCATTCTTCGCTTGTGTTGGACAATCAATTGCTGACAAATGTATGCACGGAACTTGTCGCAATCCACTTCTTTCCATACGCCCGAATTTTGTTGCTTGTATTCAATAGCAAACGGACACCCACGAGAGAGGCAAAAGTAGATCTGCTTGTCTTCGTCTGCTGCATCATGTGAGTCAATCAGAGACAAGAAGAGTCCGTCACGTTGCTTGATTGCACGACAAACAGTTCGAAACGATCGTCGGTACCAGCTGGCTCTCCACACCCGTTGAATTGCAACTGTATTCATCTCTTTTACTGCAGAAGACAAGCGTCGTAAGTGTTTCAGACATCGATGAAGTCTCCAAACCTTCTGTATCTCTACAGCCGCATCAATGCAAATGGCTCGCTGGTATACAGCCAAGTGATTTTTTGCTCCATACGGACCCTTTCTTGATAGATAGTGTACACATCTTCGATTCCAGTGCCCAACAGGAACATTATTTCTGCGATACTTTTGGATGAGAAATCTTCTCACACAACTTTGAATGAGGATCGAACAGAGTTGAAAGTGCAAATGAGCTTTACTTCCGCCTTTGGACTTGCTTTCTCCTCCTCTGCAACTTTCTATTCCATGGAAGCCCACACGAGCTGCATTTCACACAGACATGATCATTTACGCTTTTGTTTGGAATTGGTGAATTCATTCAACCCAACACCATACTCAGCTTCTATCTCCTAAGAAGTGCCTATGTTATTCAGCGGACAGGAAGTTTCGTTCAAAAGCAGAAAGTATCGTCCTTTGTCGGAGCTTACATATCTCAGTTGCCGCCATTTTTCTAAATGCCATTTTGACAGCATGATGTTGACACCTCCACGCAACCTCACGCAACGCTCATCTCCATCCAATCATCGGCATCGCCAGTATCTCTCGGGAGGATCCACTTGTCAGTATTGGGTCATAAGACAGACAAAGCTGCCACTATGCAATCCTCATCCCTTATTACATCTTCGGTGCTGCTGTTGCTGTCGGTGCTGTTTATTACAGCTAGTGCATTTGCGCCACACACATCATGTGCATCATCACGCAGATTATTACAACATCACAATTCGGCGCTGACACCACTAACGCAACAAAAAGCGAGAGGATTTGGTGATGATTTCGATGGGATTGATGATGACGACGATGAAGATGACGACCGCGAATTGGTGTATGCACGTAGATCAGGGAGGCGAGGAAGAGAAGAAGGAGCATATTATGATGCAGATACGACGTCATCTGGATCAAGAAAGTACCAGGACAATGTAGAGTTCTTTGATCTCGATGACGACGATGAAATCTTTGATGACGACTTTGATAGGAACAGCGATGATTTATACGCGGAAACATACAATGGAATTATTCCAAATCCATTGCTAGATGCTATGGATCCCGATGGAGTGTATGAACGTCTAGGTCCAGAATTATTCAAAGATTGGACATTTTGGAGGGACATGATACTGTTTGCTGCATTCTTGACATTGTTCACCAGAGATACCCACCATTATGGTACGTTTGATTCAATAGTGGAAGGAATGGAGAGATTACCTGCAAATTTCATTCGACAGTGACGAAAATATAGCAAGAGTCAAAGGGGGAAAGGCCAGCAATTGTAATGTCACGAATAAATATCACGCTGAGTACCTTCAACACGAAGAGTCAAATGCACTATGCAGAGACACAGATTTGCAAATTGAAAACCATGCAATATAAAAGGACAACTTAAATTACAGAGAGTATCCAGCACAAGCACTATTTCGAGTTTGCTCACTGACATAGAATATCTAAGGACAATAAAGAAACGACAATACACGTCTCTCCTCAGATCAACAATGTTGCGCTTCACCAACGGCAGATTCTGCCGACTTTATTGCAGTTGACAATACCTGATTGATCTCACTTTCATTCCAGCTGTCAGCAGAAGCGTTAAAGTCATCTCCAAAGTAGTAGAATTCAGACATTTGTTTGAGAGTCTTTTCAACAAAAGAGAATGAATTTGAAGATACGGCTGCAACTCCGTAGATAATTCCATCCACAAGTCTAGTCACGTCGTCAGTAAATCCATCTTTCATCAGTTGCAAATTCATCGCCATCTGCATCGCCTTGACCCTCATCGCTATCTGCACCGTCTCGGCCTAAGAACCAGTCCTGCCATTTCTTGGAGCACTGGCCAAGAGCCAGGGATGCTTCAAGGTAGCAATTTTTGAATGATAACACGGTGTTGTCATCATCATCGTCGTCAATCTCCCAATGGCCTTTCTCAAACTTCCAGTTGTGAGGATCCTTTTGGCGTTTGTTCCAAGCCGCCAAATCAGCCTCAAGCGATGCAATTTTCAACTCGAGAGACGAGTGGTGTTGCATCTGTAGGTGAAGGACTTCCTTCAAGTGCTGGGCTTCACTCCTCCAAGCAAGAGACTTCCATGTTGACAACAACAACATGCCAACTACAACCACAAATGTGGCTATTCCATGGGCTAACAGCTGCTTCGAGAGGAAGTTATAACTACAGTTTTGTTCATTGTCAGCATTATGGCTCTTCCTGCTCTCTTGTTCAGAATTGTCTTGATGATTATTTGTATTTGAATTGCATAATTGCCCCTCCAACGTACCAATTTCGCTAGGCAAGAAGACAGATTCGGGCACAGTGAACTTCTCTCCATCAGAGTATGTGTTCTCACTACGCTTGCTACTGGTTTGTTCTTCACCTTCAAGAATTAGAGTGCCCCTCTGGAAATCACCTGAACCATCTATATTGCTGGAAGAAGACGAAACAGATTCATCATTTGATTCATTTCTCACCGAAAGTGATCTTTGATGTGTAATATTGTTTGTCTCAGTTATGAGACTGAACAAGTCCGAGGTCGATGGCATGCTGCCTACACTTCCGCTTTCTTTATCATTCAGCATGTTAAAGATATGTCACCAGGATGTCAATAATTTAAGATATGGACCAAAAACTTTCAGCCGCATTGAAAAAAGCACCGATCCTAAACGTATGATTGACAATATCTAACTCCTTGCAGTACTTCGCGTACACTTCTCTAGTGGATGATGCCATGGTGGAATGTGCAGGCAATGCCGCCGGCACGGCATGGCATGTTTGATGTCACGATTTTCTAGCGATCGACGAAAGTAGCGAATAATTTCAGACACTCATCCACCCACAAGTGACGTACTGCGCCAAAGTTGGCATTGGTGGGAGCGAGGCACGATGATCGATGTGACGTTGCTTCAATCATCTTTCATCGCACACCGCACAACCATCCCCCATGCTGAGATCCAGCTCGCTTCATATTTGTGGAAAAGTACTGTCAAGCAACACCAATCCTTCTACTATCAACACCATGATGTTCAGTCGTAATACCTTGCTTGCTGCCGCCGCAGCTTTCTACGGAGCTTCGTCAGTTTCTGCCTTTGCTCCTAGCACTGGTGAGTACATGGGTGTCTTGTGGAGGAGAATGATATTGTAATTGCGTTCGACGAGCGATAACGCATATGCTACCCTTCTCAAAATATTTGCAACTTGGGTTATCATATTTGGCTGATACACAGCTGAATGATTTAGTGCTTCTAACTTTTTTGTTTCATCTGTTATGTATATAGCCGTCGGAAATGCTGTATCCAGATCTTCTCCTGCTGTTTACACCCAACAACCTGCTTCTCGCCAATACAGCTCCACTAGTTTGAACATGGCTTCTTCTGTCGATCTTAAGGGAAAGGTTGCCTTTGTTGCTGGAGTTGCTGACTCATCTGGATACGGATGGGCCATCGCACGTGCTCTTGCGGATGCCGGTGCCACTATCATTGTTGGAACATGGCCTCCTGTGCTCAAAATTTTCCAGAATGGACTCAAGAAGGGGTCATTCGACGGTGATTCAGAGCTCTCTGATGGTAGCAAGATGGTGATTGAGAAGGTTTACCCTCTTGATGCCGTCTTTGACTCTCCCGAGGATGTTCCTGATGAAATCAAAAACAACAAACGTTACGCTGGATTGGATGGATACACTATTGAGGAGGTTGCCAAGGCTGTTGAAGCCGATTACGGAAAGATTGATATCCTTGTTCACTCTCTTGCCAACGGACCTGAGGTGACAAAGCCACTCCTTGAGACATCACGTAAGGGATACCTTGCTGCCTCATCTGCATCTGCTTACTCTGCTGTGTCTCTTTTGCAAAAGTTCGGACCAATCATGAACGAGGGAGGAAACATGCTCTCTCTCACCTACATTGCATCTGAAAAGGTAATCCCTGGATACGGAGGAGGAATGTCTTCTGCTAAGGCCCAACTTGAATCTGATACCCGCACACTCGCCTACGAAGCTGGAAGGAAGTGGGGTGTCCGTGTCAACACTATCTCTGCTGGACCACTGAAATCTCGTGCCGCATCTGCTATCGGAAAAGAGCCTGGACAGAAGACTTTCATTGAATATGCTATTGACTACTCCAAGGCAAACGCTCCTTTGGCACAAGATTTGTACAATGATGATGTTGGAAACGCTGGTATGTTCCTCAGCTCTCCTCTTGCAAGGACTGTCACCGGTGTGACATTGTATGTTGATAACGGTCTTCATGCTATGGGAATGGCCATTGACAGTGAATCCATGTCTGACAGAAATCAATAAGCATTTATTAGTGAAGGAGTAGTCAATAGTGACTGCTGAATACTATGAAAATCATATTATTACGTAAAGTCAACTCATCTCATGGTCTAAAATACTATTGCTTATAGTGGCAGCTACTTCTTCAAATTTGAAAGGACTATTTTCCAACCTGGCTCTGATCGATCACTAGCACCATGCGCAAACCCACTCGCGTAGGGGCAGTAGGCACGGTGAGAATCGATGAGTTTGACGTTTGCGTCTCTCAGCGAATCAATACGACGCCTTTTCTTCTTGGGACTTTCCGCATTGGTAGGAGCAGCAGAAGCCAAGATGGATTTTGATAGACACAAGTTGCACTTTAGCATCACACCCATATTACCCACTGTACCACTTTCATCGCATAACGACCAACCGAAAGCAGACAATAGAAATGCATCTCGTGAACAATTTTCATTCTTATCAAACAACTCTGTGTTTGGATCGGAAAGAACTTCACGACAGTAGGTTGATACTATGTCTGGTAGTTCCACTCCAATGGCAGCATTCGCATCTATTTGGCTTTGAATTTTGATTGCACCCTCTTCAACAGATTCCTTTGTTACAGATCCATCACCAGTGAAGTCTTCAAATCGTTTCAGTTCCTTGCATAGTGGTAGCATGTATGGCGGAACGTACAAGTCTACAGCAGGGCTCTCCAACGCCATTGTCACTCTATCCATCAATTCTGCCGGATTACTGCTATTTGCTTCATCTACATCTAAACTATCTGCGTTGTTTCTTCTATATTTATTTCGTTCCATCACTTTCAACGACCGTTTTGCAAACGATTGAAATGGACACACGTCTTTATGGGACGACGCCAACATGTTCAAGTATTTTGAACACAAGTTGCTTTTCGATGATTTGTCAAGAGCAGGATGAAACTTTACACAGAGTGTTGCTTTGCATTGGTTATGTGTACATCTGATGATATCCCTGCCTATATTTTCCCAACTAACGAAAAGAAGAGGACAAAGTGAGTCAACCTCTACACTAGGTAGTTCAAAATATGAAGAGCATCAGAAAGCATGACTGTTCGTCCATGTGTAGCTCAAGATTGAAGTGACCTCTGATCATCTTGATTCCGAAGTAGACGCGTTTCATTGTCGGGAAGATTGACCAGACTCAGTAACAAATTGTTTCATGGCCCGGTAGAGTGCGCTATCTTTGTCATGGAATATAATAATTTCTTATGAAAGAAATGAAGAAGACAGAAGCGTGCCGCCCTTCCTCTGTTAATTGTTTAATCCGCACAAAACTAAATAACATCATTTAACTCACCCGAATGCAGCACATACCAGAGGTGATATTTCCAGTGGCTTTGCAAAATATGTGTCTGGTTTAAAAGTGGCTAATCGCTCTAAATATTTGTCAGAGTCCTCCCAAAGATAAGTCTTTTTCTTCTCGACATCAGCAGCAGCTGTTTCTGTCGCTACTGCTTCCTTTCCATGAGGTAACGACGAATCAAGAGCCGATCTCCAGCCATCTAAGGTTGCATCTAGCGATGCTATGAGTTCATCTGCCGTCTTCATAATAGCACCAGGCAACCATTACCTCTTAAGTATTGCAAACAACAACACCTGTACGTAAGGGCAACTGTCGAACTCTAGGTACTGGCACGGGAACCGTACTGGCGAGACTGGCAATGCACCTGGCTGGCACCGCTGCCGTGCCATGGGTAGGTACCTACTGGTTGTCCTTTCTTGTCCGCTTGGGAACGTGCTTTGTCCCACCCATCACCCAGCAATCAAGTGCGCCTCCGCCCTTTCTGCGCACCAAAATAAAACACACAACGATTCGAAATTTTTGACCTTGCTTTTGACCTTGACCATGGCCGGCCAATATCTTCTTCTATCGGAACGCATTTGTATCTTTTTGTTGAGGAGCAAAGAACTGAAGCTAGAATTATAACAGGCCAATAAGAGGTCGAGCTATCGCTATAAACTATCTCTCTCTAACATCTCTCTACGGGCAGCCAAATACACAATGGGAGAGGAAAACAACTCAGATGAGTACGATCTTGAGATGATCGTTGTGGAAGATACAGAATACTCATATGACTCTGACGATTTCGATACGGATACCACCGACAGTGAATACGGCGAAGACAGCCTGCACGAACGAACACTCACCCCAGCTACCGTTACTTCCGATTCCTCTGCGGGAGCCTCTGCGGCAAGGGCTGATTTCTATAGAACGTCCATGAAGCGACAAAACATATGCTTCGGATCTACGGTGTTTCTAGTGGTTGGTATGTTCATTGCCGCCTACTTCTACATGGACATTTCATTCAGTCCATCCAACGTCGGTATATTCGGAGATGAAAAATCAATGAAAGGAGCCTCTGGTGAAGTTGGTCTTGATGCAGATAATGCCGAAACACAGGAGATTATTGACCAAGAAATCATTGAATTGGAAGAAACTGGGAAATGGGGAGACAATGCCAAAGAAGTTAGATCCAAAATTGATGAAATAATTTTTGATACTGACAGGGTTGGTGAACACAAGTGGGTAGAAGATAGTGATTGGTGGAAAAACAATATCGGAAATATGGATGTGAGTTATCGTTTAACTTTCTCAGCATCAGCCTGATTTTCATGTCACCGCGATCTATTGTAACTCATGCATTCTTTGTTACCACTTCCATACCTACAGGCATCCAACATGACAAAGGCGGAATTGAAAGCATACAAAAAGATGAAGAAGAAGGAAGAACGCCAAAAAAGGAAAAAGGCCAAGCAGGAAAAAATGGAAGCAATAGCAGAAGCAAAAGCAGCAAAGAACGGAAAAGCAGCAAAAGCAGCAAAGAACGGAAAAGCTGGCAAGAAGAAAAAGAAGGAGGGTCATCTGGAAGACATTGATGATATCAAAGAGAAACTTGCGAATCGTCATCATGAAACACATGGGAAAGAAAAGAACAAACACAAAAATGATATTGATGATGTTTATCGCATGAAGCAGAAACACAATGGTCCACGACCCGATGACTGGTCGAGAGGGAAGAACAGAGACAAGGGAAATGAACAGGATGATGGAGGTAATGGCGAGGAGGAGCAAGAAGAAACTACTGAAGCTCCATTGGATAACGTAGGTGACGTTCCTGAAGAAGATATAAATGCAGCAAAAACCAATGAACAATCCGATGATACTGAAGAAGCCAACGAAGGAGCCAAAGGTATGGATGAACAGCTTGAAGATACCGAAGAAGCCAACGAGGGAGACGATGAGGAAGAACAGGAAGAAACAAATGCAATACAAAAGGATACACGCAACTATGATGTTGACGGTGATATCCCTGAAGAGGACGCAAATGGATCGGAAACCAATGAACAAGTTGAAGATATAGAGGAAGGAAACGATGGAGGTGATGATGAGGATAAACAAGGAGAAACCATTGAAGCACCATTGGATAACGTCGGTGACGCACCTGAAGAAGAAATAGATGCAGCAGAGACTAATGAAAAGGTTGAAGACACCGAACAAGACAACGAAGGATCCGAAATGGATGAACAAGAAGAAGAAACAACTGTTGATGGTGAAGTCCCTGCAGAGGAGGAAACAAATGAAGCCGAGACAAATGAACAAGTTGTTGACGCCGAAGCAAATGAGGGAGAGTTAGCTGTTGGCACAATCAGCACAGCATACACTGTCCTGGAACAAGACGCCCACGACAACATGTCTTTCACACAAGGCATCTCCTACTGCAGCGATGGCAAGATTTATGAAACGACTGGACTTTACGGCCAATCCAAAGTCAGACGAATCAACCCTGACACATTTGAAGTCGAGAAATCAATAGACACTCCAAGAGAATTCTTTGGAGAGGGATCAACCTGCTTCATTGGTCGAGATGGGAGGGAATATCTGATTGAAATTACCTGGCGTGAACGACGTGGCTTTGTTTACGAGGTACCCTCACTAGAAGTTTTACATTCGTTTGATTATACCACGACTGCGCCCTCTCATCAAGGGTGGGGTATTACCTACGATCCAAGGAACCATGAATTGATTGTCAGTGATGGTAGTGAATTCTTGTACTTTTGGGATGTTGAAAACTTTGACACACAACGCAAGGTTGAGGTAACACGCTTTGATGGAAGTATACAAACTCAAATCAACGAGCTGGAATTTATGGATGGCTTGGTTTGCTACAATATTTGGCACAATGATGATATTATCTGTGCTGATCCAGAAACTGGAAAGTCTGTGAGAGAGTATGGTGAGTGGAGCGACACCTAATGTTGTACTTTTATTTACTATTTTACTTGTTTGTTGGGTTGACTGCATCATCATCATCATCACTCATGTACGCTACCATCCAATCTCTTCCCCCCCCCCAACTCCCCAAATCAAAGACTTCTCTCAACTCTGGCCATCGAACCTACGAGGAAACAGTGAAAATGTCCTCAATGGCATAGCCCTCGGTAAAGATCACGTTTTGATCACTGGTAAGAGATGGGATAGGATATACAAAGTTGACTTTACTGACTGGCCAACGTTGTTCGATAACAATTAGTAGATTTCATGATTGTACACTACATCCAATATGTAGGTATATAGCTCCTTGTTTGATCCATCCACCATTACTTGTTTGCTGCCAACCCAATCATTTTACTTCACCATTATTTTGTATGCCAAGACTGTAATTGTTCACATATAATTTTCAAAACGCATAATAATATCATCTCTTTCTCTCCGCAGCCTCCTTCCTATTTTGAGCCCGTTGCAACACCTCCCTCTCCACAGTAAATGAATACTGGTCCAGCGATGGTTTTTGATAAGACGACGACTCGTTGATACGTTTGAGGATGGAGGCAGCAGATGGTGGTGGAGGAGGGAGTGATGCCGGCGTCGATGAATTTGTTGCTATTTTACAGTGGATGAGGTTGGTGTAGATCAAGTCGTTGCCGCTCATATTCGATATTGGTGGATATCAAGAAGATGATAATCAAGTACTTAGTAGCAGAATCAGACTAAATGGTAAGCTGTCGTGTAGATCCGTTAGATGATAATCGGTGGACGGGCAGCACGACAGAATTCTGTCTTTTTGACAGAATTCTGTTAGCTGGAGAATTAATTTAATTCCTACATAACACTGCGCCATGCCTAAACTAGTTCCACCATAGGATTCTACAGAGCATGTAGGAGGTCATCCAAATTTGGTTGGGCTTATAATATTTGTCACATGTAGTTCTTTTGGCTGCCAAAAGTTGTACTTCGACAAATTTGGCCATGGTCGGCTATTTTTTTTTGTGAAAAAATGTTGAGCGCCTAAATGGGTATAAATTCCTACGTACAAATTCTACAGGACACAACTCACATCTCTTTCACCATGGTGTTCACCTAGCAATAACAACCTCCTGCCTTCAGGTAGGAAGAGAGGATATATTGGGGTGTGTTAATAACTTATAACAATCAAAAGACTCCTATTGAAGAGATTATGAGCAAATATGCCGCTCGGCGCCGCGTGAATGCTCGGATTTTCCACTGGTAGGAGGATAAAACACGAATCTTCCCTGTCGTTATTTTGCCATCCGAAACACTATCCGGTGATAAAGACTGTTATCGCAAGATATGTCAGAAATAGAACTGAAAGACACAATATCTGGACCAGCAACAACCCTGCCTTGCCACCGCTATTGGTGGTTGTCTCGTAAATGGTAACAATGCAGCTACGTCGCTGTTGAAACCGGTGACGAAGATAACAAATCGAAGGGAGGATATCGACTTTGTCCGTAATTAGGCAGTGACGAATATGACTACGGTGATCAAACCCCGGAGAATACATTAGATGAAAGCCAAGATGCAATAACCGTCGACGATGGTTTATATCAATCTCAAATATGGGGATAAAGGAGGATCTTCGGCTGTTGTACTTTTTCCCCCCCCTCCGCCGAATGCATCAAAGGTGACCACGTGACAAGACATTGATGGTAATCCTACATCATTTCCTCCTCAATTATGGCTTAACTTGGATGTATGGATCATCCCGTGTCCTGCCTTTGCATCAATCCCGGCCGTATCGGATTGCAACCCCTATTTGGTGGAACTTCTCTGGTACTTGAACAACAAAAGTTGTGGGAAGCATACTGATTATTGCCACCAAATACTTGTTCAACTTAATACCAGCACGGCACCGCCGTGTCCATTGCAACTATTGAGGTACTGAGGCATGTGCTTGACTTGCAAAGCGTTCATCTACTTGAATATGCTCCTCTACATGGTGCTGAACGGCACAACAGTCTGTGGATTTTTTTGAGATTTTTTTGACCGGTATACCTACACAACACAACGTTGTACTACTTCTGTATGTGATATGAGGACCCAAGTTTTTTGTGCTTCCCAGAAGGGTGTTTGGTGGTGTGGTTGATGCTTTGGGTTGCGTCAATACAACCTTGGAAGTGGTAGTAACTAATTGTTATATATGCGACAGAATTCTGTTCGACGAAAATATATTTTTTTTGTGTTTAGTTAGAGTTAATAATGATTGTGTTGTCGTTGGCATTATGCGGTCATTGATGCACCGTTGGAAAGCTCTCGTTTTGCTCTTTTCAGTGGATATAACGACCTTTTTCGGAAAGTTTTAAAAAGTTAAAATGACCGTGGCCGAAAATGCGACAGAATTCTGTTTTTGGGTTCCCTACCCCCCGTAATAGGAACGAATGAAGCTGTCGCTATGATCAGCGGGAAATTAAATACCTTGCTGTGAGCGAGTGTCGCGGACCCCCTTTTTTGAGTCGTGGCAAAAAAATTTGTACGACGTTTGTCGTGCTTTGGGACTTTTCGCTCGTGACTCGATTTTTTAAAAGGACCTCAAAAAGTTGGGCCAACTATGACAGGCGCAAATAGGTAAAAAGAGCTAGGGTAATTTAAAAATATCTAGCGCCAAGCCTGCAGAACAAAATTTACCCTAGCACATTTTATTTGCGCCTGTCTCAACTTACCAGTACCTTTATCGCGACGAATAACTAGCGTACCTACGTTTCAAACCGACATCTGTCTACCTCACAACAACTGTATCCGCGATAGCACAATGTTTGAAGCGATCCGATACACAGATAGCTTAATACTACTTCTTATCAATGGTGCTGCCCAACCATGAGTACAACCAACGACATCGAAGATTCCATAATCTCATCAATGCTAATGGGCGGCGCAGGGCCTCCACCTCCCCCAGCGGCTCCAGAATTATTATCTGATGTTCCCCTATCCGTAACTGCAGTTTCTTATGCTCCACCCAGCGAAAGCGAAGAGCTGGGGATCACGCAATTATTTGCTGCGGCGGCTCTATCGTCATCGACTACGGTGCCATCACTGTCATCTTCGGTACCGGTCTCCATGGTCAACAGAGAAGTGCAACAGCAAGCACCCCCCTCTGGAGTACCAGCAGCACCTTCACCAACATCATCATCACTACTTCATGAATACACATCCAATAAAAACAACATGGAGCCTCCGTTCATGTCACCTCGACCACTCCCACCACCACTAATCCCCTGCATCGGATACGACGATCCTCTCTCCATTGGACTCACTTGTGAAAACATTGTGGGGGAACGACCATCCTTCTCTGCGGCGACACCTCCCACGGGGGACATTTTGGAAATGCTTCAATCGGAATTGATTTGGTTGGTGCCGCAGTATCCTACGAATCGGTTGGTGTTGATGTCTCCGGATGATGATGATATTGATAATTCTGGTAACAATACACAACAAATGGAGAATTCTTCATCTAGCTTGGAGGCGGAAATTGTGGAAATTCTCAAAAATAGAGCGTTTGGTATACCATTGACACCAATGGATGAGAGGAAGGTTCTAGATGCATTGAGTGGTGCAGATATGCAAGAAGAAACGACTACTGAGTCTGCAGTAGCAGCTGTGAATAGCATCATTAACAACAACAACAAAAAGCAAGGTAAAAAGAATAAAAAGGGCAAATCCAAATCCAAACGAGGTCAACAGCAACAACAACAGCAGCAACAGCAACAACAAGCATCGTCACTCTCAAAGGGAAAGGTTGGATCTTCACGGTCGGAACAACGAGCTCTCACCCTAATTGCCAACTCTGGTCTTACACCACAAAATCTATCTCGACTTGTGGAAAACAATCCCATTATTGCAATAGAATGCCTCCTCCTCATTTTGACTTGTCCAGAAGAACGTATCCCCACCAATGATAAAAATGAGTACCTATCCTCATTAGCCGGGATGGACATGAGCATTCACAGTATGGAAGTAGTCAATCGTCTCGCGACGCACTCGACACGAGGAGCCAACAATCAAGTCGATGTGGAACCACTGTTGCACCCCGAATACATTCATTTGTACATTTCGACATGTATTTCGAGCTGTGAGGGGATGAGGTATGATCGACATTTGCAGAATAAGAGTGTACGGCTGGTGTGTGTATTTTTGCAGAGTTTGATACGGAATGGGATTGTGACTGTGGAAGATTTGTATGTGGAGGTTCAATCGTTTTGTTTGGAATTTTCGCGGATAAGGGAGGCTGCTGCGCTGTTTCAATTGTTGAAGAATCAAGTTAAAAAATAAACGAATGCTTTCAATATAATAGTGTAGCATGGCAGCTTTGAATTATATACTGTTGTGTTCTACGGCCGCAAGTTCGCCTGAGTCTCATCTGCATGCATGCGGATTGCTTGCCGTCTCGCTTGATCAATGTTGGCAGGCAAAACAAGCTTGCACGTTGTTGACTCGGGAAGAGCAAACGTAAAGTAAAGATGGTTCGAAACCTCAGCCTTCTTCTGCTCAGGACACGTGACCCATACTTCCACCTCTACATTGACAAGCGGTAGTCCATCATGTTTGTCTACATAATGACCAAGGCTTCCTCCATCTGGCATAGTGTATAGCACACGACTCTTGAAGACTAGCAAATCACCTACGTCAACAGGTTTGTCAAAGCTAATATCATCAACTTCCAAGAAGCGAGGCTTGTCTCCACCAAAGAGGTACGCAGTTGCAAATGCAAGTTCAAAAGCTCGCCTCATCAAGAAGCCACCAAAGATCCTATCATGGAGGTTACGAGCTTGTGGTTGAGCTACCATTGCATTTCCTTGTGCAGTCTCATCCATTAAGGATAGTGTTGGGGTCGGCTAAAGAAGGCATCTTGAGCAACGGACCTGCTCTCTCTAATAATTGCAGCAGCTCGTATATCAATCTTCAACGACTTCATCCGACAATGGGCGTCCAATCTGAATTTTGTTCTTTCGGGCAGCTCGTTTCGCTTGTGCTTTCACCGCCCCTAACTCGAAATGAACTCGTTCTTCATCAGTTTCTGGTATCAATGGTGAAATTTTGATTGCCTTCTTTGTGGTTGGATGCAGCGTCACGAAAGTAAAGTATGCCTCTAACCACTCGTCAGAGCCATCTTCATTTGCAGATAACTTCATTCTTATCTCCATGGAACTTGAGCCTACCCAGGTAACTTTCCCTGAAAGATATTGGTCTGCGTTAATATCTGGACGTCTACGAAGACGAATCCTGTCTACACCTGCAGTAACAATGAGAGGGTTCCCTTCGACATGGTTGAATGCTATATTTCCCGCAAGGGCATCCAAATCTTCCAATACCTTGCCAAACCTCATCTCTCCGTACGGATTTCTATACGTTTCAAGCAGATACTGATCTTTGCTAAACTCATACACGATACCAACCTCGGATTCACGTGGATGCTTTCCCAACTTGGCAGGTGGTTCATATTCGCCCTTTCTACCCTCTGCAATCAATTCTGCTGCGGCCAAGGACACCTCACTGTATTCACCATCGCCCATTGTGAGTTTGCCCATGACTCTTCTCTTTGCTTGATCTCGTGTCTTCCAAAGTTTTTGTACAATGGGACTTTTGTTGAGTGTTTGTACCGGCGTGAACTCAGCATCGCTGCTGGCTTTATCGGATTTGCCTGATAGCTGAGGAGATTCATGATGAATTCGACGACTATGAAGTGAGCTGTATGCGCCACTTTTTGCTGTGAGGCGATGGTAATTGCAGGAAGCTACAGATCGAATTGCTCTATTCATCATCATCATCATCATCGTCTACTGACTATACCTGCTCTCGCTCTGTACTACCATCTACCACCACAACCACAACATCATATCCTGGGCGCAATAGTAACGGCGACGGCCGGCGAGCTCATTGTCATTGTCACTGTAGTACCTTTTGAGACAGAATTGGAACTACCGCTTCAATTATTGGCACAGATTCATCGCATCGATGACTCACTGCGGCTGCGCTTGCTCATCGATTGCATCGATTGCATGAGCATGAGCATGAAATGCTAGACCACTATTCCACTTACTACGGTTTGCTGTTGTTTTTCTCACAACAACCCCCTCGAACGATGGTGAAAGCATTTCATCCTACTACAGCGTTCGTGCTGTCATCAACTGGCAGAGGAGCAACTCACCGTCTGCAGGCAGCTCCAGAGCAGCACATCTTTGATGCTCTCTCGCCTATCTCATTACCATCCCAACTGATTAGCAACAACAACATTGGGGACTCTGTCGCAGTACAACAAGCATCATCATCGACATCACCACAAGTATTCGATCCAGTTCTACCAGATTCATCTCTACTCATAGGTATGGGATCAGTTGTGCTGCTTTGCATCGTGGCAGGAGTTGTATGGGCGAATGAAGTGGTTCCTGTCTCTAGAACAAAGCTGGCCATTTCCAAGAGTCGCGGGGAAGTTCGTGAGTATTTGGAAGAGCTCAGTGGTAGTAGCAGCGTTGAAGATGACGGCATCGCATTGAATGCAACAATGGTAGCAGAAGGCGAAGGCACTGAACAACAATTTCACAAAAGTACGAGCAATAATGAGGTGCTGATAAAGCCCAATGTTGGAGATGGCAGGGATTTTGAGCGATGGTTATTTTCAGATTGGCTAAACAACAATAAGAGCAAAGGAGGAAGGCAAAAAAAACCGGCACTTCCTATATTGAAGAAGGCAAAGTGGAACTCTGGTGATAATCCTGTTCTAGTTACCGCCGCAATCATGATGTTGGGTGTCGTAGTTGCATCTGTCACGGAACGGATAGCATCAGTAGTCGCCAGTGCAACATCTCATTAATAACTTTAACATTGTATTGTAGGTATAAGATATTGTGAAGGAGTACACAGACGAGTCATCTATCATGTTTATCAACCATACTGCGGTAGCGTTTCATCATTGTTGAATGCGCGTCCTTGATGCCGGAGAGCTCGTCATTCAGCACCTTTACCTTGTTCTTCTTCTCTGTGACTACATCAGTAACGATCGATTGATCCAACGCTTCAAGATCGACGTCTGCCTTGAGAAGAATCTGTGATAGTACTGCAGAGCTCTTTTCACCGTCCATCTCCAACTGACCCAACTTCCGTTCTAAGTTCATGTTCTGCATATTGGATTTCTGCTGTGCAGCATATAATGAATCTTGATATTTCTTCTTGCATTCCCTATATTCCTGTTCAAGTCTCTCGTGCTGTTGAAACAACACTTCATGATCCCACTTGATATCATTCAATTCCTCCTCCGCCTGCTTCAACTGTTTTCTTCGCGTTTCAAGGTCTCTTTTCTGCTTGTGGAATGAATCCAAGTCTGAACCAAGCCGCTGTAGATCATCACTGTTCGTTTCTAATGGGTTCATGATTCCTTCGTTCTCAGCTTGTAGGTCTCGCACAACACACACATCTTTTCGATGCTGTTCACGAAGCATCACGAGTTCCTTAGTCAAAGCCGTGATGGTATCTAAATTGCTATTTATTGTAGCGTTGGACTGCTGCCTCATATTTCGCATACTTTCTCTATTCTTGTTTATTGCAGCCTTTATGTCAACTTCGTTTTGTAGCTCGAGTTGCTGAATTTCCTTCTTTAATTTCATCTCAAACTCTGCATGCGTCATCTTGAGCTGATTCCCAGTGTATGCGGCCAGCCTTGCAATCGCCCTACTTGCTTCCTCACGTGCAGCTGTAATATCGTCACTGCAATCGTGATGAAGAGAGTTCTTCAAGTTCTGATGCCACGATACTGTTTGCTCCATGTTTCGCGTAGCAATGCCCAATTCGTCAACTAATGCATTCATCTCCTGCTGAAACTCTTTGGATTGAGTCTGATAATCCAGTAGAGACTGGATTGCGTTTCGTGAAAGCTCATCTTGATTAGAAAACAAGAGCTGCTTTATCGTGCGCTTGTATTCACCAAGATGCACAATATGCTCGTCTTTCGTCTGTTGCAGACGATGTTCTTTCTCCCGAAGCGTCCGTTGCCGTTCCTCCTTGAGCTTCTTTTCAATATCCCAAAACTGCTTTAGAGACTCTGATTGCGCTTGAAACTGCGTTTCCAATTCATTCTCCTTTCCTGTTTCTCCTTGAAGGGCCACCGCCCTCTCTAGCAAGTCGAGCCTTTCCTTTTCCTCCGGGTCGACCTCCTTGGCCTTCTTTTTCGATTTGGACTTTTTGGCCATGATACGATGCTTATTGAATGAATCGTTTTTTTATATATTAACTAAACTGTTCTATAGTTACATTCCAACGGATTATTCATGGCGATAACAGCATTGCTTGCCCTCGGCTCAGACCGACGACGATGAGTCGCAGGTCGCAGATCACGAGAAGGAAGGATTTTTTGGCGGGATCCATCACCAATCTCCTCCACTAAAATCTTCAGCAACATGCCATATTTCAGCATATTTCCATCACTCTACCTATCGCCCATACTATCCTGTTGCTGATCAAAAGAAACAGCCTAACACACCCAAACCAATCACTATACAGCTTTCAACTTCATACAGACAATGAGCGAATCAGATTCTTCGAAGCTGCCCACCGAGCCTCTTAAATTTCGAGTAGGATGTGTCGGAGGTGGGCAACTCGGTAGAATGATGTCACTAGAAGCACCACGCCTCAACATTGATATGAAATTTCTTGATGGTGGCGGAGGAGCTTGTCCTTCAGCACAAGTTGTGGGAGGCGCAAGTGGTGACGGGGAGGCGAGGATTGTAAAGGGTGCACTTTACGATGACGACAAATTGCGAGAGTTGAGCAAAGGATGTGATGTGGTAACAATTGAGATTGAGCATGTTGGAGTTGGTGGATTGGCAAAGTTGGAAAAGGAAGGAGTAAATGTTCAGCCTTCGAGCCGTGTTATTGGAATTATTCAGGATAAATATGCACAAAAGGTGAGTGGTGTGCGCCTATCGTTACTTGGTATGCACAACATCAGAGTTCATTTGACAGGTTTCTTATAATCAAATGTATATGCTTGTGTCTACGTCAAATGCATCGATAGGAGTACTTTTCGACACACAACATCCCATTGCCGCCATATGTCAATCTTCCTAGTATTGATTCCATTCATAGTGCTGCAAAACAGTTTGGTCTACCTCTAATGCTTAAAGGAAGGAAAGGTGCTTACGATGGTCGTGGAAATGCCGTTCTCAAAGAAACAACACCAGAGGCAATCTCGAAAGCTTTGTCAGACTTAGGATTGAAAGAAGATGATCTCGATGGTGCTCTATATGCTGAAGGTTGGATCAACTTTCATTGCGAAGTTGCGGTAATGGTTGTTCGTTCTACAACTGGAGAAACTCGTGCGTATCCTGCGACTACTGCTATTCAAACCGATTCAATCTGCCGCGTAGTGCTTGTTCCTGCTCGTAATATTCCTGCAAACATTCGTCATCGATGTGAGGCTGTCGCAATGAAGGCTATTGATTCTTTGGGAGATGGCGCAACTGGAGTGTTTGGCGTTGAATTGTTTTTGGCACACAATGATGGTGGAGGAATGGATGTCCTCTTGAATGAAGTTGCGCCTAGGCCTCACAACACCGGTCATTACACACAAGATGCATGTGCTGTCTCTCAATTTGAAAATCATTTACGGGCTGTTTGTGGTTTGCCTTTGGGAGATACAAATCTAATTGTTGGTGCATCTGCAAGTAAGTTTTCAGCTTGTCTTAGCTTGCTCGATTTTCGATTGTTCAAAACTAATCTTCTCTTTTTAATATCCAGTGATCAATGTGCTTGGTGCTCCAACTGGTGGAATTGAAGCTACGATGAAGAGCGTAAATGCCGCAATGTCAATGCCTCGCTCGGTAGTTCATTGGTATGGTAAAGGATACCGACCTGGAAGGAAAATGGGTCACATTAATATTACTGCCGATTCTCATGGTGAGCTAGACGCTACGCTAGCCAAGCTTTTGGGCGAGGAAGGTATCAGCGAAGATGTTCTCCCATCTGATGGGAAAATTGGCAGTTCTCCTCTTGTTGGTGTCATTATGGGTTCTCAAAGCGATTTGCCCACGATGCAGGATGCAGTCAACGTCTTGAGAGACTTTGGTATCCCATATGAGGTTGATATTGTTTCTGCCCATCGAACTCCTGAGAAATTAATGACTTACTCGAAATCTGCTGCTGGACGTGGGCTTCAGGTGATTATCGCAGGTGCTGGCGGAGCAGCTCACTTGCCAGGAATGGTTGCTGCCATGACTCCTCTGCCAGTTGTCGGTGTCCCAATCAAAACATCCACTCTTAATGGGCAAGACTCACTCTTGAGCATTGTTCAAATGCCACGAGGAGTTCCAGTCGCCACTGTAGCAATAGGAAATGCAATGAATGCCGGGCTATTGGCTGTACGATCTCTGTGTGCAAGCCGCCCAGATTTGAGAGAAAAGATGGAAGCCTATCAACTGAAAATGAAAGAGACTGTGGATGGTATGAGCGAAAAGTTGCTGGAACAAGGTAGTGACAAATTTCTTGAGAATATGGGCAACAAGAGCAAATCAGTAAATGTTTGAGATCTATGTAAGATGTAATCAGGTGCATGAATAGCGAACATCTACCAGCTAAGGATCCAGCAGATAATCTGTCACTTCTATGCCATCTTGATACTTTTGCTCGTCTGTTTCGTTGCCATCCAATCCACAATATTCAACACGACAAGGGATAGTTTTTGTCTGCACAATGCCTTCCTTTTGCCTCTCTTGAACATACTCTATGTAATCTTGTATTTGAGCAAAAACGACATTGTCTGCAACCACTTTTGTTCCTTTTCCTATCAATCCACATGCCTCAAACTTGCAGAGATCAGATTTGTATGCGTCCTTGTCATGATCAATGAATAGGAAATCAATCTTTGGTTTCCCTTCAGCACATTCTTCGGTCTTCAGTGCATCACTAATCACTTCAACAACGTTAGTGTCGTGCCCATCAAAAGTAATTTGGTGCACGGAAACTACATCATCCATCCCACTCAGCTGAATCATTTCTTTGGCAATTGCAGCATACGACGGTTCAATTTCTGCTGTGTACCAGTGACAATTTAACGAAGTTGATGCATGACGAAACTCATTGGCCAGCAAGATTGATGCATATCCACAGTATGTGCCAAGCTCTACAGCCACAAAGTTTGTGGTGTTGGTGTTAGCAGCTGCAGATGCCTTTGCATTTATTGTGTCATTCAAAATCTGTTTCAATATTGAACCCTTGTCTGGACCTACATGCATCATCCAATGTCTCGACATGCAAAAGGCATCAACCGCCATCAAAACATCGTTTGCTCCGTCAAGGTTTGGCGTATTTCTTACATGCATCAGTAGAGATGCTTCGGTATTACTGTGGAAAGAGCAAACGCCACAAGCTTCGTCTCTTTGAAGGACATCTTCCTCCTCGTCGGATGATGAATCATCACCAAAGCAGTCCATCTTGGTTGGTTCTGTCTTACTACTTATGTATCGCGACAACATCATTTTGATAGATTTTGATGCATTTTGGCGCCAAGAATATGTGAAAAAGCAAAAAGCTCAGAGACATATCGAAAGAGTGACGTTATGACAGCCGCTGTGACAGCAACTGGGTTTGGAATTTGGATTCCTTTGGATGTGAGAAAGCAAGAAGGAGGAAGACAAAAGAGCCAAGTAGCGTAATGGAATTTCACCCTTTTTGGAGGGGGTTGAAAATTGCAGGGTGAAATTTCAGAAATTTCAGAAATTTCAAGGGATTAAATTTCACTCAGCTCATCCTGAGATAGTCGTAATACTTTGCACTCTGCAGTCAACGCACCACTCTCTCAAGAGAGATTGTCAGCAAGCTTCTTTTCAAGCATCTTCTTTGCATCCATGATATGACGGAGGTTTTCCTTCCCTCTAAGAAGTGCAACACCAGTTGGATCCTTCATCCTATTCCTCTCCTTCACAAGAATGGTGTTCTTCAGAGGTTTGGCCCTACGCTCCAATCCATCGATCCGACAGTTCCCATAGACATTAGAGGCTTAGCAACCAATCGATAGAAGTCAGATGATCCTGCATAACATTCAAACCACGTGATGCGACCAGAAATAGCACCAGTTGATTCCACATCGTTTGGTGATTGGTGAATGAATGGGTCTTAGGTTATTTTTTTGCTACGTGTTGGTCCAGTACTATTCGTTCGCGCCAGAATTTTTGTGAAGTTTCATTGTTGGCCAAAATTGGTGCAACTTTCACCCTGTAAATTTCATGAAAGTTGCAGTTGTGAAATTTCACCCTTTTGAAATTCCATTACCCTAGAGCCAAGCATCTGCCAAGCATCTGCCAAGCATCAGCAATCGGCACTTCCTTGAAGCACGGGAACCTGGGGTTGACAGTGGCTGCTTTTTGTTAGCAGCCGATTTGTCGAGAGCTTGCCAGGAGTTTCAAGTCGTGGTTCTCAAAAATCTAGCGTTGAGGTGCGTTGAGGTTGATTTCTGATGGCCTGTTCCGTCAAAAACTTGCGCCAACGTCAAAACTTGCTGCCACCGCCACGAGTGACATGCTGCTTGGCGGCGCACCGTGTCAGATGGCCGATCCGTGGCGTCGGCAGCAAGTTTTTGACGGAACAGGCCATCAGAAATCAACCTCAACGCACCTCAACGCTAGATTTTGTAAAACACGACTTGAAATTCCTGGCAAGCTCTTGACAAATCTCTCAGCAAGACGTGTCAACCCCAGGTTCCCGTGCTTGAAGCCGCAGCGCAGGCAGCAGCACAAAAGAAGTAACGGCACATCAGTCTCTAGAGTACTTACATACTTAGTCGTGAACTGGATGGCTGGCATTGGCAACAACATACACATACACAATACATCATTTCAGCATGGTAACTGGCGGCAGTACCCTGAGGCAAGTGGTGTCTAGTGGGGGCATCGCTATCCTTTGCGATGGCAATAAGCATGGGTTGGTATGCGAATAGGTTGAGACGGTCGCGCTGGTTGGAGCAGGATGAAAAAGAAAAGGATCAAGAAACAACCCATTCTGTCATTAATCACTTTAGCAGCTTAATTCTCGATCCGGAGACCACCGTGGAGGAGGCAAATAAAAGACGAACCACAAGCTATTATCTGAAGATGAGAGAAGCTCATGAAAAGTCTCTTGTTCTTGGGGTGTTCCCTCCATCTCGACTGAAGAAATTGCGTCTGAAGGAGCTCAACAGGGCACAATCTTATTGGAAGAAAGGTAACCAGAGTCACAGAACGATAGTTTGCATGTGTGATAAAACTACTCAAAGATTACTGTCGAATGCGAGGCGATTGGTTTTGGCCCCTCTTCAGCACTCCAACGATATAGACTCCCGTAGCTGCTGGATTCCTGACATAAATATTGTCCCAAAAGAAGATATGCACGTGACTGTAGCGCTGCCGTGGTGGTGGCATACTATTCGTCCTGGAAACAACGAGCTAACAAAGAAGATGGCTAACCGATTCAAGCAAACTCTCCTTGTTGAATTTCATTACGGCTTTCAGATCGAGTTGGAGAAGATAGTTTTACTCGGCGGTAAGGTATTAGTAGCACTGTGGAGATGTGTGGGAGAAAGAGAGACGGAAGAAGGCCGCATAATTGTAGATAGGCATGGTACAAACATTGATCCGATGGTATGGCTACGCGAAGAAATAGTCCGATGTTTCATAACCGCATCTCCAGATCAGAGGAGACAACCTTTGACGTACCAACACAACAAATCAGATGGAGATAGAGCGGAAGAAGATGCACGGCAACACACAATCTTGCAGCGGACGCCAGGGATGGGGAAGCCAGGATCTGCTGATGGTTTCATACACACAACTCTATGTCGTTTACCACTGGACTGTCTCAGCTCGAAGGATGTCGAACTCGAAAAGCTACATCGTTTATGTAGAGAGGTCAGTGCTACCCTCAACGGACATAGAATGGTGGTAGATAAATACAGATTTATAGAATCTATGGGAGAAGGAGGAGAATCGAATCCTTGTTACAATCCAATTTACGATGAGATCATAGACGCTCCTTCAAGACACGAGGTTCACATCGATGGTACAGTTGAAAGCAGCAGCGGACAAGGTAGCAAAGTCGTAGAAAATCATTCCTCGATTGGTCCTTTAGGTAACAACTTCTGGAATGAAGAAGTCACTCCTGCTCCAAGCAATGACATGCGAAAGAAATCATTTGACGGAACATCACTTTCAGGGTTGTTTGATCCGCCCAGTAAGGATGAAAAATAAGATTGGTAGAAGTGTAACAGAAATTTAAAGTGCGTCTGGTGGGCCCTCTCAGAGGCGACATTGTCTAAGTTGGTAACTGATAACGAACATGTGCTGCAATAGTTAGTCTATTTCCCAATCCAGCTCTCTAGAGCGCAGCCAGCCGCCAGCCAAAGTCCTTTAGTTACTGTAATAGGATGCAGATGTATACTATGGTAGGGAGATACCCATCTCTTCTTTTCGCGGAAAAATCTTGCGTTCCCGCCATCAATAAAAGAAGATGTCTTCTGCTCTGAAGGCAGATCATGGCCGGGAGAGACAGCTAGCAACAACATCTGTACCACAGCTACGCCACTGCTGAACCCACGACTATGAGGAGCGGCCGCATCTCATTGGACTCCTACGTTCTCACCGAAGATCAAATCGAGACGTTTCACAGGGACGGCTTAGTTACACTTCACGATGTGTTGACAGAGGAAGAAGTAGCTGAAATCGAAGAAGTTTTTGAAAAGTTTATGAACAGAGAAATCCATGTGCCAGGGAAGGATTTCTGTGATATGTCTAAGCCATTTGGCATTCCTTTTGAAGAGTGGTCCATCGTGAATTGTATGCTGCCTACACGATATCACCCGCCCTTTCAGAACAACATCTTCGAGAAACTTACCTCAGTCATCGTGAAACAGTTTCATCCAAAGATTGAAATGACCAAAGACTATGATCAATTTCTGAACAAGCGACCGGGAAAATCTGATGCAGTGTTTGCTTGGCATCAAGATATGGGGTATTGGCCCAATCCAAAGGCTCTTGGAGTTGAAGAAACGGCTACCTGTACATTTTCTCTTGCGATTGATGATTCCACTGAGGAGAACGGATGCCTTCGATATGTCCCTGGGTCTGGTTTGCCAAGAAAGCTCCGACAGCATGCTCCGCTTGCTTCTTCGCGTGACGAAGGGCATGCTTTGACAATAGAACTTGATGAATCAAAAGGAGATGTTGAGAAGCTAGCTCCATGCAAGAGGGGGTCCATAACAGTGCATGATGAATTTGTAATTCATGGTTCAGCTGGGAACAGAGCCCCTGATCGCGAGAGGAGGACTTATGTTTTAGCTTATCGTCCGAAAACAGTCGTAGACGCGGAACGCAAGATCGGCTTCACTCATAGTCACAATGATGAAGTTAATTGGGACACCTTTAATGACGGAGAGGAGCGTAAGAAGTAGAAATGAAGTATGCAATTTATTAGTTACGTTTACACAGATGATACTTCTCTCTTCTTGAACACGTGATACTGTAGCCATCTTAACTCTTCGTCTGCAGTTTTGATTGTGAGTGACTTGCTCTTTTTCATTCTTAGTATTTTGGTGAGATCTTTGTTTCCACTCAGTACCCATACTTCACAGCCAGGCGCCTCCCGTCTTATGAACTCCCTCAGCTTGACCCAGCTATCATCAATATCCTGCGATAGACGTACCCCCCATGGAGGATTCGATACAAAGATAGTTCGAGAAGGAATAGTGCGTAGGTCATCCCAATCAATACAGTCCCCTTGAGAAAGCGATACAATTCTGGTGACGCCAGCATTCTTGATGCTACTTCTAGCTAGTTGCGCAGCGCCGGGATTTTTTTCATTGCAATAAATGGATACGTTGTTCTTCCCGTCTTCCATCGATGAGCCTGCAAATTTCATTCCTTCCATAGCACGACTTTTTGCTTCATTCAACAGCTCATCCCAAGTTTCTAAATCTGAGAAGCTCTTCCAGCGAATTGCTGGAGGATAACGATGTGGATTTCGACTGTTGTCACCGTTTCTCCAAGATGCTATTCGAGACAATCCTGGGGCCATGTCACAAGCAATTAGTGCAGCTTCTACTGGAAGTGTAGCGCTTCCTGCCATTGGATCTACCAAGACTGCGCCCTTGCCATCAGCTCGAGCAGCATTTATTAGTTTATCCCATCCAGCTTGAAGAAGCAGCCCCGCCGCGAGACTCTCTTTCATAGCTGCTCTGTGGATCACAGCATCATCAGAATCCTCAGATGACATCTTTCGATAACCCCTCCGATGCGCGCTTCCACCCGAGTGTAGACATCTATAAATATCTACATCGGCGACAAGGCTTTCTTCCTCTTCTGCTTGAAAATTGGCCTCGTAATGATGATTTCTTTCCCTTTGCCTCCAATCTCTTCTTCTACCATTGTCAATTCGCCTCCCACGGATGACTGCAACGAGAGGTACGTCTGCATCGTACACATCGACATCAGGCCTTTCACCGTCGTCTCTTAATTCTCGTACCGAATCAACAAGAGCATTTTTCACCTGTCAAAGCAGTGTAATGCGAGTGACAGAGCTCCTTTGGCACCTTGGAAGCGTACTGTGGTGCTAACATGACAATGTAAGAAGTCCACCAGAGCCATCACCAAGCAGACTTGGAGTGTGAATAGCAGACTTACAAAATTGATATAGGTCATTGCTTGTTCTAATACCTTCGCTGTAGTCACTTTCATAGTCATAGCCGCCAGTCTGTTGAAGATGCAATCAGTTCCATAATCCCTGTGAGCTGTTCTACACCAGAGAATTGTTTTCAACCCAACTTTTGGACTTCCTTCAAAACGTACACCACTTGACCCTTGGGTTTCTACATTTGAAGCCCCAAAACTGATCAATTCATTTGCTAAAACCTCGTGCAGGCCAGGTATGCAAGTCGCAAAGTAAAATCGAATATCCTCGTCGGGATTATTGATGGGCGAGCTCTCTGTTGAAACATTTAAAAGTTCATTGTCAACGCTGTCGTAGGTAAAGTCCCTATCGGATTTGGCGTATGATCCATCTTTTGGAAGATCTGAATGTTTATTGCTTCCATTGCTTACGTCATAATCATCATCATCTATGTACCAATCATCATGACCTGCAGCAGTTAGTGTTGATGGATAGGCGATGAAGAGGTGTCGTTCGACAGCACAACAGTGCATTTCCTCCTTTGGCCACGAAAACACTTAATAATCCCACGTAGCGATGAATATAGGACGGAGCCATCATTCGGTTGTGCTACTTGCCTGCTGCAGCTTGGCTATGGTGCTTAGATGATGGAGGAGGCAGCTCATCCAATCCCTACTTCATTTACCTTGCTTTCGCACGATGGACCTCCATATCAAAATGGCGCCCCTGTGTTGAAAATGGCGCCGTGCCGTCCAGGTTCTTCGACACTACCACCATCACGCACCGCATTATAAAATCTCTCTCACTACGATCAAGTGTCTACATCTACAACCAGAAAGTAAGATGTCTACTACATTGCAATTCCTTCCGTCGCTCTCTTCCAATCTTGGTATCCTCCAACTGAATAACCCATCAAGCTTAAATGCCTTGACATTGGAGATGATACGCTCCATGACACCAATTCTGAAGCAGTGGCAAAAGACAGGAGTTCGAGCAACTTTGATGGTAGGAGCACCATACGAGAAAAATGGCAAAACGAAACCAGCGTTCTGTGCGGGTGGTGATGTGAAGAAAGTATATCTTGCAGGTATTGGCAAAGAAGACAAGTCTCTCACAGCAGACTTCTTCCGAGAAGAGTACCAGCTCAATCATATGATTGCTACACAGGCACCGCATTTGCCGCAAGTGTCGATTTGGGATGGTGTTGTAATGGGAGGTGGTGTCGGCCTTTCTGTTCACGGGAAATATAGAGTTGCCACCGAACGGACGATGTTTGCCATGCCAGAGACAAAGATTGGTTTATTTCCTGACGTTGGTGGCACTTGGTGGATACCGCGTCTAAAACTTTACAGCCAATGGACATCAGGATTAGTGGGCGGTGTAGGAAATTATCTTGCACTTACCGGCAGTAGGTTGGCAGCAGAAGATTTGATATATGCAGGAATTGCAACTCACTACGTCAAGTCGGAAAATTTGGATGATCTAAAGAGTGCTTTGGCAGAGTCGACGACAAGAGCTTCTGCTGATGACCCAAATAGTGACTGTGTAGCTGGGGTGTTGATGTCATTTCATGACCAAAACGTTGACACAAAGTCGTCGTTCTTATCACAGAATAGAGCTGATATCGATTACGCCTTTGATGGAAAGGACACGATGGAGGAGATCATTGATGCGCTCGAGTCCATGGGCGAAGACTCTGAGTTCGGGCAATCAACATTAAAAACATTGAATCAAATGTCACCAACGAGTCTCAAGGTCACATTAGAAGGGTTGAAAAGAGGAGCAAAAGTCTCAAGTGTAGGCGAAGCTCTACAGATGGAATACAGAATGTCGCAAGCATTCATGAGAGAGGGCAGCGATTTCTACGAGGGTATTAGAGCGGCACTTGTAGACAAAGACGGGCAACCAAAATGGTCACCAGCTTCTTTAGAGGAGGTAACAGATGAAATTGTCCAGTCCCATTTTGAGCCCTTAGGAGATAAAGAGTTGGATTTGAATGCAATTGGTAGTGCAAAGCTCTAACTTTAAGTTGCTTGAAATAACCTACGCACTCTTTTGAATAGCTTCGGCAATGGCACCCTCTGCACCTTCTTGGAATTCAAACTCTTTACCAGTGATTGTCTCGAACAATTTCACATACCTACGAGAGAGTTCCACAACCAAATCCTTAGGAGCTTCAGGAATCACTTCATCCTTGTATGGATCACAGTTGTCGCGGAACCAAAGTCTCAAGAACTCCTTATCAATGTTTTCTGGTTCTTTTCCAGCTGCGATACGTTCCTTGTAAGAGTTGGCCAACCAGTAACGAGATGAATCAGGCGTATTGACTTCGTCGATCAAATGGATAACTCCATTTTCATCTTTCCCGAATTCATATTTTGTATCGACCAAGATGAGACCTCTCTCCGCAGCAATCTCCTGCCCTTTGGTAAATACAGCCAACGCTGCCTTGGCGCAAACATCAAAATCTTCCTGTTTCATCCACCCCTCAGCCATAATTTCAGATTCTGAGATTGGACGATCATGCTCCTCTTCTTTGGTTGTAGGTGTAAGAATGGTCTTTGCCAGCTTTTCATTCTTCTTCATTCCATCAGGAAGATCATGCCCACAGTATTTTCTCACTCCATCTTGGTAGTTTTTCCAAATGGAAGTGGACGTCGAACCAGTCATATACGAGCGTACCACAAATTCGATGGGAAACGGTGTGCACTTCTTTACGATGCTCACATTTGGATGAGGCACGCTCAGCAAATGATTCGGTATAATATCCTTCGTCAACTCGAACCAATATGCGCTCGTCAAGTTTAATACCTGACCTTTAAAGGGGACAGATGCAAGGTGCCTATCAAAGCCAGATTGTCTGTCGGTAGTTACCAAGGCAAGCTTTGTGCCGAGATCATACCGATCACGAACTTTTCCCGTAAGGCGGGCTGGAGCAACTCCTTTTGCAGCATCAAAGACAACATTATCTCCCGTTATTTGATGAGAAGCGTCGTAGGCCGCCACTATTTTACCAACGTGCGCTTGGTTGATCGATTCTGTCATGGTGATGGTGTTCTTTTGAACTGTTATGCTGATAAATTTTGGGTGGTGATGGATGAGTGGCCCGATGTGACCCGTAGGCAGGACATATCCGCGCACTCAAGTCTGATTGAAGGTTACTGAAGGGTTATTGATAGAGCGATGAACCCGAAGCCCAAGCAAATGAGTGACATCGAGAAGCCTGCGTAGAGCCTTCGAAGATGAGGTTGTTGGGTTGTTGGGTTTGATGTGCTCACAATATTATATCAAACAGAAGAATATAAGTAACAACACACAACATCAAATACAAAAACATTGCAAACATGGCGTCAAAAATTGAACTTAACAAGCTTGCCGACCGATATCCTTTTGATATCAGTGAGATCGAGCAACTCCTACGCTGCTACTCAACAATTACAGACACGGGAAATGCTGATTCATTTCTAACAAAGATTGCACTCAGCTCACCCTATTCTTACTTCTTTCTCCCCGGTGATGAAATGCGAAGGCGTGTAGAGCTTGTCGAGGAACGAATCCTTCCTCCTGGATTTGCTTCTAGTCTTCGTGCGGCCATGTCAGTCGACCTGTTTGTTGATTGCGCGAATGAAGGAATGCCAAATCTCGAAAGGTTTCTGGAAGGCGTTGCGGATTGCGGCCAGAGAGGACATAAAGAAGCGTTAAGAGTGATCTGGGACTGCTGTAGCTGGTTCGAGGACAAGATCGAAAGCAGCAAGATCATTGATTTATGCTATCGCCTTTCAGTTGCAGCAGATGTCATTATTTTGCCAGAAGCTGATGCAAACAGTATCGTTGAAAAACTCGAATCAGAGCACGACAGCGCATGCTCGGCTCTAGAAAGGTCACTTGCCCAAGCTGGTGAAGATGGGTATGTGACGAAAGAGACCTTCTTCAACTGGGCTGAGACAATGACTCCTATGATCTCAACTACGCTATCCACATTCATGCACAACCTGCTCTTTCATGGAAAGTGGATCAAACATCGCTTGAATTTTGTCTTGTTCCAGCGTCCCAAACTTGATCAACACAGCGACATCTTTGAGGCAACGCATCATCCTAATCTATTTGCGCTTGCGTGCACTTCGCCAAGCCTGGGTGGCGAATGGCACAATCTTTACTCGCGCCAGTTTCACGGAGCATCAATGAATCGACTTCAGTACTCCATCCTTGGATACAAAGGGCCTACACTAGTTGTGATTGAAACTGATAAAGATGATATCATTGGAGGATTCTTCAATACCAAGTGGAAGAAGAGCAAGGATTATTACGGCGAAAGCAGTGGGTTTCTTTTCCAACTATACCCAACACTCACTGTATTCAATGCAACTGGCGAAGACAAGAATTTTATCCTTTTACAAGATGGTCTAGGCTTTGGCGGTACAAAGAACTTGCCCAGACTTTTCATCCCAGCATCCATGGAAGCATGCAATGCTGGTGTGATGGACAAGACGTTCCAGACTGGTAAATTATTGCCTGACGATTGTCTTGAGAAGTTTAATATCAAGAGCATCGAAGTATGGGGAACGGGTGGCAAAGAAGCTATATCGAAAGGTCTAGCATCACGTGCAACGCAACGAGAAATCACAGACTCTGCCATCTTGCAAGCTCGTGTAGTCAAGGACAAGAAGCCACTTGTTGGGGATATCAACTTGATAGACACAAATTTGTACAAGCACCGAGAAGAAGCAAGAGGCAGAAGCGAATTCAGCGTCGATGAAGAGCATGGTGGCTACAAGCTTGAGAGGGGACAGTAACTGATATTAGGAAAGAATGATAAGTGTTACTTAGGAAAATCGCTATTTTTTGACAAATGCTGCAATCAGCTTCTTCGCATCGTCATGCTGACAATTTGATGCTATTCTCTCTGTTGCCAGTTCGTATGCATCTTTCAAATCATCACACTTGAGCTGTTTGTAGAAAACATCCTTACCTAATCTTATTGCATAATTTGACTTGCAGGCAACTTTCTTTGCAAGCATCATTGTTTCTGTTTCTAACATTTCCATCGGGACAGTCTTGTTGATGAGGCCATACGCTACAGCTTGCTCTGACGATATCAAATCCCCAGTCAACAGCATATGCATTGCTTGCTTCGTATGAACATTTCTAGAAAGTGCCACAGCTGGAGTTGAACAAAAGAGCCCAACATTTATACCAGATACTCCAAATTCAGCTTCGTTCGCAGCCACTGCAAGGTCACAAGATGCAACTAGTTGGCAACCTGCTGCCGTGGCAATACCTTGCACGCTTGCAATCACAGGCTGCGGAAGTTTATTTATTGACATCATGAGTTTGCTGCACTTTTTGAATAAAGCTGTCGTATCCTCATCAGTATCATGCGAATGAATCTCTTTCAGATCGTGACCGGCGGAGAATGCTTTTCCAGTTGCTGCAATCACAAGCACTGATATAGAATCATTCGCTGCTATGTCATCAAGGTGTAAGCTGCATAGCATCGAGCAAAGTAGATGAAAGCACGTTGTACTTTTTTGGATTATTCAGGGTTAGTGTTGTGACTGAATTCACTTTGTCATCAAATCGTTTGATCAGGTCATCATATGATGATGATGTAAGCGTCGAGAGTGATGCACGTTGCTTTACAATATCAGTATTGAGCCGATCCCTCATAAAGCATCGACAATGGTGAGGCAAGATGCAGATCCTATTCATCATCATATGACAAAAGTTGATAACTGTGCTATGTTGTATGGTCTTGGTAGTTCATTGAAAGGAATAGTGGCACGACATGGCCAGCCTACAGCCTACACATTGTGTCGATAGATCAGTCGATGAGAGCAAGCTAAGATGTTCGCGGTATATTTTTTTACGTAAATTGTGGCGGGAACTGTGACAGATGAGAACTCACTCGAATTCTGCACTTTATATTATTGCGCTTGCTACCCAGAAAAAAAAATGAGAATCGTGAAAATATCTGGAATATCAAATCACGTAGGAATTAGTACATATCTCTTTTACTTACAAAATGGCATCAAACAACCATGTCAGAACCTCCCCTACTAAGCACTACAGATAGACCTTCGACAAAAAAGGCCATTAGAAATGCCAAACTGAAGTCTATCCGAATATGATTATTCCTTGGTTGAACTAATTATATCTAGTACTGATGGAGATATCATCTAATGATTCTTGGTGTTTTTATTGCTTTTTACTAGCAAAAAACACTAATAAAATCGCCTTCCAGACCAACCGACCCTCTTGACAATCAGCAACTTAGGGAGAAAATAGCATCTGCGACGTTGCCCAGGGGCTCTATCGAAAGACAGTAACATGGACTATCATGCAATGCCTGGTTATTGGTGTGCAGGAGTCTTTTATGACATTAATCAGGTTGTGAAGTAGGTAGTCGACTTGGTTGCTAAAAATTATGGGTGAGTTTGCTAGAAAATCCCTAGAAAAATGGAAAATTTGGAATTCTCATTTTTTTTGCTGGGTATTTAATAGCTTGCTCCTCCAAAGAGATCGAACAAAACGCACTGTGCTAAACCACAAGGCAAGCATCATGGATCTCTTTTTTCTATACGGATTTGGCTACGGCTACAATGGCTACGGCCGGGATCATTGGTATGGCTCCGCCAATGAGAAATCAAGCCACGCTGAGCAAAGAGAGAGCGAAGCGAAGAAGAAATTTGACGCAATGAAGAGGACAATGGAGGTAAGCAAACCGTTAGAGCCGATACTTTCCTAAACATCATATCACCATATGCTCTAACGCAACACCATCACTGCTATGCTTTAATCATCCTCTACTGCTTCAGGCAACGATGATCGAAACTACGATCAATGAAGCACGTGAGGAAGGATCCAATTCACATCTCCAAAAACTCCCGAATGACGCCCTCAATAACGTCTATGGCTATTTGCTTGGAAAGGAGTTTGAGAATGACGAGAATGCAAAAATTTCCAAGCAAATCTCCGATTCCATTCCACGGATTGATCCTAGAGCTCGTACAGTCAAAAAAGTCAGCGATAAGTCTCTCCAATTCGGGGTGGATTTCTCAGATCTTTCTCTCTTTGAGGCTGGTAACAAAATTACTATTCCTTTGACCTTGCCTAACTTCCATCTCACGCAGCCCTGTTTTCGTGATCTGAAAAAGCATGTTACCAAGAGCAGCGGCTGGGATCTCAAACGCGTTGTCTGCACTCCGGCAGAGAAGAAGCTTCACAAAGTAACTCGCAAGAGCAAGGCCTACTTCGTTAACGCAATCTACAAGGTCCCTGGCACTGCCAAAAAGAAGCCAAAGAAGAAGGCTTCTACTACCAATAATAATGTGTCTACGTCAGCTGCATTTGCTTCCGCTTCTGCACCAGCTGCATTTGCCTCCGCCTCTGTACCTAATACCAAGAAAAGAGCTGCGACTGCGACCGCGACCAAAGCACCATACAAAGCAAATCCCGCAGCAACAGCAGCACTTCAAGCCGCCCTGTCTTCCGCGCAGGACGGGGACGGAGTCATCGATCCTGAGTGTTTGAAAAAAGCTTTGTCTTTTGGATTCTCCAAGGCGTTCATTGATGCCAAAGTTGATGAGCAGGAGGCATTGAATGTCAAACCTGCAGCGAAGAAGATGAAGAACTAGAGCAGTCAATGACTTCAGACGGATTGCCGAAAATGTGTATGAGACGGCCACTCTTGGAGAGTGGTGCGAAAACATATGAATATGCTCCACTTTACATAAATATAAATGCTTGTTACTTTTTGATTAGAGGCTCAACACCGTTACAAAGTATCAAAGGTAAAGTAGGAGGTGGAGTGCCAGGATGGCTAACACTGGTGGATACATTCTTTTTCACTTTTGCAATACATTTTGCATGAGCCCACATGTGGCAGTCGACCTTTCCACACTTACACCAACGTACTATGCCACTTTGCTCCTTGAAACAAAAATTACATTTTCCTGACGCATGATTGTTTTCTTTGCCGACTGATTGTTTCGATGTCATTTTCTCCTCTTGACCACACGAGTAGTATCTTGTCGTATGCACAAATGATTTGGCCAACGACTTTGCTTTGGGAGATAATTTCGCACGCGACTTCCAAAAGTCTCTTTCCTCTTGAGCTTCTTTCGCCACTTCTAATGCATCTGTAGCTGCGGTAGTAGTTTTTGCCAACGTTTCTTCAAGGTTGATAATCTTTGCTGCTTGTCGATTTATAACATCTTCGCATTCAACCACTGACTGCTCTGCACTGGATATTTGCGATTTCAAAGAAGCAATCTCATTTTTCTGCTTGTGCAATTCCTTTTGAAATAAAAGTTCGTGCTTGCTTTTCAACTCAGCCAATTTTATTTGTTCCTCCATTCGTGCTTCATCAATTTCTGTTTGTGCTTGTAATTCATGTTGTTTCGCTCGCTCTAGTTCACGTTTCATTTCATCCACCTGATAGGTAAGTGATTCAGCACGATTTTTGGATGCCTTCGTTTCTTGCTGTGCGCTTCGAAGGGCTTTGTTGGATTGTTCCAGCATAGATTGAAGATGTGACTTGGATGTTAAAAGGACAGCATTATCACGTCGTAGAGTTTGTATTGTTTGTTCATATTGATCCATCTTATCTTGCATCAGCACTAGTTCTGATCGAATATCCAAGGGCACTTTCTTCCTTCTGTTGTTATTGTTGATACTGTTGTAGCTCCCTATGCTGAATCTGTTGTCAGCTGTCCGCTTCTTTCCTAACACATGACTTGAATCATCTATATCTACATCCCACGAACTTGCAACCATGGGAAATGTAGTACCCACGGCATCGCAAGTTGTTGCATTGGTCAGTCCAGCCCCAAAAGTTTTGATTGCAGTACTGAAAGATGCTCTTGCGTTTCTGAGTCTATTCCCATGATCATTTGATCTTGTAGCCACTTTGTTCTTTGATGCTGCTGCCGTAGCAACTTCGCCATACACCGAGTTGAATTTGTCAGAGTATGATTGTGTTCTGTGAATTACTTCCGACTCGGCTTGACTCTGACTTGCTTCGTCAAGAAGATTTATAGTATTCCAAGAAGACAAAGAAATGTACGCGGACTTGTTTGTAGGTGGTCCTTTGCGTGGACTACGAAAGATGTCCTTTCTCTGTGCTTGCAGAGAAGAAGTATTAGCCTCACCATCATCGTTGTCAGAATCATTTGATGTATCATCATCCATAAGTGAAGATGTGATTCGCAACTTATCACGCTCTTCTTCCGCATCTATAATTTGATTTGTTTCGTGATAATGTGTAATATCGTTTGATCCTGGGTTGTTCGTATTAAAAACAGTGGCCACTGGCAACGTCGGTACACCAGTTTCGTGTAGGGCTACATTATTATCGTCAACGTCTTCACCAATAAAACTATTGCGACTCTCTCGAGTGCCTATCGAGCCTCCTTCATCGTTGCTGCTGCTATCGAATAGATTCGTCATCGTTTACAACACACTTTGATGATAAAACACAGCACACGCTTCATCCACATCATCTTCAGTGTCAGTGCATTATCTCGCCGATCGGGTCGGCGGCAAGTTTACACTCAAAACCCTTTCTTGTCCGATAAGACATAAAGTCTTTCTTTGAAGATCTTTGAATTCGACTCATCGGTCGGCGCCGCGCCGGCAAACGCCAAACGCAACCCAACCATAGAGAGAGATAACCCAGCCCTAACCCCGACCTGCGTGAAAGCATTGGAATAGATTCGACAATTAATATTGGGAACGGAAGCATGCTCCAATCCATTGCAGCACGGTGTAGACTCGCTGCGTTTGCAGGGCAATTCAAAGTTCGTCACGCAAAAAATCAATGTCACAATTTCTGCAGCTACGCCACAGCGTCTCAATCAGTAGCTGTTCATCGACACAATCTCTCTCTCTGTCGGCATTTTAGTCACTCGTTCAATCAAAGTAATTCTTGCGAAGGAGGCTCAGGCGCAGAATCATACAAACTTGCGTTGGAGGCGCTTCAAAACGCGGCAAATGCAAAACAATCGCTTGAAGAGCGATTACTCAGAGAACAATATGAATCGATGCAACGACAACGGGAGAAGACAACTCAGCGCCAAAATAGCCACAAACAGAAAGACAAGGATCCTCGTCTGCAGAGGTTAAATGCAATAGATGCAGCGGATGATGACCAGACTAATATTAAGGATCCGTGCGGCTGGTGTGGCTGTAGTCCGTACCATTGTCAAACAAACTAGACAATCATCTCAACCAATTAATAGTATCAAAGTGGACAAGTGGGATGGCAAAGTTGCCCATAGTGGCAATGCTGATAACAGTGGCAATAAACAGCCAGTCAGAGAAAAGTTAGATGAGGAATATTATCAAAAAGTAGCATTACAATATTTGGAAGAAGCTGCGTTAAGATATGGCCATCCTCTGGCATTGGTTCGATTAGGCAACGAAGCTTTGGAAATTGCCAAGAAGTCATCTGTCTCCTCAGATGAGCCGCTTATTAACATTGATAGATGTGCAGACTGGATAGATGAATCACCTATCAACCTATCTCAGATACTTGCTATAATGGAAAAAGATGAAGAGGGCAACGGACCTACATCTCCGTACATTACGCTTGCTCATCTTCTGTACGAAGAAGCAGGAAAAGCAGGCTCAGCCGAAGCATGGTACAATCTAGGTCACTTACTTTGGGATAGGTCTGATGACGATGAAGCGAAAATAACGAATGCAATGGAAGCATTCAATAAAGCTGTTGATTTGGGAGACTCCGATGCCATGTATTTCGTCGGTGTTCAGTATATGTCGCATGAAAAGGATGAGGTGGCTGGCTATCAATTGCTTTGTCGCGCAGCGCATGAATATAACCATGGGCCTGCTTTGCATCATCTGGCTCTTTTGAATTTGCAGGATGGGGAGAAGGATGAGTTTCGCGGACTGTTAACAAAAGCTGCTGAAGCTGGCAACCCAGACTCGTTATTTCTACAGGGTTATTGCTTCTACCATGGCGAGGATGGATATGAAGTTGACGCGACGGCGGCTTTGGATAATTTTCTTGCTGCTGCAGAGACTTTTGAGCATGTAGAGGCAATGGTGTCAGCGGGGGCAATTTTACATCAAGGTGTCTTGAGTCCCCAAGGATCGGTTATCATTGAACGCGATCAAAGACGAGCATTTGAATTGTATCAACAAGCGGGAGAGCTCGGATCCATTGAAGGCTGGCGAAATGTCGTAGCATGTTATGCGATGGGCGAGGGCGTCAAGAAAGACATGGACATGGCGAAGCATATTGCTAAAACCATGCTAAAAGATAATGATGGATGATAAATCGTTGGATTGGTATCGTACTCTACTTATTTCTTTGTCTTCAACTTCTTCTTTTTCGAAGCGCGTTCTCGTTCTTCCAACACAGATGAATCTGCCAAAGCTCTCGGTTCAAGCAAGTCGACGATCAACTCCCTCCTGTCTCTGCTGCTTCTTACCCAAATTTTCACCCTCACCTTATCAAATACAGCTACAGATGCCAACGTCTTGCCACTCTTGGCATCTTTGTACTGCCAATCGATGCTTCTCCGGATCCCTAATCAAATTCTCATCATCTTTCGTAGCGATATGGGATAGACGAACCCGACCTTCAATGCCATATCGTGGAACCATCACAGTAAAAGATGGTTCCTGAATTAGGAGATGTCTCAACATCAAGCACGTATGCATCTTCTTCCTTCGCTCCACCTCCTTCACCCTCTTCACCCCCTGCAAAGAAGATCAAAGTAGTGAAGTTGGACACTTGCTCTTCCTGCGAGCTGCGCTGCCCGGTGCCTCCTATTCATATTTGCCTGCCAAGTCATGTAAATGAGACTTGGAACTCAAAAATACAGGAAGGGGCGAAACACCGATCGCTGCTGCTAAGAGACGATGAACGCAAACATCTGCATACCGACGGATTGGAGAAGTGAAATGTGTGTACACCGGTGCTGCAAGACCATAATGGTGCCAATCCTTTGCTTGATATTCTCCAGAGCAAAAGTATTGTGCAGGAGACATGCATCTTGTGGAAAGGATTCGAATGAGCTTATCAAGGTATGGATTGTCAGATAACTTCTTTCCAGCTTCATCAAGCGAATCAGCCAACTTCTTGGAATCGTCAATGCAAAGTGATATGCCCTTCGTCTTAGCTTTTTGAATCAAGCCATCAAACATGCTCCGATTGGGGGCGGGGTGTCGACGTAAAACTGAAAGCGTCGGATAGTGGCGAAGGATTTTCTTCGACTACGGTCACGTTTGCGAGCAACATAAATTCTTCGACCAGGGCATTGGCTTCGTAGAGAGTGTATGCCTGGACATCAGTTGGATTTAACGATTCGCTGTCCAATACAAACTTCACCTCCGGACTTGCCAGTGTTAGAGCTCCTGCTTTAATCCTCCTTTCACGGAACTTACGCGCAAGGACTGCCAAGCGCTTGACTGCGCCTGCTTGAATATCATCTTGGCAATCTTTGTCGGGTTTATCAATAAGGGATTGCGCCTGTTGATATGTTAATGCGGCGATGGAATGGATAATACTTTTGTGAAATTCGACGTCAACAACCTCCGCCTCCGGTGTGACTTCCCATAGAACAGTAAAGGCGAAACGATCTACATTTCCCTTCAAACTACAGAGATCGGTTGTTAGCAAGGAAGGCAGCATATCCAATCTCTTGTTGACCAAATATGTGGAAGTAGAACGATTTGCAGCTTCGAGATCTATGGCGCTTCCAGCTTCCACGTAATGTGTCACATCGGCGATATGAACGCCACATTGCCAGTTTCCATTTGGTAGTTCGATGCAATGCAAGGCATCATCGATATCTTTACATCCTGGTGGGTCAATCGAGAGAACTGGTAGGTGGCGTAGGTCCAAACGCCCCGGTTCCAACTCGATTTTATAGTCTGCAGGAGGTAAACATGCTAGAACCTTTGCTGGGAAAGGCTCGCACGGAATCCTGAATTCCTGAAGCAACACCTGTGTTTCTGTGTCTTTTGTTCCAGTCACACCCAATGTCTTGACATAGTGGCCGAGCGGGTACTCGGAATCTGCAGGCCATGAGTCAATAGAAACTAATATTCGCATTCCAACTAACCTATCTCGCTGAGTCGTACGTAACAAGATTGGTGGTATACGATTGTCAATTGGGAAGAAGACAACAGTCGAAGTAACACCATCGGCGTGTTCTCTCTCGTGCTTTTCTGCAATCACATCATGTGGATGAGGCGTGTTGTTGTCTTCCTTCTTCTCCAGCTTATCAATGGTGCAAATAGATCCGCAGTAATTTTTGTGGAAATTCCTCCTGATTATTCCAGCCACCTTTCCTGTAGGGCGCCGCAATTGTCCCTCTTCATCAACAGCTACCTCTTCAGCAATATTGTCAATATCTTTTAGCGTAGGGCTCTGCAGTATCTGCTGCAATACCTGCTTCGGATGTCTCCGTCTTGCTCTCTTCTACCTGCTCCTCTTTCTTTTCTGCACCCTTCAGTTTATCGGTTTGGTCCGCATCTGCACTTCCTAGCCAACGATCTACTGAATGCAACTCGATGGCTACAACGTCTCCATCTACAGCTCGATTGATATCATTGCTTCCCTTAACGACGACTGCAACTCTGTCTTCTCCACGACGGATTGTGACATATCCCTCTGTGTGCGAGTCACGGTTGCTGCGATAAGTACCTTGATAATACTTGTTACTTTTGAGACCGTAGGATAGGTCAGACGAGTCGATATGTGGAGAGTAGTAAACTTCCTTGCTCTCTTCGCCAGCGCTTTTGTTTGTAGAATCGGGAGCAGAGTTGAATTGAGCAACCATATCCAACAAGTGTAACGTTGGATCTTCCTTTTGCAAGAGAGCAACGTGTTGTCTCATGGAACGTGTCTTGTAGTAGACGCCATCCACCACATCATCATCAGTGGGTTGCTCCTTAAGCGCCAGTTTGCGAGATTGGACATCATCACTCAAAAATACCACTTCCGCATCCTGCTCCATTGATCTATCACGAAGATAATTGTATAGAGAATGACCATAAAACCAAGCCACCTTACGCAATCTGGCATCGTTCTCGTCATTGATAATTGAATCATTATTGTCTGAAGCTTTGATCTGAGTATCAGAATGATGCACATCAGCAAACACAATGAAGCATATCTTTCTCTTGCCACCGCTACCATCTTCGCCCGAAGAAGAGCTACGAATCAGATCAGTAGCTCTTCGGTACATAACTAAACTCCTATGCCGACATTCTTCTAATGCTGTCTGTGGGATGACAATGGCGTTTGCGATGGCAACATGTTTATTTCCTTCCTCTTTGTTGTTGCCATCATCATCATCATCATCACTTGCCCTCAGATATTCCAAAACATCCATGTGATGTAACAAAACATTGGTGTCGACAACTGCCAACCTTATCTTATTACCATACGATGATTCAGTAGAAGTAACTACATTCCACAGCGAAGAGACATTTTCAATAGTCCAAGGAACCAAATTGACAATCTTCCCAGCAATGGTATCAGTACTCTTCCCTCCCGTCACTGTCGATGGCACAAGCATCGTTCCCATATCCCAAATCATCGCGTAGGTACCGTTCTGTTGTCGATTGGAGGATTTTACCACGTCGAGTTAGATAAAATCTGCGGGTGGGCAGTGTGTGGAGGGACGAGGATGAGGGTGCTTGGTCCTCGTCCATCATGGCGGCATCATTCTCTTGGTCGCTCATCTGATCGATTACACTAAAACGTGACAGAGCCAGAACAGACATCACGCAGGCGGTGTATTATTGCGCCATATCACCATCGTGCATTGCTTGCTTGCTTGCTTTTTGGCTTGATTGATGATGGGGGAAGGCCAGATTATTCACTCTAATGAGAGAGAACAAGAAATTATTGCGAGCCTTGCTCTGCAACAGTTATGCAGAAAATAGAGTGCTTATCCACCTTTCAGTTTTTACAGAACATCACCATCACACGGTGTGACATCATCACATCTTCTCAACTCCGCCCATTTCTGGAGCGAACTCGATGTCACCCTTCACGAACTTCACACATACACATCTCCTCGGCTATTACTGCATGCTCGCTTATTTACCCTTGGCATGCTCATCATTCAATAATCTTAAATAGTGAAATTTCGGCTTCGCTTCATAAGGCAGGATCACTCTCAAGGGAAGGCTTCTCAAAACACCGCAGTAGACGAGTTCATCAATCCAACCATTTGACCTAAGCATTGACCAAAACACATCATGATGAACCGACCGCCACAGAACGACGAAGAAGTGCCTCTGATTGTAGAAGGGCATACTACGTCTCCCACTAACCATGCCCCTCCCCCTCGAGAAATATCCTTTCGATCTCAGTATCAGCACCGTCGTAGTTTCACCAACGACGATGAGAACCATACGGTGCAATCTGAACTCTCGACGTTGATGCCGTCAACGTTGACACCTAACTACAATCCTGATGAAATACACTGTCACGAATCCGATCCGTCTGGTTCGTCAAGTGCCATTTCATCAAAGAAGGCCTTTCGACTGGCTGCGTTCCTAGCTGCTCTTTCCTTCGCTGTTTTGGCATGTGTTGATTTAGATTATTTCGTTGATGTTCGAAAAACATGACGCTGAAACATCGGGTATCTCCGCTTTGCAGGTAGAGAGAAGCGCGGAGGAGTCTACTAAGAGTCCCAAGTCTGACAAGAAGAAGAAGAAAAAGAAGAAACAGAAGCAGCGAATGAAGGATGATGAACAAGAAGGAGAGGATGATAATAAAAAAAGTGCACCTGTTGAGACTGAAGGTGATGATGCAGAAGAGGTCAAGAGTCAAGACGCAGATCTAGACAGTTCTGACTCGGTAGACTCGTCGTCAAGCGCTACAAAAAAGAGCAGAGAAGTACAAATACCGACTCCAGAGAAGAGATGCAGCTACGTCATTGACACGTTTGAGAAACAAAATCTAGGGTTTGATCAGGACTTCTTACGAGAGAAGTACAAGGTTCAGAGCGCAGATCCTAATGTATTCTATCGTGCCACTGCTCTTGTATTCTGGCAAGATTTCGGAACGGGAATGTGGGGCAAGGATCAAAACAAGAGTGTAGTATTAGATGATTTGGTCATGCTTAGCGATGCCACCTATGAAGATGGCACTCCGATGTCACCAAGTAGTGCTTGGACATGGGTCACTGGTGATCAACACCTTAGCAACTTCGGCGCGTTCAGAAACAGAGCTAAAGACGTTGTGTTTTCTGTAAATGACTTCGACGAAGCTGCTATTTATGATTTTCATATCGATGTGTTGCGTGTGGCTGTATCTATTGCGTCACATGGCTTTACGAATGGATTGAGCCTTGAACAAGTTCAGGGTTCGCTGCAAGCATTCACCTACATGTATGTCAAGACAGTTGTCAATTATGTGGGCAATGATAGTGCGCTTGTCTATGAGTTGACAAGATATACCAGCTCAGGGGTTTTGAGAGACTTTTTGGACGATGTTGAAAACAAGAGGTCGAAAAGTGCGCAAATGCAGAAGTTTACGGAACGTGCGCAGGATGGTAGAAGACGGTTCACAAGAGACAACAAAACAAGGTTGGTGGACGTGCCTGCAGAAATATGTGACAAGATCCGGGCAGCTTTTACATCTACAACATATGGAGCGTCGATGATGAAAATGGGCTGGAAAGTTCGAGGATGGGATGATGACTTTTTTGAGATTTTAGACATAGCACGGAGACTTGGTTCAGGCATCGGGAGCTTTGGAGTTGATCGGTTTTATGTGTTGCTGAAAGGAAAGGACGAACTTCTCCACGGAGATTTGGATGTCGATGATTCTCATGTTATTTTGGACGTCAAGTACGAGCCAGTTTCTGCAGTGTCAAGGACATTAGATGAAGACACATCGGCATGGTACGCAGCTAAGTTTCAATCAGAAGCTGATAGAGTAGCACAGGCACAAGTCGCACTGACTTCGTACACTGATCCTTACGTTGGATATATCTACATCGATGGTGACTCCTACAATGTACGACAGAGATCTCCCTACAAGGATTCTTTTGACATTGACAGTATAACAGATCACCGTGCCTTTGACGAGTATATTGAACAAATTGCAATCGTCACCGCTACCGCACACGTGAGAGGATCTGTCTCAAAGAGCCCTGGTCAATTCAAGCATAATATCAAATCATTGCTGGCAGGTGATCGAAATCGTAGCCGCTGGAGCAAAGTGAGTATATTTTGTGTAGTTGTTTGAGTCTTCGAAGTAGATGTACATCTAACGTTGTCCTCTCACACACCACTTCTGGACCATGTTTGTATCCGTAGCTTGTTACCCAAATTGCATTGAGCTACCGTGAACAAGTTCTTCTTGACTTCGCTTGCTTCGAAGACTATGTCAAGAATAATTACAACTAATATAGTATAATAATAATGAAGTCTTTATGATTTCAGAGATTTTGCAATAGACCTTCTATCTGCAGACTGAAGCTCAACACCAACCACTCAACCCACTTGGTTTCCATCGTCTTTCCCTCAAATTTAGGAAATCAGAAATCCATTTTCACATAGGAATTAGTATCTTTCAAGGCGGGATCTTCCTGTCGTGCTCGCTTCCGAACTGCCTTCATGATCATTACACTTCTTCATAATATACTTGCTGCATTGCATTGGTCTATCCTCTAGCCGCGGTATCTCCTACATCACCCCTCTAGATAGTTCATCGTCTCTTCCTACCACGTCTTCGATGAGCAGGATGGTTCCCCTCCCATTGTTATTGGATTACTTCGAGCAGGCGTGCAAGCAGCTTTCGAAACTTGCCGACGAAGAAGTTGTACCGTCTGAATTAACGCTAAATCTGAATTGGCATAGAAGCCGCGTCGTCGAGTCACAGCTCACTGCTTTGACCGACACTCTTTTGAAATATGATGGCAGCTTTGATGCCAAGGCAGTCCAAGATGTTCTCAGAGAAATTGGTGTAGGCAATTTCAACAATGTACATGAAGGCGATGAGGAGCTCCACAAAACCATTGTCAAAGCGATGGAGAAGACAAATGAAGTAGCACGGGAGGCATTTGCTAGATCTGTACTATTCTTAGAGATGCGTCATGGCTCAAACAACTCACACTGAAAGGAATCTGCACACACATGCTGATTTGGATCGATCTTCATTGATGGAATTCTGTGGATTGGCAGTCACTGCAATGCGCCTCCCTGAAATACAGAGCTTTCTTCTCAACGGAAAAAGAGTTACTGAGGATATCGAAAGTGAGGTATTTTCAACTCCTGAAGAACGTCTTCTATATATTCAAAGATTATTGTGGAAAGCAGTTGGGTGGGAGCCCGACAATGCATCTGATCAAATCAAACATCTAATGGAGGAGGGGAACAGTGAATTAATGAATGACAACGAAGTCATGGAAACGGTGATGAAGTATATGTCTAGCGTGAGAGTAGCGGCAACAAATGCTTCAATGGGAAGTGACTTGACAGAAAACATGAGCACTACTGATGGTACAACTCGCGTGGTCAATGTCACTTACTCCGAAAAAGTTGTGACCAGTGACACAATTCAATCTCTATCTGCACCAACATCAAATTCTATGAATGAGCACAAAAATGAACAGCAGTCTTTGGAACAAAAGGCACAAAGAGATGTTGCCAAGTTGAGACAAGACATTCATGATGAATTTATGTCACTCTCACCTGACGAACAAAGCGAGACTCTGGCGAAGGCAAAGCAAGCGCAGGACGCTTTCTTGCACAAGGTCATGAGCACGCCTCCGGGTGCAGAGAGAGTGATACTCATGAAAAGCATTGATTTTGAGACGCAAAAATTGCTTATTATTCATAAGATGAAGGCAACCGGTGAATGAGGTTTGTTTACAGTAAATTAGTTTTCATATTTTTGAGAAAGGATGGGTCATGACTGTGTACAAAGATATGACGATTTATACAAAGTTGTCACATCTGTGGAGGCATTACCATGGAAAAAGGGCACGACGACGACGACGACGACGATTTCGTCACACTTGCGCTTGGATTTTTGTCCTTCTTGTAAGCAGCACTCATTCTACTAGAGTGAGCTTTCTCCCATTTGTGGAGAAAACTTCTTTGTAGGCATACATGCCAAACCGTCGCCTTCGTCTGGAACCACGGGCACGACATGGTCAAGAGAGTGTATAAACGAAAGCACATGAAGAACATGTACACGGCCACTTTCAAGAGAGAATTGACAAGAAAAACTTGAATTGCGTCAACTCTCCATCCTTGCCAACAATGACTTTTGGGCAAACCAAGACCATCCGCGAGAGGTTCCCCAAGTAGTTTCCGACAAGCTTCAGCCCTGAATGGGAAAAAACCTGTAACACTCAATAGATGCGTAACGAGATCACAAGAACTTGGTTCTGGATGAAGAATGTGCAATATTATTGATTCGAGGGAGGCATACGAATGTAATATTGATGGTCGACATGGATCGATTGGAGGGAGTGGTTCGGTCGATTCTTGCACAGCTTTATCACAATTTGACGATGTGTGCTCCGACTCTGGCGTGTCTATACCAAGAAGCCATCCGATGTATCTCCACAATGCTAAGTAATCAAGTTGTTCGTTAGCAGGCAAAGGCTTTCCAGCGAATATTTCAATTCCAAGCAACACATTCACACTAAATGCAAGAAGCGTGGCAGCCAAATCCTCTTGGTTTATAGGAATGCCATTCTTTTTCACATCAAATGATGGGACTGAATGGCCGTCCTCATCTGTACGTTTCAGTTGAAGCAAGCGCCGTCTTATCTTTGCGTGCAACACTCGAACACGTAGAGCAGCCATCCATCCTTTCCCTCCTGGCCTCAGTGATGCGGCAGATACGCTGCTATCACTTGGTGCAAAGCAAGCAGCTAAGAGCCCTCCAGTGTCAATCAGTCGATTTAGTGTCTTTTTTCTGTCTGACACTAGATACCTTGTTGCTTTTAGCACCTCCACAATTTTCGGTATACTGAACCCCCCAACCAAGCTGCGATAGTAAAGCGCACACCCAGCTGCCGGGAGGTAAGCCAAAAACACATCTATGCCGCGTTGTATTTGATCAAAGTCGACCCACGACGGAACCTGATTGTAGTGTCTGTAGAATTGAGCCAATCGATTGGTTGCATTACTATTCGGTTTGTTGAATGCATCGGCAGCAGCCGAGATGACATCATCAAATGGACCAAAAAGGATTTCTGACAAGAGAAAATCCATCTCTGGATCCCCAATTTTCCTATAAGGTTCGAGTTTTGATGCAGAGGAATGGTATTCATCTGTAAAGCAGACGTCCACGCCATAATGAGGGATGTATGAAACAGAACTGTGGGCATCTAATGATGATAGCATTTTTGCATTCCGCATAGAAGTTGATTTTAGGTTGATTGCATCAAAACACAAAAAGTTACGGATTCTTTCAAGAAAAGAATCATTTGCAAATTCCAAGTCATCATCTTCATGTTGATTGATTGTTCTGCTGGAGTAATCAAAATCAAGAGATGCAACCGAGATGCTGGAAAATCTTCTGAGGGGAGGCAGTGAACCTCGACTGCTGCTCTTACTCTTCCTCAAACGAAGCATTGTGGAATATCCTACTGCACAGCCGCCAACCGCCGACAGTGTCCTCCTCGTTGCATCTCACCATCATCATCATCATAAGTAGGTCTTATTATCGGCAGGAAGTTTTGTTGCGTGGTGCGACAGCGGACCGCCCGGGCGACCGCCTGACTCACACAACGTAACCGGGGGTCCATGGTAATTGGGTTGTGTTGGTCTTGGTGATGATCCTCTCACAAAAAGTCATAATATTACTTCCGCTTCTTCGTCATCATTACACGGTGAGAACATTCGATTGTAGTTGTAGCCCTATTAATGTTACTTGCTTACATTTTGCACAGGATCTATTATTGTATGGCATCCGGCTGAAGCCCTTCCATATCCATGTTCATGTTGGAACCATTGACAGCACGAGTCGACGCTGCCATTCCGATGCCTCCGCTCCCATCATCAACATCTACTATCAACGATTCTCTGTCTCTTTCCCGAAAGACAACTACTGTAGGCATTCCCAGATCATTTGTATCGAGACCCATATCCACCATGGCAGAATCTCCTTCAGCGAGGAATCCGCGCACGATAGCATCACTGACAGCATCTTCAAAGAGCCGTTGTGCTGCTCTGCGCATTGGACGAGCACCGAATGCTCCAGCATTCGCAGCACCATCAAACAGGATAGCGTCAATAAGTGATTCTGACACAGACAATTTGATAGATCGCTCTGTATAAGCACGTTCCATAGATGCGTTGACAATGGCGTAGGCAATATCGCGAAGATTTTCATTGTCAAGTGGAGAGAATGTGATAATTTCGTCAATTCGGTTAAGCAACTCTGGCCTCATTTCTTTTTGAAGTTCTTCCTGCACTACTTCGGATAATGCAGCATACTCCTCTGCTGCGACCGACGAAGAAACTTCTTCTAAACCGTTGATCGTCTCACTGCCACCATTAACTTCCTCGCCCATTACATACTCTTCAAACGATGAACTGCCATCACCGCGCTTCTTCTTTTTCTTTCTCCTCTCGCCACCACTTCTTGACCTCTGAAGTTTCTGCTGAGCAACCAAGTCAAGAATCTTGTGACTGCCAATATTACTAGTCATAACCAAGATAGTGTTCTTAAAGTCGATTGACCTACCCTTTCCATCGGTGAGAACACCATCCTCCATTACTTGCAACAGCACGTTCAGGACATCTCTGTGTGCTTTTTCGATTTCATCTAAGAGTACAACTGAATGTGGGTTTCTCCTTACAGCCTCTGTCAACTGCCCTCCCTCTTCATAGCCTATGTAACCGGGTGGTGGACCAGTTAGCCTTGAGGCGGTGTGTTTTTCCATATACTCAGACATATCAATTCTGATCATATCCTTCTCGCTTCCGTAGTATTGAGCAGCCAATGACTTCGCCAGCCAAGTTTTACCCACTCCCGTACTTCCACAGAAGAGGAATGAAGCAACTGGACGACCAGCATCACGAAGACCACTTCGTGCACGTCGAACAGCTCTTGCTATTGATTTGATTGCACGTTGTTGTCCTTTCACACGAGATTCAAGGGAAGCTTCCAATTCTAGGAGTGTAGAGGATTCAGATGATGTGATTTTACCAATTGGGATATTTGACCACCGCGAGATGATGGCAGAAATGTCGCTTTCCGTCACAACAGGAGGAGGTTGGGGAACTGAAGAAGGCATAAATGAATTCTCCATGTGCACGGATGCTCCAGCTTCGTCCATTAAATCAATTGCCTTATCCGGAAGGAATCTATCTGAGACGTATCTCTCGCTCAATTTGGCTGCAGCTACCAAACTGTCCTTCGTATAGGTGACGCCATGGTGTGCTCCATATTTCTCAGAGATCGCTTCCAGAATTTCAACAGTTTGTTCAATAGTGGGTTCCTTCACCAAGAGTGGCTGCAAGCGCCTTTCTAGTGCAGCATCTTTTTCGATATATTTTCTGTACTCAGATATAGTTGTAGCGCCGATTACCTGGAGCTTTCCACGAGACAATGCTGGTTTGAGCATATTGGCCGCATCGATGCCACCTTCGGCGGACCCTGCGCCAACAAGCGTATGAATTTCTGTATGGAGTAGTGCAGAAAAGGCAGTGAGTGAAATAGCATGAAATCAGTGCCGAGATAGCATTTGGAACAACTCACCATCAATAAAAAGAATTGTTGGAGGTGCTTTCTCATCTGTCACTTCTTCAACAATTGCCTGCAGCCTCTCTTCAAACTCCCCACGATACTTCGTTCCTGCTACTAGATTCGCCAATTCCAAAGAAAAGACACGGTGATTCCTCAATCGTGGGGGGCATTGTTTTGCTAGTTGCGCTATCCATTCAACTTCATCTTGCTTGACAAAGTCTCCATCTTCGTTTCTATCAAACAATTCATCGAGCCGTTCCATCATGCGAGGAGCTACAAGAATTTGAGCGACTCCTTCAGCAATGGCAGTCTTTCCAACACCAGGCTCTCCCATCAAACATGGATTGTTCTTCCTCCTTCGGACAAGAGTCCGCAATGCAGAACGAATCTCTTCGTCTCTTCCATAGACTGGATCTAATTCCATTCTAAAAGCTGACTCAGTCAAATCTTCACCAACTTCAGCCAATGTCGGGGTGGAAGTACCTTCACCATTTCCAGTCACTAGTTGGGGTCCATCACCATTGTTTGAAGATGATGGATATTTAATATCCATAATCAACCTCCTACAAAACTCTGCAGATGAGAAAGAAGAACTGTCTACACCTTCCATACGCAAGAAAACTGCTAGGGCACCTTTAGCGTATCCTCTTTCTTCCACCATTTTATCCACTTCCACTGGAACCTTGCCTTCCTTTGCATCGTATCCCAGTAGAGATAGCAAGACATGCTCCGAATCAACAGTGGCAGAATCTAGTGAGTCAGCAATCAATCCAGCATTCGTCAACACACGTTTCAACGGCGGTGCGAAAGGTAATTCGACGTCCCTAGCCTTCTTATTCATGTTGAGTAATTGTGGTGACATGGTGAAAATACCCCCCTTCTTTTTGTCACCATCTTCATCATCACTTTCATTGGCTTCATTACGGAACATGTTCTCTACGGTAAGCTTGGCCTTTCGAAGTGTAATGTTGTATTGCTTCAATGTTTTACGAGCACGTTCGGGTCTATCAATGATACCTATGGTCATGACTTCACAGCCGACAGATGGTTGCCCGAGACGAGCCGATTCGGATTGGGCTGTTACGAGAGACCCAATACATTCTTCGGACATGCGTTCGAATATCATTGAGAGAGACGTTTTCGAATTTGTAGAGGTACGGTGTTGAGTGAATTGACGACTCGAACGTCCCTGATGAACATTATTTTGAGCCATAGGGGCCATTCTAGAGGATGTTGTTGGGAGGAACGAGGTCCTACCGACTCTCTGCAGAGATAATGCTTGGACTACATTTTCTGGTTTGCAGAGGACAAGAATGATGCACGCCAAACTTAATCTTTTCCCCATGTTGTGCATGCACACACTGAAACCAGAAGGAGCCGCCATGAAGCTATCCTGTCCGAAGAAGCCTGTTATGAGATTGAAGATGGCCGCAATTAATGATATAATTAACTACACGTTAGTGTTCACTGTTAAACATCTCGTGCGGTGATGAACGCGATGGTGATGAGTCACACAAACATATCATGGTTTTTTCAAGCGGTGGGTTGGAACTCAAATCTTTTCTTTATCGGGGGTCCTTTTGAGATGATACTGTTGTGGGTTCCCTCCTGGCCAAAACCACTAATTAGTGGTCGTACGTAGATGGTATATAGAGGGCATTCTAACACCTCCCAAACCCTAACATTCAAGGAATACACCACCAAAGACCTCTACAACAGAGTCCAAGCCCAAAAATCCGCAATGAAAACGCCCAAATAGAAGTAGAGATAGCTATATACACACCATAAAATCGCTATTTTAGTGACCACTAATTAGTGGTCGAGAATTATGTGTTGTTGTGTAATTGTTTATGCTTCCCCCAACAAACAGTGCACATGGGAACCTTCTTATGATATGTGGAGTAGGTTTTGACCTCTATGCGGCATGTGGCACGCCTATCCTTGATGTACTGTGTGCCAACCTTCTGCCGACATTTTGTAAAATCTGGCTTGAATTCAAGCACGGGCTTGACCGTCTAGCTCGCCTGTTGGGGCGAATAGGAGAGCAGGAAGCTTTCCTGCACTGCATATGATGTTGTTCTAACATTTACTTGGCTGATTGACGACGAAAATCACGTTGGGGTGGAGAATTCTCAACTCTAGTATGCGATATCTTGACACGAGAAGGGCGCAAATTAGCGCAAATTCTGCTGAAATGAGGTGTAGGCGCAGGTTTAGCGGAGATAACAGCCAATCAAAGGATATCGTCGTGTACATTAATGTCGTTGTGGTCGCTGTGCAAGAGATCACCATCGGATTTGCATTACTTATTGGCCAAACATACATCATAGAGTGGTGATTTGGTGTTGATGGATGCCAATTTTTTTTTGGAAAAAATGCGCTACACCACAACCTGGCATCACCTGCAGCCGCCCTGTCATTAATTTGGACCATTCCACCAACAATATTCCTATAATTAATATCATATGATGCTGTCTTTGTTTTTATTCCATTTAAAGCGGTTGATTTGTCGAATAATTATTGAATATTGCCATTATATTTGTGTCGATAAATCGTCATCATCGCATCCCCGTCGCTTCAATTCATGTGAGATGCTAACCAAAACGAACTCTCTTGGGTAGATGGGCCGCTTTCCATGTCCCCATCTGTAGATAGGTTGGCCGCTTTGGGTAGGGATCGTTGTTTTCGAGTAGAATACCGTCGTATGTCGACTGCAAATAACTTTGCATGGTGGTTGGGACATCATCCGGTTGCCGGTGAAGTTTGTGCATGATTGTTGTAGGATCCAGGCCATCTCGATGCTCTTCTTCGACCACCTGGTTAGCCACTCATATTGTGACTGTTGTGGTATGCTTTCTGATGGGTAAAAGCATCTACTAAATGCAGATACGACGGCTCGTATGCTGGGCCTCTTTCGCCATGGTGATGGTGTGATGAAATGTGAGTTCTACGGGTGGCAACATTTTTGATATCAATTCCTACGTACCCCCAAGTTGAAGTTGCAAAACTTCCGAAAAAAACTCGTCGGCTGTTCGCCAAATTTGTCAGTAGGCTAGTGTTTGAACGTTAATAGGTTGGGCCCTCTCCAGGGAACACGTGAGATAATGGGTGTACGCATTGTCAAGACATTGAAGAGGGTGCCACCTGAATTATAGAACGTTTGAGCGATTCTAAGTGTGTCGTAGGAGATCGTAAACTGACCACTAATTAGTGGTTTTTCCGCTAATTAGTGGCCCCAGGAGGGAACCCAGTTGGCAAAGAATTCCTTCATTCACTTCAATAAATAAATAAATACTCACTTCAATGCCAACACAATCATGTAACCTCAGTGAGTTGGTACTTTTAGAGGTTGGTGGTGAAGGCAATCTTTGAGATCTATTCAGTATATTTATATCTAGAGAGCTGGTAAGATTTGAAAACGTATAAATACATATAAAATTATTTAGAAAATAAAATTATTTAGAAGATTAATGCTTTCTTACTCTCCCCCCTCTCCCTGCTGGCACCTATGTTGTATTGCTCGATTCATTACTTGTTATTGTCGGTTCAGCAGAAGCTTGCGTCAATGTTTCTGCTCCAACTGTGGCTCCATCTGACATTGCTTGTTTTGTACTTTCTTTTTGATTTTGGTCTCCTCCCACATGTGTTTGTGGCTCGGCGACTACAGGCTGACTTTGTGTTGTTATTTCACTCTTGACCTCAGTCAAAGCTTCTTTTACACCGTCATTCGTTTCAACCTGGGCTTGGTTTGATTCTTTGGACTGTGCTGATTCTTTATCAGCCTCTTCCCTCCTCTTTTCCATTTCTTTTTTCCACAAAGCACGTTGCTCCTCTCTCTTGTTTTCGACCGCATCATATGCTGCCTTTTCCTCCTCTGTTAATTCGTCAACTCGCACCCACATGGGCACCTTGAAGGATGCCTTTGGACGTCTACCAAAATAGGGCTCATCGAGTGGTGCCGAGGGATGTCGAAGCACTTTCGTCCAAGCCACCGCTGGCACTCCCAACTTGTCGGTGGAGACGACCACGCCTCTTTCACTTGCAGCCCCAGAACGGCGCGGCCTACGGGTAGTAGAGTAGGTATTAATGCCTGCGGCCCTTGCAGAGCGTTTTGGATAGCCTCGTGAGCTCATAATGTAATGTTTGGTAGTGATGTAATGTCATGCAGGGTTGATTTCCATCGCCTTTGTCATGGTCAACATTTTTTGGTAACGGTTCGTAACCATGAGATTGTAACTAACCGTAACACATCAATCGCTGACTTCGCCAAACAGAAGGGCATCATTTCCATCATGGAACATGCATGGAAAGATTCCATCAAAATAAAAATCCGACAATACTTATTCGCGAGAACATCATGAAGATTCGGTTGGTAGAAGTAGTGATGCATAATTGCTAGGGTGATTACAATGATTTGCCTCGCAGCTACAATACTTGCTGCTGTGGTTTCACAGATTACAGTGTCTGCCTTCGTAGCAACACATTCACATGTTGTGTCCAAAACACCTACCTTCACTCGTCTGCATGCCAATGATGAACCAATTGATAGCTTCAATTTTTACGAAGATGATGATATCATCAATCCCTCTGCTGCAACGACAACGCAGTGGGATATAGCTGACGATTGGTCTAAGCTGTCAGTGGACAATGTTGTCACCACTTATTCTCCTTCTGACTTGAATGTTATGGACGAAGCAGCACAAATTTTACAACATCAAGCAGAGTTCTCAAATATCAGTGAATGGGACGCATCAGATGATGATAGTAGCAGCAGCGCTACTACTAGCTTAGGGCAACAGGCAGCAGCTACTACTCAAACTGATGACTTTGTTGCAGCTGCTGTAGATACCATTGTAGGCAACTTCGACTACACTGAACCCGGTGGGGTACAGCTTTATGATACACTTTCTTCCATGAACGCACAGAAAGAGCGTGAGCACGAAGCTGATGAAATCTCCTTCATGATCAGATGCAATCAATCTCCAGAACAGTTTCTCATCGACCAAGGTAGGGCGCTACCTGAGCTTACTGATGAAATGAAATACTCTCCTGAATTTCTCTTTGAGAAGGTATCCATAGGCTCAGATCAATTCACGCACTTGCCCTTACAGCCTAAAATGACACCCTTTTTCCAGAGAGGGGTAAAGAAGATGTTTGATATGCATTCAGTGATGAAGTTTGGTGATGAAAAGATATTAGATAGAGAAGCGCTTGCGAGGTGGATGTCAACATGTGTTAATTCATCACTTCAAGCTTCGAAACAAATGACAATTGGTGCACATGAAACTGGCATCTCTGCAATTTTATCGCGATACTCAAACACTCATGGGTCTGGAAGATTAACTTATGATGAATTCGAGAATCTGTATTTGGAGGTTGCATGGAGTGGATTCGTTCGTGATGTCAGAGAAAACAAGGCAAAGTATCAAGCCAGCGGTAAAGGTCAGTTTCAAATTCCCTCTAATTGATGAAGGTGTCCTGTTCAAAGGAAAGAAAAACACAGAGGGTATTCTGAAAGAAGCAACACTTGAGCTTGTGTGGCGTGACTTGGAAGCTCATGGGACTTTTTCGCCTGCCGAGGAAGAACGAGTTCAGCTGCTAAAGGAAATGGAAAGCCTTATCTCTACATCTACTACAAGTGACAAGTCAGATCTGCTGATGGATGAATGCGAGCTCTTTGATGAATATGAGCATCGACTGGCACACCAGACGTACTCCTGATGAAAATGAAAACGACATGTTAGGGGTGAATCGAAATTGGGACTTGGTTCAGAAAAGAGAAAAGAGTAGTCATGAGCTAGTGGAAATGACTGCGAACGGTCAAGTTCCAAAACGTATTCGTGATGGTCAATTCTGCTTCATTGATGAAGAGAGTTGCATTGGCTGTGCGCAGTGTGCACATATTGCACCCTCTTCATTCATGATGATCGAGGAAACTGGCAGAGCAAGAGCGTTCTCCCAAAGTGCATCAATTGACGTCGAAAGTGCTGGTAAGTATCTGTCGGAATCTCGTTTATTTCTCAATTAATGCATGCATACTTATATTTGATTTCAGTTCTCTCTTGCCCTGTGCATTGCATGCACATGATATCATTTGATGAGTTGCAACAGCTCGAACTCGCACGAGATGATGGTGATGGAAGGACAGGATCACAGACATTTTGGGAGGGGAAAGAGTCACAAACCGCTTCATGTATCTCGCAGGGACAGCGATGCGAATCACAAATCAAGCTGGTATCATTATCTGAAGGGTAAGTGCGCTGGCTCCAGTTGCCCACAGAGAGGATGCTATGATTGTCCAAAGTACAAGCCAGGTGAAAATCCCTTCTTCATTGAGCGTCACAAACAGGCTGAGCATATTAGGGCATCTAGACTTCATAGCATCTGGAGAGGCAGAAAAGTGGAGGAAGGTTGAAGAATTGTAAACGCCAATGGTTGGAGATATGCGAAGGTCCAGAGATGCATATGAAAGAGGAGCAGCTTTACTTTTGGTTACTTGTGCAGAATTGTAAAAGTAATGTACTTAATTACGAATAATGTTGCACTTTGTTGCATTTTGGTTCACTTTGACTCCTTTCCAAGTTTCTTCACGTAGTAGCCAATCTCATTAGCACCTCCATTCCAGCTTGCGTTCCATCGTCTGCCAACGTCGACAAACCCCTCTTTCTCATAAAGTGACACTGCAGCTATATTTTCTGGGTCCACATGAAGATACAGATGTGAATATTGCCACTTTTTGAATGATAATTGCTTCCACAATCCTACATAATGCTCTACCTATTCCCAGCGAACGAAGTGATGGAGATACACATAGGTTGCACAAGGTACGGCCGAAGTGGAGCACTTTTGCTTTTGTTGGTTACTTCCGTCTTTGTTGTAGATGGTGCAGCCATGGTGTTTGTGGTAACAGGCAGAGAATCATCAAATGGAAAGAATCGAGCCAATCGTCTTTCAAGTTTAGTCGAGCCATGGCTGCGAAAATGGTATTTTGGCATCTGTTGGTTGCAATCTAACTTCTATCGATGCTACAGATTCCATACCTCCCGCCTCTGTCGGCTTTGCCAACACGAGAATAATTGAAGATTGGGCCGCAATCAATTCCAAACTTGTCTCAGTGTCATCTGGTGATGAAGATGAAGTTGTATCCGGCACGACTAGTGGTGCTAGCCAATCGTACTCAGTTGTTTCATCCTCATTGTGCACAACAATTCGATTCCGCATCCTCTTTCGTAGCCCAGACAGTACTTCAGTGTAACCTACTGCCTGCGCATAAGCGTTATACATACTGATTGTAGGGCTGTACCACTGCTCCAACTACCATCTTCTCCATAGCACTCCAGTCATTTGTACTGGATAATGTAATTGCTGTTGCATCGAACACATCTATTGTCAGTTGAGCAATCGGTGGCAGATCGTCTACATGTGTTGCCAAATAGAGCCTATACTGGCCTTCATCATCATTTGTAGAAGTCTGAATGAGCCTTCCCTTGGAATCTAGAGATTTGCAGCCTAACTGTGCAACAAGGTCCGCAAACAGTTGTTGATCATTACAACTGGAAGCATCCCAATGCATCTGATAGTGGTACTAAGTTCAATTGCGTATGTGACGGAGAAGTTATTGCCTTTGGGGCGTGACAATGATCTGTGAGCATCAGGAGAAAAGGATGCTGATAATGATGCAAAAATATGAATTGTGGCGAAGCAGCCGATGAGTAGGGTCGTAGTGGCAGACGGTGCCATGGTCAAAAGAGCAAGCGCAAGCAAGAGCAGAAAAATAAATGATGGCGACTTGACTAAAGAAACCGACTTCGTGGGTGATGTGCGTGGGTGAAAGTGAAGTCGAAAGTCAGAAAGTGTGCTGACGTTGTTTGAAATGCCCGCAGTTTTGAGTTCTGCCCCGAAAAACGAACAAAGTAAAGATGAAGTTCTGCTTGAAACCGATACTCAACTCAACTCAACTGAATCTAATGCATTGGCAACGCTGTCATCAGCATTCTTAGCTTCGTTTATCATCGTCATAGGACATAATTGAGTTGATATCTATCTCAAGCTTCAGTTAGTCGACGGTGTTTTTTTCGAGAACACATTCAGAATTGACGTCGATCTATTACCCTACACAAAAGGTTCCAATACTTCTTCTTTCATCCGTTAAATCTAGAACAAACTCCTATTAGATACAAGTGCACCACAAGATCCTCATTGTTATATTCAGACGCGAATTCGACAACATTACTAGGGAGAAGAGTCATTTTTCAGCAACATCAAGCATCGTCATTTCATTATTTTAAGCCCTGCACAAGTGACGCAAAATTATTTAACCAAGCCGTGAACCACCGTCACATCAACTACGGCCGGATAACATATTACACTTCCTCTCCACAATAAATAACGCAAGCATGAGTCTCAAGTCACCGTATCCACTTCGTGCAGCATCTCCCATCACTTCGTTTCCACGGGAGATTCATTTAAATGTGCTAACTTTTTTGAGGGCCACTGATTTAAGTGCTTTGCAAAGAACATGTCGCTGTTTCAACAATCGTGATTTGATTGTTGAGGTCGTAGAGCATGCTGCAAATCATGTGGTGAGTATTTGTACTTTATCCAATGTGATTTTGCTTAGTTTCGTTTATTTCTCTTTCATGTTCTCTTTGTACCATTCATATATTGCTGACACTCTCCTTCTCTGGTACCATCACCGCGACAGTATCCCAGTGAACTTACCAAAGGATTTGACACACCAATTGTGAGTGGAGAAGTGAAATCCTATGTCATTTGTTGCTAAAAAAGGTGCCAAGATTGTTAAGAAGGAGACAAAGAAGGGCAAGGGTAACCCTGCTGCTCTTACTCTAGCCGTAGTTTCAGAAGAGAAGACGTACACATATGAAATGCTGCGTAACATGGAGATGCTCGTTGTTGCTCGAGTCCTTAGTCGTCCAGAACCGCCCCTTCATGAGCGTTCGTCTGCATTTTATGTCTCCAAGTCTTGGTGTCGGACTGCGTTGCGATGGCTAGAGGTCCAAGAGGAAGAACGCAAGGAGAGAGTAGAGCGTCATCGAGTTGCTGAGGAGGCCAAGGCGGTACTTGCTACGCCAACGAAGGGAAAGAAGAAGAAACCTCATCCGGGTTCGTCTGGCAAAAAGAAGCTGTCAAGAAAAGAACAGCGTCAAAGAGATAGAAGAATGAGTGATGCTTCGCCTCCTTGGTCTAACATTAATAATGATCTTGTGTGTGAGCATGGTGATCTGATGCGATGCTCATCCAAGTCTGCTAGGGCACGCCGACGTGTCATGGACAAGCAAGCATGGAAAGTATTGAAGCGTCTCTATCCAGAGTCCATTCAACTTGACGCAAGCGTAGGCAGTACAGGCTGTTTGATTTGCGCAGCTGAGGCTGAAACGGCGAAGAAGGCAGAGTTAGATCAAAAGGAGGAAGAAAAGGCAGAGCGACGAAAGCCTCTTGCATGCCCTCTCGTTCGTGGTTTTTACACCCGTGCATCAAAGGGCTACCCTGCGGATTGCCTCGTCACTCCTCAGAACGATTCGAAGATGGGCGTAGATGGTTTTCAATGCCCACTGAAGCCTGGCATTTACTCTGCTCTACCGCGTTCATGGTGTCATCGATTTCGGAAATACATCAAAACCGGTGAAGGTGGATTCCCACCTGCACCTGATGCCAGTGATGTGCTGTGTGACGCGCATAACTTCCCTCTTGTGCCTCCTCATCTCGAAGCCTTTCTCTGTGGAGAGACATCGTCTCTGTTAGGTGGTAACACCAGTACCACACCTCGGAATGACGGCAATGAAAGTCGAGCATCTCTGCCTAGACCAAACGAACGTACTCTATCAGCATCGCGAGCTGATGCAGACACGTTGCTCTCTCTACGTGCTGCTGGACTCTCAGAGCTAGAGCTGCATGCACAACGAGTGGCAATGGCTGGGCTCGAGGCATCAATGCAGCGTGCGAATATTCACGGGATGAATGATATTCAAGCCGATGATTCCACACGACAACATGATCGTTCGGTAACGAACGAGCAATTGGATAGAGAAAACAGAGTAGTGGTTGAAATCTTGACAGACGAAGAAATCACAGCATTAGAGAAATGGTGGCCGAGGGTTCACGGGTTTTATGCGCTGAAGTTTGCAATTGTTGAAAATTTGTCAACAATTAGCGGCACTGATATCATCTGGTGCACTCCTCCCTGTAGAGAGTGTGATGCATCCAGTAGAGCAACAGAAACCTTTGCCGTGCGCAATAGACTGCAAAAGCGATTGGGTAGGTAGATCTCCAAAATTGCATTAATTTAGGCAGCATATCTTACTCTTTCGTTGTATAGACAGCTTCCAGGTAGTCCACGATTTCTGGTCCCTCAAACATTTCGATGCCAGTGTTTTCGTCAATTATGAACGGCACCTGAAATCTACCAGTCCTTTCCACCATGGCATCTCTATTCTTTGATCCCCTCGAGCAACTTACTACCCGATGTGGCAGTCCCAGTTCCGCTAATTTTTCTTTCACTGGTCTCACAAAAGGACTGCATTCGTAGCACCATATTTCGATAGGTTTCATCATATTGTTATCTGGTCGAGCATTCGATTGTTGCGTTCTTCCAGGATTTCCACGTAAGTCAGAAGCAATCTGGGCTGTTGTTATCGCGAATGCTTTAAATTCAATCGGCCACAGCGCCTTGCGATCAAACAAGTCCGGGTTAGGCCCGTATTTCTCCAATAAGTGACCAATGATATCATCATCACCAACGATTGTGCTGCCAACATTTGGATCTACAAGGAACGGTACTGGGTAGTCTGTCTCCGTATCCTCAAAGCAGGGCCGCACTTCAAATGTTATGTCGAGTAGGTTCAGCATCTCTCTCACTCTCTTGCAACTCGGACATGACTCCCTATCATATAAAACAAGTGTATCAGATGGTCTTGAGGCACCGTCTAGTACAGAGCTGGAATCTCTCAAACGAATCGGTCCTAATTTCAATGCATATCGACTCTCGTCATCAAAGAAGAAAGAATCGACTTTCCAACCGAGAACAAATGCACCTGTCGCCAGACGAAGCGCTAGTCCAGCCGATGCTGTTAAGAATTCTTTCAGATCGGTACCCTCTGTGATTGCCAACGGCTTGGGTTCTGGTGGGACGAAGTTGGGTGGAGCCTGAACTCGAGGCTGCTGCTTCTCTGTCGAAAACAGATCAGGAAATATATTTAGAGACGACGACTGCCGACATGTCCTACTGGTCGTCGTAGTGGTGGGCAGGAAGCCGTTGACCAACAGTGAACAGCTTGCAATACTGATGAGAAAAAAGAGGGTAGGAGTCATTGCAGTAAAATAATAACGGTTTCGGCTAGGAACACTCCTACTATTCATGGCCTCTCCATCATCTTTGAGTACAACACTCGTCGACCATTTTTTGCCAACTCACAGGCAAAAGTTGCGGGAACAAAGAGTTGGCAAACTCTTTCCGTCTGGGGCTGATTGTTCCGTGATATGTGTACCTGATGACGTCATCTTTGATCTCCGGTGCGATGCCGAATGCTGTCAAAAATGAGAATTTTGATGGCCAAATCAGAATCCGCGGCGCACCGTTCATCCTTTCCTTGATAGAACCCTAAATTCAATACTCCTATCTATTTGATACAATATCGTTGATTGATACAATGAAAGCAACCGGGCTTGTGATTCTGATCGCCATCACCAGCAGTGTAGATCTGCGCCTCGTGGCGGCTGATGGCGGTGGACAACAATTCCCCACGCTGGAAGATTCACCCACTGTCAACTCAAGAAAGAACAAAAAGAAGAAGATACCGTTTTCATTTGCTAATCGGGCAGAGAAAAGTCAATACCAACAGCCAAAATCACAACCATATAAACGTTCGGCTAGAAAGGGAGGAGTCAAATGGATATCAGTGGCCGTCTTGTTCAAATTCCTGTTGGCATTCAAGTCATTTGGAGCACCTTTCTTCGATCCGCTGGGCGAGCCACGGCAGGCAACTGAATCATCCATTTACTTTTCTTTCATAGCAGTTTTATACGTTTGGTTGGCATCTGTTACAACGCTTACAATTATACCGCATGTATCTACACACTACAATGTCATTACAGCGGCAGCGCTGTTCTTTTGGATGGGGTTCATGAGTGTCTTCTCATTATTGGCAGGAAGATTCATTATTCGTTGTGCATACTATGTTTGGCTGCTGTGGAAAAGAGGCATGATACAAACTGCACTTGTAACATCGTCATCGACAACGCCTGATTCATCAAAGAAACTGCCAGGTTTTGGTTCACTGGCATCGTCCTTTCCGCAGAGTTTGTAAAAGCTCGTGGATTTTATCTGCCGTGCTATGCTCGTTCTACACACATTGCTGGTCGAGATCGCTGACAGCATTCAAAGTATCGAGAGCTGACGGAGCTAGTTTTGTTTGTCAGGGAATTTTCATGCCCCTCGTATGGCTTGGTTTTTCTTCCAACAACAGTGGCATTGAGCAAGAGCATACTTGTGCCTGATGAGTTCTCGATCTGGGTGCTTTGGGCGCTATCTATCGTTGGTCATTTGTTCTACTATTTGATAAACTGAGTTCAATGGACTGCATCACAAAGGTTATACTCTCCCTCACGAAAGAGTTCAAAGTCTCTAATTCGACAATATCTTTGGGCTGGAGATATCCAAAAGCAGTTCTAGTATGGACTCGAATTCAATTCAACCTACGAACAGTAGTGATAGTTTAGACAATGAAGATGATGATGAGCACGATGATCGAGATGCCTGGCCATCAATATCTGCTACGATACAAAAATTCCAAAGGATAGAGAGACCGCAGGGAACGCTTCCAATGGTTTCTTGGTACTCACAAATCGTGTTCTCTACTGGTTTTGATCTTTTGCTTTCTGCTCATGTATTCCTTGGGCGTTTCGACGCTAGGAAGATGCAATCTGCATTGATCGGGAAAGAATCTAAATGCAATAATCAAAGCCACCATAGCAGTCCGCCCAATCCCGAGGGACTTTTCGATTTCAGTGATTGTGACACGTCATCTGACTCTAACTTTTGGTTTGACTTCATGTCTGATTGTGGAGATGGATTCAATAGTTCATATCAAGTAGCGCGAATGCTAGCACAGCCCAATCTTCACGTATACACATCATCGAAGACGACGAAAAGTAGAATGGTACAGACTCTCCCAAGAGGGCGAATTCTCGTAATCGGTGGAGACCTCGCCTATCCTGATCCAACTCCTTATGTAAGTTTGTTTCATTTTTATTTGACTCTTCCAATGACAGTGGTGTGAAATCGCTAACATACTATTGCAACGACAGAACTATGAAAAGCGTTTCTTTAGAACATTTGAGGATGCCTTACAGCCCCCTCCAGCATTCAGGAAGGTCGCACATTTCTATACAAAAGCCTGCCTTCCCAATACACGGGTTGGAAGTCATGCGATAAGTTGCATTCTGGTAGTCCACTAACCTCTTACTGATGGCCCATGCACATTTCTGATCCCGGGGAATCACGATTGGTTTGACGGCCTTGCTACGTATACCAGATATATCCTTTCGAGGGATTGGCTTGGCGGATGGTTGATGCCGCAGAGAACCTCATACTTCTGTCTTCGCCTTCCTAAAAATTGGTGGGTCTTGGGCTTTGATTTGGCGTTGGATGACGACATTGATATAGAACAGTTTACCTTCTTTGCGAACGCGGCGAAACAAATGCAGCCACATCACAATGCCATCATAGTTACTCACGTACCCAATTGGGTCATTAACGAGTACGAAAATCATAAAAATGCTTTGAAAAGAGAGAACAACTTGAAAGAGTTGGTGAGGACTCATTTCCGTAGCAACGGTTCGTCTACGCATTGCTGGTGACCTTCACCACTACACTCGGCATATGCCAGTCAGCAATAATAATTCTCCAAGTAAACAAAGAAAGAGTGGAATGGGCAAGCCCGTGCTAATTGTAGCAGGTGGTGGCGGGGCCTTCTCTCATCCGACTCACTGTTTCCAAAAGCATATAAGTGTTGACGAGGACAAGTACGTTCGTGAATGTGCCTATCCTAGTGAACAGTTGTCGAAAAATCTCAGCTGGTTGAACCTCTGGCAGTAAGTATTCAGTGCTCAGTGTATTGCTAGTACGTGTCATTGCTTCACTCAAATGCTCTCATCACTCGTGTGTCATTACAGATTTAGATGGAGAAACTGGCGATTCGACATTCTCTGGGCAGTCACATACTTTGGCATGGCGTCGTCTTTCTTCCCACTCTGTGGAGTATACGATGACTATCTCAACAACAATTCTTCTCAAAGTCTCGGTGGCTTGTTGTTATGGACATTGAATCGAGTACTCAATCTCATGAGCAAGATATTTGTATCAGGTCGAGTGTCTCTCTTCTTTACCATCTTTATCCTTGGTTTGACGTTTGGGTTCACGGATAAAAGCAACTTAAAATGGAGGGTTCATCTAAGTTGGAGTGTGCTCCATGCCCTCGCTCACATATCATCAGCCTTGCTAGTCCTCTTGTTTGTGGAATGCATGGCAGAGTTTGTCATGAACGAAGGAATTGTCGCTTCGCAGGCTGAGGATAGTCAAAGTCTAGGCACTGGGCTAGCTTCTTCCATCTTTGATGAATACAATGCTCACTTCAGTCACGTGCTAGAAGATTTTCACATTGTTGGCAATTCAACTCTATTTCAACCGTCGCAAAACATTCTAAAATCGTGTCGGACTGATGAACGACTGTACGAACAATTGTCATCCGCTTTTAGCTGGCTGTATCGTGAGGCTCCTCTACTGAAGACGGCACTTGCAGTGTTTGACTTGCCAGGAACAATCGGCTCTACACATTTGGAAATGTGCAAAGTTCTCTGCGCAGGTGGGTCACCGTGCACCTGGTCAAATGAATTCATGCTCTATCAACAGATTGATAGGTTAACGATTTTGAAGTATCTGTCGGCAATTGGTCTCTACTTCATAATTTTTGCGGTACCAATAGCTGGAAACGTATTTGGCTCGTGGCTTGCATTAAGCTTGGTAGTACTCAAATCCCAATACGATGAAGGATTTTCGTCGTTGAGAATGGAGCACTACAAGAATTTTCTAAAGTTCAAAATTGACGGCAACGGTGACTTGGAAATATATGCAATTGGATTGAAACGCGTCCCAAAACATTGGAAGAAAGATCCGCAATGGGAAGGTCATAAGAAAGAAGCTACAGCAACGGTACCTTCGTGGTCATTGAAGACCCCATCAAAGTGGGTTCCTTGGCGGAATTCAAAGAAGTTCTTACCAGAAGTGATCGATCATCTAAAGATCAAGGCCGAATCTAGTTGAGACGAGCATCTTCGATTGTTGTTGTTATTAGTAATAATCTAGTCATTAGGAATATCATTTATACTCCTCGTCGAAAACTAACAGTCTTGCTCTCGCTAGATCTCTTGCAATCAAATCTCGAATATTTGTAGCAGCGACAGATCTTCCAACTCGATTCGTTTGTAACCGTCTTGAGCGTATGGAGCAATAGGGACAGACGTTTCACTTCCATCTTCACTCTCGTATGCATCTGGATTGCCCCATGTAAGATAGTTGTGACCACATGACCCGTCATCGCATTCACCGATGAGGATATATTCATCTACTATCCCGACACCACTTTCTCCAGGTGCATGGATTGACGATTGAGGTTTTCGAAAGTCGGCTGTCCAATCATGACCTGGTGGCATCCAACTACACAGTACAATGAGACGGGACGATTCTCCTTCTAGTCTTTGTTCTGGAGAAGCAGGAGCATACTTGGCAACTGCTTCGACAGCTGACAATTTTTCAACTTCGATGTGTTTGCTACTGTACATAGGAGCCTCCCAGCTACCATCATCAGTTGCAATTAATGTAGGCATAAGGAATGTCTGCGACTTTGCTTTCGTCTTTGCTTTTGTAGATCTGTTTGACTTTCCATTCTTTCGGCGCAAGCTAATGTTCGCAGATGCTGGTGATGAATTCGATGCTCTAATCTCGTGCATTGCTCGGCGTAAGAAGTAAATCAATCTGCCGTCTCCAGCACCTGCATCAAGAATAGTAGTTTTCACGGGCGCTGATTCAATACTGTCCATATCTTTTATTCGATCCAAAAGATACTGAGCAAGTCCGAAGATGTAGTTGTAATTCCACAATTCATAAGAGTCTTCTCGTCGTCTCATCTCGAAGTAAGCATTCAATGGACCTGAGTAAGAAATTTGCCCATGTAATTTGTTGTGAATTATATTCTTGATGGAAAGATTGTCATGTGAATCAATGGCGTTGGCATCGTCATCAACCCAAGATGAAACAGGTACTTTTGTTCTACTCCAAAATTCCATACCAAATGCGTCAATGATTGTTTCCACTTTGGGTAGTATCAAGTCTAAAGGAACTTCTACTTCATCTCCATCTATACCTTTTGTCTCACCCACACTGTTCAGACCCGCAGCATCATCTCGCAATGACGGATATTTCTTTACTGCCTGCTGAACTGCCAATCCATATTTGGCAATCAAATATTCACCTCTAATCCACTTGACGAAGTGGTCATACTGACCATCATTCTGCTCATTTGCATAGATATTTTGCTCGAAATCCTGCTCAGATCCAGTTGGAAGGAGTGCAGGACGAACATATTGGTCCAGTATTTGTAATCGTTGGTTTGCTAGCTCGGTATGGTCTGCATTCTTGTTGTCATTAATCTCTTTTCGTGAATGTTGCTGTTGTTTACTCTGCTTCTGTGAATTTATATCATCTATTCGTTTCGTTTGCTGATTTTGATCTGCACTTAGCTTTTGGTGTCGACTTTCAAAGAAGACATCCCATGCTTTGTCAACGAAGTTGTCCCACGCCGATGATATTTGTCCCGGCATCGATCTATCATGAGTAGTGTGCCCTTTTAAATTTGAAGATATCACCTGGTAATCATCTTGTACTTCGATTGATACGAGTCTCTGCGCGAGTGGCAGCATTGAGAATGATGCAGGCACAGATTCATGCATGCGCAGGCTCCATCGCAGGAAATTCGGTGCAATGGATTTACTGATCCGCTTGGTGACGGATGATGCCAACGTCAGTATCATGGCTCCGGTTAATTGCTCAGTATTGATGCAGGGAAGTCAGAGGCACCGCGTTATATGAGCAGATAATATGTAATCTATCGTCTATCGCACATCAATGCAATAAGCGATTTAGATGATTTTTTCCTGGTACAATTCCTACGTAGGCCCCCAAGTAGGAATTTTGGTGTTTCACTCACAAAACAACCATGATAAAAATGACTTTTGCTACGGAGGCCAAAATCACAAACAGCGATATTCGTACCAAACCAATGGTACAACCTTTTTGGTGATGATCATACGAGTGAGTCCAATCAAGGAACCACGCAAATATTTATTTTTTTCGCAGAGATACGCCCATTTAGATTTTGCTAGTAATTCTCTCTAACAATTTTGTCCAGTAGTTAGACGATTTTACTAGCAAATAATGTAGATGCCAATTTTGTGGAGTACATCTGAGATATGGAACCCAAACGTGCATTGATCATCTCCTGAGATATAGAAGAATACGACTCTATCACTTGTTCCTCCATAAAAGCACTTGTGGCAGATTTGAGATTTTGGCCAAAGCTAGTAGGCTCTGCGACGGCCATGGTCAAAAATGTGCTCGAAACTAGGGTAATGGAATTTCAAAAGGGTGAAATTTCACAACTGCAACTTTCATGAAATTTACAGGGTGAAAGTTGCACCAATTTTGGCCAACAATGAAACTTCACAAAAATTCTGGCGCGAACGAATAGTACTGGACCAACACGTAGCAAAAAAATAACCTAAGACCCATTCATTCACCAATCACCAAACGATGTGGAATCAACTGGTGCTATTTCTGGTCGCATCACGTGGTTTGAATGTTATGCAGGATCATCTGACTTCTATCGATTGGTTGCTAAGCCTCTAATGTCTATGGGAACTGTCGGATCGATGGATTGGAGCGTAGGGCCAAACCTCTGAAGAACACCATTCTTGTGAAGGAGAGGAATAGGATGAAGGATCCAACTGGTGTTGCACTTCTTAGAGGGAAGGAAAACCTCCGTCATATCATGGATGCAAAGAAGATGCTTGAAAAGAAGCTTGCTGACAATCTCTCTTGAGAGAGTGGTGCGTTGACTGCAGAGTGCAAAGTATTACGACTATCTCAGGATGAGCTGAGTGAAATTTAATCCCTTGAAATTTCTGAAATTTCTGAAATTTCACCCTGCAATTTTCAACCCCCTCCAAAAAGGGTGAAATTCCATTACGCTACTCGAAACACCAAATTTCACGTCTGTCCGGATCTAATTCGCTTATAGCTATGATTTTGTGGAGAAAGATGGAAGATGGAGAAAACAGTGTGTACACCGTAGTTGCCTGCCTTGGGGGTACTTGCCCGTCCACAGTAGTTGCCCGCTGGAACATCCGGACACTGGAAGTCCGGACACTAACAGATAACGTGTTCCGAAGTTGCCCGTCCACCGTAGTTGCCCGCCCCGACGATCGGACACACCCGCGGGCCTACGGTGGACAACTGTAGGTGAAATGATGGACAGGCGCCGCCTCATCATCATCATCATCACCCTTGCCTTCACTTCACCTTCATTATTATTTCATCCTGCCTCCTTTGCCATAATTCTTGGCTTTGGCGCATCAAGTTGTCATCTCTATTGTATCATGAAGGCAGTCCAACCTTACCGTGCAGCAGTCACCTCTTTCTCAGCAGCAGCGCCACAGCACCAGCAGTCAGGGTTTGAATATGATTCTGGCGAGTACATACTTTCGATAGCATCGTCATCGCATGATGCATCAGCTGCATCTAATACTTGCGTAGCATCCGCTTTGAGCAACAAATCCATAGTCAATTACGATTCGAAATCAGGACAGGTTATACGACGAATAGAAAAGGCACATGACGGTCCGATATCACAAGTTTCGTTCTTTCCTTGCGAATATGGCCTGGAAGGGAATGCAAATCAAATTAGCAATCATCCTCCTCTATTGATCAGTGCAAGTCAAGATGGAACAGTCAAAGTATTCGATCTGAGAACAAACTCATCATCAAGTGCAATCACTACTCAGATGGAGTTGCCAAATGAACAAGCATTATGTGTGTCACTAGGATATGGTGGAACTCTTGCTGCAGTAGGAACAAGCAAAGCTCGGGTATCTTTCCTTGATTTAAGATATAGCAGTGGAACAAACCCAACTGGTGCATTGATGGGAAGTTATGTTGATGCTCATACTGAAGAGGTGACACAAGTGAAGTTTCAGTCTGTTTCAAATGCATCTGGACAAACAAAGATGGTTTTGGCGACGGCATCGGAAGATGGACTGCTTTCTGTATATGATCCCTCTCAGCCATCTGAAGATGCGGCTCTTTTATCTACGCTGAACATTAGGAGCACCTCTAAGAAATATTGCATTCTTTGGGCCCAACAATGAAGGGATTTGTGCATTGACTGGAAATGAAACAATGAGTGTTTGGCATTGGGACTCTGCACAGAAAGTGAGCGATGTTGGAGGAATCGGTTTGAGAGGATTGTTGAGTGATGCAGTGGGTAAAAGTGGACTCAGTGTTGATGGTGGTAGCTCTGTCGAATATTTGGTTGGTTGCACATGGTCGAACGCTAACTGTGATCAAGAGGCTCAACAATCACCATCCAATTCGAAAGCATTGCACTTAATTGCTGGCAATTCAGAAGGTGATGGATATCTATTCCGTATGGATGCGGATCAAATAACCCCGCTGCGTCATCTCAAAGGTGGTCACCGAGGATGCATACGTGACTTCTGTTGGGTAGGACAACGGTATAGGTGGGCAAAGACTCGTGACAGGAGGGGAGGATGCAAGATTATGTGAATGGGATTTGTCTGGATCTTCTCCCGCTCCGTCGATGCCCAGCAGTCATAAAATTGGAAGTGGAAAAGTGAAACAAGTCAAGAGAGATGATGCTAAGTAGAAAGAAGGGGAAGAAGAAGAAGTTTGGTTCCCCGTACTGATAATACACTGTTTTGATCTACTGATTGCTTGACATAAATGCTGATACACTTCATCAGTGCTGTGCTTCACTATACCACTCTAGATCTACACACCTAAATGAGATTGTTCTTCGTCTTCACCTCTACATATTTATCCTTGTCGGCTTTTCCCAAAGGACTTTCTTTCGCCCATTGAGCAATGCGTTCGACCAATCCATCTCCTTCAGCAGTGCGCATATCTTCCGGCACATCGGTTCGCAACGTCAAAATATTGTATATATCAATCGTCTCCAGATTAACAAATTTCTCAAACTCATCAAGCTCTGCCAATGAAAGGTTTGAAACATTTTCAGCTGCCCATGTGCCCAAAAGCAAATCCACCTCGAGCCACCCACGCTGCTTGGAGCGATAAACAAGTCTCTTCTTGCGGACGGCTAAGTTCCTTTCCTCCTCACTCATTCCGGTAGAATCATTTGCAGTCATTTTCTGCGGTAGGAAGACGCAGGTGTCCGTTCCATGATCTCTTCATATCTTGGTTGTGCCCGATCCCATAATTCTTGTTCTCTCTTTGCTACTTCGTCGGCTTCATCTCTGCGAGATTTCATGTCGCCTGCTCCTCCGAGGTAAGCTCTTGCTTGTTGACGCGGCAACGCAACGGCATTACTACTACGAAGCCCATTGGTCCTGAGCGCAAATCGACACAGTCGTTGCATGGTACTCGTTCTTGATTAGATTAGGGATATCGATCACCAAGCCCAGTGTTTTTTGGAGTGCCTGTTGCCGTTGCGCTGCCTGCTGCCGCGCTTCGTCATGGACAAACGAGAAGATGAGAATGAATGAATCAGCGGCGGGGCGTTTTCTTTTCTTTGGGGGCTACTTTGTTCGGCTGGGTTGTGGTTGGTGGTTGGTCGGTCCCGGTGAAATAGCTTTGGCATACGGGATGAGTACTAGAGAGAAGAAGATGAATGATGGCAGCAGTTTGGTTTCATCTAACTTCTTTCACTTAGACAATGCTCTTTAGTTCACGTTCATCAACTGGGAGGAAGTCAACACTCAACATCTTCGTCCACGACGCTAACGCAGCAGCTTGTTCATAACTTACGATGTTCAACACGCTTCCTTCTCTGCCAGCACGTCCTGTGCGCCCAGCAATATGAGTGTACTCGTCAGGACCACCAGGTCTACCTACCACAATGACTGCATCAAGGCCGTCAAGATGAAGACCTCTCACGTTATCTTCGTGAGTTATCAAAAAGTATCCATCGTCACCGTCTAGATTGGTGTTCTTCTTCTCTTTCGATCCACCCAAGCCTGCAACTCCCGAAACTTTGCGATGAGCTTCCATCAACCTATCTGACCCATCCACTTCCAATGCGTCCAGCAAAGATTGTGGCTTCGGGATTGATTCCAAAATGTCTCATTGCCCCCAGCGCATTATGCACTTTGATGTCGCTTCCACGAGTCAGAACCAAAAGAACCTTTCTACTCGGCATGCCTTGTTGGGGTGGAGAGAGAATGGTTTTCGCAGCAAACGCAGCTGAAGTCAAAAGAGAGCCAGTAGTGGAGCCATCAACTGGGAGCACGTAGTTTTTCACTCCATCTGGAATCTTCACTGCTCTGCCAATATGTGTTTCATCGTTATCTACCTTTTTCTTCAAGTTTGCTGTGTCTTCCTCGCCACGAAGTGTCTCTGGGCATTCCGAACTGTGAAGTCCCAGTACTCGAGATAGCTCCCTTCGGATAGGTCTGCCAACAGTTGCACTTGCAGCAATCACTTGTACACGGCCTTTTGTAAGTCTGGCGATAGCAGCGGAGAGCATGGCGGCAGGTTTCTCGTGCCTTTTGAATGATTTGTCTGTACGAGATTTCTTTACATTCAATAGGCGATCTACCTCATCCATCACCAACCACCGTGTATTGCTAAGTAAGCTCTTTCCCTCTGGCTTGCTGGTAGGGGGTGCTGGCATCTTTTTATCTCCGAATAGACTTAAGGAAATAGATTTGGCACTGCCTACCAATATCCTCGGTTTGTATGTCCTTCCACTGTTGGTGCTTGGCTCTTCATCGGTACCTTGACTTGCATAGTACTCGTATTCTTCTCCTCGATCAGCTTCAGCCTTCCAAAGAGACATCAAATTGGAAGGACGTGTAACAAGCTTAACCATTCCTTTTGGGGCCAACACGCTAGCAATACCTGCTACTTGAGCTGCCAATTCACGTGTGGGAAGTAAGACAAGTGCTACTCCATTCTCCATTGCATCGGGATCAATATCACCATCTTTGTTTGCATCTTCGACTTCTTTCCATAGGGTCTCGGTGATGGGGAGTAAGTAAGTAAGCGTTTTCCCGCTGCCTGTGGGAGCATGGAGTAATGCAGATTGCTGTGCATAAAATAGCTTTGGTACAGCTACTTTCTGAATAGGTGTTGGTACTGGATCAGAGAAGGCTTGACGGAGCGCATTAGTGGCAGCTGTGGACACACGGGAGATTCCTGCAAACGACATTGGCCTATCTAAATCTAATATTGTCGATGATGGAGCCACAACGTCTGGCATTTGCACTTCACCTTTCATCAATATCGTCATCGTCATCAGTAGCACCTTCATCTTGCGCAACATAAGTATTTTGCTAATCGATCAACTAAATCTGGTTTCCTCCCCTTGGTAGGTAAGTCGAAGATTTGATAATTCCTCTTTCAAGGCGTTCGCGGGCTTAAGACGCAACTGCTCTACGTAGTGTTGCATCTTCTCCGATTCACTTTCAGATACTTTTTGATTTGATTTTTGCTGTGGCTCCTTCAGCGATTCATGCAGTGATTGCTTGAGTTCTGTCATCAGTTTTTTCTGCTGCTTTTGTTGTTGTGTCAAGCTGTTCTTCTGGCTTAGATGGAACTTGTTGTGAATCACGTGCATCGTCCTTGGATGAGCCTCCCAGTTTTAACCCCTCCAGCATTCGAACTGTCTCCTGCACTTCTTTCTCCATTACTTGCACCTCAGTATCATCCTTGGGCGGAGGAAAAGCTATTGATCTCTTCTTGTTCTTATTTGGCTGTGGACTGTCTGCTGGTTGTAAATTAAGTTCGTGCTCTTCCAAACGCTCAATAAGTTCAGCTTTTCTTCCTGATACGGGTAGTTTCCATTCCTTCAGTTGAGATTTTAGTTCTGGTACAGTCATTTGTTTCCAATTTGTTCCTGATGTTGTTGAATACATTATGTGCACATGGTTATTCTGTCGACTTGGCGATGGTAGGTGAAAAGATATTGACGGTGATGCTAATAATTGTAACATGGCGAAGCAGCCGATGAATGCTGTAGTAGGTGTTATGGGTGTCATCATTATTGCGGTTGGAGATGGGAGAATGATTCTCAGGAGTAGAATAGCTGCCGGATGGAGTGCTCGAAGTAGGCAGGCAGGCACCAGAGAAGTATCTTGTAACAAATATCTATCTGCTTAGCGCTATGTCCACAGAGCAGATGTCTTCACTGAATGAAGGAATCGACGGACGAGCTGGGCAAAGAAGGAGTTACACTATCTACAACTATGGCTGTGGAGCTGGAGATGCTGGGTGGATACTTTGTGCGTACTTAGCTTTCTGCTTCAGCTTTGCTTCTGATTTTTTTGTTGGCTTGAAATGAAGATGGTGATGGAATAAGCAAGGTATGGTACGTTTTCTGACGTTTCGACTTTCTGTATCAAACCCCATTTTATCCGGTCTTTCTCGTTATCTTTTCAGTTCACTGTACTTGCGTAGGAATCCATACTCTCTCACTTCTCAAATTTCTGATTTTAGGTCTCTTTTCAAATTTTTTGCCGAGAATCCGACAAGCCGCCCTCATCTTATGGTGATATTGTTATTGTACTTGAAGCTAGAGTACAAGAAAGAAGACCACTATCGACGCTTGTTCAATGCAGTTACAAACATACACAGTAGCCAACAAGGGATAAGAATGGTAAAATCAATCATCACCACCGTTACAGCTGCTGCTCTCATTTGCTCGTCTACGCTGGCGTCTGGTACGCCGCCAGATGATGCCGATGGAGCTCAAACTCTGCTCCGAAAGTTGACACGTAACTTGGAGGAGACTGCTAAAGCTACTGCAGCCAATCCCGATCCTCTTACCGTGTATGAACAAGTGATGTACGCCCAAGGTACGGAGCGTGACCTTGAATATGTCCGCAGAGGGAACAAAGGTCCAAGGCCCAATGCTGGTGGTAACAACAGCTATAATAATAACAACAACAATAAGAACGACTATGTTCGAACAGTTGAAGATGATCTGCCAGATAATGAGTGCTTTGCTAACCCTTCAAGGTGTGGATGCGAACATCTCAAGCATGCAGACTATCGTGGGACTCAGAGCACTACCACAAGCGGGCATAAATGCAAAGCTTGGACCCAGGCTCACAACTTTCCAGGAGAAGGGCTAGATGATGGTCCGTATTGTCGAAATCCACTTGGAGCAGGTGAGGGAGCTTTTTGCTTTGTCGAAGACAATAATGCTGGAGTCCACTGGGAGTATTGCCGGGTGCCAACATGTGGCACAATCACTGATGGTATCAAAACTTTCACAGATACAGTTAGCTCGTCTAGCAACGTTGCCGGATTACCTGGATGTGTTACTAGAAATGAATTGATTAATTTGGAATTTGAAGTGGAAGATTTGCTTAACAGCCTTCCAAACCCGTTTGAAAGGTCCTTCCATTTGGGTGGAATCATCAGGCTGGTGGCTCACGACTTTATGGATTTCGATATGCACGCATCGAATCGAATGGGCGCAGATGGCTGCTTAGATTGGAATCACAGGAATAATCGTGGACTAACTGAAATTTGGTCTGAAGGTACACCTTGGTTTGAATTGAAGCGGAACAAGCACCCTAAAATGTCAAATCCAGACTTTTGGATCGCATGCGCCATGCTTGTCATCAAACTTGCTTCTGGTAGGGAAACACGATATGATGCACACGTTCCTTTGGGGAAGACAACAAGCTAGTAGTTGCAGTGGATCAGGAGATCGCCTTCCGAAAGGAGAAAGTTGCAAAGATAATCAAGAAACCTTCATTGACAGAATGGGTCTAACATGGAGAGATGCAACAGCGTCTACTTGGTGCCCACACCGTTGGTCGTGGACAACTTGATGTAAGTCGGCATAGTACTTATCTCAGTTGTACAGTGATCTCAAATATTGCAGAATCTTTAGCTAACGCTTTCGTATTCTCTCTTTGTGCTTCGTCTATTACAGCTATCAGGTCATCATGGGACATGGATGCCAAATGTAGAAAAGGCAATGATTTGGGACAAAGGATTCTATGTGGAAATGGTTCAACGTGCCTGGGCACCGAAGAAATGAGGGTAGAGATAACGCAGACTTCATGGCTGGACCAGCATCGAAGTCAATTCCCCAAGATGATGCTGAATACAGACATTTGTCTCGCGTTCGATATCGATACAGTGCAAGACAACAAGTGCTGCACGAATATCAATATGATAAACCCTGCTAATGGGCAAGTCCCGCTGCGGGATTTATGAAACTAATCAGTGCAAGAGAATTGATTCTACACATCCACGCGCGGAGTCTGCTCGGGCAGTCTTGGAATTTCTTGGTGGAAATACGCCAAATAATGATAGCACGCGATGGTACAGAGCTTTTACTGAAGCGTGGACCAAGGCAACGTTTAATGGCCACAATGAATTGTGGCCGCTTCAACAGAGTTGCAACTAATAATTATTATGCTACAGTAGGATGTCTGGGAGAGGAGTAGGGTAGATTTATTTGTTTGAAAAAACTTGTTTGTGCTTCAGGTCCTGTGTGGGACATACATTCATAACAAAACTGATATTAGTGTTCTGTTTCGCGAGTCTAGTCTACATTATCCCTCGAGTTTTTGATTCTTCTTGTGCTCATTTACTCTTCCAAATCAATTGGGTTGATCAAAAGCTCCGAGAAATCTTTGAGCTTATCCACACCCCTCACTTCGTGATCCAACAAAGGCATCAATACCACATGGAAATCATCCCCATACAGATCAAAACACTGTCCAATGTACTTGTCCTGCATTCGCTTACGAGCCATCATTTTGGAACAAATCTCACGGGCCTCCTTCTGTAATCCATCTTTATTGGAATCAAACCACTCTCCTAACTCCTCTGCATCCTTCTCTGGGAAGAGAACCTGGTTCACGACAATGTTGTGTGAGTCAATACCAAACTTTGACAACTCTTGCACCAAACGCTCCGTCTCATAAATTGACAAGAATTCCGGGATACACACACAAACGAATGTTGTGAGGGCTGGATCTTGAAAGGCCGTATTCACTTTGTTAATGATTTCACGTGTCTCCTCTAGCCGTCCAATTAATGCATCCTGAACCTGATCCGGGGATCCTCCTCCGAACATGGCAGACGCCTGACCAATCAAACCTCCAAAACGATCCTTAAGCTCCATAATCTTTCCAAATGCCTTCTCAAGAATGGTAGGGAAACTAAGAAGACGCAAAGTGTGCCCCGTAGGTGCAGTATCAAAGACAACAACATCATAATCCATATTTTGCACCTGCTTCATCAACTCTGAGAATGACATGGCCTCATCAATTCCAGGGATGGAGTTCGTTAGCTCCGACATGAGTGCTTGGATACCCGAGCCATCATCATCCTGACCAGCACCGGTGGCATCCTCCATTGATCGTTGCATTTTGTCTAGATCTTCCGTGGCGTCAATTTCCATTGCAGATAGGTTGTCAAATCCGAGGATAGGTGTGGGATCACGGCCGATTTTTTGGCAGAAGGCATCTGACAAGTTGTGAGCTGGATCCGTCGATACAATGAGCACCTTTTTTATTGCGAATGCAACAAGAGATGAAGTTGTTAGCATACAATATATGATAGCTCTACGCCTGATGGGTGTACTGGAAATAATGACACACAAATTCACACGTATTAAATGCTCACCTTTTTACGGTGTTTGGCAAGTTGTGTCCCCAAGCAGCAACTTGTGGTAGTCTTTCCTACACCACCTTTTCCACCGACGAAAATCCATTGCAATGAGTCCTGCTCGATGATATTTTTCAGTGAGGGATCGGGGAGATCCTCGTCGTCATAGTCATACTGGTCTGCCATGGTTGTTTGCTGTAGGTACGTATTGGTTTGAATTTATGCTGCGCGAAATCATTGTCCAACAAAATCAGAGGCCACCAGCCACTCCATGTAGAAAGGAGTTTCGATTGTTGGTACTTCGTGAAGATGCGTAAAGAGATGATGATGCGACAAAGCAAAAAATGGGATCTCGTCTGAAAATCGAGAAAAGTCATTTGGAATTTGAGGACATTGGAAAGAAATGATGACCCCATAATCTGGTTCAATAATCCCTTGAACCGCCACTCAAAATGCCACAACAGGTCATAACAGTCACAACTCGCTCACGACTCTTGCCGTTCTCACAGTTCGTGCAAACAACTTTACCACACACATAAGTAAGGGAATCCTTCGCGCCCCGAAATTACATATATCGTACAAACCAAGGGTAAATAAATTTTTTATCAACGCCCTCTCTTCAGCCTCTCTAATCATTTCAACCCTGCTGATGGCTGTACCTACTTACTTATTTAGTTGATCGTGTCCCTTGTGATAACCATGTCTATTCATGCGCCTCCACGGCAGTCCTTTTCCGCATAATAATCAGTACTCATTAGGTGAGATAGAAGATAGTTGCTAACTCTCCCCGCCGCCAAGGCTTTGAAAAAAAGACCCAGGTGCGATATTTCCGGTCACAACTAGCGCTTGTTATTAGTCCAGAGCAGCAGCTACCTAATAAAATGGCGAGCACACATTCCGCCACCGCCGCTGATGACTCTAAGAAGCAGCGGAGGAAGTCGTCACGATCAAGCCGCGCAGCGGAGAAACAAACAACTGAAGGCGATGACAAAGTCAAATCAAAGAAAGAGTCTTCTCGCAGGCGGATAAAAGACAAAGGCGAGAGCAGCCGTAAGAAACTTGGTCTGGGCCGACATAAGTCACCAGACGTGAAGGAAAAGAAGTCAAGTTCTACCGAAAGGAAGAAACCAACATTAGAGCGACAGAGATCTATGGAGAGTATACGGAAAAAGCGTCCATCGGTAGATGAATCTTCAACATCGCAGCTTCGGCGGAACGCTTCTCACTCCTCATTGTATTCTCTTGGTACTTCTAAGAAAAGGCTGAGCGATGAGGGGGATAAAAAAGATCATAGAGATGAAAGCTTAAAGCAGCTTCGTCGGCAATCTTCCCGTCCAGACTTAATGAGAACCCATTCTAAGAAAAGGCTGAGCGATGAGGGGGATAAAAAAGATCATAGAGATGAAAGCTTAAAGCAGCTTCGTCGGCAATCTTCCCGTCCAGACTTAATGAGATCCCATTCTAAGAAAAGGCTGAGCGATGAGGGGGATAAAAAAGATCATAGAGATGAAAGCTTAAAGCAGCTTCGTCGGCAATCTTCCCGTCCAGACTTAATGAGAACCCATTCTAAGAAGAGGCTGAGTGAGGGTGATACAAAAGAACATAGAGATGAAAGCTTAAAGCAGCTCCTTAGGCAATCTTCCCGTCCAGACTTAATGAGATCCCCTTTTAAGAAAAGGCTGAGCGATGAGGGAGATAAGAAGGACGAAAGTCTGAAACAGCTTCGACGACAGTCTTCGCGTTCCAATCTAATGAGATCACCTAATTCTGTATCGTCGAAGAAAAAACTGGGTGATGAGGGAGATAAGAAGGACGAAATCCCAAAGCAACAACTTCGACGATTTTCCGATAGTTCACAGAGATCTATATCTTCTGGGAAGAAACGACTGGTGGATGACGGAGATAAGAAAGATAAGAAAGGACGTCTCTCTGAGGCAGCTTCGACGACTTTCATTTAATTCAGAGAGATCTAAATCTTCTGGGAAGAAAAGACTCAGCGATGAAGATGATAAAGAGAAGAAAGACAGCCGTTTCCGTTTGGGTGGTGGGAGACGCAAGAAGAAGTCAGCAGCGGTGGAAGATAATTCTGACATCGTATCTGCCAAAGAAGTACACTCTGACGATGAAGAGGAGCAACCCGAAACGCAGCTCTGTGGCTGATGGAGCCAAGAAGAATTTATTGAGCACTAAACCTTCAGCGCTGAGAAGGACTGCCTCCGATGGTAGTAATGCGGGCAAAAAAACACTCAGACGCAATTCGTCAACTGATAGCTTGGCAGGGCGAAGCTCGACCAGCAAAGAGGATGCAGATCAACCTAAGCGGCTTTCTTTGGATTCGTCATTGAAAGCGATTGGTAAATCACTCTCCGGTTTGGATCTAGAAGAAAACAAATCAAGATCAGCTGGTGTTTCGTCGCACAAGCCTAAGGACATGGACGCCAAGGATGAATCTCAAAGGAGCGCGAAACTGGGTTTGCATTATCTGATACAAGTAGAAGTGGAAGTGACAGTGAAGATGAAAATGATGATACTTCTCCTCCGCCCGATCTGAGGAAGTCAACAAGGAAACCTAACCAGTCATCATCATCCATTCCAAAAGAATCTAGAAAGTCACGCCATGATCTCCACAATCAAAAGGCCGAGGATGCACAGAAGGCTCGATCTACAAGTGTTGACAGCGCAGACAAAACCAAATCGAAACAACGTCATACTGAGAAATTCAAGATCAAGAAAAAAGAAAGTCAGAAACCTAAGCAGCAGCGATCAAATAGTGTTGATTTGAGTAGTCCCAACTCGGACAAGCGCAAAAAGTTCAAAGAAAAGCGACGCTTTTCTATTGAGACTTCTTTTGTCCGTCGAAGGTCCAATGAGATGGCCAAATTGTCGCGGAGGAGGAGTGGTAAGGATAGAGCAGCTGCGAATAAAGCAGCTGCGGATAAAGCACGTGGTGATTCGAGTTTGGAGGAGAAAGAGGAGGATTGTAAAACTCGAGCGGGAGAAGCCACTTCAGAATTAGAAGCTCTGATGCAGAAAAATGCCTCCACAAAGACAAAGACAGGATCAATTAAATCTTCAACAACAAAATCATCGAGTAGTGACAAAAAAGAGTTAAAGAAGCGCAGGAAGCGGAAGAAGAGGCGGATATGGTGCTCGTTTTGTGGCTGTGCCATGATGCTTTCGGCTCTGGTAGCTGTTGGTATTATCTTCATGATCGGAAGGGCATATGATAGAGCTGACGAGGAAGAGGCGAAGGCAAACTCGGACTCGAAGGCAAACTCGGACTCGAAGGCAAACTCGGACTCAATGGTAGTCAGCATAGGTACGCCTAGCTTTGATAAGCCAAGCCAAGCTCCAACAGCTCTGGAGTTAGCGGCGCAATCCTCATTCGACGAAGATGTGGCGGTAGTTGTTATCGTTCAACTGGATGGAAGACCTGATGAAACTGGCTTTTCTCTGATATCAGCCGATAATTCCACGACGTACATTTATTATCCTTTTGGTAGCCTATCAGGTCAACAATCAGAGGTCATCACAGAGGTTCTCAATATTCCTGTCAATACAGAAGTTATATTTACCTTTTCTGATAAATCAGGTGCAATTTGTTGTGATGATGGGAATGGATACTATCGTGTATTTTCTGGATCGGGTGAAAAAAAGAAGTCATTAATCTCTGGTGAACGAAACTCAGAATGGAGATTCAACGTCGGGTCCGATTCTGCGGTCCAGACAGGGGGGATCGATCCAAACGAAACATGCAAGCCTTGTCCCGATGGTAAACAATGTGGTAGATGTGCTTGGTGCAACGCAGATAGGGGATTCTTGCCCGAAACCATCTTCAGCTATCAGTGTCACACTCCTCCCATTTCCGTCACTGAAAAATGCTTCATTGGAGCAAAAAGAGTTCAGCTTCACAATCAATACGTTGCGGCCATGGCTAAATGTACAAATGGTTTTGAACCTTGGCCGCAAATACAGTCAACGTCAGAGTCGGCTCTATGCGTGTCAGAAGTGAAATGTATCCAGAAATATTCTTTTGTCGACCCAGATTGTGAGAGTGAGCTCAGCGGTTCTGTACTTGTCAGAGAGTCTTGTCAGGATGTAATTGGCGGTCTTGCGTTTGGTTACAACTATGGTTTTAATGCTCCAAGGGAGAATGAGTGCCTTCCAGGACCATATTCAATGGCCGACTTTGCTGAGGCCATCGCTTCGAGATGCTGCGTTGATGGAGTTGCGTTTTGTAGTTCTTTTGATGAAAACAGCTCTGTATCTGGTGTACTAGCACCACCCCAAGCATCAGTGGCTGGTCCTGAACCTACGCTGTCGCCGACTCTGAGCCTTCGCCCAACTGTGAGCGATGGATACCAGATGACAATCGTTTTGCAGCTTGATGGTTTTCCAAGAGAGACTGGATGGAGTATCACTTCGAAAGACTCCATGACTACTTATATGAAGAGAGTCCCTGGCTATTACAGAGAATCAAAGAAATTGATTGTTGAAACAGTCCCTCTTCCTGAAGGGGAGAACGCTATCTTTACAATCACGGACAAAGAAGGCGATGGATTCGAGAATGGAGAAGGCTATTTCCAGATCTACGCAGCCGACGGTTCTTTAATTGCGGATGAAGGTGGAACGTTTACAAGCTCAAAGTCAGTCAATATTTTTGCAGGAAAGCCTTTAACTCTCTCTCCGACAGTATCAATGGCTCCTACGATCTCTCCGGCGCCAACTCAGGGACTTTATCCAATCACTGTCGTTGCTCAATTTGATCAATGGGCAACTGAGACAGGCATTTCTATTTTGTCTCCTGATGGCAGCGTTTTGTACGAGTGGCCTCCAGGTTACTTCGATGAGCCGAACCAGAGGTTTCAAGAAACGATGCAGCTCCCATTCGAATCTGAGGTCATTTTTAGAGCAACTGATACAGGAGGTGATGGGTTTTGCTGCATTTATGGCGACGGCGCTGTAACCATTTTTGCTGGCACTGACGCAGCAGATGAGTCGGCCGTGATTGAATCTAAGACAGGAGAGTTTCAATCTGAACTATCATTTTCATTCCGCGTTGGACCGTCCACCCACTTCCTCTCCTGCGGTGACGTCCGTTCCTACTGTTTCTAGTACCAATTCAATTTCGGGCAGCCCAACAGTCACGAGCCAACCTACAGTTCGTTCGATGGATGTCACTGTGGTTGTACAATTTGATAAGTATTCAGCAGAGACTGGATATTTTATTGACAGTGCCGATGGAACAACAAATTACGTTTCCAGACCGCTAGGCTACTTTCAAAATGAGCAATCGGGGAAAGTTATCGAGACTTTTTCGCTTCCAGAGGGTATCAATTACAGGTTCAAAATCATTGATCTTTTCGGCGACGGAACTTGTTGCTGGGCTGGCGCTGGGTACTACGCTGCTTATGAGGGCAATAATGTCAATGACATAAATTCGCAGCTCTTTTTCGGGGATGGCGAGTTCGGTCTTGAGAGAGAACACTTCTTCACTGTCGGGACAGCAGCTAACACCTGCGCCATCGGTGTCGCAAAGGCCATCTGCATCTCCGTCATTTTCACCAACAACGAAGCCAAGCATTTCTTCAAGCCCAACCGAAACAATGTACATCGTTGATATGACGATCAAACTGGACAGCGATGCATTTGAAACAGGATTTTACATTGCCTCTGTATCCGATGGGACGGTATACTATGATCGCCCTCCCGGATACTACAATGGCATGGATAAGGAAACAATTGAAGAGTCGATACCACTGCCTGCTGGTCAGTACCATTTTATCTTGCTTGATACAGGTGGGAATGGTTTTTGTTGTCAGAATGGTTTTGGATTCTACTCTCTCTATGAAAATGCAAACGGGAATGTCCTTGTCTTCAGTGACGGACAATTTGAAGATGAAAAGACTGAAACATTTTCAGTTGGAGAGTTCTCAGAAGAGGCGATAACAAAGTCTGGAACGGTTGGGTTGCGTGGATCGCGAATTCATCGTCAAAGAAATCATTCGGATTAGAAATACACATATCACTTAAATATTATAACATAACTTGCAATAACATCACCATTGCTTTTGCTCAAAATTTCTTTTTGGCGTGTTGTTACAATTCTTTTTATGATTGTATCTGAGTACAATCAACGTGATTTAAGTCCACGCAATGAGTTAAAGTGATTGCATTACTTGCATCAACATTCCGTTATTCAGTTTCTTGCTTCCTTTTATGTGATTAAAACTCATCTCCAAGCCCTACTTCAGCCACCACGTAGCATCTATCAATGTAATCAAGCTTCGGAAAGGACTTTGGTAAGTAATGAGTGTATCCATCTTCATCATAAATCCGTTTGGAGTCTGGTCCTCTGCCATAAGGAGGCATGTCTCCATATCCAGAGTAGATCTTCTTTACAGCACTTCTCTCAACGTCTCCTTCAATAACTGCAAAAGGTGTCTCCCAGGAGTTCTTACCCAAATTATCAAGATTCCGCTGACTTATTCCTGGCATGACGATGAATACTTCAGTTGTTCTACTGTCATGACCATTACCAGCAAACGACATCATTCCAGGTTCAAACTTGATATCCTTGGGGAAATCGTCCCACAGAGTCAACTCCCTCTCCTGTGTCCTTGTCACGTAATCTTTGGCCATACCAAATTGAGTCAAAAAGTTTGGCACTACACGATTGAATACCACTCCATCATAATAGCCATTACGCACCAACTCCAAGAATCGACTTGCACCACGAGGTGCCCAATACGGTTTCACGAGAATGTCTATATAATCCATGTATTGTTGAGAGTTGACGGAGATCTCGCACCTTACGCGATAGCCGTTTGTATTCCCGGCAACCATTATGAATTGTTCCTGGTTCACATTTCCAGGTGGAGGAGTGACGTAATGGCGTTCACCGTCAATATCATAGCTGAATTCTGGGAAGAGGATGAGGTGAAGTATTCAATATCAATCATTTTGTTTCAACTCAACATTACGTGTCAACTACTACATACATTCACCATAAGATATACGTACCGTGCCCAAGGAAAGTTTTACTCTTATGCCATCCACCCCGAGGAGGGATGGTTGCCTCAAGACGTCTACGATCTGGATGACCATTGTCGAATGCATGATTCTCCCAGAACAGCTCAATTGTTTTGTCGGGAGATTGATTCACAAAAATGACGCTCAGAGGGGTATCCGCGGCTACGAGGCCGTTTAAGCCTAGAAAGAACAGGGCAAGAACCAAGCTTTTTAGATTGACCATCGCTAAGCAAGTCTCCTCTTGGTGGCGTCAGTAGCAGTATTGTCGGATAGAAGGGCCAGTATGATGATGTAAGATATCATAGCAAGTGCATAGAAGTACAGCTATTGTAGCGGCCGCCCGCTGTACAAAATCGAAAATCGCATCGGAAGCAAAATGGCATTTTTTGCATGCCCGCCAAATTTTCTAGCTTGGCTTGTTGAACAAAATCTCCCAAAATCCATCATTTTCCATTTTCATTTGTAACAGCAGTATTATTCCTACAGAACAATACAATAGGAAGGGATAAGTATGAGGGGCTTGCCAACATTACTGCCATTCGTCGCTACGCAGCTTTCGTCATCTGTGGCAGCTTTCAGCTGCAGCAGTCCTAGACGAACTTTGACCGTACCTTCCACTACTTCTCTGCAAGCATCACCACTGCAAGATGTCTTCTCCGGAATAACTGGTATTGCACCAAGTTCCATTGAACCACCGACGGATTTGCTCATCGGAACATCGATAGATCCTACGCGGGATGACGTTGAGCTGGAACGTGTATATAAGGCAACCAAAGATGGATGGTCGGCGATAGACTTTCATAATTGTGTTGACACAAAAGGAAGTGCCATTGTAGTGGCACTCACAAAATCAGGCAAACGATTCGGAGGCTTTAATCCTCTAGGTTGGTCTTCAACTGACGATTATGGAAATAGCAATAATGCATTTCTTTGGTTCGAGAGGAATGGAAAAGGAGTGAAACTTCCAATATTAGCAGGCGGCAATACAGCAATCTACGATATTGCATCGGCAGGACCAACGTTTGGTGCGGCAGATTTATGCCTGGGACCTCCAAAGGCTGCAGTTATGGGTGGATTTACCGGCCCAAGTGTGGAGAACGTGTCATCTGTAGCTGGAAGTTTGAGGAAGGGCAAGTCCAGTGTTGGTGGATGTTATGATTTTGTGAGAGGATGGCCAGTGGCCGGAGAGTTCTCTGTTGTTGAAGTGGAGGTTTATTGCAATGCAAGAGCTGGTAGGAGGTCAGGAGGCTTGTTTAGTTTTTGAAGCATGTTGACAGATCGCACTGCAATCATTTTAAGCTGATACCTCAAGACAATACTTGTTATGGCGTGTATTTCAGAACACTACATATTTATGTTGCCATTGCAGAACTTTTCTTCGGGCCATCTCACCTGTTTACATCACCCATGAAATATTAATAATACACCCGCAACAAGTATGATATCATATCAATGCAATCCAGTTTAATACATCTCCTATTACAATACCTCTTGAGAGGTAGATCGCAGTAGATTGCAAGAACAGAGAGCTCGACAAGGGGGAGTCCTCACTTGTTGGGTCTCACTCCCCTTCGACTTCATTCTCCTCTCAATCCCCATTCAACTTCATGGAAGTTGATGCACTTTACTTGCACTTGGATGGCGGTGAGCTCGAAGTCAAAGCAGAGGTGCGTGGGAGTGATCAATAAGAGGTCTCCTTGAATGAAAAGGAAGTGTTCAACATGTCGTCTACGCTGAGGAAGCTTGTAGTAAGCACTCGAAATATCGGTGCAGCTGCGGTAGCTGCATCGCAGGTCAACAGCGGATTCAACAAAGATGAAGATGCTGACGCGAAGGAGATCCTCCAAACACACAACCCGCGGAGCAGTTTGATGTCTTGGTTGCAACTACCGCTGCAGCCGAATTATGTCTCAAGTCTTGCATTCAGTAACATGCCGGTCCAATGTGAAGAACCAAAGAATGAAGAACATCATCATCGCCGTCGTTTCAACATCAAGAGGTCACGAACGATGAGGATTATGTCATCCAAAGCAACTCAGAATCGTTCACTTCAATCCCTCTACGACATCGACTGGAAGAAAGAACCCATCGGTGAAGGGGCATTTGGTCACGTATTACTCGGTACGCACAAATCATCGGGGGAGAGAGTGGCAATCAAGCGTATCCCCAAGAAGTTGGCAAGTCATGAAGATTTCCAACGGGAGATGGAGGCACTTTTGAGGATACAAAAGTGGGGAGGGCATCCTCATATCTGTGCACTACGAGAGCATTTTGATGAAGGTGGCTATTACTATTTGATCTTAGATCTGGTTGAAGGTGGTGAAATGTTTGATCACCTTGTAAATCATGGTGCATATAGTGAGGCAGATGCAGCGAGGCTGGTGAGAGAGGTGGCGTCCGCTCTTGACTTTCTCCATGGTATCGGCGTGGTACACAACGATATCAAACCAGAAAATTTGATGTTGAGCAGTGATGAGAGGACGCATGGAGTAGTTCAGATTGTAGACTTTGGTTGTGCTGAGGTGGAAGGGGAAGATGATGATGACGACGATATTGATCTCGATGACCTGAAGAGCTCCACTAATAGACGGAATAGTGAAAGGAAAGCTAAGAACGCTGGATTGGGGGGATTTACTCCTGCATACTCATCACCAGAAGCATTTGAACACCGCGATCAACCTCCGCTACCTCCTGCAGATATGTGGGCACTCGGAGTGATTGTTTATATCATGCTGACAGGTGTCCATCCGTTTGATGTTCACGGAAATGCAACGGATGAAGAGATTGAAAAAGAAGTTAGAGCTGGTGGCGCACTTCCACTCGGGCCAAAGCATCCTTATACTCGTCATTTATCCCCTTCCGCACGTGATTTAATAATGCGTTTGATGGAGCGAGATCCAAAAGGCAGATTGTCCGCGTTTGAAATGCTTCATCATCCTTGGGTCACAGGTGAAGCGGCGAGTACGAATGTCATCGTTGGCTCTGATAAGAGATTGAACAAGTTCAAGAAATTTAAGACAAAGCTGCAGACTCAATTTTTTGCCGATGCGGTCGGTTGGGCTGATGAGGCATACGGTGGCGAAACGAAAAAAAGAACTAGTCTGATTGAACGATCATTCAAAGAATTTGATGATGGTGAATTTTTCATGAAAAAGCTCATCCCTCTCAATAGAGGAGTGCTAGCAAGTGAAGTATTGGTTGATCCTGGTGACAATGATGATGATGCCGATAGTGATGGGGGTGCGAAGCTGGGCTACACAGAGTATAGCAATCTCCTTGCTGAAAACATGAAGCAGAAGTATTTTCCTAAAGGTCATATAGTCTACAGGCAAGGGACAGAGGGCAATCACATGTATTTCATCAACAGTGGCACAGTTCAAGTTATCACTGAGGATGGTGTCAGAAATGATCGTCATCAAGGTGACTTCTTTGGAGAGGGTGCAATGTTGCATCCAAAAAAGATCCGAAGTTGCACCATCAAGTGCAAAACGCCTGTCCATGTGATCGAAATTAACCGAGATTACTTTGAGAAATATCTTGCGGCTTCCTCCGGCTTGGTCCTCACTCTGCGCGAGAAGGACAAAATTCGCAGACGTAATCGTGCAAAGGCATTATTGAAGCTTCAAAGTGGAATGAAGAGTGAGACTTTCAAACGTGGAGAAACTCTGTATAAAGAGGGTGATGCTGGTGACTCTCTATTCATTGTGGAAGATGGCGTGGTCGACATATCAACTAAGGGGCATCAAGTCATCAAAACGACCTCAGGCAACTTTTGCGGCGAGCATAGTTTGCTGACAGGACGAAATCGCAACACTACAGCGACGTGCATCTCGGACGAATGTGTGGCTCTTCGAATGTTTGGTCGTGACTTCCGACAACTCATGGATGCAGCACCACATGTCAAGGAATCTTTGACTGATATGATGAATCGTCGTGACTTCAAGAAGGCTGTTGTGTTGCGTCTTGGGCATGAATTTCCTTACAATGATCCACGAAAAGCGTTTGATGCTGTTGATATAAACAAGCGAGGGTTTCTGCTTCCGGAAGACATTGCCCATATAATGCGCAGTATGGATAAAGATTATACCGACCAAGAAGTTCAAACGATGATGCAGACATTGGACTTGTCGGGTAATGGAAAGGTCCTGTACGATGAGTTTGTTAAGGTGTTTATTGGTGATATTCGGGCAACACAATCTATGTAAACGCAAATCTTATTAGAATCAAACATTACTTTTATGTATTCATAGGGCATTGCTCAAACTAGTTACCGCCGATCGGGTGAGGTAACGGTATTCATCTGTTGTCATTCCCAATGACTGAGCCGAAGCTGGTAAGCTTATGGAGTCCTCCGTCACTAGAGATGGAAAGGAGATCACAATCAAAATTATTGTCATCACTTTCCACTGCTTTGCATTAAACTTGGCAACTGGGCCGTTAATATCAAAGGTCCGAACGAGATCTGCAAGGCGCTGCTCTATCTTTCTTTGGTCATTTAATGTATCTTTCTGTTGTTGAGTCTGTTGAGGCATCCTTTTCAGCTCTGCCATCGAACGTGCGATGTACATACGTATCATGCTCGTAATGCCAGATCGACGGGATGCACCGATTTCAACACTTCTTCTCTCGGATGCACCGTCATTAGATAATTCTTCTGTAGCAGTGGACTGTGGTTCTACTGTAGACTTGTCGTCAACGCATTGACCATGTTGTAACAAGTCGATTGTTGCAGGAGTTACCCATCGAGATAAAGTTTGCCAGATAATTAGAAATGCCCTCATTTCATCATTCGACTGCTTCGGAATTGTATGATCCTCTGGTTCATAATCGGAATCATGATCCGATGGAATCAAATCAGACATACCCAATTCTGCTAGGATTGCATCATCGTCAGTTGCATCGCTTTCAGAGTCGGAAATATTACAGTTGTTCTCTGGCTCCTCCTGATCGAACATATCTTCGTCACCTGCATCATTCATGTAAAGCCTATTCTGAATCCTCTCTCTGCTGCTGATAGTCTCATCATTTTCTTTACCGGCATCATCAATGTTGTGTTCACAAAATCTAACGTGCTCTCCATTCTCGCCAACGATGCCAAATGCAATATCACCATTTGCATCCACGACTGCAGGTCCATTATTAGCACATGCATCAGTAACACCTCCAACCTTGAGGTAGGGAGCACCTGACTCGGATATTTGTAGCAATGGCATTCCCTCCGTGATGATTTGCTCTTGTTGTTCTTGTATGTTATTGCTCACTGCAGTGATTTCAGGAGCATTATTCGAAGGAACTCCATAATGTTGATGTGATACTACCCTCCCAACATCCTCATCTGTAATCCTAGCAGCCTCCGCGCTCAATTCAGCCGAAGATCGCATTAGATCAGCCAGTGATGGGCGAACTGGGACGTTGCTGCTGCTGCTACTGTACGGACCATTTTCAGAACTCGAAGTCATGGAGTTTTTGTTGGAATATTTGCACCATTACTACTTGTGGAATAACGTGGCGTTGATCGGAGGATCCCCTTGGCTTTGCTATCAGTCATTCTATTGTTGTGTGTGTGCGAGGGGTTGACCAAAATAATTATATAATACAACCAAACAGAAGTACTGAGAACTGAACGCTTTCCTTTGGTATCCTGTTGCTGTTGATGTGGCTAGTGGCGAAGCGCTTATCGTATGATATTACTGAGCTCCATCTCTTCATGGTCGTTGGTCGTTGGTCGTGGATCGTTGGATGATTGACGGATGGTGCCCGTACGGTGGCCGGGCCGGCCCCTTTCAAGCCCCCGGCCCCGCCAAAAGCAGGGTTGCGACACCCATCCTGTCCGGTGATACCCATCCTGCTCCCATCCTGTCCGGTGCTTCTTCCATTGCTTGAGAACTAGCTAGAACTACGATAACGCACTTAAATAATGAACATGTTCACTCTAACGACAATGAAAATGATGTTGGTAACGTTGTAGTACGATGCACTCACGATAAGCGACTAAGACTGCCTGCTGTACAGTACATTGTGTGTAAGAGTGTCAACGATTAATTAGCATATAATATTTGAGCGCTTCAACAATGGAGGTGATAAACATCGATGACAGTGATGATGAGGGATCGAGCGCAAATAATATTAACTCCGCCCCTTCTCGTCCAGAAATAACTGCAGCAAACATTAACAATGACGACGATGACCACGAGTACAGGGTCGTACTACTTATGGATCATCGTGAATTCGGTTTAGGCCGTTCAAAGAAGGCTAATGATAACTTCCTAAAAAAATCAGAACGCCGCATTAACAAAGTACTTCAATGAAAGGGGGGTCAGTGGAAAGTCTTGTGAAATCCTATCACTGAAAGCTGCCGATTACATGTTCCTTGCTCGGAAGATATCAAAGTTAACTGGTCAGGTTGTTGAGGAGCGTATATTTGATCTCATCATTGAGCGCAAGGACGTTGGAGATTTGGCCCAATGTCTAATTATTGACAGCAAGAAGTACAAGCCACTGAAATTTTTTGAGGCACAAATGTACAAGCTTGTCAATTGTGGCATCGAGAGGAAAATTTTCTTAATTGAGGGGGATGAAGATATTCAAGATTGGAGAACGGCAGGGGGTGGTGGCTGCTTGTGATAAGGAAAAGAGATTGAGGCGATTGAGAATCAAAACAGTAAGGCTTCAAGTGCAGGCATGGTCATTATAAAGGCGTGGAGTTGGTGTGTACACAATTTGGCGATCGGACCATTGCATTCTTGATCCACCAGATGGAGCTCTTGCAGAGATCATTTGATCCCAATGGCTTTGCTGGAATGAAAACTATGCAGCAATTCACTGATCATATTGATGTGAAAATGAATAATCCAACATTCCTAAAATATCTCGAGCTTAGGAATAAACCTCGCATTGGTGACAAAACGGCAATGAAGGTTATTAGAGATCCGAAGGAGGGTTGGGACAAATCATTTGTGAGCCCTTCGGAAACGAACGAAGATATTAAATCAGATGAGAAAGATCGACCAACATTCTGGAGTAGATCATCAGCGAGAAGGCAGGAAGATCAACCCGCGGCCCAACCACCACAACCTCCTCCTCCTCCTAGTGCTGGAAATGATCAGAGTAGTAATGCAACATCGAATGGCAGGAGCTCTACGATTAATAGGAGTGCATCCAACGTTTCTAGTAGTAGTACCTCTTCTGCGGCGAGTTCAAGCCGAGGAGGTGCATCTGCTTCTTCTGCAAGAAGTAGTAATGGTTCTTCGGGTGCTCGAGCAAAAGCGAAGACAACTGGAGAGGAGTCGCAAGGTAAGAAGCGTGACACAACGAAGAAGACGCCATACAAGAAACGACAGAAAGTTAGTGAAAAGTTGTACATTCAGCGCAAGCCATCCAATTTGAAGTCATCGCATTCAACTCCAAAGGAGAGCGTTAGTAGTGGTCAAAACGGATACATTCCTGCGAATCCATTGCATGAAGCCAGGAACTCTTCCTTAGTCGCAGCTTTGCTCGATGATCGAAAGCCGGCAGCCAAATCCAGACCATCGAATAATAAAAAAGGTGCGAGTGCACGCAGTACGCAGCCTTGTTCAGTTCAAAGTGGAACAAAGCCTGCTAATGAAGAATTTAATTATATGCTTGAATTCTCAGAAGATGATATCGAAGGACAGGTAGTTGCTGTGCCGACGCCAAGAAGTAAGCAAAACACCAAAAGCGGCGATGTCGCACCGACAGTCAATGATACTCGAAAGAAGAGTGACGCCAGCTCAACCGTTAATGCCGGAGGCAAAAGTATTTGGCATGATGATTATAAAGATATTTTGGAGTCATCTGATGATGATTCAATAGCTAGTTACGAGAAGCCAAAAGCACCTGTAGGCTGTGCGAAAAAAGCAAACGATGTCGACGTAATTGATCTGATCGACGAAGATGATGGCAGTGTTGGCAGCGTCATTGAGCTGCTTGATTGAGTTGCAGAGTTCTCTTCTGATTGTATGTACTGGCAACTGAAGCCAATTAGTTCGTACTCGGTATATAAGTTTATTCTAAATGTTATCTACAATAAGACCAGACCCACATCATTGTGCTGCATTGTAGGACAGAACCAGTTGTAAACGTAGTATTGAAGATTTCCATCACCGATTCCGAATTTGAGTTCTTCCAAAACCTTTTCATTCTCCATTAGATTCAGAGCATTGAATACATCCATTCCTTCATTCTTAGCCAAGATGAGGCAATCCTTCATCAACTCATTCAAAGAAACAGTCTTGGCAACATTGTAGAAAGAATAAGCTGCATTGAGAGTATTATGCTTTGGGTTTCCAAGCACTGAAGAGTGCAGGTGATAATAACTGCAAAAGTCGGTGATAACTCCATCGGCGTCCTCTCTTACAAAAGAACTAACAACTCCCTTTCGCGGCAGCAACCAATGTGCAAACTCCTCCTCACTAAACACCACAGCCAATTGAAACTTTTCAAGGTATTCGACCACCAATTTATGAGCAGCTGGAACATCATCGGGAGTCGTGGGACGCAATCCCTTCGTGATGGGAGCTGCCGGTAACTTATACAACTTTTGCATCCGCGCCATGGTCATCCTTGGTGCAAGACGGGTAAATCCAATCTCGACCAACTTTCGCGCCTCCAACGTGCGATGGTAGTAACGACAGCTAGCGACACTTCCCGGAAGCTTCACTCCTGCCGTGTACACAGCCTGGAATACTCCAGTAGTGATTGACACGACGTGTGATTTCCTTAATTAAGACAGGAGCCAAACGCTTTGAACGAAGCTTCCTGTGAACACACAAAAAGTTCACTTCGGCCATATCCTTCTCCTCCCCGTAGACACGAACTTTGGCCGGGACTGCGGTAATTAGTGCCATGAGACGATTTGATTTACTTGACCGCACACCCAAATGAAATTGCTTCAAGTAGCCGGGGGGTGTAGTGCCCAAGTTAAGAATTCACGAGAATAATCAAACCTGAAACATCCATCGTCATCCTCCACGTAATTTTGGTACAATAGATCATAAATTTCAGTGCGTTGCGCTTCATCGGTAATGTCAACCTCAGCACCATTCGAATCCTTTGGGCATGTTGTATGGTTCTTGGCGTAAATCTTCCTTTTCTTTGTCAGGAACAATGGGTTTGTGCCAATTTGGATCAGGTAGAGCAGTGGCATTGTTGCTAGCTGCTTTTTTGCTTTTGTCTTTTTTGTCCTCCGAGTTGAGCATTGGCTGTGTATTGTGTGCAGTCAAGATGAGTATGACGATAGACCAAATGCAGAGATTGAAATGTTGAGAACCTGCAGAGAATTCATCTTGCTCGAGTAGTAATACATGTCCACATTATGTGCAAACTCACCTGTGTGTCCCAAAAAGCGTGCTGCTTCTTCTCGCCAGCAACTCCCATAAGCTGCTGTTGAACCGCTGCATCTCCCTTCATGGCAGCATCCAGTAGAGCCTGCACTGTTTGTTGCTTCGACGCAGATGCACCTCCTTGCTGTAACAGCTGTTGAAGTGCAGTGGTTTGGGCCTCTGCTATTTGTGAGGCGTCGGCGGAGCTAATGGACATTTGGTTCTGGACAAGATCGGTAAGGATCTCGGCCGCCTCTTCGTGGTTATCGTCGCCGCCATTAGCTGACGCTGCTTCGCTGGCGTCATTGTCCGCCTGCGGTGCTTGCTTTTCTGGAGTGGACATGTTGTTGCTATGATATTATGGCCAATGCAATGCTTGCGTGGCTTGAAGTGGGAAGGAGGAAGGAGGGCGAGGACTTTTCCAATAGAAGTGACAATAAGTGCAAAACGAGGACATTTTGGCGCGCCCCACCATTCCATCGCCCATATGGCCCATTGCCGCCATCCATGCCTTGGACATTGCCCTACTACCAAGCCTCTCTAGCGTCGGAGACAACAAAGAGCATAGAGATCGATCGTACCGCTGCATTTCATTCATACATCACCAAAAAGAAAATATGGCATCGACAGATCCCCCCATTAGTCAGCAAGAAATTATATCAACTTACCGTCAGATGAATTCTGAAATGCAAAGTTTGATTCAACAACTTACGAAGGCTGAAATGGAGAGAAATGAACACCGGTACGCTCATATATTGAATGTTAATTTGCGCACATGATTGTAAGTATCTTCGTGCCTATTTGATCAATTCCAGCGACACTCATCACTCACTCACAATCTGTCATTGTCATCCGTCACATTCATTATTTCGTAGTTTGGTGGAGGAGACATTGGAGCCGCTAGATCCAGATCGTCGCGCATTTCGTCTTGTTGGAGGGGTGCTTGTAAGTATCTTTTGATCGCGTATTATTTAATTGGCTGTAATTGCGCGTACAAATGTAGAGGTGACTAATACAGTTTTCTTCTGCTTTCTTCGCGTAGGTGGAACGTACCGTCCGAGAAGTGTTGCCATCAGTCAAGGAGAATCGAGTAAATGTAAGGAAATGCTCTAAAAAATTGTTGTCTTCACTCTACATGTGATCATTGTGCTAACAAACAAAACATTTCCATCATTGGCAGCTTGAAACTCTTATAAAGCATATTGAGGTGAAATTAGAAGAAAAAAGAAAGGAAACTCTTGCATGGAAGACAAAGTACAACATAAAGACGCAAGAAGAGATGGAGGCTGCACAAAAACAATAAATAGATCCTGGCATCGTACAATACCACGGATAAGGTTGGAGAAATCAGCCTGAGTTGAGCTTTGCGTAGATAATGTTGTTCTATTCACGTGAATAAATATTCTAGAAAAAGTTTTATGATCGAAGACCAAGATAATTCTGCGTCGATATGTCAGCCCATCTCTGCTTCTCATCTTCAGACGATGCCAACCACCACAAAGCACCCTCCTTGGCAACCATTTCACTCCTCTCTAATCCGTAGGATGTGTCTCCATCGGGAAAGATGGTCTGTTCGATAGATTCCCTGTGGTGAAGAAGAAATTGAAAGAATGCTGGAGTTCTCTGTGGAGCTGCGGGCACTCTTTTTGGCAATGGCCCTTCCTTTCTATCGGTGCGCATAGGTAACTGCAACTTTCTCTTCTTCAAGGGCCTGCCCTGTCCAGATTGCTGCTTGTCAATCGAGCCCGTACTTGATTCTACTTCAGCAGGTTTTATGTTCTCTGCTACCCTAGACAAGAGGAGCAGTGACTCAACACCTTCTAGAACCTGTCTACTCGTATCAGCACAGCGAAGCGCAAGAGAGTTGCAAATGTCATCTTCCTTCACTTCACTCTTCTCCTCTTCTTCGTGTACAGTACAATCATAAGTGGTTGTACTACCGTCTTCGTGAACGCTTGCATCTATTTCCTTCTGTGACTTTTGGATGACAGTTTCCTTCTCAGAAGGTGATGCGCGTGGAAGATTACCTTGTTTCTTCTGTGATTTGAGGAGGAGAGTGCCGTCTTGTGCATTGACGGTGGTAAGTTGTTTCTCTTTCAAGACATGACCATTTACCGCGAAGTCATTTCCCGAGTTCTTGGAAGGCTGCTTCGACTCAGTAGCATCATCTTCGCTCTCGTATGAGGTGGATCCCTGCAAAGAAAGTTCGGAGTTGATCATTGTCTCCGTTTTGTTCTTCATCACAACTGGCTGGGTGTCGCTGGGGCTGTTGCTTACTGAAGAAGTCTCAGTCGAAACTGTTGGAGTGATTGACCTGCTTTTTGTCTGGTCCAATGTTTTACCTGCCCTTGAAGATCCATCGTCACTCTTAGCCTCCACTTTGTATGGCGCATCCTTTGAAGAAGACGTCGCTTGTGGGGCACAAGCAGGGGCAGGGGGCTTGGCGAACCCTTGTGGCATCACATTACGTGGCTGACGCATCATGTTCGCGTTCATGTGAGGAGGATATTGGTGATAACCGTACATCTGCGGGTATGGCATCATTGGAGGATACATCGGATACCCCGGGAAGTGACCAGGTGGGTATTGGTGAGGTGGATAGTAATGTGGTGGCATCATGGTCATGGGCTGTTGCGTTGGAAATTGATTTTTCCTGATACCGACGCCACAGTCATTTGTAGCTTTCACTTTGTTGCGAGCGACCTCAACGCCACCTACACTGACTCTTCTCCTCTGTGCTTCCATTATCGATCTATACAATACGTTGGCGGTCTGAATAAACGGCTGATAGTGATTGCAACTGTTACTGTTATGGCTTTTATGTTCATGCTGTTGGTCGGTTTTATTGTGCGATGGTGAGATTTCGTTGTTTCTTTCCTATCTTGTGTCTGCATTCTCCTTCTTCATTTTCAGAAATCAGTCAACTCCACATCGAAACGGCAGCTTCCCATTTCTGGTGATGCCTTGCTATGGTCTTTGACACTGACACACGGACAGGACACAGGACTTGAGAGACTTTTTGACAACGTGATGTGAAGCCTTTTTTCTTCGAGAAGATGCCGCACAGCTGCATCGATAAGATCGCATAGCACCATAGTACATCCTCTTGCAGATCTTCGAATCATAGTCTCTGCAAACAAAAAACGAACAATGATGCAACGAATCCTATTCTTCTCTCTAGCCGCTTTGATATTGGCAGTACCACGACATGTGGCCGCTTTCTCTTCAAAATTCTCACCGTCGATAGTCCAGATATCAAGAGCCGCCTACGATGTTCCTCGAACAAAAGTTTCGCTCCAACAATCTGCTGAGAATTCTACAGCACAAGCCGAAGATACAGATGATGTCACTTGCTTCATCGTGAATGATGAAGAGATCATTACTGAAAACGAGAAGCCTCATGTTGTCTGCACTTCAGAGCCAGATGATGTGAGTTTGTTGTATGCTTTACAGATGCATTTCATGCCACGTATTTGTTTCACTGTTCTCTCGGAATATTGAATGATGCTCATTCCTTTATGTTTCCATCACATGACTATGTTGTTTCTATTCTAGTACGCCTGGTTCAATGGAGTAGATCCAGAGAAAATGAGAGAGGTTGATGGAGTTGTTGAAGGTGTAGAGAATTGCGTCCAAGGAGAATCGTTCAAAGGAAAGCCTGAATGGGAATGTGAATGATTGCATAAATAATAACACCTATCCGAAGCTATGAAGTCGGAATAATAAGAAGAGGGAAAATGATGCTAGTACTGTCTTGTATCAGGCACTCTACAATGTACAATATAATCGCAGACATGACCTAGAGATAGAAGCTCATGCAGTCTTAAACCTTTAACATCATTATTGCATGGATGACGAACATTTGCAGTACAACTTTATCACAAAATCCACCCATAGAGCCCCGTAAACGAAAATGCAGCATCTGCATTCAAGCAGCGTAACTGGAATGGTAGCATCAACTAGTCTTCCCTGGGGCTGTTATCGAGAAATATATAAATACCTGTCGTAACTCGTTATACAAAGATATCAATCGTTCATCTGTTCCTCAAGCTTTTTGGCCGCCAAAGCTTCAATTCTAGCTTTCATGTCATCAGGAAATCCTGGCTTGAACGCTGCTTCCTTCGTTGCGTCAAATGGATCGTCGTTGTATTTCGAACCACAAGGGTCGCCACCAATGAAGCTGACGCCGTAAGATGCACTACTCGTATCTTTTTCGGTACTCTCTTTAATTAGATCATTGTCTTCGTCGGATTTTTTCTCGAGATATAAAGCAGAACGAGGAACAAAATGGGAGCAGGATTGGCCAACTAATAATCTACCCGTATGATGAGACGGCGACCATGCTGACGCTGCAACTAAAGTGCTTAGTATCAAAGATTGATGAAAAAATAGCGAAGCTGATATCATTGTTGCGTAAAAGCGTTGCTTTTTGCAAATATTATTATGCGCAGCCTCTTCGAAGACTGAAACCAATATCAATGTTGTAGCTAATGAAAGCTGTAAAAAAGTGTCTGCACAAGCAGTAACGATAATAAACCCGTCGATAACAATAAACGAACTGTATGCAGCTGTTGATATTATATGTTCTCTTCGTCAATAGACAAAAGAATGTATCGCCATAGCTGTGTCAAAACAACATCATGCATGGAGGAAGCACGATGGTTGAGGGTTGAAGGAGGAAGCTGGAGGAAGGCAAGGGGGAAGTGGGAAAACGGACAGAATTGGACAACAACTTTAGCGGACAAAGTCTAGAAACCGATAAGATGAGCGGACAAAAGAGGACACCACCGAAACCTGGAAAAGGCAATAGAAGACAACTAAAGGTACAATACAAATGACAATAAAACAGCAAAAATCATGAAGTGCAATTAAAGCATTCGAATGCAAATGTAGGGACAACATAGAACATTGCGACTGAGATTTAAAATCATTCTGCAAGCGACGTAGTAACTCTTCTAAAGATTACATGGTAAAATATGAAATGGCCAAAAACAGCACATTCAACCCATAAGTATGATAAGTATCAATCGTCATCAATACGCGCATATGCCGCTTCTAGTGGCCCATTACAGTTGGCAATGATACCATACAAACGCATTAGCACTGCACAGACAACTAGCGTCCGTAGAAGCGATGCTACAACATCGTAGCGGATGTGAGAGGTCCAGTGTGGGCTGGCCAGCAGCACCACATTCTACCAAATCGAATCTATCACCGTCAGTATGGGCATGAGCCGCTTCTAGTTCTAGTGGCCCATACTAATCGGAGGTGATGCCATGCACGAGCATTAGCACTGCACGGACAACTAGCGTCCGTAAAAGCGATGCTACAGCATCGTAGCTGATGTGAGAGGTCCAGTGTGGGCTGGCCAGCAGCACCACAATGAACCAAATCGTATCTATCACCGTCAGTATGGGCATGAGCCGCTTCTAGTTCTAGTGGACCATTACAGTCGGCGGTGATGCCATGCACGCGCATTAGCACTGCTCAGACGACTAGCATCCGTAGAAGCGATGCTACAACATCGTAGCTGATATGAGAGGTCCAGTGTGGGCTGGCCAGCAGCACCACATGCTACCAAATCGAATCTATCGCCGTCAGTATGGGCATGAGCCGCTTCTAGTGGCCCGTTCTAGTCGGCGAAGATACCATGCAAGCTCATTTGTACCGCTCAGACGACTAACATCCGTAGAAGCGATGCTACAACATCATAGCTGATGTGAGAGGTCCAGTGTGGGCTGGCCAGCAGCACCACATGCTACCAAGTATCTATCGCCGTCAGAAAGGGCAAGAGTCGCTTTAGTCGCCCATTACAGTCGGCGGTGATACTAGACAAGCTCATTTGTACAGCTCAGACGACTAGCGTCCGTAGAAGCGATGCTACAACATCGTAGCTGATGTGAGAGGTCCAGTGTGGGCTGGCCAGCAGCACCACGTGCTACCAAATCGTATCTATCGCCGTCAGTAAGGGCAAGAGACGCTTTTAGTCGCCCAGTCTAGTCGGCAGTGATACTAAACAAGCTCATTTGTACAGCTCAGACGACTAGCGTCCGTAGAAGCGATGCTACAGTGTCGTAGCTGATGTGAGAGGTCCAGTGTGGGCTGGCCGGCAGCACCACAATGAAACAAATCGTATCAATCGACGTCAATACGCGCATGAGCCGCTTCTAGTGGCCCATTACAGTCGGCGGTGATTGTACAAAAGCTCATTCGTACTGCTCAGACGACTAGCGTCCGTAGAAGCGATGCTACTCTGTCATAGCTGATATGAGATGTCCAGTGTGGGCTGGCCAGCAGCACCACATGCTACCAAATCGAATCTATCGCCGTCAGTATGGGCATGAGCCGCTTCTAGTGGCCCGTTCTAGTCGGCGAAGATACCATGCAAGCTCATTTGTACCGCTCAGACGACTAACATCCGTAGAAGCGATGCTACAACATCATAGCTGATGTGAGAGGTCCAGTGTGGGCTGGCCAGCAGCACCACATGCTACCAAGTATCTATCGCCGTCAGAAAGGGCAAGAGTCGCTTTAGTCGCCCCGTCTAGTCGGCGGTGATACTAGACAAGCTCATTCGTACCGCTCAGACGACTAGCGTCCGTAGAAGCGATGCTACAACATCGTAGCTGATGTGAGAGGTCCAGTGTGGGCTGGCCAGCAGCACCACGTGCTACCAAATCGTATCTATCGCCGTCAGTAAGGGCAAGAGACGCTTTTAGTCGCCCAGTCTAGTCGGCAGTGATACTACACAAGCTCATTTGTACAGCTCAGACGACTAGCGTCCGTAGAAGCGATGCTACAGTGTCGTAGCTGATATGAGAGGTCCAGTGTGGGCTGGCCGGCAGCACCACAATGAAACAAATCGTATCAATCGACGTCAATACGCGCATGAGCCGCTTCTAGTGGCCCATTACAGTCGGCGGTGATTGTACACAAGCTCATTCGTACTGCTCAGACGACTAGCGTCCGTAGAAGCGATGCTACACTGTCATAGCTGATATGAGAGGTCCAGTGTGGGCTGGCCAGCAGCACCACATGCTACCAAATCGAATCTATCGCCGTCAGTATGGGCATGAGCCGCTTCTAGTGGCCCGTTCTAGTCGGCGAAGATACCATGCAAGCTCATTTGTACCGCTCAGACGACTAACATCCGTAGAAGCGATGCTACAACATCATAGCTGATGTGAGAGGTCCAGTGTGGGCTGGCCGGAAGCACCACATGCTACCAAGTATCTATCGCCGTCAGAAAGGGCAAGAGTCGCTTTAGTCGCCCAGTCTAGTCGGCGGTGATACTAGACAAGCTCATTCGTACAGCTCAGACGACTAGCGTCCGTAGAAGCGATGCTACAACATCGTAGCTGATGTGAGAGGTCCAGTGTGGGCTGGCCAGCAGCACCACGTGCTACCAAATCGTATCTATCGCCGTCAGTAAGGGAAAGAATTGCTTTTAGTCGCCCAGTCTAGTCGGCAGTGATACTACACAAGCTCATTTGTACAGCTCAGACGACTAGCGTCCGTAGAAGCGATGCTACAGTGTCGTAGCTGATATGAGAGGTCCAGTGTGGGCTGGCCAGCAGCACCACAATGAAACAAATCGTATCAATCGATGTCAATACGCGCATGAGCCGCTTCTAGTGGCCCATTACAGTCGGCGGTGATTGTACACAAGCTCATTCGTACTGCTCAGACGACTATCATCCGTAGAAGCGATGCTACAACATCGTAGCTGATGTGAGAGGTCCAGTGTGGGCTGGCCAGCAGCACCACGTGCTACCAAATCGTATCTATCGCCGTCAGTAAGGGCAAGAGTCGCTTTTAGTCGCCCAGTCTAGTCGGCAGTGATACTACACAAGCTCATTTGTAGCGCTCAGACGACTAGCGTCCGTAGAAGCGATGCTACACTGTCGTAGCTGATATGAGAGGTCCAGTGTGGGCTGGCCGGCAGCACCACAATGAACCAAATCGTATCAATCGGCGTCAATACGCGCATGAGCCGCTTCTAGTGGCCCATTACAGTCAGCGGTGATAGTACACAAGCTCATTCGTACCGCTCAGACGACTAGCGTCCGTAGAAGCGATGCTACACTGTCATAGCTGATATGAGAGGTCCAGTGTGGGCTGGCCGGCAGCACCACAATGAACCAAATCGTATCAATCGACGTCAATACGCGCATGAGCCGCTTCTAGTGGCCCATTACAGTCGGCGATGATGCCATGAAAGCTCATTCGTACAGCTCAGACGACTAGCGTCCGTAGAAGCGATGCTACACTGTCATAGCTGATATGAGAGGTCCAGTGTGGGCTGGCCGGCAGCACCACAATGAACCAAATCGTATCAATCGACGTCAATACGCGCATGAGCCGCTTCTAGTGGCCCATTACAGTCAGCGGTGATTGTACACAAGCTCATTCGTACCGCTCAGACGACTAGCGTCCGCAGAAGCGATGCTACAGTGTCGTAGCTGATATGAGAGGTCCAGTGTGGGCTGGCCGGCAGCACCACAATGAACCAAATCGTATCAATCGATGTCAATACGCGCATGAGCCGCTTCTAGTGGCCCATTACAGTCGGCGGCGTTGGTACACAAGCTTTTTTCTACCGCTCAGACGACTAGCGTCCGTAGAAGCGATGCTACAGTGTCATAGCTGATATGAGAGGTCCAGTGTGGGCTGGCCAGCAGCACCACATGCTACCAAATCGTATCTTTCGCCGTCAGTATGGGCATGTGTTGCTTCTGGTGGCCCAGTCTAGTCGGCGATGATGCCATGCAAGCTCATTCGTACAGCTCAGACGACTAACATCCGTAGAAGCGATGCTACACTGTCATAGCTGATATGAGAGGTCTAGTGTGGGCTGGCCGGCAGCACCACATGCTACCAAATCGTATCAATCGACGTCAATACGCGCATGAGCCGCTTCTAGTGGCCCATTACAGTCGGCGGGGATAGTACACAAGCTCATTCGTACCGCTCAGACGACTAGCGTCCGCAGAAGCGATGCTACACTGTCGTAGCTGATATGAGAGGTCCAGTGTGGGCTGGCCGGCAGCACCACAATGAACCAAATCGTATCAATCGACGTCAATACGCGCATGAGCCGCTTCTAGTGGCCCATTACAGTCGGCGGTGATTGTACACAAGCTCATTTGTACCGCTCAGACGACTAGCGTCCGCAGAAGCGATGCTACAGTGTCATAGCTGAGATGAGAGGTCCAGTGTGGGCTGGCCGGCAGCACCACAATGAACCAAATCGTATCAATCGACGTCAATACGCGCATGAGCCGCTTCTAGTGGCCCATTATCGTCGGTGGCGATACTATACAAGCACATTAGCACTGCTCAGACAATCAGCGTACGTAGAAGCGATGCTACAGTGTGGTAGCTTATATGAGAGGTCCAAGACAGGCTGGCCGGCGGCACCACAATGAACCAAATCGTATCAATCGGCGTCAATACGCGCATGAGCCGCTTCTAGTGGCCCATTACAGTCGGCGGTGATACTAGACAAGCTTTTTTCTACCGCTCAGACGACTAGCGTCCGTAGAAGCGATGCTACAGTGTCATAGCTGATATGAGGGGTCCAGTGTGGGCTGGCCGGCAGCACATCTTACCAAATCGTATCAATCGACGTCAATACGCGCATGAGCCGCTTCCGAGGTCTCATCACCTTAGTTTGCAGTGACATAGAAGGTCATCTGCTCCCTCTAGACCATGGTGGTGGTAGCAAGTATAGCATGGTCTTCTGGTCTCCTTCTGGTTGCTATCGCGCTGGGGGCATCTTTTGTAGATCTATCTGTAGATGCTTAATTGGGAGTCTTCATCTTCATTTTGGATTTTTGAGCCGTTTGCTTTTGCGCCTTCACGCGTGCCACCATGGCAATGGTATGATGTATGGTAGCGGTAGCTGATGAGAAGTAGGTAGTAGTTGTAGCGGTAGCATAAGAAGATTATTACTGCTCATTTGCGTGCGAAATTCAAATGGCCTCTTCATTTTCGCTGCGATCCCGACATGGAGCATTGAATGGTCGCAATGGAGATCATGTCAACTCCATAATTCATGTTGAGAATACCCCTCATGTTTCAGAAGTGCAAGATAAACAGAAGAGGAAGACAGGCTTATTCAGTCAGAAACATTGCCTGTCTTGTCTTTCATCATTTATTGTCGTGATGTTATTCTTCTTCTTCTTCAGCAATAATCTCGTTGTCACACGCGACGACGTTGATTCAGAAGTTAGCAAGAAGAAATTAGCTCCTATGGGCACCATTGTATATGGCGCTAAGAGTAAAGGGAACGACACTGATAAACTCGTGGCACAGGCCATAAATGCAGGATTCAGGCACATCGCTACGGGTGGTTTTCATTTCGAATACAACGAACCAGGGGTTGGAATTGGCTGGAAGGAAAGTGGTGTGCCAAGAAATGAGTTGTATCTACAGACCTTGTTCGTAGCAAAAAGTGTGAACAATTACGGCGTGCAAAACTGTAAGATTGAAGGATGTCCACCCTCTCCTGATTTGAGTATTGAAGAACAAGTTCATTTGTCTATAAATTCAAGCCTGCACAATTTACAAACAACGTATATCGACTCAGTGCTTGTGCACAACTTTCGTGCAAAGCTACAAAAGTACGAAGATACAATGACAGCTTGGAAAGTGCTTGAAAGTTATGTTGACAAAGGTATCATTCGACACCTTGGTATTGTTAGCGTACACGATAGAGACTATCTTATCAAATTGCACAACGACACACGAGTGAAACCGTCAATAATTCAAAACCGATTTCATGGAAACAGAGGATATGACGTTGAGCTGAGACCACTATTCAATGATATGGGGATGGCGAACCAATTGTTTTGGATTCTGACCGGCTCTGCGGGAGGCAGAGTCCGTAACAATAAAGTCATCACAGAGATAGCACAAAGGCAGGGCGTCTCTAATCAAGTGCTGTTGTATTCCTTTACAACCGTTTGTCTGGGCGGAACGCCCCTGATAGGATCCAAGACCCTACAGCACGTTGAAGAAGATGTAACTTGGCTATTAAGGAAACCGCTGGTATGGAATGATGAAGATTTTGTAGCAGTGGCAAATGTAATCAACAAAAACCTAATCGGAAACAAGATATAAAATGAAATCTTTAATTATCATCCTATTATTTTCCCTGGCTCTTGGAGGCTGTCTGCTGCTGATAACAATGATAACAGCCGAATACGTCTCATCTGTTGCTCACCACTTCGCAGAACAGCTAATTCTACTCCAGGATTACGTGGTACGGTCCACACACCAATAGGTTTGTTTTGATTATCCGCATCCGATGAGACATCTCCTGTTGACAATATACCTCCCTCCTCGGCAATAATACGCAACAGCGTTCGCAAACCATCAAGGCATGACATAGCTTCAAAATCAACAAATACTAAACGTTTGTGAATTGTTGATGCTCCATTACCAATGGCATGTGCTCGAACACTGTATGATCCTGTTGCATCTACCAGATATAGACATCCTCCTGCAGAATGGTTGCATGCCAGCAATCCAATTGTTGATAATGACCGTACTCCCTCAGCAAAGGCACATTTTGCCATATAATATGATAATCCATCAGCTATTCTTCGTCCATAATGAGAAGTTTGACCACTACTTCTCGCATCATCACTATCAGTATTTGTGCCCATTGTAACGCTCAAAGGCAAACAGTAGAGCGAAGTCTCCTCCATCATTAGCTCTCGTGCTGCATCAGATAGCGCCATACCATCCGTCCGCCATCCAGCAGTGAGGAGTGCCAATGAAGGAGGCGATCGCAAAGAGCAAGTTGACGTCATTGAATTTGTTGATGCTCCATTATCATATATTGGCTCAATGCGTAGTGGTCCACGTGATGAGAGGGGTAGATCATTAAACACTCCAAGTAGATCATTGCTATCCTTCTGACTCGAACTTTGTGCATCATCATCATCATTATTCTTTGAATCTAGACCAAAGTGCAGAGAGAGCAACGCAATACCATCACTACAGACTGCTGCAACACTCAGGGGAGAAGCTGATACATATGCATCTTGGTTCTTCAACGACCGATCGAGTATAACTGATGTCCAGTCTGCTCCTTCATCAGTCTCCTCTGCAGCTGTTACTGCAGCTTTGGCTGCCTTCCATAGTTCAGAGGGAGAAGAAGCAGCAGAAACTAGCGCGCAACAATTGATGAAGAGGAATATACGCATCATTTACATAATACGACTTCAGAATAGATGATAGACATGGGATAGCGGAGGCTCATGATGAGACGAAGTGCAGATCGGTAGTGCACGATTTTTTGTATTAATTCCGATGTAGATTGCGTAGCCGCAAAGATCCTCCTCAGAAATAGGAGAGAGCTCTCTCCTCAATGAAACGAAAGATAATATTATGAGAGCTGTGCTTGCTGGAGGTAGCAGTGTTCTATCAAATAATTACCGCAGATCAATATCTTCTTTTGTTCATCACTTATTCGCTCCTTCTACTTCCGGCGGCGGCGAGAAGAGGAGATATTATAACAACAATCAACATCATGAAGGAGGAAAAGCAAAAGACATGTGTTTATCTCGACTACAATGGGACAACTCCAGTATATCCTCCAGTGTTGGAGGCAATGCTGCCCTACCTTACTGATCATTTTGGAAATCCATCATCATCTCATTACTTTGGCTCTGAACCGAAAGCTGCTGTGAACAAAGCCCGAAGATCGCTTTTGAGTTTGATTCAGTCAGCCCCAGTTGCTGCCGATCCATCATCTATCATGTTCACTGGGTGCGGAACAGAGTCTAACAACGTTGCAATAAGATTGGCTCTATTGTCTTCTGCGCACAAAGCGAATCGAGATGGTCTACTTCATGTTGTTACGACAAACATTGAACATCCTGCCATTACACAGTGCCTGAATTCATACGTCAGTGGCGGCCTGACACCAAAAATTACAGTTACCGAAGTGGCAGTAGATGAGTTTGGTGTAGTATCCTCATCAGATGTCATCGATGCAATTCAAGAGAACACTGCTCTCGTTACAATCATGACAGCGAACAACGAAGTTGGATCACTCCAACCTGTTTTCGAAATCGCCAAGATCTGTAGACAAAAGCAGATACTATTTCATACAGATGCAGCTCAGGCGGTAGGCAAGATTGATTTGCGAGGTTTGGCCGAGGAAACAACTGGTGCAGATATGGTGACTATCGTTGGTCATAAGTTTGGTGCACCAAAGGGGATCGCTGCACTTTATATCCGGCCGAATTGCTTGGATGAAAGCGGGAGAGTCAACCCAGAACACGGTGGAAGTGTGCTATTGATGGGCGGAGGACAAGAAGGCGGTAGGAGGGGTGGAACAGAAAACGTACCATATATTGCTGGTATTGGACGTGCAGCTGACATGTTATTTGAACAACACGGAGACAAGGCTGGATGGCAAGCTAATGCTCTGCACATGCAAAAGATGCGAAGCAGGCTTCTGGAACAGATCACTGTTGGGTTGAAAGAGAGCACAGGGCAAACTGATCTGACCCGTGTCAATGGACCTTTGAATGAAAATCAAAGACTGCCTAATACATTATCGATTGGTTTGAGAGGAGTACAAAGTGGAAGGCTGCTCGCTAACATTGGCGAAGCAGTTGTAGCGTGTAGTGCAGGCTCTGCTTGTCATTCATCATCCGGACCTACAATGTCATATTCTGCAATCCTGAAAGCAATGAATGTGCCTCCAGAGTTTGCGGTTGGTACTCTGCGCCTTAGTGTTGGTCCAAATACTTCACTGGAAGACGTTGACTTAGCAGCAGACATTATCGTTAAGGAAGCTACGAAGCAGCTTAAGTCGTAACGAACTGATTTTTATACATAGATACTTATTATTTTTTTTGAACCACACTCTCATCATCTCAAAACAGAAATATATGCAGCTTGCAACGAGTTATTCACACTATTTGGAATAACTTCATGCTGAACTACTTCGAGACGACTCTCTTCGAACGTGCGCAAGATATCTTCCTCTGTTACCAACTGCCCGAAGTCAATCGTTGTTGCATACTTAAGCAAAGGCTTCAGATAAGGCAAGAAGAATGGTGTTTTCCTCTGATATGTCTGAGTGATGAAAATACTTCCCTTCTCACCGTCTTTTGGTTTCACAAACTCCGCCACTAATTGCAATGCTTTTACGGGATCAGGAAGCAATGAGAATGATCCAGAAAAGTAAACAGCATCTACAAATCTACCGTCAGGAATCTTCAGTACCTCCTATTTGCTTGACAAGGTCCAGCACTTTCTCCTTGGCTTCATAAACATTGACTACATTTATTGAGATTCGATCATCCATGCCCGCGTGCAAAATAGCTTCGTGTCCTGCTTCGACATACGCTGAATCAATATCAATCCCTACGACCTTTAGATCTTTTTTCACTAATAGATCGGTGCATCGCAACAATGCACCACCAGTGCCGATGCCAACATCGAGTAGAATAGATCCATCAGGAAGCTTCTCCAACACAGCTCGATACCATGCCTCCGTCATGCTCAAAATAAGCACGTCATAAATGTAAGATTTTGCCTTGCAAACCTTCATATTTAGATAGTCCTGACCATAAGAATAGTAACACGAAAATTTTTGGATAATAGCTGACATCGAGAAGTTGAACAACTGCTGGTATCTTCTAGCGACAGGTGCCGTCACCACTGCTGGTTGAAGGCGGATCCCATGGTTGTTGTCGATACGATAAGATTCGAGATTCACAAAATAAAAATGACGAATGGCGCATGGCGAGAGCGGGGCAGAGATACTTAGCGAGAGCTAGCGAGACAGAGGAATCTGGCGCTGGCGCGCCAAATGAAAATGGCGCGGCTCATCAACACGCACATAATGAACAAAGAACAACGCAGCTTGAAGCAGCCAGGAAATAGGAGTTAGTACAGCTCTGCTCTCCTGGGTATGATAAAGCGAGCAGCAACCTAACGCAAGAGTCGACTGTGAATATGGTGAAGGCCAGCTCCCTCATTCTTGCGCTAAGCTGCACCCAAGCAGCCGCCTTCTTTGCACCTGGCGTGCCCCCGGCGTCCAATGGGGGGCAGGAACTAAACTGCACTTTGGGTTGCCCAGCGGTTTTGGACCCAAGAGTGATGAGCCTGCTGATAAAGAGGAAGAGCCAGAGAAAAAGATTAGCGCTGGGGGTCTATTACAAATGATTGCAGCAGGAGCTGGGGCACCATTCCTCGGAGACTTCCAGGGGGTTGAGAAGGACACTGGAAAGTTGATGTTTTCCTCTAGAAGCTAATAATCTCGTCGATGAGAACGGAAATAGTAAACAGACACAAATGCCTTACTTTGAAAATGGGTGGGTTGAGGAAGAAGACGAAACAAAACCAAAAGGAGAGGGATTCAAGTTTCCATGGCAGAAATAAAACACGATGGATAGAGATGATTCATATTATGTCTTAAAGGAGTTTAGAGACTGTAAAATATAAATGGAATTTAGGGATTAGTGTAGCTAACCCAATCTCTTTCCGATTTTATCTTTGATGACATGGTCTCTACTTTGATTATATTATATTCGACTGATTGTCCCTTACTAATACTGCACATATTACCATCATTTGGATGGAAACACGAGTTTCAACGCCAATTGTATTAGGCCAAAACCCAAGCCGGTCATGTTCGGACCGTACACAAACTTATCTTTGATTGCTAACCCATATGCACTCCATAAAGCTGTGTTGGTAATCTGTGCAAACGTCAACTGGGTCAAAATGGACTTTGAATCCTTTGTAGAGAGAACTGTTTTGATTGTACTGAGAGGGCTTCCAGACAGTACAATGAAAAGACCTGAAGCAAATAAACCCAATGCCGAGCTAACTTGTTCGAGCGATTTGTTTGTCAATGCCAACCATGTCCACAAGTTAATCGTGAGTGCGGAGAGCCCCACAACAATATTTTGAGTATTTTTCAGTTGTGCTCCTTTGAGCAATGGCAAGACTGCCATCACATACCATATACTAGCAATAGATCCGGGGACATTCGAGAGCGTAACGAACGGATCCCTAACAGACAAGCCGTAAACTAGCCAACAAAGAGACGACACAGCCATAATTGCCAAAGGGACAGGGTTTAAATCATTGAGCGATTCACTTGTGCTTGCTTGTCGGACAGCAGTAAAAGGAGAAAAATAGAGAAGCGTACTTGTCAGAATACCGATGCGAGGTACCAACGTAGTTACAAGTGAACTAGCTGGCGTCATCTCCAAGGAAGTTCCACCTCTAATTGACAATGGGCCCGAAAACGCAACTTTTTTTGGCTGATGCCTCTTGATGCCACCATTGACATTAGAGTTGATGACACTCGAAGACACCGGACGACCAGTCCATGCGTGAGATTGCTCCGCAGCAGCAAAAATGATGAGTAAGGAAGATAGCTTCATTGTCTATATCTCTGGCAAGCAAAGGGACGAGAGTTGGTTTTAACGTCGTATGATGAGTAGTAGAGTGGTTGCATTGGCTTGCTTTTTCATGATCATCGAGTGCTCAAAAGTCAAAAGATCTTCGCGACTTCGATTTTTGGATATTTTGATTGAAACCAAATACCTGTAGATACGTTGTACCATACTCGGTACTCATGAGATGCCCCTCTTATTTTTTTGGGACAGTCAGGCAGTATATAGTCAGACATGATGTCCCCAACCTTCGCTGATAAGCAAGAGAAAGCACGGGGAACCCCAAGCAAGACGAAGAACGGCCTTTGGTGTGAATTGTTATGTGCAGTGCTTAATTTAAGAACAGGAGCAGGAGAGATGATACATTTCGCCTTAGAGGTTACAAAATTAATCAATCTTGTACAGAACCTTTCCTTTACTTTTGCCTGCTTCCAAGTAAAGATGTCCTTCAGCTGCTTCATCTAACGGGAACGCGCAGTCCACACTTACATTCAGCTTTCCTTCCTTTAACCATCCAAAAATTTCATCTGCTCTCGATACCAACTCAGCACGGTCAACAGTGTAATCTAATAGCTTGGGACGAGTGACGTATGCGGATTTTCCAATCAAACGAAGTACAGGGAAGGCAGGTACTGCTCCACTGGCATTTCCGAATGAGACGAAGATACCACGATGCGCCAAAGAGTTGATACTAATATCAACAGTAGACTTTCCGATACCATCGATGACAGCTTTGCAACCCTTTCCATCGGTAACTTCCATTACACGTGACACAATATCTACAGACTCATAGTCCTCGTAGGATGCACCAGGGACTTCATCGAGAACAATCAGCTCATCACATCCAAGCGTCTTGGCAATGTCAGCCTTTCCCTTGGAACAAGTTCCTATCACTTTGAAACCCCGCAGTTTCGCCATTTGTGCTGCCCACTGACAAGTGCCGCCTCCAACTCCATGGATAAGACACCATTCACCCTCCTTAATAAGATCTGCATGCGCCGAAGTTGTCAAATAATGAGCGGTCAATCCCTGCACAACACAAGAAGTTGCAACATCTAACCCAACTCCTTCGGGTACTGGAAGAAGCTTGGCAGCTGGCACGGCAGTGTATTGAGCGTATGATCCAAAGACAGAATAAGCTACAGGATCTCCAACTTTGATTCCCTGAGCAGCAGCTTCATCAGACACAGCTGCAACAGTTCCACCTCCTTCTTGTCCCCCGACAAATGGAAGATCTCTGGGATAAAGTCCTTTGCGATGATATGTGTCAATAAAGTTGATTCCAGCATATTGATTCTTTACAATAACTCCGCCAGCTTTGAGTTCAGGAGTGGGGAAATCAGTCTCAACTTTGAGAGCGTGCGCATCACCAACTTCTCTGACAACGGCAGCCTTTCATGTTTGTTTTGTTGTGTATATGGTGAAAAGAGGAAACAAATAACTGTAGTTAGCAATACATCATCAACAATGAACGAAGCGAACATGTGCGAAGGCTGTTATTGTGCCCAAAATCACATCGAAGACAGACAAAAAGGCACACTCAAATCAGCCTCGCGAATTTTCTCTAGCGCCCATTAGTAAGAGTTCTACCATCATTGATCTCATAAACCACCTTGCGTCCAGAACAACATCTCAAGGAGAACGCGGGAACCAAATTGTAATGAAACAGCTTGGCTACTACCATATCCTCAACTTGAAAAGATTCATAGACAATGGAATGTGAGGGTTTGATGGCGCTCTGTCGCAAGTATGAACGCATTATATTATCCTCTAATGCAAAGCCCTCCGTGACAACATCACTAACATGAAGTACCCGAACAAAAAAGGAGTTCTAAAAAGTTCGAAGTCGATATTATTTCACTTACCTTCATAGTTGATGGTATTGATGACATGCATCGCACTGGGAAGAAGGCTGTGAAATTATTGCTGCAGGCCGAAGCCGATGCTGCGTTTTGAAAGACGCGACGAGAAGCTGTGGCAAACATGATGAACTCTGTGGTTATTGCTCCTCCGTCAACTGTTGTTATATCGACTCGATGCACAAGCTACAAGTAGTTAGTAGTGTATGGCATCAACTGCATCGCGCTGGATGGTGATAAGATTTTTTCACAGCCGCAGAGTGCAGAGCAGAGTGTGCTGACGTCACCAGTGCCTTCTTTCGAAGACTCCCAGTCTCGGACATCCAAATACTGAGCGAGACAGCATGACATCAGAAAACTTGACATCAATCAGAACGTTTGAGTGACGTGACACGTGACGGACAATGAGACCTTTCCACGGAAATTGCCGTGCCCCGGCCGCGTCATCAGAAACGTGGACCGAAACCGGACCGCGACAGAACACAGAACTCCACAAAGGAACGTCGATTCCACGTTCCACGCCTGCCAGTGAGTATCTCCAACACAAAGGCCACACAACAAGGGCATGAAATGAACCGGACACCACAGTGAGCGTATTGATGAACGCAAGATACGAACATCAAGAAGTGTATTCTCGGTGCCCTTTCATCATATTAGCGTAAGACGAACACAAGTCGTGCACAAAAAGAAGCAATATATATCATTTTAAATTCGCCATGGTTGCAAAAGTCTCTCGGGCAGGGTTCATCCTGGCGCTGATCCTTTCCATCAATGAATCGGAATCTTTTTCCACGTATTCGAGGCTACCTTGCGCACACTCTCATATCATCACCTCCAGTCAACGATACTTTTCTGGAGAACAAACACACCTGCAACGTCGCATTCACTCCAGAACGTCTCCTTTACACTCAGCGGTAGACACACCGATGAGGCCAATAGAGGAGGAACGCGAAAAAGACAAAGAATCCAAGGATTCAAACGAATGGAAACAGGTTGTAGGCGGATTTGTTCCAAGGTTGCTCAAGAGGCCAAAAGAAGGAGATGATAGACCTGTAGATACATCTGTCCAACTGATAGACACAATACAAGACTACAAAAAAGAGGTAGTCGATGAGCAAGAACGAATAGTAGCTGTACGCTTCTTTGCACCATGGTGCAAATCGTGCAAGGCAGCACACCCACATTTCAAGAAATTAGTGTCTAGGCACTCACCAAACGTAAAGTTTGTAGATGTGCCACTGACGAAGGAGACCGCGTACATACACGAGGGTCTTGGTGTACCTTCTGTTCCTTTCGGCCATATCTACCATCCTGATGCAGGGTTAGTAGAAGAGATGAAGATCAACAAGAAAGTGATTGGAGAGTTTGGTGATGCACTTGCGAGTTATGTGATTGGGAGCTGTGATATTCCTTCAGATGAAGAAAGTGTGGAATTTGAATTCGAAGCTGGAACAGAAGCTGATGGCTTTCAATAATTGTAAAGTAATATATATGAAGTTTTGATTGTGAGCTACTGATTCATATTGATCGCTTTATGCAGTACAGATGAAGAGAGCGGTGAGAAAATAAGTATATAATTGAACTTGTGTGCTGGTGAGGCGCTAAGTTTGGACTACGAGATAGACTCGACCTCTTCAGTAGATCTATCTGAAAGAAGATGAGGCACCCACGACGAAACTTGTTTGTTGGAGATGCGTTAAGTTTGGACTTCGAGATAGACGCGACATCTTTAGTAGATCCAAGTACCTGAAAGAAGATGAGCTGACGCACCCACGACGCAACCTCTCCTCGATAGAATCCCCGACAGGAAGTCGAAAGGAACTCTGCACTCTGCAACACCTGATATGAAGACACTGCCAAGAACATTTCGTGGTAGCAGGTGGAGCGGTGATGGTCATAATATTCGAAGTTGTCTTGAACATACTATGAATGTACGATTACGATGATAGGTTGAACTCCAGCTGAACTTGCTGCAAACGGCCGCAAGATAGGTAGTTGATGAAGGTGTCAGTTGCTGGTTTCCTCAATCTCTCAAGAGAGAATAGAGTACTCATCCCCAACGCCGCGAAAAGGCCTCTGACATGTTGGGGGTGGGCCATTGATCCCCGAAGGGAAAAGGTTAGACTTCAGCGGTACCCCCAAGGTACGTGCCTGGGAACTTTGCCCGGTCCTTGCCCAAGGTCGGTTCCGAACCGATGCCTGCCACCTCCAGACGCCATCGTCTCTAGGAGTACCAGCCCGACGCTGGATTGAGAGTTGGGCGAAAGAACATGCCATACAGCCTGGTTACTGCTGAGATCATCATTCCTCCACAGATAGTGGATTTTATCCTCTCCCGAGTTACGAAGATTTAGCGTCTTTCCGGACGGGAAGTTATGCTCTTCCGAGAGTTGCGAAGTTTATGAAGTCATTCCGGACGATGGTTGTTGGTTTAGTGTTTGTTGCGAAGATGGAGGAGATGGGTGGTCGAAGGTCGCGAAGATAGAGACGGAAGGCAGGTCGGAAGTTGCTAAAGTAGAGAGAAAACAAAGTAGTGAGGATGAATAACCCCCGATAGAGCTGATCAGACTCCACCGGAGGGGGCGAACGAAAATACAACAAAGCACATTTATGAAAAAAGTGAAGCATGTATCATGCATTGAATTATAACGTGGGGACAAAACGTACCGGGGCTCTCCTGACTCTCGGGGCTGTAACGCTCCAATACGCCCCGAGATCACTGCTCATCAAAGCTACCTCACGCCGCTTTAATGCCCCCCTCGTGCGCCTCGCAATCGGTTCAGCCGGCTCTTTACGTCCAGCATCATCACCAAATTGCACGCCTTCCTCCTCCTTGGGCAGCGCCACCTCCTCCGCGTGAGGTAGCATCCTTTCCTCCGTCTCCTTGAATGTCGCCACAGTACGCGGAAACGACCTCTTGCCGTACACTTTTGAAGTGCAGGTGGCAGAGAAGCCAACGTTGCGGATGTTGTTACGGAGATGATCGGCCTTTCGGAGAATCGGAGGGTGAGCCGCTGTTGTTGAGGGGCGTCGCACTGCTGCCTGACGGCGGCGGCGCTGCTGGATCTTCTTCTGGGAGAGACTCGACATGTTGTTGCGTAGATGATGATAACGAAGATGATAGTAGACTGCGAAGTGTTGAAGTAGCTGGTTGCTATTTATGAGACTGTTTGTGCTTGCTTTGTGTGTGATCTGAAGTCAGTCATGAAAGCTGTTGAAAAATTCACTTGACAAAGGAGAGAGAAATTGCAAGAAATGAGAGGTATCTTCGTGCACGCACCTGTTCGCCTGTCCGGTTTAGTCCATTGAGGCACGCCGCCGCGACCTCAGACGCGTCCCGGCCTGTCCCGGCTGTATGGCGCTTCCAACACCAATCACCAACACCATAATATCACCAGCAGCCTTTGGTGCAAAAGTGGAAGTGAATGAGCCAACATCAACAACATCTCCACCACTATACGCAATCGATGGAAAACAATAAAGCACAACGAATCTATGTAGGAGGTCTCGACCCTAGTCGCGGTCTAACTGTCGAGCTAGTAGCGTCACGACTTCGTGCTGTCAAAGATGTAGAAATCACTTCCATCAATGATGTTGCCATCGAAGACCAAGGTGATGCCACTTGCCCATCTAGAAAACCGATATACAATCCAAAGCATAGAGTAATAGATGAAGATGGTGATTTAGTGGATACTCGCAAATTCTTTTACATCGAGGCCCGATCTACTGGTGCAACATCAACTTCTGCGCTGGATCTGCTGGCGAAGCAATACCACAATACAAAGTGGAAGGGATGCAGCTTGAGAGTGGAGGAAGCAAAGCCTCATTTCCTAAAACGTCTAGAACAAGAACGCGAGGAAAGAGAAGCAAAAGCAGCCGCAGTGGCAGCTGTGCTCTCTGCTGATGTCAAAGAACCACAGTCAGAAGAAGATGATGTCAGTGGTGAAAAAGAGGAAGCAAAAAATGAAATTAAGAACAAGCGGAGACTCCGAATCCGTCAACGGTTTGGTGCAGAAGCATTCCTCGTTGATACTCATCCTCGACAAATACAGCTGGGTAATGGATCAACGGAGGGATGGAATGACTTTGCTTCTCTTCGTGCTCGCATGATCAATAAGCGTGAATCCCAAAGGAAGAATTTAATCGAACGACGGAAGCAGGAGAGAAGATCTTGGGCAGGCGGGAAAGGCAATGCAGAGCCGGCTCCTCCCGAAAGTAATGATTTGCGGTCGCTCATCTTTTTGAATAGAGGAATTCATATACGCTTTGACTCGATAGAGGCGACTGATTTGGTATCAGATGATAATAGTTCGGATGTTTCGAAAGGTGATACGGAAGATGTTACAGAAAGTGATGAGTCCAGTTCATCTTCTGATTCTGATGAGTCATCAATAAGTGGGAATGGTCATAATGAAAAGGCATACATGTGGTCTGATGATGAAGACGAGGCAGATGGCATCGCAAATTCTAATGATGACAATAATTCGAGCAGTGACAGTGGAGGAAAAGAACAACAACAAGAAGAAATTAGAAACGAGGGAGCAGGTAGCGATGATGAATCTTTTAATAAACACCTGTCAAAGCCGACGAGAACCAATAACTTGAGGGCTGGGGCCGAATACACAAGAGCTGTAGTCGCAGACGAGTTCGCTTTTGGTGCAGACGACCTTGATTTTGATCCTAGTAACGATGACACCGAGGATGTGGACTCAGACAACTTAGCCTTCGACGAGTCGATGGATATAGGTCTAGAAGACGACATTACTTCCAACATTAACATTCTTTCAAAGCTCTTCCCAGGAGATTATTTTGAAAGCAAACCACTAGCAGATGCAAATAGTGCTGGCACCAGCAATGGAAGTGGAGATGCCAAGGAAAAGCAAAAGTTTGCAGCTGGACAAATAATGCAACGTTACGATCCTACCAAAGATACAGGCACAAAAATCGAGAAAGCAGAGTCAAAAACAATCCAGCCAGAGAAAGAAATAGAGGAAGATGAGCAAGACGAGGAGCAAAACGAAGCATCCTCTCCCGTGGAAGAAGCGTCAGTTTCAAGTGAAAGTTCTGAATCTCTCAGTGCTGAGGAAGAACAAGTTGAGGAAGAAGAGGAGAAGACTGCGACGAAGACTGCAGAATCTCCGTCGACTAATGCGGTCATTGAAGAAAGTAAAGAGGATGTTTATGAGCAAGATGAGTTAGAAAATGTTTTTAAGCAATCGCGTCAACAAAAAAGCACTAGCGCTTCTGGAGGATTCTCTTTTGGGTTTCAAGTCCCATCAGAAGCTACAAATGAGCAAAGCAACCAAAACACTTCTTTCACTTTTGGCTTCAATGTCAGCGACAAGCCCAAGGTTGACGAAGAGGTTGAGAAAGACCCAAACACAGATAGGCCATCGGTGACCGTTGAAGAAAAGAGAGCACCAACGAAAGAGCGAGCAAGAAGAGTTGGACTTTCATTCCCCGAAAGCGATCTTGATGACTACGAGGACTTGTTCTTCAGCTTGAACGAAGGACCCCAGATCCTGAAAGACTTTGACGCCATGAAACAAGATGAGGACAATCAAACTCAGTGGCAAAAGGAGCGCGAGCAGCTTACCTCCGATTGGAAAAGGAAGCAAAAGGCGGCACAGTCCAGAAGAGTGAAGCAAAAGCGAAGGTAAATAGTGATGTAGATGTTAACACCTAAGCATACCGTTGTGAGTAGTATGTACTGTTTTATTATTAATTATTTGATCATATGATATGTGTTGCATCATTAATATCCCACTCGAACGAGCTTTCGTCCTTACAATAAGGGCTGCCATTTTCTTTGACATATTCTTCATTTTACAAGTAAAAAATGTGTGTATGTGAGCACAAGAATGGAGAGCACCATGTGGGCACAGTGAAATAATCTTCATACATTCAAGACTTACCAAATAAGTTACCAGTCCTACCCGCGCTGCTTTCGATTTCCTCCTCAAGTTGCCAGTCAGTTATGACTACTTCATAAAAACCTGGAGCGACAGGTTCATCAGTTCCTTCAGTAAAAGCTCGCGTGATATCCCTGCTAGTACTCCATGTTATGTCGTCGAGCGTCGTATGAAAAAGAAAACTTAGGCAGGGAGTACCAATGCTCTTGCTACTGTGAAGACGATACCACCGGCTATTGATTCTATCATACTCGTAAGAATAAGGGAATCCCAAACGCGCCTCTCTGCGATTGCCACACTCATCGTCTGCAGCCGACTTGGCAACTTCAAACAAGTCGGGCGCTGATAATGCGTATTTTATTGAAACCTTCATATCTGTAAGGAAAGGTGAGCGCAATATACCCGCTCCTCCAGGTGGCACTAATAATCTAATACGTACCGTGACGACAGCTGAATCAAAATCGTTTCTGTCCTCAGGGAGATTCTCAAAGCGCCAAGCTATTGCGAAATCTCCAACTGGTGTTCCCTGCACAGAGGAAGCATATTCCAATGATTTTGCTGATTTGGGGAAACGCGGCCAAAACAAAACTTGTCTACCACCCACTGTCGTTGGATGGACAGATACCCCAGCAACAGACGAGGACATCCACTCTGCGCTAGCTCCTAGCATTGGATGATTTCTCGAGTACAGATCCTCTGAACGCCACCACGACTCCCACATAGTTGTCGCATTGTGCCTGAGGAGATATTCAAAAGTCGCCATGCCGGTGCCAATTGCCTTCCTCAGTGCAATGTGATGATATCCCATCTCAGAGAGAGTGCTCAAAGAATAGCGTATAGCAAAAATCCCTTCATGAAATCCTTGCCACATAGACCAAGTCATCATTAATCGATTCCCTTTGCGTTTAGCCTTCTTCAGTTCTCCTCTTTCAAGCAAGAATTGTGTGTCCTCGTCTGACAGCTCATCCAAAAATCTATTTTCTTCATCCCCTGGCCAAATGCTGCCCTCACGCTTGAACCAATTCTCAAGAACTACACATCTCTTCTCTCCAGGCACGATCCTCGTAAAGAGACCCATTTCTGGACCAGGACTATGTCTCGTCTTCCCTAGGGGAAAATCAAAGTTGTTCTTGCCATTTTTCAGATAAAGATAGGCTATTCTATCTTGTATCATTTTCGCCTTCGCCATTCCTTTTTGCTCAGGGCCTAAGGCTTCAATCCCAACTTTATGCGAGATGTAAGCAAGGCAACGTGCAGCTGCCATGTAAAATCCAGTGTGGGTCAAATATGTGTCACGCGGTCTCATGCCAAGCCAGTCTCCTAGCCCACTCTTTTGACCTGGGTAATCCTTCAATTGTTTGTCATAACCCTTCTCCACCATTGCCTGTTCAAAGTTTGCTTCTAAAAACTGAAGCCATTTGAGGTGTTTCACTAAAGAACTCACGAGTAGTTCTTTATCAGCATAGTGCTGCATGTGCCGTACTGTCAACACTGGTGGTGCTGTCGCCCAAACCGTCTCTCCCGCTCCTTTCCCGATGCCAGCATAATCGTTCAGATTTTGCCACACTGACGTCTCAGTGTAAGCTCCATTATCCCACTGCCCGTCCATCCAATCTCGAATCGTCTTCTTGTAAAACGCACTCATATCAAACATGTGCATCGCAGAAGGACTGTTGGCAATCAAATCGCCACCGTAAGGCAGTTTCTCGCGGTGAGGACAGTCAGATTGCACGCTGAGCAAGTTGCTCCTCAAGGAGTTCTTTACTAACTCATATCCACCATTGAGTAAAACGCTGCTGCTATCGAAAGTGCCCCACTCATGTATTGCAGTACGATACATCAAAGCATGGACATTCTTTGGAGGCTCTGAAGTGCAGCATATCTCCGCAAATCTGAATGCGTGGGTTGTAAAATGAGATTGACGAGCTTTAGAGTACAGATCTTTCACTCGAGCTGATTTCTTTGGAGTCACATATACATCTTTCTGCGTCAGAATCTTCTCATGATCATCAGGGAAGCAGGGTTTGAAATCTGTGAAGCCTTTAGGCTTTGATTTATGCCTATGACCGCCATCATGTAATCCCATTCCAGCTACAAGCACTCGGTTGATATCACCAGTGGTCAACTCGAGTGATTCTCCATACACAACTGTAATAAAAGAGTCATTCTCAAATTCTTTACGAAAGCCGTGCGCTCGAGGGTAGGTATTGTTGTGGGGAATGATAGGTGGAGGCAGTCCTTCGTCGAAGTGCAGCATACCTGAAAATGCTCTACCAAAGTCAAGTAGCCATCGACCAGATCCTAGATAATGTATTTCGTCAGGACCAATGCGTTCCATAGGAAGTATCGGTGGTATTTCTGAAGGAACTAGCTTACCCAGAGGAGAAGCAACTTGCTTCCGCTTCGGATAGTATTTCGTCTTGTTCTTATGCAACGCAAAAGATTTTAGAGCCATTTCTTGTTTGCGTTCCTTATGAGTCACCTCAGTTCGATAGGAAACAGGTTTTACCCAAGCACCAATATTCAGATATGGATCCTTTCCATCTGTCTCAATTGCTTCGCCTTGCCAACCATCCAAGGTATCCCAACCATCCATGGCTGCAAATGCATTCAAATCTACAATCTCTCCTGTGAATAAATCTGACTCCCGTATGTGTCCTCTTGAAACTTGCCAGCTCGCCATTCTACTTCCACTACTCTGACCAAATACACGAGTTTCTCCAGAACTAAATGTTACAATGATTTGTGCAATAACTGTCACTGGCCCGCGCGGGAGGTAGTGAGGTTTTGCCATGCCAGTGATCGGTCGGTGGTCCCACCAGCCCGATCCCATCGTTATGCCGATGACATGATTATTCGCTACTGCGCTCCCCAATAGAAATGGCGTAACATCGAATCCACGATACATAATACGTTTGGAATAATCTGTAAATGGTGGATCAATCGGCCCAGATGTCGATAATGGAACTCCATCAAGACTCGCTCGGAACGAGCCAAGACCAGATACGACAAGCAATGCTGACGAAATCTGTTCCCCGTCCATCACATTCAATTCTTTTAGTGACAGCTTCAATCTAAATAGTGGTAGAGGTCTGCGCTTACTCCAATTTTTACACTCATTTCTCAAATCATCGAATCTCCTAGTTTTGGTACGCAATTTGTTAGTTGTATCAAATGTGTCCATGTCATGTGGATGCGCAATCCACGAAGCTCCCTTCCAATCAGCTTCTTTTCCTGGCCCAACTGCAAATTTGGTCCAGGAAGACGTGCTTGGTTGGTCATTATTATCCCATACTTGCACAATCCATTCAAGAATATGGCCGACTGTCGGAGGATTGCTTGAGCCCCAAGCTACCGAGTGCGGCAGCTCGTCACTAGCAGCGCTGCCAATATTCACTCTTCCAGAATCCCAAACTATTGAATTGCTTGAACTTTCTATGCTAATGTGTTGATGACGTCTGACTATTATTCGATACCCCTGAATCTTACTAGCATCCTCATAATTCGACCCCACTCTTGCCTGATGTCGCCATCGAAAGTTCACACTTGATGGAATAACCACAGGTAAAAAGTCTTCCTCCACTCGTGCCTTTGACGCATGAGCCACAAGTTTAGGTTCTGGAGGAGCACCTGGAGCCTTTACTATCCGTTGTAAAAAGTTGACGCTCAACTCATACGGTACAATTGCACCGTCTCCGCTATCCGGAACAGGAATATCATCCAGTAGAAGACTTACTTCCTCTTTTTGCAATTCTATTTTGTCATTCTTTGCAAATGGATCTTGTCCCAAAAATTGAGCCTTTGAGTTAGATAGCGCCGACGTCGACACATTATTAATTCTATTGAGTTGTTTCGTTGACCATACGAGTGTCCCCGACGCAAATAAAATAACTGCAATGCCAAGCCCGTAGAGTGCATCAGTCGTCCATGTGGATCGTCTTTCAGTTCGTCGCTGTGGTGTAGGTTGAAGTGAAGACGATGATGACGACGTGCTACTACTTCGTCGCGGACCCATAATAGAGCCAACTACCACACATCAAGCTATCTATCTCTAGAGAACAGAGCTGAGAATACACAGTATCTGCATGAATTGCGAGCAGCATTCCACCTTCCACTGGCTGCTGGCTACAGAATAACGTGTCCTCAAGTAGCTGCTACTAGAAATCGCCTCGAAGACGAAGAACGCTGCTTGCTGGGTTTTGCTACTATTTGTACGTGCGCTGGGATCATTGTGTGTGTGTGTGGCGCATGTTCATTTTCTCCTTTCCTGTGAGATGTGTCTCATCAGTACTGATAAGACACCGTTTCCAGCTTCTCTTTCTCTTCCTAAGATTTTTGCACGATGCAAGCATTAAGCATTTGATGAAGATGATGACTATGGTAGGGCGTCATAATATGGCGTTTAACACTGCTCTAGCTCGCTACACCAATGTTTAGAGTAGCCGAGCTCATCCGATAACCATGATACCGCTGCCACCGCTCCCAAGATTGGGGCGGAGAACCCTCTTCTTTCTCGGCATCGCAATTGTACTATTTTCTCTCAACAGCATCATCTATTCAACGATGCATCTCAATAGAATGGAAATTGACAGCTGGTCCGCTGCAAACTCAAAGGCTCAATTTATATCCGAAGGCAGCTTTTCTAGCAACTTGCGTCACAGCGCCAGTGAAGCTGTCAATATTGTGAAATTTGTTGCCTATGGAGGTTTGTTTCCAGAGAATCATGATGATGAAGAGGATGCGTATGAAATTATTCACGATTTTGTTGACTCGAAATCTGAAGATGCAAGACAAGAAGAATCGATAAAACAAACAGATGAGGAAGCTGGATCGATAATACCATTTGAACTGAGCGTGAACCATCTGAAACTCATAACTCATGCTCCTGGAAAACCTCCCACTCCACCTTTGTCTCCACGCTCATCATCTTCTGTACCTTCTGAGGACTTCTTACCAGTCGTACGACCAAATGAAGTCATATTTCGATGGCGGCATCGGCCCAGAGTGGGATCACCTGCTGAAAATGCAGCGAGAGTCAAAGCATATCGTATCGTTGCAAGAAGGTTTGTTGCCTGCGATAATTGTGGTAACGAAGGTGAGGAAAATGATGTTCTATGGGACTCGCAAAAAGTCGTGTTAATCGATAATGAACAAGACAACGACCTCCCTACTTCAATTCGTTGGCCGGCTGAGATAGCTCTAGATATTGGACACATGATTGAATGGAGAGTTACTCTGTGGGATCTGGCTGATCAACCAAGCACATCTTCATGGACGAAATTTGCAGTCGGTCCAGAGAAAGAAGAAGATTGGAAGGGAGAGTGGATTGTGCATGGAATTGATATGGCAAAGTTTCATTTTGATCGAAAGAGTGATGCGTGTGAGAGATGGCATGCGCGTCGTCCATTACCCTTGTTTCGAGGCTTACTGCCTTCTCAAACTCTTCAATCCATTTTACAGGACGACCCATTAGTGTCAGCATTGCTGGTTGTGTCTGGACTAGGGTCATTCCGTACAACATTTGACGGAGTTCCTCTTTCTCCTTCGGGACCTATTGATCCGGCCTTTACAGATTATAGTCAAAGAGTATCTTACCGTGGATTCGATGTAACTAACTTCATTGTTGGAGACGACAACACTGGTTCTCATGTCGTAGGTATAACGGTTGGATCAGGGTGGTGGGACCACCGACCGATCACTGGCATGGTAAAACCTGAACTTCTGGCAAATGGTCCGTCTACAGTGATTTCGCAGTTGTACCTAACAACTGCATCTGGCAAAGTTCATGTTACCATGCCAACGAAGGGTTCGGCTGCAACATGGCAAGTCTCTCGTGGACACATCATAGAGTCCGACCTTTTTACCGGAGAAACGATAGATATGGCTACCCTGATGGAAATGGAAGGATGGGATACATCGTTTAAATGGAGTATCGCTAACACAGAAACCTCACCTAGCCAAAACCATTGGAGTCAAGCTGTATCGTACATTACAAACGTCACACAGCGTGAACGGCGAGAAAAGCTTGCTGTCATTGCAACTGCGTTGGACAAAAGTGAGACGACGACAAAAACAACACGCAGCGGTTATTTCGCGTCTCCAATTGGTCAACTCGTTCCTTCAGAAATACCACCGATACTTCCTATGGAACGCATTGGTCCTGACGAAATACATTATCTAGGATCTGGTCGATGGCTACTTGACTTTGGTAGAGCATTTTCAGGTATGCTGCACTTCGACGAAGGACTGCCTCCACCTATCATTCCCCACAATAATATCTACCCTCGGGCGCATGGGTCCAGAGGTGCAAATGAGAAACAATGGCCGTTTATTACAGTTGTGTATGGAGAATCACTCGAGTTGACCACTGGTGATATCAACCGAGTGCTTGTAGCTGGAATGGGATTACATGATGGCGGCCCTCGGCACAACACAGAGCCAGAAGGTGCTCAAGATAATACTTTCTGCTTCCCTGATGATCAGGATGGAATCTTAACACAGAAAGATGTATATGTGACTCCAACGAAATCAGCTCGAGTGAAAGATCTGTACTCTAAAGCTCGTCAATCTCATTTTACAACCCACGCATTCAGATTTGCGGAGATATGCTGCACTTCAGAGCCTCCAAAGAATGTCCATGCTTTGATGTATCGTACTGCAATACATGAGTGGGGCACTTTCGATAGCAGCAGCGTTTTACTCAATGGTGGATATGAGTTAGTAAAGAACTCCTTGAGGAGCAACTTGCTCAGCGTGCAATCTGACTGTCCTCACCGCGAGAAACTGCCTTACGGTGGCGATTTGATTGCCAACAGTCCTTCTGCGATGCACATGTTTGATATGAGTGCGTTTTACAAGAAGACGATTCGAGATTGGATGGACGGGCAGTGGGATAATGGAGCTTACACTGAGACGTCAGTGTGGCAAAATCTGAACGATTATGCTGGCATCGGGAAAGGAGCGGGAGAGACGGTTTGGGCGACAGCACCACCAGTGTTGACAGTACGGCACATGCAGCACTATGCTGATTATGATCTGCTTCGAGAATCAATCACCGCTCATACACGTTGGTTAGAATTCCTGAACAAAGAGTTTGACTCTGGCATGTTGAAGAAGGGTTATGACAAAAAGTTGAAAACGTACACGGGAGATGGAAGTGGGCTAGGCGATTGGTTGGCACTTCCTGTAAGAGATACATATTTGACCCACACTGCCTTCTACATGGCAGCATCTAGATGCATTGCATACATATCGAATAAGCTCGGCAACTTCAAGATGCGGAAGAAGAGTGTCATGCTGGCAGAACTTATCAGAAATAGAATCTCGTCATTGTATCTATTGAATGGCAGAGACATTTTTACATATCCGATGGCAATATATCCATCAACTCCTGGTCCAGAAATGAGTATCTTTGCAAAGATCGTACCAGGAGAGAAGAGATGTGCAGTGCTGAAGAATTGGTTTCGTCGCAAAGGCGATATCTGGGAAGGAGACGAGGAAACATTGTTTTTGAATGAACTTGACTCTCCGTACGCAGAACAATTGGTTAAGGTAGGAGCTTTGATCAAAGATGAGGAGGGCTACAAGTTCAGCTATTCACAGTGGCAAGGATTTGGTGAAGGGATTTTTGGTATTCGTTATGCGTTGAAGACACTTTCAGACATGGGATTTCACCACATTGCACTAAGAAAGGCTAGTGGAATCGGTTTTGGCACAACTGAATACATGCTCACGCACAATGCGACAACTATGTGGGAATCGTGGTGGCGTTCAGAAGACCTCTACTCGAGAAATCATCCAATGCTTGGGGCAATAGCAGAGTGGATGTCCTCGTCTGTTGCGGGGGTATCTGTCCATCCAACGACAGTAGGTGGTAGACAAGTTTTATTTTGGCCGCGTTTCCCCAAATCTGCCGCAATGTTGAAATTCGCATCCTCTGTGCAGGGAACACCAGTTGGAGATTTCGCAATAGCTTGGCGCTTCGAGAATCTCCCAGAGGACAGAAACGATTTTGATTCAGCTGTCGTCACAGTACGTATTAGATTATTAGTGCCACCAGGAGGATCTGGAATGCTTCGCCACCCTTTGCCGGCTACACAGACAACAAGGATACATATTAGACACACTAGTGCATTTCCTGATTTGGACGGAGCTAGAGATGAAGCCAACCGCAAATGCTTGAGCAGAAGAAAGCACAGACTGGGCTTTCACTGGAATTGGGAGTACGATCGAAAGCGTAAGAAGTGGCATACTCAAAACAGTAAGAAGAGTATTGGCACTGCATGTGACAGCTTTTTGTTTCATCTTTCGCCAGAATGGAACAAACCACGGGACTTAACCCAAGATGCAATATCCAGGACAGATACAAAGCTTTTAGCAGGATTTTACGACGTAACAGTTAGTAATTGGAAACTTGAGAGAGAAGTTGAAGGCAATGGTCGTGTGGGGAACATTCCTGAATATTTTCATTCTAGGTTTAATCCCGGGCCATTCTGTAAGGACGAAAGCTCATACGACTGGCATATTGATGACGCAACACATATCATATGATCTCTATAACAACATCGTTGATGGAGGAGGGAGTCCTGTCCGTGGAGGGAGCGGAGGGGGTATAACAGGCAATGCTACACAAATCAAAATTTTTATTATATTTACGTCTTTTAACTTGTTACAATTACAACATCAAGATGCCTAGCCTGCTCATAAAATCGGAGAATTCTGTCGAGTTCTTGTACCTTGCAAAATTGTCTCTTTCCATTAGCTTGAATATCTCCTTCTTGGCTGCGTCAAAGAGATCTGGCTCGAATTCACTTTTGGTATTTATACAATCATCTAGCTTGGAAGTAATAGAATGTGGGAGATTGACTTGCCGATCCGCATATTCGGCCGCAAAGAGCAACCATATCGAAGTAGCCTTCTCCGTACGCGATGACTCGCATGTACACGCAGCGTAGTCTTCAGCTGCAGACCAAAAGTCAATGTTCTCTCCAGCATGCTCTCGTTCCAAGAAATCTCTGAACGATGTTACACCCAATGGGTGTGCAAGGACGTGTTTGAGATTTGCCGAATGCTTCAACACTCGAAGTTCGAATTCAGCCGCTAACGTGTTATTTGATGACCCAAAAATTCGCTGAAAGCTATCTTTGTCTATGCTCAATAAAATCGCCTTGTCACTTGATACTACAACAGTGGCATTCCTCGCATGTTCGTCGCTAAATAGAATACTCATCTCTCCAAAGTACTGCCCAGGCCCAAGCGTGCCAAGATTGGTTCCTTCATCATGATTGGTTTCTACTCTTACCGAGCCGTGAACAATGATAAAGAAAGCGTCTCCCACATCGCCTTGCCTGCAAATGACGTGATCCATGGGCACCTCCTGAATCGATACCGAAGTAGCAAGAGACGTAAGCATCTCTTCTGGAATACCAGTAAGAAAAGGTATACCCAGAGACGACAATTTCGAGACCATTCGTTTCTTGATCGATGTTGTGAGTGTCGCTTCTATTGTACTACAAATACGGAGAAAATTGCGAAAGTCCGTCCTGTCGATTGTTAGGAATAAGCTCTTTTCACTCGTCTTGACACTACAAGTCCGACCAATATCAAAAACTAGCGCCGTTTCACCAAAGAAGGATCCAGTAGTTAGTTCGGCAATTGTAACTTCGCCTGCCGAAGACGTGAGAGGTTTCTGATTACCACCACACTCAAAAGATCGCTGAAGAACGATCGACTTCTCAATGGCACGCCTGTAGGATGACGTCGGCCGCGAAGTCGATGAAACATCTCGTGGTGACGACGACAACTTCTTATCATTGGCAACCACAAGTGCCGTTCCACTAAGCACCAAATATAATTTGGTCCCTGCACTATTCTCATTGAAGACAATTTGGTTTGCGTCGAAGGCTTCATACCGGCACATGGCTGCCAAAACGTTCAACTTGGACCTAGGGATTCCTTCAAGAAAAGAAATCGTCAGAAGCCTATCCTCTATGGAAGAGATACAAATAGCCTTTATAGGCGCAGCAAGCTCAGGATGCACAGCGGTGAAATCATTCAAGGCGTTCATGGTACTTGAAACTAAGACAATATTGGACTCTCCGCTGCCTGTTGTTGTTATATCTCCAGCCACATCGATTGCTTTGCCAACCTTCATGGTCATTCGTCGCTTGATGTCTTGTTCTGTTTGGGTTACATTAATGATGTCGCCACAACGTTTTCGACAAAGAAATCCCTTAGCCTCAACTTTCCCTTCGACTTCGGGATAAGCTGTACTCAGATCGACTTCACCTCGACAAACAACATAAACCTTATGCGAATCAAGCGCAATCTCTTTCCCAGGACGACTCTTGATTACACCATCAAAACATGAGGCAAACTCTGTCAGTGTGTCCGGAGAAAGATACTGATCAAACGGCGTATGTTTGAGATATTCACAAAGCGTTTCCAGTGGAACCGACGCTTTCTTTTTCATTTTCATGACTGTCACCATCTTTGAGACAGAATAGAGCAATGTCCCTTTCATCTGTATCTTTCAACACCATTTTTAATACCGTCAATTCCTTTCGAGTTTGAACCCAAAGTTTAAACCAAAAGTATTGAAACGAAGTTGACACGGTGCTTATAGCAGCATTTAAACTCAAATCAGCCAGCCAGCTAAAAAGCTCATGCTTGGTATAATACCATGTGCTACGATACTTTGATCCTGGATTTGGGAATTGGCAAAGAGATTCTTGCCCATGTTAAATATCTAAAATCTCTGTGTTGAAGATAAAATCCGGTCAGGGCCCAACGACGAAGACTACCGCTCCAGCCTATTACCACCGACAAGATGCTCTATCCAGTAAACAAACGTATTACTATGTTATTCACGAAGCACTAACATAGTTGATTGATAAAGTAAGAGCATCCTTGGCTGTTGAGGCTCATGGTGCTCATCCTCCGTATCTTGAGGTCTTCCTCCATATCTTGGCTCTTCAAGATGAGCCTTTTACTACGTCACAGTAAGATAGTTTCTTGTTGGGTTTCTCACGTTTTGTGTTGTCTAGAGAACCCCGATTTATGTACAGTTCTAACACTCTGGCTCTTGCGGTTCAAAAAAATCAATGAGCCAGCACTTAAATCACTCAACTCAAACAAATCTACGCACAGCATCCATCAACGCTTCAGTAACACTGTCTCTGCTCCTATCCGAAAACGACATGTCAACACTTTGTTCGCTCAAGTCATCACATTTGTTAGCAGCTTTTCTCGCCTCATCTTCTTGTTCTTGCATCTCATCATTGATGACCCGACGAAGGTCATCATTGCGATCTGCCCCATACTTTTCGAGAATGTCAGCCACTTCATCGTTTCGTTGTCTCAATGCATGATACATAGCGCTTCTTCCATCGCGATCTTCGATTGAGAATTTAGCACCATTTTCCAACAACACATCCATACATTCCGTATGACAAAGAATTGTAGCATAGTGGAGTGGAGAGTAGCCATTATATTCATCCAATGAATTGATCATCTTCTTGTGATCTCGAAAAGAAATCTCTTGCAAACAACATTCAAGGAGTTCAACGTCATTTGAAATGACATGCGTGGTGATAGACGACCGTATAACTAAGTACTCCCACCCTAGATTCTTTCTCATTTCAACTACATCCGGATCTTTCGACTTTTGAAGTGATGGGATTACAGCCGGAACAAATGCTTCAACCCATGCATCGCGATACTCAGGTCTCCCACAGATGAATATAAGAGGATCATTTTCACGTTCTTTCAACGTCACGCTAAACGAAACTTGAGCTTCAGCAGAATTCGCAACATCCATGCTCTTCGTATCTTTCCCGTGACATATGTTGAGGCTGTCCACTCGAACGACGGAAGAGAAGACTGATGCAGTCTCCACTGTTGTTGACTTTACCTTCTCTCTCTGGAACGACACCCAAAACTTCTTCAAACCTACGTTAGTATCGTTGCTAGTATTGTGGTCACTGCCAGGATCGTCCAGACTGTTTAAGCGAAAATTATTCGCGGAAGATTGCTCTATGAAAGAATATTTGATAGCTTTGTGCACTGATTCCCACTTCACATGCTCTTCACCATCTTCATTTTTACATCGCTCGGTAAGAGCCACAATAACGTTTTCACACATTGGCAGCCCCAGACTACTGAAGAGCTGCTGTACCTGCCACATTGCGATTTCTGATTCAGCAGTGTCAAAAAAGGTAGTTTAGGTGAGAATAAGGCATCATAAACATGCACTACGGCAATCTGAAACATTCTTACCTCCATTCCTATCCTCATCCATATCCTTAAATTTTGATCTCAAGTAGTCCAAAAAGCTTTTTTGTGTGATGAATTCCCTATCGCTTAATGAAAGAAACATGGGGAAGACATCTTTCAACGCAAGACCAGCAAGTAGAAAACCATTGCTAAAGAGCATCAACTCTCGTTCATTGCTAAGGCTTTTATTGTTCAAAAACACCGAGTCACGTTTGAGTAGAACAGATTTCGGATCATGTACATAAGGAAAGAAAATGGACGTAAGCGCTTGTTTTGTCGCTTTTACAGGATCCAAAGTTTGTTGCTTTGTTTCTGCAGCCTTTGCATTTGGATTGACCAATTTTGTTATCTTCTCGGATGATGCGTTGAGCGACGAAGTCAAGGAAGAAGCAAGGCGACCTAACCCTCCCTTCTCAGCAGGAGGGTCCTGAAAACTACTCACCCGAGACAATCGTCGGCTCTTCCCTGGTTGTCTACCCCCACTATTACTCAAGCCACCATCGCGGCTCGCTCGTGCCTTGGCAATAGGATCCTCAATATTGAGAAAATCGATGAGATCATTCATTTCCATCTGCTCCCACTTTTCTGGAAAGTAATATTTATCAAATACTTCCGTTCTTTGTAATCGCCGATCCCACTTGCATAAATGAGACAACTCCTGTTCATTCATAGCTGGGAAAGACACCGTCAAGGACTTCGAGAAGCTGCTATTCAAAGTATCCACTGCACCATGAACACATCCATCGCGCCTGTCATCATCATAATCATCCTCTTTGAAGACTTCATAGCTAGCTTCGCCAGCGCTGGAACCCAGATTCGTGCCCATGCTCTCAATGGTCCGAAGACTGGAGCGAATGTTTTCTAATTCTCTCTGTCGAATGCGCTTTGACGAGGGATTGACGCGACGAGGCCGTGTTCCATTACTATCATCTCGGCACTTGGGGGTCATCTTGAAATCGATGACTCTGTACTTTACTTTGCCACCTTTCTCACGCAGGTACTTTTGTTTTTGTTACTGATTTATTGCAAGTTGCACGGAGTCATAGTCCGTAGTCCGCGGCCCAACCATCCCCAGATCTTCTCAAGCGCGGTAATAGGCTTAAGGACAGAGATTGGTGCCAGTAGTTTGTTCGTCGGTCTTGTCCGATGGAGCAAGTCGAAGTAGAGATAAGTGGCTATTGATACCTACGCAGTGTAAAACATGAAGGGCCGGTATTTTTTTTACCCTTGGGGCCGGTCATTGCCAGAAGAGTCATGAGTTATGATCTCAAAACATCAGACCCCGAGGTGTTATACTGAAAAGTATACTCTATGTTAAATATAATTATGTCTATATCCTTGATAAAATTACTTCGGTATCTTCGATCTACTTATCATACATTTAAGGGGTGAAAAATGAGAGTGGACCTCTCCTCCAATGACCTTGACACCCGCGCTGGGGCTGGCCTCAGGGGGCTGGTGTGAATGAAAGTGGTATTGGCCTCGCTCGCGCTCCTCCTTTGTGTCAAATAAAAGAAAATGATAGCGAAACCGGTATGACACTACAGAATTTTTTCACGTAGGAATTAGGTAGATATCGATGCGAACCCCCCTTTTGGGGGTCCGGCCGTGGAAAGCACTGCTCTCCTTATCCTATATAATAAACTTCAACTGCTTCAACCCGCAGATCTTCGATCTATATAGCTACTGCGTCACGTAGGCTTGAACTTACACCTCACCTGACACATTATTGTATGCGACATTCCAATGGTACAAAATCCACGTAAGTAGAGGCTGCTCACTGTAGGAATTTTAAGATGTACCTGTACAGCTGTTTTCATTTCAGAGATTCTGCACATACAAAATTCGAATTCCTACGTGGGTTCAGTATAAATGACGTATTGAGTCTGATAAAAATCACTTGGGCCGATTTTTCCCGCCTCCATCACTCATCAAGCATCTTCCGCATCTTCCGCATCTTCCGCACAAAATGATGCCAATCATGGCCCTACAAGACCCAAAAGCGGATAGCCAGTTCTCACTAGGTAGCATGCATCAGGTCTATCCTAAGCAATCATTTTGATCCAATGCACCTTAATATTCGAATAAGACCTTAGGATAGACCGGAGAACAGTCGTCATGAGCACCAAGAAGAAAATTCTGAAAGCATACCGCGATATCACTATTCGTCCCACCCTAACCATCATCAGTGGAGTATGACGAGTCTTTAGGTCATATATTGTAGGTCCGAATCATCAGACGAAGTCCCAATAATCATGTTCGCCACCATTTCGTTCTTTGACTTCGTCAGGAGGCTTGGACTGCGGAAACATGGGCAAGATGTTTAGGAGTATGTCGCAATATCCACCTATTGCCGAGAAGAAGCAACGCAGCAACACTACTTCATCATAGATCATAGCGGATACCTCATCATCACATGCAACAACATGATATTTATTGCTCATTTGCGGCTACCAACGTGTTTCCGAATCGTTAGAAGTGAATGGCCCCTTGTTGTGAGGATAGCCGGTGCCGATATTTTTAGAGGAGGTACCCGGATACAATACACTTGTGGAAGTACCTGAAAAATTGATCGATAACACCATGGACAAGATAAAACAAGAACAACACCATTTCCTCAAAGAGTATCAAATATCTCCGAACAACGCTGTGATCACTTAGAGCACTCGCTGCTCGCGTGTTGGAATAAAATCCAGATGATGCTTCTTGCCCCATCAGGCATGACATCGACATTACTTCAGACCAACGTAGACAAAAGTAACAAATATCTGTTGAGAAGGCGGCTGAACTGGGTTGTACGTGATAAAAGTAGCAGAGGGGTCAATATCTGTGTCTTGCAACAATGAACGTGGTGTACAATAGTAAGACTGGAGATTGCTCCTTCCTGCTAAAGCAAAGCAGTAGCTCAAAGCATGTAGAACTGTCAATTCAGAAATATTACATAATATTGACCAAGTATGAAATGTCATTGACACTTTTGAATTGTAGTAGCAACACCATTGTAGCCTTGAGAAGCTGATTACAGTTTACAATTTTACTACTCATATTCTACAACAACACGGGACGCACAATACATATAACAATTGTTGTATTGTTGTATGTTGTGTCACAGCATCACCTATACATGCAACTTCATAAAACCTTGCAGAATACGAGGAAGTACCAACGATTAAACTCAATATCGGCGGAAGCATGAGCTCTTGTTTTAATAGTCCCATGATAGATTGGATGCGGCTGTCATACTTTAGAGGACGTGGTATCTCTAAAAGTTCGTCAATGGTATCGACAAGATTTATAATTATTCCATCCGCACGACACTTCCGTCACGCCCAAATAACATCATGAATTCCACATATGAAATAATGACGCGATGATTTACTCCGTCTTTACTCCGTCGTTTGGTTCTACTCAAGTCCTCGATGTCTATGATAGGTTGATAAGTGAACGCAAAGTACATGCACGATTTTTGGGACGTGATGATGGACATTAAGACACTTCAGCGGTGGTTGAAGCAGGTTAAAGATATACACATATTCGCATCTAATACTTAACTGATGGTACTACTGGGAACGATTAGTTGCATTCATGTAGGCGGCGAGTTGCTGCAACTGATGCTACCAGAAGATGTATGTATCATGGTGAAGGTGCTGGTTTTTGTGGTAGTGGGGGGAAGAGAGCAGTCGAGTCAAATCTGTGTCACACCTTGGTATGTTTCTACGGGCGGAATTACTTTTTACGATAAACAGGATCGTTTTTTGAAAACAGCTGTAGGAATTAAAAATCCGAAGTATATATACTGTTCCATTGATTTGAATTTGCAAGCACCTATTTTGTGCGACGCTTAACTTTTTTTCTCGTGGGAGTTTGGCCTCCGTTATTTTTTTAAAACGCGCGTCAGTTCTTCCTCTGTGTTTTGATCTGCCCGCCGTTTGTGTTTATGTGGGTAGCAAAAGTGCTAAGCGTCGCACGCACAATTAAGGTGGAACAGAACTAACTTCAAGTACTATTCCTAACGTACAATCGCTTTTTTGGCCGTACGTAGAGGGACGATTCCTATCGTAGCCTGAAATTCGCTAATCGGTACCACTTACCACTCAAACCCACCCTCCAAATAATATCATCTTTTATATATTATGTACACCCTCACCATGATGTCATCTACTCCTAGGGCCACAGTTATGCACAACTAATAAATACACCTATGATACTAGGCTTATCCGATCGTATACATCATAATCTAAGCGACAACGTCGGCAAAACTCAGTTGATGTATCGAAAATGAAGAAAATAACGTCGCCATAAATGGCATAAAATCCACAACTTTTACCTCCTTTCATCCCTCCCACGGACGTTAACGTGATGATATACATATAAGGAGAGGGTTTCCTCGCATCAAATCGATAAATGATATATGGGGGACGTCTTTTGATACTTGGGCTGTTCATAAACATCACCTAATACATGATCAAGCAAATTCTATTGGTGAGAAACAATCTATTTTCCTTCCCAGAGTGTATACAATAATCTACCTTATGAAGAGCCACCATCTGCAAATGAGTGGTTATCCATGAGTCCTACGATCATATAATTGCAATATAAGACTTCTTTGTGTTGGTGATTCATCATGTTAGAGTTTAATATCAGATAAACTATGTTATTATTTGTTATTATTTTATGAAAATTATTATAAATGTAATACTTGATAAATATGATGTTTCTCTCAACATACATTAGTAATATTATTCCCACAGATGCATACTATCATGATAATGATGTATTGATGTTTCTTTGATCGATATCTACGCCGTTTGTATTAATTGTCAGTTGATTGTTGTGTTCGACGGAAACGAATTTTTATATATTTTCTGTAACGTGTAGGCGACGTCGTGTCGACCTTATCTACCGCTCCAGAGTGCTAAGCCGTCGTCTATAACCATATTAGAGTCGAGGGAGCGGGTTGGTTGCCTTCTTCAGTGGTTTATTGTATCTTCTTATTGCACAGCAGTGCGGATAAAAAAAAAATGAAAAATATGTCGACACAGAGTTACCGCCTTTCATTCCGACAAAATCGGGCGATCGAGCGGCTACCAAGACACTGTCGCTTCCCTATGGACATATAACGCTGGTAGGTGCGTCGTGGTGGCATCGTAAATGGTGATAACGATGATTATCCGAGGCATTAGTCGACAACATCAGTTGCATCGACCAATTTCCGTTACGTTGTGGGCATGGCTATTCTCTCCTACAGTAAGTCGTACCAAGCGACAATTTTGTTGCAGCCGATCTACAAATAGGCTTGTCTAGCAAATATCTCATTATTGTCGCTTGGTAGAAAGGCGATTTTGTGCTAATAGGCAGTCCACAATGGCATCATGGTGGTTGTGTCTTTGGCCGTTTGTGGTTGGTGAATGTCAGAGAAAGTGTGAAGAAGCAAACGGCCACTTTTCCTGCCCGTGGGCAAAAAGGTTGATGCGTGACTTGATTTGGCCGAATTTGTTTTCGCATGGGGATATATTAATTCCTATTGTAGGTCTACGGAGCCATCGACACTAGATAAACAGCTACTTTTACTAGGCAAAAAGTTAGTTCTGTTCCACCTTAAGCAACCTCCTCCAAATTGCTCCAACTTGAAGTTGTGTCAATCGAGTGTGGCTTCCGATAAAAAACCAATACCGGTTTCTGTTATACTAGTTCCTATGTACATGCGGTACTCACTTGCCATCAACCATCACAAATGGACCCAGACCATGGTGAAAAATGGCTTCCTACGACCCTCAACAACACAGTAACTAGAAGGAAGGTTGCAGTGGTAATCTTCATCCCTTGGCCATTAGGATCTTATTGATATCTTACTTGCCACCATCAGCCTGATATTAAAAAAAACTTGCAAGCTGAACTCAATAGTACAGTATAAGTAAAGGGCCGGAGCATTTATTTACCCTTGGCCGGAGCGCCTTCCCGCCAATTTTTTTATTAGTGAAATGCTCTAGAGGCTCTAGCTTCGGGTCTGAGCCGACCAGCGGGGGTCAAATAATATTGTGATGATGCGTCGAATTTTGACCGCAAGGCAGTGCATCGAGAGACTTTGGGTGTGGCTGTGCCAATGATACTCGGTCGGTATCTTCGAATAATTATATTGTATAGATCAGCCAAGTATCATTGCTGTAGACACACTCCAAAACCCTTTTAAGGACCGACATACTGCAGAAATTCGGTGTCGTCACCTGTGTGCTGAAAATGCGCTCTAGCTCTCTCAATATCGCTCCTGACCAGGGTTCGAGTGACCGAAATCGCTTGCTACGGTGTTTCTGAAGACAAAAAGGGCAGTCAAACCCTGGTCACAAGCACTTCCTAAGGTACTAGGGTACGCCGAATAATCACCATGGAGGGGGTGTTTTTGTTCGGTGGGTGTCGGTAAAAATGGCTGATTTTGTCGTATTTTCGTCGAGATATGCATCCTCTAGCTTTAGCTCTCTCTAGTTGTAATGCTAGAGCTAGCTGCTAGCTGTATTTTGTACCAGAGTTCGAGTGAGCGATTGAAATGTCGCTTATTGCGTTCGCTTCGTGCACACCAGTCCAAAATGTTGCTTAATCCCACCTAACTTCGTTTTTCTGTTTTCCCTTTTCGTCCATAAGCTTCGGGCATGCCCTCGGAGGGCACGCCCCCAAAATTTGATACTCTTACGTAACCTCAAATTGTACATAAGTAAAGCTACTTTTTACATAGAATAGATACCTTGAGTTACTCTTCTCCCATCTCTTTATCTAAATTGGTTCAAACTGTGTGAACCAATTCGCCAAAATGCGACATACCCACATTCTAGGGCCTATTTCTCCGACAAAACGGCTTCTCTAGACGGAGTTAGACACATCATGAGAAAGATCAGAAGCTAAGCTTTCATATCATACTAGGGTTTGTATGGTTATTTGCACGAGAATCTAGTCTACGACGGTCGCATAGTAGGGCCATTTTTCGTCATTTAGGGGCATTTAGCCAAAAAAATTGTAGATCTGAACCAATTTTGAAAGCCTTCAAATCAGCCCGCCCGTACTAATTCCCACGTACATTTGGTTTTTGTCACGTAGCACACATCACAAAAACAACACAACGACCATGGTGATACACCACCCCTCTACTGCCGGCGAGGCACTGCCGATGTCTCCTTAACCGACGCAGACTAATGGCGATAGGTCTTAATCAACGGAGCCGGCGGCTGGATTTAGCCCTATTGCACTTTTAATGCCTTCGGGGCCGCCACCGCTGCCACGTGATTTTCTTCATCAATACACCCATTCTGCCGAGCCTGGCAGTGAGCCATTTGGTATCACCACCGCCATTAATGTTAATCCTCCAGCATCCATAAGTTCTATTGAATCTCCTAGTGACTGTGAAAGCTCGCTATTGTCAAAGAAGCCGAAATATGCACCTCGTATCACCAAAAATAATGACTACAATTCACCCATGTTGACAGATGGTGGAATGCAAATAGAGAGGGAGGGCAACGAAATGGTGGAGATGGTCACAGTCACTGTTGATGATGAATCAAGCACTACCAATAATACGATTCCAATTGATGAGCAAATGTTGGGTGGTTTGGAGGTAAACGTGATGGCACGACGTTGCGCATTCCGCCCATACCTGAGAGAGATGATATGTGTTGTTCTTTGTGATAGGGGATGCAATTTTATCGTTATTTGCGTGTCGACTACTGAACAATGATATCAAACAATGAATACTATCGATCTGTGCAATAATTCTACGTGCTCAGTTGACATTCTGGATCAACTTCGTAATATCCATCTCCCAGGCAATGATACGTCGAAGCAAGTTGTATATACGTCGATGTTTGAAGTTCAACGTTAATATTTTGCTAGAATATGAACATGGGTGGAACCTAGAGAATTTGGATGATCGTTTGGGTGGTAATCAATGTCGAAATAGTGCCGTAATTATGTGTTCTATCATTGCACCGAATATTGGTACCCATGCCCGACCAGCATACCAACTCATTAACATGCTGAATATAAATTTAAATATGGAAGTTGGCGACCCAAACAAAAATAAATATGATGCTACTGTATGTTGAGATCATATAATGACCGTCTCCGGTGGCATATCACCGATATTATGTTAATGCATGGCCGTAGGAGAACCAGGATGGCCATGGTGCTTATCTCTGAATTTGATTTTTGGATGCCGGATGCCAAATGTTACATGGGAATTGGTACGTTTCCTGTTTTTTATGGCGGGCCCATTTGTGTTCAATAACGCTGAACCAATTTTTTTGAGATAAAGAGATAATACTAGCATTACGGGATTAGTGCCGACCTACTAAATTGCGTTTTAGTGGCCGAATTTCGTAAATTACGTTACAGACGCCGTTGCCGACCCCCGATCAAAAAATCCTTTTAGGGCCACCTTCACCACTACATAGAGTGGTTTTATTTGGTTCGGAACGCTGCACGCTGATCTGTCGTTTGGTGACGTCATGGGTGCCGGATCATTGGTTCTGCTTTTTTGCGTTCTGGTGGTTTTATCCGGGCCGGTCGCTGGGGCGATGAGGAGGCGATGGAAAGGCGACAAAAAGGCGATGAAAGCTGTGGTGTTTGTCATCACTCACATCTCACAACATTTTCACATCACATGACACAAGAGGTACCATGGCCCGACAACGTTTTGTTCGTCGTTCCACAGGTGCAGCAAGGCGCAGACCACTTCGGGAAGCTGATAAAAATGACAGATGGATGCATCTACACTCTGGGATGGTCTCCTTTCGACGGACACTTCATTTGGTGTGGAATCGTCTGCAGGTGTTTTCAATGACATTGCTGCGGGTTCAGATTCTGGGCCAAACACTTCAATATGCAGTAGGCAATCAACCGCAACTAAGGCGGGCTATAGGGCATTATCTGAATGCTATTGTACGTGCTATGCAGGATTATGCCGGACAGATACGTCGTATCTTTTGGATGGATCACCATTTATTTGATATTCCTCAACATGAATTGGACGTACCACGTCAACATCGACCGCGAACACATTTGCGAATTGCTACTCCTGAACTCCGCTTTTAAGGCGGCCCGTATTACCATTGAGAAGAACTATGGTCTTTCAAGCACAGTCTTCAAGGTGTGTGATAACAAGAATGCCCATAAGCTTGCCCAAAGACACCCATACGCAGTGGAGCAGCTTCGTGTTGTGTATCTCCTTACCAACTGTTACATCTGTCTCAATGGCACTCACACATTCGATTTGACACCTCCTACATTGGAACAATATTTGAGTGGTGAAGCAATTCCTTTGTAAGATAATTACATTTTATATATAAATTTATCTTTTGATCATGAATATCGTGCCTGCAAAATAAATTACAAGTAACCTCTATACAATGAGGGATCCACCAGCGGATCCCCCCCCACCGTTTCCATCAGGGAATCCCCCCCCACCATTTCCACCAGGGAATCCTCCGCCACCATTTCCGCCGGTGACTCCTCCGCCACCATTTCCGCCGGTGGCTCCTCCCCCACCTCCCATTCCAACAAGATTACCTTGGCGATTCAACAAAGTAGTGATCTGATTATCAAGAATAGTCAAGAGAGCAAGAGGAGGAGGGTTCTGACGAGACAACATATCCCGCTGCTGGAGAGCACTCGTAAGAGTAGTAGCAACAGTACTGATCTCACTCGCGGCAATATTGGCTTTGGCAATGTTTTCCAAGCTACCAACCATATTCTCTAAACTGCTGTTAGTGATATCAAGCGCATCAATGAAGTCAGTATTACGTTTGGTTCTCTTCTTTTGGGGCTGTTTACCAGATGAAAAACCAGTTTTGGATGCACTGGTATTGTGTGCAGCAGGAGAGAAGAAGCTGCTGCCCAATGAGGTAGAATCAAACGAGTTCATTCGTGAAACAGATGAACCAGAGGCTGATGCAGAATCGGCTGAAATATCACAGAGAACACTTGTCAGAGTATTAAATATAATATGAAATAAATGCACACATAAAAAGGTACTCACAGAATGGAGATTGAGCACGAACACGAGCAGCCGCACTACCAGCAGCAGCACCAGTGGTAGCAGAGACATTGGCCGCCAAACCCATAGTACCAGAGTTGCCACTAGCAATTCCGGTGCGGCCGCCAAGTGCGCCGGCCGCAGCACTCATCTGGATATTACTCATTCCTACATGATTGGGCATGATGCTTCTTGGCAGAGATACTCCCCTGTTGCCTCTAGAGTTGATTACTCCTACAAAAGATCCTCCATGCTCATCTTTCCATAGCTTTCGATCGAAAATCTAATCTGTACCAATTCCTACGTGAAATGTTGGGCACGCAAACGGGCCGCAAACGAGGTCGTTTGCGGCCCGTTTGCGTGCCCAACTCGTTCGGAACGCAAACGGGTCGCACGCTAATTTGTCACACCTGACGTCACCACTCGCGCGCAATGCGCACAAAAACAGCGTTCCGAACCAAATAAAACCACTCTACTCCATTTGGGAGTTCCTCCTACAAAATTGGGTCGGTCGATGATTTTCATAGGATGCTATTCAGGGTCATTCTAAACCTAATAAAATTTATTTTTTGTAGTTTAAATTGCAATTTTGCTGCAAAGTGACCTATCAATAGTGTTGCTCATTATTGGGCCGTCGACACCGACGGAATCAACACCCGGTTGTTACCATAAGTAAACAGGATGGGGTGGCAGCCCCTAGACAAGAGCTTACACTCTTTTATGCCGTTTGTTTGGTGTGTGGACATACGGTGTTATTTTGTGTATTGCTGATATTTTAATTTGAATAATCGTCTCACCCAAAATTATTGTTTGGTATCGGTGATTCAATGCGTTCATCCTGGTTTTGGAGCAAGCCTCGCCCCAGCGATGGCTCTAAGGGCGTGCTGATTTCTTGATTATGAACGAGGGCTGTGAGAGAGAGGGTTAAAGTAGAAGTGGCGTTGGAACGCAGTATGCTTTCAGAGCGTCGAGGCATCTTTAGAAAATGAATGTAATGACATGCCTCCACGTAAGACGCGTAGGAGAAGCGGCAGCACCGCATCTACTGCTGCCACCACTGCTAATACAATCTCACCAATATCACTGCCTTCATCCGCTCCGACACAACAACCCTGATCTGCAACGTCTTCCGCTCACCGCATATCTCATATATATTTATGGTCAATTTACGGCACCGTATCCAAAAATGAAAACAACAAGGCAGCCACTTCCGCAGAGATATTGAATCAACTAAGGCACGCACCTATCACTTACGTTACAAAGAATAAAGAATATCGTCGTCAATAATACTCGTACATCGTCACTCCGAAGAATACATCAGTGGTAGATGAAAAGGTGTATCTTTACTAATATGTTGCAACAACATGATGTTCCAGTATTCGACGCTTCTTTTGAGTACATGCGGTTGATGAGGGAAACGTGACAAGGGCATCTGGGCTCTTCCGTGTGTTAGGGAGCATGATGTACAACGGGGATGAAATCCTCAAAGCACGAGAATTAGATCGAGGATTTAGGCAGAAGGCAAAGGATGCGAAGGCGAAGGAGGCAGAAGACAAAGAATTGGAATCATTTGAAAAAGCTGGTCTCAATACCAGCTGTTCGTCGAAGAGAAAGGGAGAGATCTGAAGAGTATGGAGGCAGATGATCTCGCCCCTGTTGTCAAATTCTTGTGCGCTGTTGATAGCCGAGGCAAGGGGGAGTACTTATCAAACTACAAAACAAATCCAAAGAAGATTGATGGGATTTTGAACACACCAACTCGACCGCGGACGCATTGGCGAGATTCACAGTACGATGAGGAGGCAGAGGGAGAGGGTGTCGTGGAGCCCGTTCAAGCCGAGGCTGAAGGGGATCAGGATTGGCCGCCTAAGATATACAATACAACACACTATACATAGTAAATACACATTATTATCAGACATACACGACGTCAATAGACTATGTAAACAGCTGCTAATGAGTTCTTGTCACCAAAATGGTATTTGACGGCCCAACACAATGTTTTGCACAAGATCGCACAAAATTGCAATTTAAATATTGGAACTCGTGACTGAATCGCTAGCTTTATACGTAGATCTGAGTCGCGCTGCCACTAATCCCGTAATTTCCCAACATGATTTGCAACCATTACAAGCTCTCCCTACCAACACCAACCCATACCCCAACCAACCAACACCAACCCCCCATCCTACCTCGGGATGCCCCGTCGATCGGGTAGGGTCGGTTCAACTTATTGGTAGTATCTACCCTTACGTACCTATATGTATGCCACTAATACAAGAAAGCTCGTACAGACGTGTGAATGAAAACCTCTCCTTGCCTCGCTTTGCACCGACCGCGGTTAAAAGAACGGTAAAAGATATTTTTTCGTCGCACTGATCACTCTAGAGATAAGAGTATGCTCACGTTGTTGCCAATTGCAGCCCGCCCCTCGGGCCGACGGGCAATCCGACCTTTATCCTCCACATCATCATCATTTGGGCGGCCGCTCACCACCCTGCGTTCCTCCTCCTCCACTGCTGCCGCCGCCGCCACTGCATCATCTGCTGTGAATCAAAATGCAAATAATTCTCATTTTTCAATCCAACTTCCAACTGCCGCAGCACTTGTGGGGGCATCTCTCCTAACTGGATATTGTGTCGGTTCGATTCATTCGGATCAAATTACAGAAATACAAAAAGATCGGGCATTGCCAAAGGGTGAGCGAGGATGTTGTTCTTGTGATGAAGATGAAAGCAAAAAAGTAGAAGAAACAAAATTTACAGAGGCACAAACTCAACTTTCTGCAAAGCTGCAAAAGATTGTCGGCAAAGGCCATGTCCACGATGGTTTGAATGAGTCATCCTCCACTGGAAAGTTTCTGAAGGGTGCAAGACTTGGTCACGGTAAAGCTTTGTGTATTGTGCAGCCTGGGACGCTACAACAGGCCATACAGTGTTTGCAGGCAATTGTCGATGCAGGATGCATTGTGGTACCACAGGGGAGCAACACAGGGTTGACGGGGGGCTCTGTTCCAAGAAATAATACAGAAGATACACGCCCATCTGTGGTTCTTTCAATGAAGCGTCTCGATGCTCACTTTCCAATTGATGATGGGAAACGAGTTGTCTGCCTTGCAGGTGTAGGGATTTCTACACTGGCTTCGTCCATCAGCAATTGGTTTCCTGACCGAGAATCTCACTCCATCCTTGGCAGTACATTTTTGAATCCAACCACAGCTGCGGGAGTGGCATTCGGATCTGGTGGCACACTCTTGAGGAAAGGACCAGCGAGGACAGATCGGGCATTGTATTGCAAGGTATCAAGAAATAAATGGGGTGAAAATGTAGTGGAAGTGGTCAACACTCTTGGCATCGAAGGGCTGCAGGATTCTGATTTCCAAGATCATTCTGGGGAAGATCCTGTGCAAAAGTTAGATATTTACGCCACTGACGTGAGACAAGGATTTAGAAGAACCATGGCAAAATCCTCCAAATCTGGGCTGCAAATCAAAGCAAGTGATACCGACTATCAAAATAAGGTCTGCCAATACACGAAGGATGTAAGTCGTCACAATTCTGATACAACTGGAGAGGACTGTAATCGATCCGAGGGAAAAGTACTCATTCTGGCCACAGTTCATGATACTTTCCAAGCTCCTTCGAAGAAGCGAATGTTTTGGGTGTCCTTTCCCGACATGGAGACAACTGCTGCATTCCGTCGAGAAGTATGTTTGGACAACCCAGCCGACTTGCCAATAAGTTGCGAGTATTTGGATAGGGATAGTGTTGACATCATTGATAGATCTGGTCGGATTGCGACATACTTAATTCGCTATCTGGGGACGGGAGATATCATGGGTTACCTGTGGAATGTGAAGACTGCCATCGGAGAATTACCATTCTCATGGGCCCCCCTTTTTTGTGATAAGTTCTTACATACATTCAATAACTGGGTGCCCGAGGCAATCCCATCCAAGTTCCTTGACAAGGGGCGAGAATATGACCATAACTGCATGGTGGCTGTGGGGGAATTTGGAGATGGAACCCTTGATCGATTTATGGAGCGAATGGATGCCTTCATCAAAAAGTACAACGACAAAGCGCTGGCAAACAAGCTTTCAGAGGGAGGAAAAATGATAACATTTGTGGAGGCTGATTCGCCTTCCGATGTCACTGCACTCAATGCTTTTAGGTTTGTTGCTGCACTTGCTTTCAAGGTAAGTTTCATTGTATTTTGTGTTTTACTATCGTTTTACTATGATCGGAATCATCAACTCATCAACCCCCAACAATTGTTAGACGTACGTGATTGGTGAGGATTTACAAGGAATTAGTGTAGATTATGGTCTTCCGAAGAACTACGAACAAGTTCCACCGCTGGTTGACTCTGCAATAAAACCTGTGAAACGTATGCGTTATTCCCACTTTGGTTGCAACGTAATTCATGAAGATATTGCCTACGCCCTAGGGGTGGACACACACAAGGAGCATTTGGCATTCAAGCACGCAGTTGATCAAATTGGTGGGAAATTGCCGGCAGAGCACGGCCACGGAACCGAGTATCACGCACCACAAGACACGCAAAAACGTTGGATGACTATGGATCCTTTGAATGTAATGAATCCAGGCATAGGAGGACTGTCTTACTTGCCAAAATACGGACAAAAATAAATACCAAAACATTAACATTCACTACTTCTAGACAAACAAACACTTAGCAAAGGGAATCGTTTACACTTTGAATTGTTGAGACGGAACCTTCGAAGAGTAACTCGTCATCATCTCCATCCGTCTCGTCTAACACATTACCCAATAACGATGAGCTCCTAGAGCAATCAATAACATCTCCTTCTAATTCCGTTTCACTTGGCGGAGGAGTGTCTCGCAGTCGATCTCGTTGAATCATGCCCAAAGTTTCATCCGTAAAGACCCCGACGTCATTGTTTCTAATCGCGGAAGAATCCTCAGCTTCACTGTACGCAGTCTTATAATCAGCACCTGCTTCTTTCGCGGTGATGGCATCTTCTTGTGCAAATTGACTCTCAGTGAACACAATTTTGTTCTCCAGCTCGTTTAACCGAGCGAAAAGATCACCCGTCACAGCCATTTCGCTTGCAAACGGATTTTCTCCTTCGGAATTATCAACAGCTACTTCCTCTGCAGCACACTCGGCTTCTGTTATTTCGGAATCACTAGGTGCTGCATCGTCATTGTAGAGTAGAAGTTGATTTACCTTGGAAACGCTGTAATTACTCGCAGGATTGTTTTTCATCATGTCGAGCTCAGAGCCAGAGCGCAGAGACGAATCAGTATCAGAGTATACAAAGTCTCTGCTCAACAATCGTGGGCGAAGTCCAGCACTGATATTGCTTGTTCCAACACTACTGCCAAAATAACTGTCTGTATCCGAATAAAGAAGATCCAATGATAGATTTTGTTGACTTCTTTCCGACGTCACGTTGCTTTCGCTTTCAGCCAGAAATGCTTCGTCTGGTTGATGTGTCGAAGAAAGAGGTTGGGAAGAAGATTGTTTTATATCCTCGTGCGTCACGATCGGGTATTCTACATCACTTTTCTCGATGTCACCAAAAAGTGAATCCTCACTCGACGCAGGACTTTCGAATTGATCGTATTGTCGGTTCTTCCTTATGGGTGAAACAGAGATGAATTTTTCCTTGATGTTTTGGTATGTTGTTTTGACTAATCCATTCGAGTTGTCATCTTCCTTTTCCTCAAACTCCCTGAGCTTGCGCAAGGTAACGAAGCCAATAACTGCCATTGTAAATACAAACGCTGTGGCGAAAGCTATCACAGCGGGGGTGTCAATTCCACCGCTGCCCTTTTCATTGGAAGTGGAGATGGTTCCAGAAGAATCTGCAAGTTGGACTTGGCTTGTTCCTGCACTAGCATTTGAAGTAGATACCACAACATCATCAATGCTAATCATCCCAGAGTTATCAAAAGACTTTAACGCCTGTTCGAATGAATCTGTCCGAAGAAATCCTCGCACTTTTGTTGAAAGTTCATTGGAAGTAGGAAGAGGAGGCAATTCATCCTCGCTACCAGCGAATGTTACATAGCCGCCAAGATTGTAAGAAAACATGACCATTTGAGAGACATGAATTTCACTTTTTTCTTCGACATTCAAATCCACGGAGACCAATTCTCGTGCCAATGTACCTTTAAGATAGGATAAGATTTGGCTGGAAACAATTTCAATGAAAGTTTGCTCTGCATCACCCGACATAAGTTCATCCGGTCTCAGCTTCCGATTCATATTGGTGGTCGCGACAAACTCGAGCCGGAATGAAGGTAACGTCATTTTGGTAACAACACTATCCCCTAATGAGAAGACGAAGTTGAACTCAGTTGGTTTGGCGGATGGAGTTCCAACAGATAGTATATCCCCCCCTCCTCCCGTCGTACTGCTAACTGCAATGGTGGGAGCAACTGTTGTCACGACTGGTGATAAAGTTGGATCAATTGTAGGTGCCTGTGTATTATGATGACAATTGTTAGCATTACTCAAGGTGAGATGGCCAAAAAAAAATGCTATCACTTCTTACCTGAGTAGGATTATCAGAAGGCTGTTTCGTGGGAGCCAATGTTGTAGGCTCATTCGATGGTGCAGCTGTTGGTGTCTGACCATGTACCATGTGAACGATGTGGATAGATATACAGTTAAGTGTGAGATGACATATGTCAAGGAAGGAAAATGCGTGATACACAATGCAGCCAATGCAAGGAGAATCTTACCTTCGACGGACTGGCAGAAGGCTCATATGTCGTGGAGCTTGCCGACGGTTGGGTTGTAATGCTGGCGATGCTCTCTTGGATTCCTTCTGCAAATTGATCCCATTTAATCTTTTTAAGTATCCGACTGTCATAATTGTGTCGTAAATAGTTGCCTCTATTCGGATTGGCTTCTGCCGCTGCTGCAACAATGAGCGCGGCCAGCGTTGCTGTCATCAAGAGCAATTTCATCATGATTTATTATTATATGCCGCTTCTCAGATTCAACATAATAAGAAGCTGTAGGTGAAGGCAGCCGCAAATTCCTATCAAAATGATCAATGCATACAATCTTTCAACTCTTCCACTAATTTATCGACTCTACTTCTCGCCCAGCGCCGCGTTCCTCTCACGATGGCTTATTTGTCGTAATATCGCTCGTGCCAAAGGAAGACAAGACATGAAACGCGAAGCAATGCTATGGTACAACTTAGTTTGAACCAGTGCCGCCCAGTGCCGGCCACCCAGTCGACCGCAAAGGTTTTCTCCCCCTGCATCATCTCTCTGGTTCACCAAAAATCAAATTTGAATAGGAGAAAGCGGGTCTCACATATCAATTCCAATTTATGTAGCTTCACTTGTGACACACATGTATCAAGCCTTCTTTGTTTCTCCTCAAAGAAGACATCTTTGGTTCTGAGAAGACATCTTCGTCTCTGAGAAATCATTTAAATCTTCGAACCAGCCGTTATCGACAGTTGAGCTGTGCTAGCTGAGTGCATGTCATTGCCGTTGCCGGAGTATGGTACATACATATCATCTTCTTGCTGCCACTCGGAGTATCATCTTCTATCTTATCAATCATCATGTCAGGCCTTCTATGTTTCTCGAAGACATTCAAATCAGCCGTTTTTTTCGACAGTTGAGCTGTGCTGAGTGCATGAGTTGCCAGTTGCAAACCTCGGAGTGTCCTCGGAGTATCATCTTCTTAACATCGGATGCGACATCAGCGTTTGAATAAATGCATTTCTTGATACATAATCTCTAGAGTAGAAAGAAATTGGAGCATACTATCCCTTTTGATTGATTCTATTCAACATCGCAATGAAATCGTCATCAACGCTTGTGACCATCGCTGCCGCTGCTGCTGTATTGTGCTCTGCAGACGCAAAGAAAGTCAAAGAGGAAGAGATAGAGATAGTAGATGTAAGCTCCGAGACGGATTCGTTTAATAATCAACCAACATATACGCCAACATATGCTCCGACTCAGTTAAGTCCATATGAGGTAAGTTCAAAATGCTCCTAAATACATGTTTAGACATTCTGTGCTCAACAACTCATATCACATGCTTCACATTTCATTCAGCCATCAACTCCAGAAGGTTTCTTGGGCAACGATCTCATCGATGTGCCAGACTTGGGCATTCGACTAGACAGCAGCCTAACGGCGACCAAGATTGCAAAGGCGGGTCAACAGGTTCAACTAAAGAATGGCAAATCTGCCCTCAGCTGGCACTACTGGATGGACGGCGCGACTGCAATCGCTTTGCCAGATGGCAAGTATGTCTATGTCAGTAACGCAGAAGATGACGATGGCAAAGGAGGAGTTTATGGGGTAAGTGGAAGTGTGCACAAGTGAAATAAAGTATTCATTTGATCGATGACTCACCTCATGTGATCTTACAGCTCTACTTCGACAAAGAAGGCAATCCATACGACTATAAGCAGTTATTGGGTGGCACAACTTGGAATTGCTCTGGTGGAAAAACTCCTTGGGACACATGGATAAGTTGCGAAGAGCACTCATCAGGTCAATGCTGGGAAATAGGTACGTGCATTAATTCGTATCTCTCCTGTCTCAAAAAATCATGTGTTCCTGATATGTTAATGTTGTTTCATATGAATCAGATCCCAATCCATCTAGCGACTATCACGAAACACCGCAACAAACTGTATTGGGTGGCAAAGGTAAGTCGATTACTGTATGCATATATTCAGATTTGATCTTGACTCGAAGCTCACATGAGTCGTGTTTACTTCTACATGAAGATGGCGGAAACTACGAGGCAGTGGCTGTCCAGGATAGCTAAGATTCAGATGGACCAACCTTCTTTGTAACAGAAGATCGATTCAAAGGAGCATTGCGGAGGGTCGAAACAAGCTGCCGTGGCTGGAATGCTCTGAAAGTTGGAGGGTGTTCAAGCAAGACTACCTACCTCCGTTTTCTCAATAATCAACGGTTTGAGTGGACGTCGGACGAAAATTTAGGAAGGCAATCGGCCTCCGAGAACTATCCACACTCAGAAGGTATCACTTATCATAATGGGAAACTATCTTTTATTTCCAAAGCGTGGTATGTGATGTATACACTCGATTTGGATAGCATGACTTGGACGAAAGAGAAAACAGGCCGTGGGAAACTGATCGGCGAGGGATCATTCTTTGGTCAACCTGATGGTGTAATTAGTGGATACAACCAGAGATACATGTACTTCACCGAAGAAGATTGGAAAGGAAATGGAATGTACGCACGCGATGAGTTGGGAAACTATTTCACAGTCTTTCAAGCTATGTCAGATCAGTATGTCGGGGATGAAACAGTAGGCCTGGCTCTGTCTCCGGACGGGAAGACAATGTATGCTGGTTATCAAGAAGAAGGCGTTCTCTTCGCGATAAAGAGAAAGGATGACAAAGTTTGGGATAGGTAGAGATATTTTGAATTGACTCTGATTATGTAAGTGTTAATCTGGTTGTGTGTATTGTATCTAATGGAACAAATAACAAAACAATTATGCAGTGATCGAATAATGTGTTCAATCGAGGTCTTCTAGCATTGAGGAAGGACGAGACTTTGTCTTTCTGCTTGCGCCTGATGCTGCTTGCTCTGGGTACCTTCGTTTTCTCGACGCAAGCCCCTGTGAGTGGTTTCCTTGGCTGCTGTGCTGGCGGGCATAATTATCTTGGTCTCGACTTCTAGCAGCAACTTCTGCATCCGAAGAGTCACTACGTCGTCTGTCAAACGATTGCCTCGCGTGCGTAGGTTTTTGACTGATGTAACTACGATCCGGTGAATCGTAATAACCACGGCCGTATCTTCCACCTTTCAATTGAAGATGTCTATCACTGACAGAACTCCCGTCGTCCTCAGATTCCTCATGGATAACACGAGTGATCGTCTCGACAACTCGCCTTCTTCGTTTCTTCTTTGGCTTGATACGTTTCGGGTACACAACTTTCAGCTCAGCCATGCGACGGTCATTCATATTGCGTTTATATACTAGCTCACCAAATTCAATCTCTTCACGAGAGGGAACACCAACACTATTATATCGAGTTATCGGATAGTCATTTCCATCAGTAACATCACGAATAAAGTCGGCTCGTCTTCCAACTGCTTCACTTCGATCTGGTAACGAATTTCCAAGTAATGAGCTACCACTCGTATCCATATTACTTCCTCTTGCTGAAGTTGATGCCCACGGATTGATTTTCTCTGCATCTGACTTGTAAATCTTCATTTTGCGCTCAATCTCCTGTTTCTTCAATGCTAATCGGCCATACTCTCGTTCGAGATCCTTGTTCTCAGATGGGGGTGACATGTCCCTCTTCATCCTTTCACTTCTAGAATATTTGACAGGTGAGGCGCGTTTTCGTCGTCGTATGGGTGGAGTAAAACCACTTTCATCTTCATCCGTAGATACAACTGAAGATGATGGATCATCGTCTCTTTCTTCTTCATTCTCTTCCTTCGTATTTTGATGTTGAACAAGTTGCCGCGGCTTATCATCATTACCCCATTTCTCAGCGTATGTCTCCAGAACAGGTGTATCAATCTTAGGATACGAATCCGCAAGGTAATCGAGGGGCGAAAATGTCCCATCTTGTTTGGAAAATTGAGATGATAGCGAAAACGCAGGACTTTTGAGATTGCTGGCGCTGGCGGTCGAACCCTCCGCTTCTGCTGCAGATGCCACGTGCTGATCCTCTACCTGTTTCAGTTGTTGCAATTGTTTCCCACGAACACTTGAATTGATTTTGGTGCTAGATCCCTTTTTCGATGATACCTCCTCCTTTGTAGGTGATGCCTCCGTCGTTACTGTGCTTGTTATTATCTTCTTCTTTTTCTTCGTCATGGTTTTCTTCTTTGGAACTGGTTTATCATCTTTCTCCGGTTTTGTCATCGATATAGAAGTCCGCTGGTGTCTCTCTCGTGGCGCTTCTAGATTCGCAACATGCACTGAAACATACTCTGCCTCAACATTTTTATCCTTCCCTCCGAGAACGTAGGACACATCATATGTAGTTGTGGTTGACGCATCAATAATATTGCTACTTGATCCCCCCTCCTCCTCTTCGTTTATATGCTGCTCTTGTTGAGAAGAATCCAAGTCGTACGAAGTGGAAGAATGAACGGCAATTACACGCCCGACGCCACCAAGTTTATTCATCCCTGGCCATGTTCTTGGTTGCACCATCACGAGGCTCCCCTTGGCGATTGGTTGTGCATCTTTTACGGTTTGCGGCCTTTGCTGCTGCGATGTTTCTGTTTCCTTTTCTTCCGTGACATCTTCCACTTGCTGTGGTTGCTCCTGCTGTTGTTGTTGTTGAGTTACCAATGAATCAAGCTTGGATTTACTTCTGGGTGACATTTGTCGTTTCTTCTTAGGGCTCTTCTTCTGTGGAGATACAGCGTTAGTATTATCACCAAGTTGTTGTGTATCTGTATCCATAACCAATGACGATAGTGATGAAGCCATTGATAAATGCGATCGTTTGCCACTGTGCTTTGATTTTGCACTCTTTTTATTACTACCACTGCTATTTCTATTTGGAGAGAGGGGCGCCGCTGTCGACGACGATTCCTCCGCTGGAATAATCGGCGTCGCCGCTGATGTCGTAGCAATTTGCTCCAACGAAGACGGTGTGGACAAGCGGTGGTGGTGATGATGTTTTGAATGTTTCTTACGAGCAGAGGAGGAAGAAGAAGACGATGTCAACACCGTGCTGTTATTGTCCGAAGGAACCGTCGTCATGAGGGAAGCCAGCGAGTCGGAAGCTGCAGCCCTTCGATTCCGTCGACGCTGGGCCGACATGGACCCTTCCATTGGCGATCGGGACACCTTGAGCATGGTGCAAGGCCAAGGGGGCGTATTAGACTACGTTATTACGTGATTCTGTCAACACAATTCACTGACATGCACATGATGTAACTGTTGGACTCAACCTCTATTAGAGAGGTAGTTTGTTCTTTTGGCAACCACCGGGTTGGCCCGAAATAGGGATCTACTGCAGCACAGAAATACCTCTTGAACGGGTTATTTGGTAGAGATTCTTTGCAACTGTGCAACACAATTTGCCCCTTTTGGAGGACACAAATGTTCAGAATTAAAAAGTACCTCTATGGAGTAAAGAGAGTCAAGAGAAGACCAAAGACCATTTCCATTCGAACCTGATGTTGATGTGATTTTGCTATCAACGGTTACATCCGAAAAGATTGAACATCTTGTGGCAGTAGCATTATAATATTTCTCCCGTGGATAGAGTGTTACTCTTTGTTCAATCGCATCGGAGTTACTGTGTTGAGGCGGATTTTGAATTCATTTATAACTATCCTCAAAGGCACTAAGATAAGAAATGAGTGACTTTATTCCACCTCAACAACACGATGAAGATGAGGCATCCCTCATATCAGAAGATAGCAAAGAGCCCTATTTTGACATTCGAAGTGGAAGAATAGTTCCAGCTAGGGAGGCCTGGGCTGTCCTTGCTGCCGAGGGGCATCCAAAATATAAACACTTGGCGTCTGGAAGCAGCCGTGGCGGTGAAATTGATGATGACACGATGACACCTTCAGCTGATTCCGTGTTTCGTACAGCGACTGGCAAATCGAACGCAGCATCCAACGACGATGGTGATCAAGATGGTATCCCCATCGTCGCGTCATGTTCCTCTGGTGGAGGACCTACACAATTATCCATCGATCGAGCCCTCCATCCCGACTTGAATGATCCCAAACGAGGCACATCTCCCAGCAATCACGGGCCCAAGAAAGATACGCCACTTCACAACAGTGCCGATGACGAAGACGAAGAAACCGATCCAATCATCATTAGGGCCAAGGCTATGGCCATGGCAGCTCAGAATGGGAAACATTTTACTCCAGAACAATTGCAACTCATTGCACAGCCGGATGTGCAACAGCAGAAATTAATTGAGGAAGCGAAGCGTATGGCGAATAGTCGACACGGACAAAATAAAACTCATCACGGTGGTAATATTATCAATCTGCAACAAGGTGCACAAGATTTGCAACAACTTGGGAAGGATATCAAAAACTTTATCAAGACGGAACAGGGTAAGCCACCGTCTCAATGGACTGCTGATTTGGGCAAGTTTTTTGAAGATCAAACTTTAAAGAAATCGACCAATAATGCAGACAATGGGGATGAAGTTAGTGCCACAACAGCCACAACTGACGGCGAAGGAAAGAGAGCGGAGACGCCCAAACGAAAAAAGATGGAGGGGTTTGGAAGTGATCCGAATGCACTACTGCCTCAACAACCACAATCGTCACCAACATTTGGTCAGAGATTGTCATCCCTCCGTGGAGACGAGAATGCTGGTGGTGGTGGTGCCAAATGGCCAATCAATATGCCTCCTCTACCTATGTTAAACAAAATAATTGGTACGGAAGAAGAGGATTCATCCGAACAACAACTAGAGGCGCGTATATCTGGAGTCTTGTGGAAACGCAGGTCTGGCTTTGGAAAGCATAGTGTGAATGCGTGGGAAAAGCGGCGTGTGGAACTGCGGGGGACCAAGTTGGTGTATTATTCGACTCTCGAGGAGGCAAAGGAGGACGAAAAGAAGAATACCACTGGCGAAGACCGTGAGGATGGGGGAGCAACACCAAGAGATAGTAACGAACAGGATGATACTTCGACTCCACGGGAAGCAATTACTTCGCTGAAAAAGGGCATAGAGCAAGCTGCTCTAGCTGCCGAGCAACAGATACAAACAGCCAAGGACGGCTTGTCTCGTTTCGCAGCAGGTATTGATATACTAAAATCACCCTCTGGAGATACACCCCGTGGGATTCTTGATTTATCGTCTTCAAAAGAAAGGGTCTCAGTTTCGGCCTCAATGGGCCATTCGGGAGCACCAACTCCGTTTTGTCTCTCACTCAAGGTGAAGTCAATGACCCAATGGAAGTTTGCATTTGATAGCCACGGTATGATGATGGAATGGTTGGCCATCTTGACAGATGTAATTGTCGAGTCCAGTTTGAGTATTGCAGAGAAGCCAAAGGAAGGGAATTGGGAGTTGGAGAATTATTGTATCAAACGCAAAGATGGCCAAGAATGCAGAGCAACTGATAATGAAACGGGTACCGTGACCCGAGAGGTAACGGCTAGGGCGTCAGGCACTGCTGTGTCTTCTCGATCTGTTCTCAGTGACGATGACAGATGTGGTACCGATGACAATTGGATGCTTGCGGGTAATAATTTGTACATTGCATGTGCCGCGGTTAACGGAGCTCTTCTACTAGCTCGATCATCCTCCACATCTATCGATCAATTTTGGAAGCTTTTTGTTTTCACAAACTTTGGAATATGGAAGCTTTGTACTCGGCCGAAAGTCTCATCAGTACGTCGTCAAATTAAAAGCGTCGACATTACAACAGAAGAAGAAATACCTGCTGCGCTGCCATCGTCTGACAAATCTTTCAAACCAATTGCCGGTAGTACGACAATAAAGGTATCAAGTATTGTGAAGAATACTGAACTTGATTTGCCATCATGGCTCCCAATATCATATTCGACAATAGGCGTCAGAAGTCATGGCTATTTAACGACAAAGAAAAAGATCCCCTGTCCTGGAGAGCTTTATGAATGCATAGCAGTGGACTGCTTCTCATCAAACACTCGTTTCCCTGATGTTGCAACCAGGGTGAAATTACCAGATGTAACATTCGATGATGACGACACACCAAAAACATGGCGAAGCCCTGATATTTTCATTGCTTCACTTGCCATCCCAACAGAGGCTCCTAGATTTGGACAGAGTACGGACGATGGTCCAGGTGTCACGTTCGTGGGATATTTCAGGATGAAAGAAGAGACTAGGGCAATACTACGTCGAGTCACTGCGCCTGGTTACAATCCATCTACAGACGAATCAGAATCTGACATCGACGTACAAAAACGCATTGTGAATGGTGTGCGATTGTGGGAGGAGTACTGCATACGAGCACCATCTGACCCCACTTTTCAAGCCCGCTTCAAACTTATTCCTTCAGCTAATTTGGAAGAGCTTGGAATTCCAGCCTACATTTCAAAGTATAACGGAAAGCCAGTTCTCATCAAACGTAATCAAGTGACTGGTTTCTTCACTGATTATCCATCTTTGAATGCGATGAGTTTCGAAATAAGCTTTCACCCTTTCCCGTACCTTTTCAAGCAGGCAATGTCATATCTGAAGGATTATTTCGACAGTGCTATTGGAACTTTTGGATTCGTTATTGAGGGCAGGAATGACGATGAATTGCCTGAAGTCATGATTGGCGTTATGAAAGGGTGCTACGCAGGACCCCGTCTCATCTGCAAAGGGGAAGATTTCTTTTCAGGCAATTGTCAAAAGTCTAGTGCAGCAAAGAAAATGGACTAACAGCATTATGCAGTTACGAAGTCTAATTCTGAATCCTACTTAAACAACAACATCTCCTAATACCTAACCTACACTAACGAAGGCAAAGTTACACACACATTAACTTCTTTTCTTCTCGCCATCTTGCAGAAGTTCATTTGAATTGATCTCGTCGGTTCTAATATCAAAAACATTGACCGATTCAGCAGCAACCTGCAGCGCTCGCGAGACGTTGTAAGGAAAATGGTCCACCATCATGGATGTCGATATGCGGATATAACTCAAATCTTTGGCTTCCGTCCAAAGAACCGTGTATTTTTGGGTTCTTGCGAGACCGCAGGCTGCAGTTGCACACCTCAAACACTTTATGATAGAGCTGCAAGGGACATTGCTCAACTTCTCAGATGTTCGATACAGTTGGCAAATTTTACCCGGGCATACCATTCTTACTTGCATCATCTCATTTTCTCTTCCTTTTTGTAGCTCCATATAATGAGAGAATTGGTCATAGAAAGTAGATTGAGGGATTGATTCTTTTTTGTGTATCATTTCTGATGTGAGATCTTCTATTTTCGATTCACTCCGATATCTAATGGTATGTCAAGATATGATTTCTTCGGTGAGAAACATACAGAAATGCAAGATCGTCAACCACTTCAAAGATACTACTTACCTCAAATTCTTCGCGAATACTTCATGTTTTGGCACCTTTATACGGGCTATCATTTGAATCACATCATTTCTCAGATTCGCAAGAGAGTGATACGATAGTCTCGGGACAATGTCGTTGTGTAAAACATAGCTCCAGGCGTATTCCTTACTCTCTGCTGCTGTTCTTTTCGTGAACACACAGCCGGGAGGACTGAAACAAAGACATCTTCAACAACCAATAAGTTTTACATGTGAGTGAAAAGATGACATCCAACTACATCTCCACACAGTAAAGGAACTCACTTTAGAAGGGGATATTGTTTGCGCATCATTAGGCCTAGCACTGCGGCGACACCAGCTCCAAGAGAATGGCCCATAATTCTGAGATTGAACTCAGGATGTTCTTCAAAAGCCTTAAAAAGCACTTTACGCGCTTCCATATCATCGTAGACATACATGGCAGCCTCGAGCATCCCGCGGTGACAAAACTCACTCGTCCCATCAAATCCAAATTCCTCTCCAACATCATCGAGTGGCTCTGGGCTTATCGTCACATCACTGATCATGTCTTCAAATGACAGAGTTCCTCGTATAACAATGAGGATTTTCTTACATCTCCTATCAACCAGGACAATGTAAGGGCAGACATTTACATCGTTTCGAAAGTTGGCGAATAAGAAATCACGCTCCTCGATACCTAAAGTCTTCAGCACCGATGTTTGCTTCCAAGCACACAAGTTGTCGCCAATTACATGATTTTTGGTGCGACAATACCTAGGTCGACACATGCATAACTCGCACAATGTTACTGCAGATAATTCGCAACATCCAATGCACCTACTTGTCCACAGATACATCATCCAAGAGTAAGCTGCCAGCGCAACTCTACTATACCGAGCTCCTTCACTCAAAAATTGTCGATCAAATGAGTTTTCTGGACTCAGCTTTCGTCGGATGGTTGGTCTATATGTCATTGCTCCATCTCGATGATCTTCACTGAACATCACCTGTGACATTATTCCATCATCTTGAGGAGATTTCAACATCGCAAGAACCTCTGACAACTCTTTATCAGTCAGATTATTCGACGATGTTGTTTGAGTGATTGACAAATCATAGTAGCTTTCATTCTCATCTCGCTGATCACAGTCATTGTCTCCCGTTTCGTCAATATTTTGTTGATTCAATCCACTTACATTTTGTTCCAATGAAGTTTCTTCCTGTTTGCAGGTCCCAGTTTCAATGTCCACACCCAATATTTGTTTTTGCCGTTGTCGCCTAGCTTTCACTGAGCCCCATAGTTTGCCAAGAAACTTTTTGTCTTTTGCGTAGATCCCTCCTCCCTCTTTCAGTAGCTCATTCCGACATTCAATTTGTTTTCTAGTTTGTATATTCACCAAACAAACTAGAGCCGCTGCAACGTCAGAGGGCACAATATCAAGCGAACCTCTGTCCTCAAAGAATGCAGTCAATGCGATTGAGACGTCAACGTATCGCGCAGCTGCTATGCGCTGCCCTCCAAACATGTAGCACGTCATCAATGCTGAACATTCACACAATCTTTGACAGCACATTTGCCACCACCTGTGACTATCTTCAGCCACTTTTTCTCTCTGCGGTCGAATATTCCTATACAATAATCGTGCTCTCGATTTCAGTATACAAACGAATAGTACACTCGGAATCAAAATATCTACTACTAACATGAACACAAACACTCGAACCAAATAAAACCATTCTCGTACTGATGGACATGACTGGCGTCCTTCTAGCTTATCAATCCCAATAGTGTTTTGCACACAGCTGCAATATCGATTAGTGCCATAAAAGATGATAGCAACTAACACCAATATAGAAAACTTCATCAACAACACAGAGACCATGTTGCACTTGCATAATGGCACTAATAGACGTCTTGCAGCTGTATCAGTTGGAGTGCCGCGTCGAGAAACTTGGCAAATGGCAAATGAAATAGCTATAGCAATTACACTCGCAATTGTGGTGAAAATACAAATTACCTCTGCCAACTTCTTCCACCTGTCAAACGTATGCACACTTCCTACACACCCTACCTCCACAAAAGGCCTTGGATCGTGATCATTCCTTATAACAAAGTATGTGATTGGGATCACTGGACGTCAAATCAATGAGAAGATGCAAGGATCAGTTGGCAAAAGTAAACGAATTCAAAAAATTCTCACCCAGGCCCATTTCAACCAAATACAGACAGATTCTACAAGTGGACAGGAGGTAGAGATCATCGCCCGCGGCGATTAGTGGCTCCCATACAACTAGAGCCGGCATGGTTGACACAATGGCATAAAACGCCCTTCATTGATTTGAGTGCAGAAAATCCCGCTTCCCGAAATAAAGTAAGACCAAACGGGAACTAAGATGTCATGTAAAAAACGCTCTCTCTCTCTACTTCTAAGTACATAGCTACAAGTAGAGCTGTGACAGTTATGAGACGTATGTCAATCAATCATTCGCCTCATCAGCACGCTATCAAATTGCGTGGTTCAGTTTAAATAGTTTAATAGAACTACCTATCAAGTCGCTATCCGAATCTACTTGCGTCGGCCCGATCTTGCTCTTCGTCTCGCAGACGCACCAGATGCTGAGCCTCCCAGGGAAAATGAGCTGGGATTAGATGATAGACCTCCGGCTACTGGGGCTTGACCACCGAAAGCAAACGTAGGTGGAGCAGAAGTTCCTCCGATGACAGGAGCTGCCGCGGGAGGTTGATTAGTTGATCCGAACGAAAACGTCGAAGCTGGTGCAGATACAGCCGGATTACCAAATGCGAATGATGGTGTCTGCTTTGTTTCACTCGGTGCCGCTGCTGCAGGTGCTGCAAGTTCTGAAGATGGTGGGGCTGCAGTAGAACCTCCAAACGAGAACGACGGAGCTTGCTTTGTATCACTAGGAGCTGCTACTGCAGGTGTAGGGGCTTCAGATGGAGTTTGATTAGTTGCTCCAAATGCAAAAGTAGAAGATGGCGTTGCCGCACTCGCCCCTCCGAACGAGAACGACGGAGCTTGCTTTGGATCAATATGAGCCGTAGCTGCAGGTGCATGGGCGTCAGATGGAGTTGGATTTGTCGCTCCAAATGCAAAAGTAGAAGATGGTGTTGTCGCACTCGCCCCTCCAAATGAAAGTGAAGGAGTTGGCTTTGTTTCGTTAGATGTAGAAGCTGACGTGGCTGGCGTATTCGGTTGTCCGACTGAGCCGAAAGAAAAGGAGGCTTTTGCTGTCGTATCCTGAGCACTATTAGGCACAGGAGTCGAAGTTGCCCCAAAGGAAAACGCTTGACTCTTGTCTGAGCCCTTGTTCTCGTCAGACGCGGTTGCACTAGCCGTACCAGATGCAGAATCTTTCTTCTCTTCTGGCTTAACTGCGGAAGGCGCACCAAAAGAGAATGATGCAGCAGGTGTCGCATCATTCGTCTTGGAAGCAGTATCACCAAAGGAAAACGAAGGCGCAGCGGTGTCAGTCTTTGCAGGAGTGCTACCAAACGCAAAAGATGGCCCACTAACTTCCTTTTCCTCGGGCTTCGTTGCTGCGGCAGCAGCTACAGAAGGCGTGTCTACAGCATCACCACCGGAGGAAGATGCACTATTGCCAAACGAAAATCCAGCTGAAGAAGAAGACGATGCATCGTTAAAAGCAAAAGATGGCAACGGAGTCTTCGCCGGTGTGGCACCAATGTCGCTGTTCTTGTTTGACTTTGGCGCCGGGGTGGAACTTCCAAAAGAAAAGGTCGACGGGCCAGGAGTTTTAGGAGGCGTCATAACAGACTGAGAGGCCTTCTTGGCACTCTTTGGAGGAGTTGACAATCCTGAAGACAATGCCGGTGCCGGCACATCATTGCCAAACTTGGTTCGCTTGGGTGCCCCGCCATCCTGAGAGTCTAAATTCTCCTTTTCACCATCACTATTCATGGCTCTCCACACCCACTCATCGGCACGGTTCATTTCGTCCTCTCTTCGTCGTTTCATTGGAGTGCGATTCTTACCGAGCAGTACTACTGGCAGAGATGAGCCACCAGTACGATGATTATTCAGGCGTCGTCTTCCCATGCGAGAAGCAGCACTCATAATATCGCGACGTTTGCGCTTGACATTATTGCTGACGTTATTACCAGTAGATGCAGCGACATTTTTGGAAGAAGGCTTTGCAATAGCAAAAGATTGACCTTGCTGGCGCTTCATCCGACCATACCGCTTGGATAGAGGAGTAATAGAGGGAAGAAGTCCATACTTTTCAATGTATTGTTGCTTGTTCTGTTCATCTTGCTGAGCTTGCTGTTGTTTCTCCGCAGTACTGGGTTGGTTCACTGTTGCCACCTGAATTACGCTTTGTTGTTGTATCTTGTTCTCAGTTGTACCACTGGCACCAAATTTAGATGGGCGCAAGACTTTTGATGCAGAGTTAGTCGGCGACGTTTTGCTCGGAGTATCAGTAGTCTGTGTTGCTTCAGCCACAACAATCATCTGCTGCCTATTCTCATTGGGTCTGGGAAGTTTACGTGCACTTGGCATGGTCTTATCGTAAAAGAATTGTTCCGTATCCACCTGCCCATGTTCTGACTCGGAAAATAGCACTCGTCTCGTCTTTGGTGTGGGCTTGGCAACGTTTGGAGTATTGGGATTCGACTGAAAGCTGGAGTGTCTTTTCATTACACTCACAGGAGGCGTAGATTTGCTGGCAGATGGTTTGAGTGGAATGGTATTCGTCAAAGGTGGTGACTTGAATGTTGTTGTGGTTTGAACATCACCGACATTAGCAACAGCAGCATTCACCCGATCACTATTAGCCACGACAAACCTCGGAGTAAACGGCACCGCCTTCCTACTATAAAACGGACTATTCTGAATCGATTCATTCAACGACTTCATAGCCGAAGATTGTACTTCTCCAGCACCACTACTCTGAGCTGCATCCCTCCCTTTCGACAAAATGATAATTCCACAAACAAAGCTCCCTCCAATAAAGAGGATAGTTGCAATCAATGTCTGAATAAGCCACACCACATACGGCGATGAAAACTTTGCCGCCTTGATTAGAAATTGGCACACCTCCAAAGCGGACTCTACCAAGGCTTCGACGATATCGGCAGTATTTGGAAAGTTTCTGGAAATGACATTATGCCACCATGCTTTGAATCGAGATACAATGGCACCGACTATTCCATTGATAATTGTTGCGATCCATGAGAGCACAGTGACCACTACGCTGGTTGCCGTACGTGATAAATTTGGAGGCAGTCCAGACTGTTGTAGGAATTGATCAATGGTGAAGGGAGAGGGCGTGGCAGGAATGATGATGGGTGTTAATGGACGGGAAGGAGTCGCGACAGCTGCTTGTTGTCCTGTAAGATGCTGATCTGGAGTTGCATCGGCAATAGGAGGAGTCGGCTGAAGCAACCGCTGTAATTGGACCGTCATTGGAGTTCGTGAGTCATGAAGAGACGACGCAAGTGTTGGTGTTGTGGAGGATGATTGTCCTGTTGTAGTAGATATTGTCTGTGCTGTTTGCGGAGTGGGGAGCGGTGGTGGCGATAAAATGTAAGGAGATCCCGAAGGAGTGTTCAATGATGAAGCTACCGAGATGTTGCCGCCGCTGCCTAGAGCAACACGTCTGCTGTCGTCGCTGGATGATAAGCTACTGATGGACGTTGACATTATTATTCAAGCATGATGTGGTGACGACGCTATCGCGATCACAACATGGCCATGATGGTATCGACTCTTCGATTTTGAATGTTGCCGTTGTTTTGGTCCATGTGTTGATGGCTGAAAGAAAGTCTTCCAAATTATGGGCATGTTCGGTTTCACTTTTCTCGCGTTGCACTCGAATAGGATGACTCACACTGCACTCAACTCAGACTCAACTCACTCTCAGACTCTCGCTCACAAATAAGTACTATGCTTCGCTTCGACTGAGCCCGTAGCCCGTAGCCCGTGCCGTGTTATTGCAATCGGCGTTTTTGTATTGGGTACAGAAAGAAATCGACTACTTCGACATGAGCAAGCTCGCTCGTCAGCTAAAGTTCTACGCCGAGACCTATCCCAAGGCTTCATCTGCAGCCCTGGTGGGCGGAACGGCTCTTGCATTTGGTAGGTAAAGAAGGGTGAACAATATTATGTTGATTCTATGAAAAATTAGAATGTTATTCAACTCACAGATTGTTTATCACACACTATACAGCTGCAATAGTTGGATTCATTGAAGTTCAAGATGTTATGGAAGCCAAACGACATGCAGCGACAAATAGACGACAGGACGGATACTACGCAGAGGAAACACAACAATCGACACAATCGGTAGATGTAACACCACAAGAAGCTCAACTGGCTGCAATGCTGGAAAATGCCAAGAATTCATCATGGCAAGACAATCTGCGCAATGCTGCTGATGCTCAGGTACGGTTCATGCTTCCTGGGAGAGATGTTGATGAAGGAAACGAAAAACCAGAGTATATTAAGAGAATAGTGGATAGGAGTGAGGAGATATTGAAAGAAGATAAGGCTCGTAAGGAGAAAGAAATTGAAGAGAGTAACGATCCATACAAAAGTAGATTTTGGAAGTGAATCCAGAGCAGACGTTCGTATGTTATCAGGAAGCTACTGCTACCCAATCATTATTGTACAGAACGATCGACAGAAATGTCCAGCTGGATTATAGAGAGCAAGGGTGTATTAACGATGGACACTCCCGCAAGAAGAAATATGATACTGACAATGAATCCCACACATCTTCAGGTTTGCTTGTGGCTTTCTTTTTCGATTTCTTGGATGGCTTTTGTACTCTAGCAGAGATGGCAGCAAGTTGGAAGGGGTAGAGTCCATTATCCGAAATTATTGCAGCTTCTGGATACTTTGCCCATAACTTCATTATGTAATCACTACTGTAACCACATTTTATAGCCAAATGTAGAGGTAGCTCTCCAGCGCCTGTACGAGTACTGGCTGAAGTTGCACATGAATCAATAAGCCTATGTACATCTAGCCAGCATCGTTTGCTCTTTATTGCACAGTGAAGAGGTATATCCTTCGCATTGTTTCGAACTAACAGTGTGTCTGGGCTGATCGATTTCAAGATGTATTCTAGAAGAGTACAATCCTCACTATTGATGCCATAATCTGTTTCACGCGAGACCAGTCTCAGTATTTGATTGTTATAATCAGCACTGGAAACGCAAGCAATGTGTATTGTCAAGTTTCCTACAGAATCTCTACGAGACTGGAGTCGCTCAACTTGATGCAATCCATTCCGTATGATACACGATATAATCGATGAAGCCGTCTTTGAAGAGCCAAATAAGTCGAAGCATAGGATTGCTGCCTGAAGAAGGCAGACATCACTTTCATTCTCGGCTACATAAATGTCATCTCTGTTGTGATCATTTTGGTACATCTCCTTCATTCTCGCAAGGTATGTTTTGATGAGCATGAATCGTAATAAATCTTCAGAACTTTCTAGACCGTCACCGACAAAGATTGATTCACTGGAAGCAACATACTTCAGAGGTGCGTGCTGCTTTTGTTTCTTCTTTGAGCCGGGAGGTGGGATTAAGAGAGATGTCCCATTTACATCTTGATTCACCAAACATCTGATGATATTTTCATTTATATGATCAAATCTACTCACTGCAGCTAGCAAAGGAGTGCACCCACGCGAATCAGTAGCCAATAACAGATGCTGCTTATCCAACGAATCACACTTTTCTGCTAAGCTCAACAGACACAATATAGCTTTCACCGAATATCCTCGTATCACACATAGATGAAGAGGAGTTCGGCCAGAATCTTGCAGCAATAGCGATCTTGGAGACGATTCCGCCACAACATAGAGCAAATCAGGCGGAGGAGGGGATGAATTGGAGATGTCACATAACGAATGGAGCAGTGTCCTATGCGTTGTGTTGCTATGATATTCAACTAATGCTCGAGCATCCTCACGAGAGTAATCACAGAATCGGTCGCGAAATGCAATCCATGCACGTTTCCGTATGAAGTTGTCTAGCACCTGGCGGTTTGCCCTGATGTTGTATTTGTTGGGCATTGGTAAGAGGTGCTTCGAGCGCAGCGTATGTTCATCCGGAGGATGACTATATATGAGTATTGCACCAACCAAGAAGCAAGAAGTTAAAATCTCCAATCTCGAAAATTGGGCCCGTCGAAAGATACTTAAGTACAATACAGGGTCCACCGCAGTTGCCCGCCTTGATTATTGCCTGTCCACAGTAGTTGCCCGCCCGAAAGTCCGGACACAGGAAGCCCGGACACTAACAAATATCGTGTTGTAGTTGCCCGGTCCACAGTAGTTGCCCGTCATAAAGAGCGATTACACCCGCGGGCAACTACTCCTGCACAGCTTCACGCTTCACGCGACACGCGAAGTTGTGGTCGCATGGAGCATCCTGCAAGGATTGGTACCGCCCGCCCATACTTATGCGGTTGTTCAATTCGCAACAGTAGACATGAGCAGCACTCTAAGTCTACACGCTCGCAGCTCTGCCTTCGACGGTGGTGTCAACGGCAGAAAAAGCAGCAGAGCCAGGAGAAAAATGAAACGACAGAAACAGATTAGTCTACAAATCAAAAATTTTGTTGTGGTGATTTTGATAACAACGGGGAGTATCTTCGTTATAGGAACGATGATTGCCATGTGGAATATTCCTCAACACAACAACAACGTATTGTCGGATACAACTGCTATTAGATCAAAGTATCTGAACGGTGATACTACCAGTAGTGATACTCCCCTGTTGGAGGAAGACGAACAACGCATTTTAGATGCTGCTCATGATGAGCTGAATCGATTTCCAATATCAGTAGGTGTGGATGACCCACAGCATGAAAATCCAGATTGGGAAACAATACTGCATCCAGGAACTGAAGCTTTGGTGGCAATACATGGAGAATCCTATCAGCAGAAGACAAAGAAAAGCCTTACACCTGCTCAACTAGCAAAAGTATTATCAGGGGACAAATTGATACAAGACAATGACAACACAAATGCTGATAATAGTGAAAGAAGTGGTGTCGATGAAGGTTATATGAGAGTACCAAAGTTTTGGAATCCTCCAGTTTACGGAGTAATCGCTGATGAACGTGAACGTCGAAAGGAAACACCTTCAAAAGATTCAGATGTACCAAATGATGGGGTGCGACGATATCTTGGTAACTTCGGCTCCCGTCTCATGACACCATCTGAAGCAAAATCTATTGGTAGTCGTATCCCATCGAAAGATGATGGTGAATTACTAGAGACAATCTTTATTGCAATAGCATCCTATCGTGATTGGCAATGTTCAAGTACTGTTGAATCTGCCTTTAACCGTGCAGCACATCCCGAACGGATAAGAGTCGGTGTTGTTGATCAAATACACGAAACGGATGAACCATGCTCCAAACCACCCAATGGCTCTTGCGAAGAAAATCCCAATCAAGCAATGTGCCTTTACAAGGATCAAATCGACATATTATCACTTGATGCTGCTCTTTCTGTCGGTCCAGTGTTTGCGAGGCATTTGGGATATCGCCTCTACAGAGGCGAATACTTTGCGGTACAGTGCGATGCTCATGTTGAATTTGTGGCAAATTGGGATGACGAGATAATAGCTCAGTGGCACACTGCAAAGAATGAAATGGCAATTTTGACCGCGTATGTGTCGGGTGTTGAAAATCACATTGATGTAAAGACGGGCAAGAGAACGTCAAAGGCGAGGCCAATCATGTGCGAAAGTGACTATGAGGGCAGCGGAAAATTGAAGCATTTGCGTCATGGACAACAACCCGAAGGTATACCTTACATACACGATATGCCAACCATTGAGCCGTTTTGGGCCGCTGGCTTTTCGTTTGGGAGAGGACATTTCGTTGTCAATGTTCCGTATGATCAACATTTACCGTGAGTTTCTTGCTATTCATTTGCACGTTCGAAAATATCCATCTGATCTAACGGAATTCATTACTCATCTCCTTTGAACAGTTGGATTTTCCAAGGTGAAGAGATATCTATTGGGCTCGTGAGTAGACACAACACTGACTTCCTTGCCAATCTTTTGCCTGAGCTGATGTCTTTTTTACTTCTTTCATTCCATCACAGCGAGGATTCTCATACGGTTATGATTACTATACACCTGAGAAGGCGGCATGTTATCACTTCTATCAACGGAAAGACATACCAATGGTAAGTCGCTCAGTATAGGGTAGCTCTTCTAGTTTGTCTAATCACACAAAACTCATCATACTCTTCGTTGCAGTTTTGGGAAAACGTAGAAACGTACAAAGGTTCTGGCTATCTAGGGATGAATCGGCTCAACTCAATAATACACATGCAGCCTGACAGTGAAAAGGATAAGCTGTGGATTCGCACAGATGAGACTAGGTATGGTTTAGGACAAGTCAGGGATACAAAGAAGTTCTTTGAAACGTTTGGAATCCATGCAGAATCACAGACAGTTGAACACAATTTGTGTACATTTGTTGGCAGACCGATGCAAAAGAAATTCATTCCTTATCTACGTCCAGATGGCATGGGGATTGATTATGACAAATTGGACTTTAAGTTCGTTGATCCAAAGAAGTGACTGAAAGAGTTGAAGTGATAAACTATTATACTGCAGTTCATAGTGGACTAAGCCAAGACTTGGTTACTATCCAATTCTCGTATGACCACAAACGGGCATGCAGCAGCATGAAGCGCACTACTTATGGTCACAGAGGGCCTTTGTATATGGAGCAAAGAGAGTGAGACAAGAACAGAGGGTTGTGTGAGGAGAAGTAGTGAAATGAAGAAATATAATTACCGAGCGGTACTGATCGTGTCCTAACCTACGTGCCTCGACGCGCCAAAAAATAACCGCCAACGCAACTGCAACATGCATGATAGATGCAACTTTCCCAGCTTTCGCCAGCCCAACACTACCTACGCAAATCGTAGTAGGCGCTGACAACTGTGTTGATGTATCCGACCACTTATTATGCAGCGATTGTATCATATAATACTGCTGCCTATTGCAGTTGTATCATTTTCATCTGACGCTTCTATCCATTGTCATCGTGGCCGGGCGCCTGCTCTTCGGAATGCTGCCGATGATGATAATGACGAGATTTCTTTCAACAAAAGCCTCATGCAAAGAATAGCGGAAGTTGAGGAGAGCGAATCAGTGTTTGTTTCGGGTCTGCAGAACAGAGTGAATAAGGTCGTCGAGGCAGATGAGTTGGACTCAGTAATGTTATCGAAGGATGCAAGTAACAATACAATTGTAGACCTACCCGTCCTTACTTTGGATGCATTGTTACCAAACCAAAAACTCCAAGGATCTACTACCGACCCAACGTTTTGCAATTTTCTTTGTGAACTGGGATTGGGAGGTAGCTTTGTTATGACAAGTATTAACAACCGTCAACGGAGGATGAGAAGATTTGGCGTGGTTGCGAAGATTGAGTTGGTAGATGTAGACGCTAAAAGTGACTTTTCTCCAACGAGCGTCACATTTTGTATTGCTGGAACTAAACGACGATGCGAAGTACTAGGTCCCAAAGAAAAAATGAAGAAGCGTATTGGGAGATGGCGAAGGTCGTATGATCCAGATGGAGAAGAGTCGAGGTTGGGATGGGGCGTAGAAAGCTTTGTTGACAGTGCAATAGAAGTACCAAATTTTGACGACTCAGCAGTGAGCTCAGAGTCGTCCGAAACACAGTGGACAAACAGTCGAGTCAGAATAATTGATGATGTTGAAGAGGATGCAAATGCTAGTGCTGAAGCCGTTGCTAAGGCAAAGCAGATAATTCCACTGATTGAGCAATGGCTTACTCTTGCTTCGGATCAAACTACATATGATAACGTTGATGTGGTGGCGAGAACTAGGCGCAAGACAGGTCAACCTGGACTTACAGTAAACGCAGGAGCTTTGCTACGAAGGGTACAACAAGAACTAGGACCACGGCCTCCACCAGAATATCCTACATTGTTGGCGCTATGGGGAAGTGCCCTCATCAATCCATTGCCTGCATTAGGAGTTGCAACTGAGCTAAGAGGAGCAGTATTAGAGGCGGAAGGAGCAGCGAACAAGCTTGCAATCCTCGAAAGAGGACTAATTAAGTCGATAAACAATCTGAATGGGTCAAGACCACTCAACATGTGATAGTAACAAATGTATTATGATATTATTCAATTTTCATAAGACGAGAGAAAATATGCATGAAGTCAAAAGTAGCTGACGATCGTTTGATCTCCGTTGAGCCAAGCAGGAATATCAATTGATATGTATTTTGGAGCGACATATTCGCGAAGAGATTCGACAATGCTCTCCTTGATCCATTTTGATATGAGAGGGAATGACCCGAAGTCAACACCTTTCAGGCCGCTGCCAGATCCGGCATTTAAAGCACAGGAATGAGACACTTAAATGAGGCAGGGCAATAGATATCAAAACAGATTCAATCAACTCACCTCTGACTCTGCGGTTCAATGCGCAATGAAAAGTCTGGAATGTCTTGGGACAACGAGACGTTCATGCTTGAAATGTAGGGGTAATCTGGTATGCTTTTCAGGGAAATGTCGAGCTGTAAGTCGGCGTCTAATGAGTTGATAGAAAGAGTTGTCGTTGGCACCATCTTGTAATCAAGCGAGCTCGGCGAAATATCTAACAACAGTTCAGCTTCCATTAAAATGCCGACGTTAGTCCTCATGTAAATAGAAGATAAATCGCTGTCAACCTTTAATACTCGGATGCCTCTTAGCATGGGAGGTATTTTGCCAAACGTGAAAGAGTTGAAGGAAACATGAGCAACCCCATTTGGTTTCTTGTACGACCCACTCAATGATGCTATTAAGCTTGCGGTAGCGAGAGAAGATAGGTATGGCTCCAAGCCCCCAAACGAGTCACTTGTCACATTATCGTCGACACGCCAAACATTATTTAATATCGCATTCAACCACATCGACGACTCTAGGGAAGACATCGGAGATTGACCAATGGATTTAATTGCATCATGATAACCAAGTAACTCGGATTTTCTGCATGAGATAAAAATTGTGAGAGAACATTATCAATACTGACAACATCAAGCGCTACATCTTTTCACGTACCTCTTAATGACAGCAGCCTTGTATTGTGATGACCTAGAGAGGAACAGAAAGCTCACTAAAATCAACAGAGCAGCAAGGTTAGATGATGAAATGATTCGCTGGAGTCAGGCCGAGTCGAAGATATTGACTTACCAAAGTACAGCAGTAGAAGGATTGATTGCCTATTAAACACTGAAGACAACACCCAACTCGCTGCTAGAGCAATGAGCTTAATTGGCGACAGAACGACGAAGAGCATACGTTTTAGAATACGCTTCACAAAGGAAGAGTGTATTCGCCGCTTCTCTATTTTTGTTGTATCGACAGTAAGAGTTGTATGAGAATCGGTATCATTGTGTGTGTCATGGGTCAATGACTCTCGCGGAGCACGGAAGCGTTCACCCTTTGGTACAGATATGTGCGATGGCTTTTCCTGAGGCTTCCCAAGTTCAAGTAGTTGACCATCTTTGCTTCGATTTCGACGTAGTAATATCAGTGAACCTAGGTAACACACCACAAGAACACCGAGCAGTTCTGGTGCTAGACTTCCGACACCTAAGGTGTCTGCCATGATATCACCTGCATTGTTCATAGCCCACAAGAAGATGTAGGTTTGATCATTTGGGTGATCACTCATTTGATTTTCGATGAGAGATGATTCATCGACCTTGGTTTCGTTCTTCGCCAGGGTAGTTGTATGTGTATCAATACCTGGTTCTTTGTTAGGTTGTCTTCTCTCTATTGATATTGGTGTCAAACCCGAGTCCAATGCATTCAGACTCTCTGTTGCAAACATGTCTGACACTGACAGCGCCATGTCACTTACAAATCTAACCGCACCCTCAGCAATAGATGCAGCGGCAAAAGTAACCCCTGTGTCAAACAAGCGAAATCAGTTTTCAGTCGAACAACAAAATCAGTACGGAAGTTGCTGTACTTACTTTCAGTCGCAGATCCTGCCAATAAAAGAGAATCAGCCACCTGTTCAATGCTTTCACCAAGCAATCGCACGCTCTCTCCGGCAACTTTTCTTCTCTTCGTTATTTGCTTTCTCGAGGTTAGCTCTTTTGACTCAGAAATCGTATCTCTCTTCGAACTGCCATCAATGGCCGACCCTAAACTATTCACCGCAAAACCTGATAACCTGAACACTCCTCCAGCTAAACGCGCTGCACCACCTGTGCAAACAGCAGCAGTTTCTCCAGTGAATCTGACCGCGTCTGCAACTACACCGAATGCAGAAGCAGCAACGCGAAATGATTGAGATAGAAGCAACGCTCCTTCTTGCTCTGCATCTTTAAGACTTTCTGCGTAATCATTGCCTTGTTGAGAGTTGGAACTATCAATTCCATTGATTCTTCGAAATCTTTTGCGGTTGTCCTTGCCTTTTGGTTTGACTATGTCGACTGGGTCTTTTGAGCCGTCAGCTATAATATGTTGGTCGTGCCACATGACATTGACTCGTTTATTTGATTCAGGGTGATGAACAGAAGGAGCAATTTTTTCACAATCACCTGTGCTACAAATGTCTTCTAACGCACTCATCACATCATGTTCAATGGGGGTGTTCGGATCAGAGCAATCTGCTTTGTCTTCCTCTGAACTTGCACTTTCATCACTTTCAGTGTAGACAATGCACATGCCTTCACCGTGGCTAAGAGGAAACCGCAACGGCATGTTTCTTGGCTTGCCTTCATAGCACCGTCGAAGCTCATCCATTTTGTAATTTGTTATTGTTTCCACTGGTTGAAACGTGGGTTCTTCGTGTCGCTGCAAGCTGGTGTTTTCGTCTGCAACGCCAAGGCCATCAACAGTAATGTCACAATCTTCTTCTCTTCTTTCATCTTGACCAAAAAAATCATCATCTTCTTCTTCTGCTGTCTCAATAAAAGTAGCATCTACGCCTTCTTCATCATCATGGGACAGGACCGTGACAACAGATCCTACTGCCACCGCAAGTGTGGCAATAAAGGCACCAGTACTAACAGCTACGAACGCAGATGTCGCCGCTGCTCCCGATACTATAACTGCAAGTATCTCTTGTACAAAGTGTTCTTTTGGATAATCGTTGCTATTTTGATCAATCATTTCCTCGTCACTAGCGTGATATTGCCTCTTCTTAAGCTCATTTGATCGTATTGGTGTTCTCTGTTGCTTATTGGTTTGAATCTTTTTGTGTAGCTTAGATATGAAGATTGATGAAGATTGTTTCATAGAGTTAGATCGGTGTTGTCTCGCTGACCTAATTTTATTAGATGATGATTCACGCCCAAATGATGAAACATGATCACCCCAAGTCGATGTTCCATCGCGTGCAGCTCTTGCAAGTGATCTAAGTGATGTTTGAAATGGCTGGCGTAGTGGTCGCTTCTTCTGCCGTGGACTCTTTTCCTTAGGCGATGCACTACTCAGTCGCAGTGCATTCGATTGTATGGCATCATTAAACGCCACGACGGCATATAATGCCAGCAATGCAGATGCTCTTTTCATACTGCCCATAAATGAGAGTGACGTGCCACTACTTATCTCGCTTTCTCTTTTCCATCATCATGCTGATGTTTATTGATGCGTGTGATAGGTTGTGATCAAAGAGTGATGGATGCTAGATGGAAATTGTAATGCGGATGTGTCAGCTTTACAAAAAGAGGGTTACACGGGCTATCCCCCATTTGATAGATGAAGAAAGAACCAAAAAGGGTAATTGGGGATGTCAACAATTCCAGTATGTGAGTTAAATAGGGGTCATTGAGAAATGCCCCCGATAAAATGCCCCGATTTTCAACTGCGAACTCCCGCTGATATCAGAATTTTGTTCTGTACCACTTATCCACTACTTGCAATAACTCGGGCAATGAGTAGCGTTAGCCTGCTCGTGACATGACAAAAGTAGAGTGCCACCTTCCTGCCTCTCTCTCTAGGGTTGTTAATTAGCTTCACGAGCAAGAATGATTTCGACATCAGCATTGTTTCTATGCAGGAACACATCTCGTGTGATTCGCCATCAAGGACGGCATCACTACAAAATTTGTCCCAAACAGATCCAGATCAACCATATTTCTTTTCAAGCGCGATCACTGAATTCGTCAACAACACAATCTTCGCGACCTTTCAAGGTACTAGGCCTGCAACAAGTTGCTATCGGATCTACGGACAAATCATCTCTCTCAAACTTGTGGTGCAACATCTTTGGAGTGCAACAAATCGGCAGCTACAAAAGCGAGAAGGAGAATGTTGACGAAGATATATTACTGCTAGGAAAGTCTGATAGCCCATACTCGGTAGAAGTTGATCTGATGATGCCAATCGATCCAGATAAATCTCCAAAAGTACATGTACCTACACTGAATCACATAGGTTTGTGGGTAGATGATTTACCAGAAGCAGTTAAGTGGATGGAAAGCAATGGAGTTCGGTTTACTCCTGGAGGTATTCGTAAAGGTGCTGCTGGACATGATGTGACATTCATCCATCCAAAAGGAAGTGAACAGAGTCCAATTGGTGGAGGTGGAGTGTTGATTGAACTAGTACAGGCGCCGAAAGAGGTAATAGACGCATTATCTTAAAGCACATTCCATTCTAGGTCAATCTCATTATTTATCCGATAACACACCTCCCAAGAAGTCCAGTATTTCCTTCACTCGTGCTGATCGAGTAGGGAAGAGATGGCCCTGCTCGTGTACTATAAATTCGCCATTTCCGCCACTCTCAACTAGCTCTCTAGTCCAATCTAATGATACCATCGCATCATTTTCTCCTGCTAAGTGGAACTTTGGTATTTCTTTCCCAGCTTCAACCGACCAATCTGGTTGTGATTCCGCCAATTCGTTTGCCACTTCAAATGCTTCTTGAATGTGTGGTGCACCTGCTGTTACTACAGCTTTCACGTTGGGTAATATCCCAGACAATGCAAGAGCCGTAGCAAGACTCCCACCTTGAGAGAAACCAATTATTGCATCATATTTGTTATCCTTTGTTTGTTCAGCAACATACTCAAATGCTTCTTGGACCATAGTGTGTGATCCGTCTTCCAATCTTAGCCACCAAGCTCTTGCATCCTCATTCTCTGGTTCTAATATTATCGGTCCATCTAGAAAATGCAGATCATATTCACGTGCAATTTTGCGTCTTGCTCCTGCTATCTTGTTGGAGAATACGGCAGCTGATTGAAATTTCCCGTGTAGGCAAAGAATTCTAGGCTTGCAGGTATCGTCATCATTCGAAGACGCCGATGCAAATGACGTAATTGCAGGTCTGGAGAGAGACTTCGTCATCAATCGAGGTGAAGAAAAGTGAGACGACGAGTTGATAAATGCAGTGCCTATCAAGACAACTGGAGATTTTGATAACATTGGATAAAAAGATGGCGGCTACAGCTCTTTTCAATCAGCTTGGTACTTAGCAGACAATCAGTACTACTCTAATGTAAGGTTGTGATGCACTTTTTCATTGAGGGATAGATGATGATGAGTGTGCGGAGGTTTAGGAATTGGTATGTTTCCACGTACGTAATTTGCAAAAGAACATAACGGGCGATACTGAGCGATAGCATACTACTGGCGGGAACTAAATCGTACCTCGCCGCGGTACGATTTATCAAATTTTACGCACAAAACACTAACAACATGAAAAGAGTCATAAATTCGGCCATGCTACTCGACGAAAATACATAGAGCGGTCTAAAAATAGAATCCCAAACAGTATATATACATGATATGATGCAGAAGAGACTATAGTTCGTCGAGATGGAGCACCTATCGACAAATTTGGGACCAATAACTGCTATTTCGATCTAGAATGACGCATGTCTACGGCATATCTGCATGCCTGTGCTGCTGCTGCTATGCGAGTATACTACCTACAACGTTGACCAGTGGTTCTATCGAAAGCTACTTGTCTATACTATCATATTATGGTCGATTATTTGGGATAGGCGTTGACATGGAGGCTCAGAACCATGATATTAGGGTGTAGAATGCGTCGTTTTTGTGTTTTGTTAGTGATTTGTGTGGAGATGTCTCCGTGGTACGATTTATTTCCGGTACGATTTAGTTCCCGCCAGTAGCATAGCGTGGCGATTTTATGTGCCCTGGTGGCGATGAAGATGATCAATGATCAGACGACATCGGCGATACGATAAGTGGCAAGTTCAGTATTGCGTTGCCATCATTATTTAGATGATAGTGAAGGATTGTACTCCTAATGAGTAGCCTTCTTCATCGTTACTTACTCTTCCCGATCATCCTTGTAATAATTTTGCCAGCAGAGGTGGTGCGCTCATTCCATTTGTCATGTCCGGTTGGCCAAAGGAGTAGGTGGAAAGTACAATATCTCCCTGCAAATAGAATGTCGTCGGCTGATTTAGCTTCTTCAAATAATGACAACGACAATAATGTTGGTCAAATGCTTGGTGGGCTTGTATTTATAAAGACAAGAGAACTGGATTCGTTGGCAAAATTTTATACGAAAACTATCGGGATGAAGCTGTGGCTTGAACAACCAAACATTATCATTCTTCATCATGGAAACATGATAATAGGGTTCCATCAAATACAGAACATGGACGAGCAAGAGCCTGATTTGCAGGGGATGTACACGTTTGTGTACCCTTCATTGGAGCAAGTGGATGAAATGCACACAAAGCTGCAACACATAGCCGATGGAAAGCCAAGGCACAATGACAGATATAAAATATATCAATTCTTTGCAAAAGATCCAGAGGGGAGAGATCTCGAGTTTCAAGCATTTTTGCACCCATTGAAAGAAGTGAGCTCTGCAGTTACAAAATAGAAAAGGAACATGAAGCCAACGATGCACTTCTAGTATAGGTAAGAATGCTGCCAGTCAGCGGTCAATGAAACCATCCGTTGAAATCAATCAAACCACGATGACGATAACAACACTTGCACAGGGATGTCGAGTCGGTTCAATGTTCTGCTTGTTGGCTGTGATTCCTCCTCGAGGATGAGCCCTTTCAGAAAAGTCATAGAGTGAGCTACTACGTTCATCGGCTGCCGTCAATGAGACTTTAATCTTCTCTCGGAGTGGTTTGATTCACTTTCTTGGATACATCTGTGTTGCTTAGCTATAACTGTTTACTCTTTCAACCTGCTACTAACTTACTGAGTCTCAAATTTCTCTCTTCTCGGTCTCAGCGTAATGAAAACAAAGATTAATTATGTTGTAGAGTAGCGAATTGAATGCACTTTCTTTAATATACATTTAATGAACACAAGTAAACTCAATTTACTCGTCGTCGCTGTCAAATGTGATCTTAACTGCCTTCTTCATTGGACCTGCTTTAGGGCCGAAGTTACCATACAGCTTGTGTTCCTTCTTTTTGATCGTACTTCCGAACTTCATCAGAGATTCGGGAATATCCTGCCCTGCTTGTCTCATCACTTGTTGAAGCTCTCCAGCATGACTCTTATCTCCGGGCTGGAAAAAGGTGTAACTGATACCATTCTTGCCTGCGCGACCCGTCCTTCCAATTCTGTGCACGTAATCTTCAATTGTCAATGGGAAAGTGTAATTTAGAACGACCTCAACATCTGGAATGTCTAATCCTCTGGCTGCCACATCCGTTGCAACAAGAATAGGACAGCTTCCATCCTTGAATTCGCTCAGCGCCTGTTCGCGCTTATCTTGCGTTTTGTCACCATGAATTGACGCACAAGAAAAACCCCATCTATTCAATGTGCCCTCCAACCTTGATGCTTCCTTCTTATACAAGGCAAACACCAAAATACGATCGTTCTTACGCTTTCCGCTGGTGTATTTCTTCAGTAATTCCCTCAAACGTGGTTCACGTTCGCGATCATCGATGACTTCCACCGTCTGCGAAACACGCTTGTTTGCTGATAGTGAATCGTCAACCGCATTCTCACCATTGGATCCGACAATACTCTCAAACCCAACGTAGATACAAATCGGATTGACCATGAACTCCATGGCCAACTTTTGAATAACTGCAGGCCAAGTAGCAGAAAACATGGCAGTTTGGCGTGATTCTTTATCCTTGCATTGAGAAATGATGTAACGCACATCCTCTTCGAAACCCATATCCAACATACGATCTGCCTCGTCCAATACCAAGTTGCTAATTTTGCTGAGATCGCATGAGCCATCGTTGATAAGATCCTTGAGCCTACCCGGTGTTGCTACAACACAGTCTACGCCCTTTTTAAGAACGGCTTGTTGAGTTGGTTTCGGCACACCTCCATAGATCACTACACTTGTCAAATTCACAACCTTCCCAAACTCTTCTAGCACCCTCTGCGATTGCATTGCCAACTCTCTTGTTGGGGCCAGGACGAGCATACGTGGCGCACGTCCGCGTTTCTCAGACATAGCCTTGTCTTTGGCCATGACAGCAAGCGCTGGCATGGAGAATGCAAGTGTTTTTCCACTTCCAGTCTCAGCAATGCCGACTACATCACGGTGCTGTCCGTTTGAGTCTGCAGTGAGAAGTACAGGCTGTTGCGTGTGTAGTATCAAACATGACATGTGTTCAATTGTGAGATTGTGAAGACATAAATTAGAATTTCCGTTGAAATGCACGTTTATAACTCACCCAGCACTGAGCTTGAATAGGACTTGGCTTTTGGAACCCATTCACTTCCGTGCACTGCTTCAATAGCTCAGCAGGTATCTTTTCAACGCAAAGAGGATCACTGAACGATTGGAAAGGATAATATTGTTGGTTACCAGGCAACTTCTTCGTTTCTTTAGCACCCTCTTCTCCATTGCGTGAATCCATGAGTACAATTTTGTTGCTCTTTCGCCATTCTTGGATGGATTCATTATCGGCAGCTGGTGCTGCATCTGCAGTAGAACTTTCCTTCTTCTTCTTCTTTTTATCCTTCTTCGATTTCTTGGCCTTCTTTGGGGCATCGTCGCTACCATTCTCATCATCAGAAGACTTTCTCTTCTTGTCTTTCAGCATGACCATTTTTCCATCAACCTCAAACACATCGCTCTCTTCAATCCATTTGCTGACAGTCTTTTTGCAGGAAGGTACTTCATTGTCGGATTCAAACTTTTCAAGGAGTTCCTTTGCGAGAGACTTGAGTTTCATGCTCGATCCTTGACGCTTGAGCGTCTTCTTCGCGGCCTTGATGACCACTTTATTGGATGATTTGCTGCTGGCAGTAGTTGCGGCTCCCATATTTCTTAGATGTAGTAGAACCAATGAATTGAAAGAACAAATGCATTGAGAGGGAGGCAGGGAGATTGGTGGCGGTGGCATGAGTTTGATTGGCTGTTGGCTGTCCTGTGCGTAGGATTCTACAGGGCGTTGATACCGTCGGAATTAGTTCAATGTTTCGCTTATTGCTCGCTAGCTTCACCTGATGGCATGAAGTTGATGCGTACTTCCGCGTCATAATCTCATAGATAATCACCTTGACGAACTTCTCTCTCGCAGCCGCACTGCTGCTGGTGCTTTCAGCACCAATCTCCACTGCCTTTACGGTACCATCTACGTCCATTGTGCAGCACAAATCTTCTATTATCCCAACTACAGCGCTTTTTGGGAAGAAACGCAAAGGCGGCACACCCAGACCCAACCCAAACTACTCCTCTGCCAAAAAGGGACAACAAAAGCAGGAGAAAGCGTCAGTGAAGGAGGCAAGGTTCGATGCAGCAACACGTCAGTTCATGTTCACTCTTGTGGGGTTGTCAAAGACCCTTCCAGACAAGAGTAAAGACATCTTGAAGAATATCAACTTGTCATTTTATCCAGGGGCAAAAATTGGAGTGGTTGGTCTCAATGGTAGTGGAAAGTCAACTTTGTTGAAGATCATGGCAGGAGTCGAGAAAGAATTCGATGGAGTTGCCCGTCCATTGCCAGGTGCATCTATTGGTTATCTTCCCCAAGAGCCCATTCTTGAATATGAAACTGTACAAGAATGTATTGATGCTGCTGTGGCGTCATCTAAAGCTATACTCGATGAATACAACGAACTCAGTATGAGCATGGCAAACCCAGATATTACAGATGAGGAAATGACCAGTGCAATGAACAAGCTCGAGACAATTGGAAACAAGATTGAAGCAGAGAACTTGTGGGAGTTGGATAGAACGGTTGAAAGAGCCATGGACTCTCTCCGTGTCCCTCCTGGTGATGCCAAAACAGATGTCCTATCTGGTGGTGAAAAGAGGCGTGTTTCACTTTGTCAACTTCTTCTTGGTAGTCATGACATGTTGTTGCTTGACGAACCAACTAACCATCTCGACGCAGAGTCGATTTCATGGCTTGAACAATTTTTGGACAAATTTCAGGGCACGGTTGTCGCGATTACGCATGACCGTTACTTTCTGGAGAATGTATCGCAGTGGATTCTTGAATTGGACCGTGGTCAAGGCATCCCATTTGAAGGGAACTATTCTCAATGGCTTGAGGCAAAGAACAAACGATTGGAAGGAGAGAAGAAGAGCCAAACAGCAGCTGCTAAGGCAGTTGCAGCGGAATTGGAGTGGGTCAGATCAAATCCAAAAGCAAAGGGCACAAAGAGTAAAGCTCGTCTAAAGCGGTATGATGAGCTGTTGCTTTCTGCTGCACCAACGGAGTTGCGTAATGAAGGTCAAATTTACATCCCTCCTGGACCTAGGCTTGGTGACGTTGTCATTGATGTTTCTGGCGTGAAGAAGGCGTTTGGAGAAAGGTTGTTGATTGATAACTTGGAGTTTTCACTTCCCAAAGCAGGTATTGTTGGCGTGATTGGTCCAAATGGAGCTGGTAAATCCACACTTGTTCGTATGCTGATGGAAAAAGATCAGCCAGATGCTGGAACTATCAAGATCGGAGAGACTGTAAATATGATTGGTGTGGGTCAGGAAAGGATGGATGAGCTAGACCCAACCAAAACTGTGTTTGAAGAGATTTCATCAGGAATGGATGAGATTGAATTAGGTGGTAACTATGTCAACTCAAGAGCCTACTTGTCCTGGTTTGGGTTCAAGAGTGCACAACAGCAACAGAAAGTTAGCAACTTGAGTGGTGGTGAGAGGAACCGTGTACAATTGGCCAAGCTGCTTAAGGCTGGAGCAAACTTTATCATTCTTGACGAGCCCACGAACGATTTGGATGTTGAGACGTTGCGATCATTGGAAGAGGCTCTACTCAATTTTGCTGGATGTGCAATGGTGGTATCGCATGATAGATATTTCCTCGATCGTATCGCAACTCATATATTGGCTTTTGAAGGAGACAGTAACTGTTACTTCTTTGAGGGCAATTACGCTGAATATGAAGAGAATCGTGTGCAAAGGCTTGGGGAAACGAGCATCAAGCGAATCAAGTATGCACCTTTGATCAATGCGTAAATGATCAATTAAGTGTTATCGTCTTTCTTAACATTACCTACCATTGTAAACTACTTGCACACAAACCACCAGAACCTGCAGCTCTCACAGATAGCGGGCACACAACTGTATCGTCACCTTGGTTGCTCAGATCTCTCCATAGATTCCCGATCTCGTCTCGAACTTGGTCACTCTTCCCCCCATTGGTTGGTGGGCCTTTAACATAGATAACAAATAAAGCGTCGTAACCTCCTGCACCTGGCACCCCGGCGGCAACCACACCGGGCAGTCTCATTGTCGCATCAGCAAGGGCCGTTTGACTGTCCGGTTCGACAGGGACACCAGCAGCAGCCCCCATCCCTTTCAAATTTTGCCTGGACTCCAAAAATGCCATTCGTAAATCCAAAAGTTGCATTGCCACATCCCATGAAGATCCATCAAACTCGTGCCAAGTTGATGGCATTGGTTTCTTCCACTGCTCTGCTGTACGACTGGCTATTATCATTTGACCATCTCTCACCAGTCCGTCACAAAATGGCTTCTTCGTGTATTGATCAGACAAGAGCGATGCAATTTTCTTGTTGCAACGCTTCAAGTCTTTCCAGTAATATCCAGACAAGAAGCCTGTCTCTCGATTCTTCTTCTTCCATTCTAATATCTTTCTTGCCATTGACGGGCTTTCAGATCCTCCACATACATCCGCCATGAGAAGTTCTAATCCTTCGGGAAGTTTGATTGGCTGGACTGAACAATCCCACTTATGGTCAGCATCTGTAACCAGTTCAACTAATTGGAATGAATCCGTCTCGGCTAAGCTAAGTCCATCCTTGACAGTTTCATTTCGCACTTCGACGTCTTCTATGAAGCTGTTAATGACGCTTTTCGAAAATCTTGTGTACACATGTGACCCAAATACAGCTGACGACACATCAAAGCCACTTCCGACCTTGCCTTGGGCATAACAATGGCAGATTTGAGCTAGATTGTGTGCAATACGTAGTCCTTCCTCATGAAGATTCTCTTGACCAACAGTTACTTCTTGGTCTATCATTGGAAGCGATGATGCACCAAAAAATTGCAAAAGCGCACCAACAATACTCGTAACTAACGCAGCAGAACTTCCCATCCCAGTCTTATTCACAATGACCTTCCCATCCGAATCTTTCGGGCACGGTAAAAATGGCTCCAAACTCTCCACATCTTGAGGTGTAAGATCTAATCCCCGTTGCTTCAAGTGGTTGATTTGACTATAGAAATCATTATCGGCACGAAGTTTAATGGCCAATGCCACACGTTCATGTGAATTCAAGCCATGATGACGAAATCTGGAGTGAAATAATTCCTTCCCCAATGATTGACGCAGATATCCAAATGCTAGTAGAAGTGTCCGCTCGACGAACTTGTTGGGTTCATGTGATGCTGTGCGTGGCTGCAACCGCAATACATCCTTGCCATCATCATCTTCTTCTCCTTCTACATCTTCTTGGTTCAATGAGTACGAAAGATAGTAGCAAAATATCTTATCAAATTGAGGACTGTACACATCCAAAGGCACAGATTCCCACGTAGCATCGATTGAATTACCAATCACATTACCCCCCTTAGACGTAGTAATGCAGGGTTGACGAAACGTGATTGTCGTGTGGAACCGACATCCATCTGCTGCCAGGACAACTCCTGGATTGGGTGATTCTAATACTAGATATCCTCCGGCTACGAGTGCTTTTCCTGGGGCTGAGACGGAAACAATTTCTGGGAATGTGTGAGGTGGTGATTGGGGTTGTTGTGTTGTTGACGGCACTGCTGCTGCTGTCGTGTCTGCCACTGCTGTTGCCTCAGGAGTGGACAAAGGTTCTGGATTTGTACTTTCCAACGCAGTGTCTTCTCCCTCCGCCTCTTCGTCTGGGACGTCATCATAAGAAACATCTACCCCACTACTTCCCATATCTTCATCATCCTCAAAATCCAAATCATCTCCATCAGAGCCACCCCATCCGTTCTCTTCTTCATCGCCGTAGTCAGTATCACTGGACGGTGTCATAGCAATGTTGTTTTGTGGATCATAATTGTCAGCATCATCATCATCATTGAGCTTGATGCCATCATTATTTTTTACAACGTCGCCAAGTTTAGCAGCGCCGGCTTCAAGCTGCTCGGCTATATTTGCCATGCGACCCCACATGACTATGATTCGAGGGAATTATATTAATAGCTATCTTCTGCTTGAGGCCGATCTAGAAGTCCATTAGTATTATGCACATCTATTGTCATTGGATAGAGCTCGATACCTCTTCGTTGCAAAGATATGAGACACAACAGTGTCGGGAGTTTCTCATTATTTAGGGCGTCAATAATTTTCCCATCGCTGTCGATTTTCTCCACTTGGAGGTCGCAGTAGCAGTAACAAAAGAGCAGTGTAGAAGGTAACAACGATGATGATCTGCCACCGCTATCTACTGGCCACGTTGGCCATCGCATTATCAATAGAAAGGAGCGCTGCTGCTGGATCATCTCATTCGAGCTGGAGGCGGCCATCGTATAATTCATTTGCAACCACTTCCAAGAACACAAGATGTGCATCATCCATCACTGACACTGACTTGAGCTTACCACTCAAACTTCGTGGAGGATCCACTATTATCGACCTTGACGACGACAATACTGATGAAGAAGAGGAGGATGAGGAAGAAGAACGTCGTAAAATACAACAACAAAAGCAAGAAGAATATGAAAAGCTCTCCAAATATCGAACAGAACAACAAATACTATATCAATTACGATCCACCTATCTATCCGAAATGCTGGCATTGCGTGGAGTGCCCCTCCCAACCATCACCAGTGTTTCTACCGCAGATGGAGATAAACCACCCGAAAAGGTAGATTGGGATTGCGCAATGTGTACAGATGAGGATCCAAAAAGTTGTCTCTACTCCTTTGATGCCGAACCGAATACCAAGGTAGTTGCTCCGTTAGGGACCGATCAGTGGATTTCACTCTCGGCATTGAATCGATTGAGACGAACAGATCCAACCAAAGTTGAACCAATGTGGCATTCTAGATATTCTATACTGAAAAGTTGGTTTGCAGATGAATCTGAGTTTAGCATGTTGCAACATGTTGGAGTGAAGGGATTCTTGGTTAGTTCTGTCTTGCTTGATGGAGGGAATGGGTTGGTACTACGTTCGTTGCTAATCATGACAGTGCTAAGTGTCATCATCACACTAATGCCACTATTAGAGTTCATTGTCGGAAGGATAATCGTCAGTGCCCCATTCTGGGCTCAATGGACAACTTGGGGACGAGTCGTGCGAGCTGGGTTCCCGCTGAAGTTATTGATTGGCCAATTGGCATGGAAGGGTGTTGCTTCTGCTTTTAGCAAATTGGAGAATAATGTCCGAGAATATATTGTTGATATGGAATGTGAGATTTTAGAGGATAGTGTCCCGCTGACAGTTGGAGTCGATGCAATGGAGGATGAGGAGGATGTTAGCGATGTAGAGGAAGTCGAGACTGAAGATGATGGTGAGGATTTCGATTCATATGATGACGACTATGACGACGACTATGATTATTAAGCTAATAAGCATGAACTATGGATTTCTTTGGGTGAATTGGGTGACGTGATCTAACCATGCGTTTCAGTCGAACTTCCTGAAGGTATCGTACCTACCTACTTGTACCTAAAATGCACTCGCCTCCTCACCTCAATCATCCTCAATCCACAATCTTCTCGACGGCATCCCTGCTTCGGAGCACTTGGCATAGCACGGTATTTGACGCATGATAATAACACCCTTCGGCTCTCTCCTCTTCGACATCATTCATCTTGTTAAACTATTATTGAACCATGCCTAAAACTCGCCGCTCCCTGCCGAAGAAGATGTACACCAACGGCGGCGCACCCGGTGCCGGCCGTTTGTGCGAAGAGGACGTGAGGAAAATATTTGCCTGCGTAAAGGAGGGCAGAGTGCCTGCCAAAGGAGATATCTCATTCAACATCGTAAAAATGACGGATAAGAGGCTAATGTTATCTCCTCCATCGTACGAGTTTGGAGGTGAGTGTATGCGTGCGCTCTTCATCACATGATGTGCTTAGTCGTATTTATCGTTAATTAATTACTCATTTGATGGACTGTCTGCTCACAAACCCAACGTAACTAAACCATTTCCTTCCCCTTATATAGATGGCATTTATGTGTTTCTCTTCAATGTGAGCGATAGTAATGATACCGCTGTTCCTTCCAACTTGGAACATCTGGTGGTCAACGATCATGATATTGGATCTTTGGAATTCTGTAAGTGGTCGCTGAGTGGACCTGCGTCAAAGTCGCAGAAGAAGGGGAGTCTTCAACAACGTTACTCGTATCCCCGTGGGCGGCCAGAGTACTCGAATACGAAGGGGGTGAGACATTATCATCGGTGTTGTTAACGTCATTTTCAGTCGTGCGTCATATCTCATTGACTAACTTTCGTCGTACTGACATGCACAGGGGTCTATGTGGACTATGATTGACGCAACTGGTAAAGATGGTCTCGATATAAGGGTGTTTCACGTATACCGTTCCCTCAAACGGCTTTCTAGTGGAAGTGGAAGCGGCACTGGGGGTATTAGTGGCGGAAGCAGTGATTGGTCAATGAATTCGATTTCAGTGAAGAATGAGAGACCAAGGAAATCTAGAGGGCCTCTAAAGAAGAGGATCAAGATGGATGAAGATGAGAGAGTAGCACAAATCAATAGTTCGAGGCACCATCCGAACAAGATGGCGACGCTAGAAGATGGTACGATTGATGTGGATGTGCTGATGCGTGACCAAATTGGCTCGCCTGAGATTACATCGTTCGATTTGGATACCAGCCTGAAAATCTCAGAACTATTTGGTGATGATGCCGACAATGGATACTCCTTCGTTCCACTTCCAATTGCCTCTTCGTTTTTGACCGGTAGTAATATGGAAGCTATTCCTGTGTCGGCCCACTCGCTATACAACCATCCTACGCCGTCTTACAACAATGACGGGACGAATAGTGTTGCTCCACCTCCTTTGCCTTACTCGTATGATACGCCGTCGCAATACAATCCGAGTATTGGAAGACCACTCAGTTTGCTAGCATTCTCTAACAAGCTTTACCAGCTGCAGGATTGTATCTTCAATGACATCTCGGCTACTCAGTCGACTGAAGAACAGGCGCAAAAGCTTGCAGTGTTACAGCACTGGGCAAAGGTCACAGCTCAAAGACCTCTCCATCCTAATGTGTTTCCAGCAGTCGAACAAACGTCTTCTTCTCCTGCAGACGTTCTTCCGCCTCCGCCAGATGTTCCAATGCCAGATGGTGCAGTAAGTGAAGCCAAGATCAAGGCTGGAGATACTGATCCTCGTATCACGCCATGAGCTGATGAGCAGCCTTTCGTATCCATTGAGTGGATAGATATGTCTTTCGCACGATATATTGCAGCGTGCTTCTAAAGGATAAGTGTTATAGTTTAGATGTCATTTCATGTTAGTCGTAGTTTGGAGTTGTTAGGCGCAATTTTTATGTCGAAGAACTTATTTCTCAGTGCATCTTCTTGCTTCGATTGTAAACAGAACATACTATCGATCACTCATAGACCCCCTTCAAAAATGTCTTCCGACGGAATCAAGCAAGAACTTCAACTTTACCTCGATGAAAAGAATCTGAACTCGCTCTTCGTAACGATTGTGGAAGCTATTCTTACAAAGGTGAATAAAATTGAGTATATACATATTCGATTTGGCAATGTCTTCGTCGCTATGTATTCCCTTTGTCGGTATTCACCATCAACTTCCTTCTTTCTTTCCCTTCTCTCTTTAGAAACCACAATGTCCAATCGATTTCATGGTAAATTTCCTTCTCGATAAGTATCCCAACGAAACGAGTAGTATCGAGAAGCGCTTCGAGAAGGAAACGCCTATGAGTCTTGTAATGGCAGCTGCTGTGAACAATCAAGACGAGGAAGAAGAACTTAGTAAATCGGAAGATGAAGATGAAGGAGAAGAAGTCTTGTCTGCAGAAGAAGAACAGTCTCAAAGCAAGGAGTCTAGCAATCCACGTCCTAAGAAGCGTCGAGAATCCATCTGCGCAGAGAAGCTCAGTCATGATAAATGTTACTCCGATCTTAAAGTGATAGAAAAGAGTGAGTCGGAATTGGCGAGAATAAGTACCTTGATGGGAAACAACATGTTCTTTAGCCATCTCGACCAGCAACAAATGAAGACTATCCAAGATACCATGTTTCTGACCGAGCACGCAGATGGCGATGTTATAATCAGGCAAGGTGATGAGGACGGAGACAAATTTTATTGCATTGACAGTGGAGTTGTTGATATCTTCATTAACGAAGGTGAGGAGCGAAAACTTGTCAAGTCTTGCGAAGCATGCGATTCCTTTGGAGAGCTGGCCTTGCTGTATGGTGCACCTCGAGCCGCATCTTGCATCGCAAGTGGAGACGTCAGGCTTTGGACTCTTGATCGTATCTCTTTCAAGAAGATTCTAATGAAGACTACGATTAAAGTGAGAAGAGTCAACAAGCGTTTTATTGAAATGGTCCCTCTCTTTAGTAGTTTGGACGAGTACGAAGTGCTGACGATTTCCGATGCCTTGCATGAAGAAAGCTATGAAGATTCGCAAGAAGTGTTGACAGAAGGTGAAGCTGGATCTAAATTTTACTTGATCAAGGAAGGCAACGCTGTGTGTACTAAACGTCAGAGTGATGGAACTGCCAAAGAGGTGAAGAGATTGAGTAGCGGAGATTACTTCGGGGAGCTCGCTTTACTGACTGACAAGCCTCGACAAGCTACCATCACTGCAGAAGGCAAGCTTTCCTGCCTATCCATAAATCGTGCAACGTTTAACCGCCTGGTGTGCATGAAAGAGCTACTTGTGAGAAAAATGGGGATGTATAACATTTAAGGATGATGTAACGGGACATATAATGTTTAAGAAATGATTCTACCGGGGTGGATACTTCTTGTTGTTCTCCTACTTTCGTTTGACTAGTGACATGGCAAGAATTGCTGTAGCTGCGATCGCGGTGTAGACCTGGAGCACATTTCCGTACCACGGAGATGCTGAATCCGACTCTTTCTTCTTCCTCTCCTCCAATTGTCGCTCAGGATGGTGAAAGTTGTTAAATAATCTCATCAAGTTCCTCTCCAGCATAGCCACAGTCACCTTTCCAACCATTGGAATGTAAGTCACATTTTCTATTTGTAAAATTTCATCCTCATTTACGTTTTTGAAAGATGCAACGTTGACGACAGTTGAGTTGGGTTGAATCCATTCGGATGGGAGGCGATAATCTTTCGTCGGAACTCCGGTTACAACAACAGATGACTGTAGACAGATAAGAACAATTGATATCAGTATTTATGCAGCAGAACATGAACGCAATACGCAAAAAGAAGATCCGGTCATTCTTACCTTGCGCACACAAGACTCTGGGGTCTCTCCATCACAGGCATACAACCTACCACCACGAAATAGATAAATAGAATCGATATCAATCGAGTATACATCTGCTCCATCATTCGCCAACATGGCAGCCAAAGGCCTCCCTACAATTTCCGACCTGTTGATGATAGTCACAGTCTGCCCCTCCATGTGCCTCCCAATAGGCTTGCTCTTATCATAACACGAAGGACACGATTCAAGAATCTTCACCACCGAAAGAGCTGTACACGGAAGAACACACTTTTTGGAATTCGTGGGATAATCCACATAACGTTTGTTGCGATACAAGTTCGATCTGTATTCATGACACAGCCCCTCCACATCACACTTGTACGAGACAGTATCACGCAAATAATCATCCTGGCTCTCCCCCGAGAAAGATTCCACCTGTCCAAAGATGGGATAGTACACGATGATCCCATGCACGCGTGGGTCATCATTTGCATCACGTAAAGCGTTCTCGACATCAATTGCATCGTCAATTTCACGTAGTTCGTATCGAATACCGTCAGCCTTGCAGGCGCGACCGGTCCACTCGGCGTATTTCTTGGCAGCGGGGTCACTGTTGGCTAGTAGACCGACGAGGAGGGGTGCTTCGATGCCCTCTGCTTTGAGTTTTTGGATTTGTTCGCGGATCTCCTCACGGAAGGGCTTGGCGATGCTTGTGGCGTCGATTTTTTGGGCTCCGGGTGCCCAGTTCTTAGAAGCGGCTGCAGTTTTCTCGGCTGCCATTGTTGCACAGTGTTGGTCTGAGTGATGCTATTATTTATGAGGATGATTGGTTAGCAGAGAGAGCAAAGGAGTATTATGTGAGTTGAAATTGCAGGCTATCGCTATCGGCCTGTTTTGTTCTTCTGATGGACGAATGGCGGAGAGTGATGTTAATGGGCAAAATGGAATGATTTCAGCTGAGAAAGGTAATCCAATGTTTTTGGCTACTGCTTACCTCTGCGATTTGTTCTCATCGTTCTGATCCAAAAAAATGGCTTCTGATTGTGTCACTGACACCCCAACTCCTGATTGGCGTCATCGGCATCGTCATAATTTATCGCGATCACCATTATCAACATGCTATCATCTCGCTTGCTACGCTGCTCGAGCAGTACCAACGCCGCTTCACGACGAGCCGCCGCGTCCTTTCTTCCATCGTCCTCTTCCGCTCATCACTCCTTTTCAACAACAACTGCGCCAAAGAACAATGGCAACAAGGCAACCAACGTAGTTGTAGTCGATGGAGTTCGTTTACCATTTGCCATGTCATCCACCATCTACGAGGATCAACTTGCCGTCGATCTCCAACGCCTGGCATTTCAAGGACTCGTTACCAAAACTGCACTGAACAAGGAGGATGTCGATTACATCTTGTCAGGAACGGTCATTCAGGAAGTTAGAACATCAAATATTGCTAGAGAATCGGCCATCAATGCAGGGTTTCCAGCCAGTATCGGAGCTCACACTGTTTCGATGGCATGCATATCGTCCAGCGTTGCCATCTCCAGTGCTGCTGAGAAAATCATCTCTGGGAAAGCATCTGTGGTTCTTGCCGGAGGAGTAGAAACATTCTCTGATACTCCTATTCGTCTTAGTCGTCATCTTCGTCAAAAACTCATTACCATGTCCAAGGCAATGAAGAAAGGAGGACCAATCGGAGCTGTTCGCCATTTGCTCAAGGGATTGAGCATGAAAGATATTAGTTTGGAAGTCCCTGCAATTGCGAACTACACCACGGGAGAGGTCATGGGAGTGAGTAGTGATAAACTTTCTGCCAAATTTGGTGTATCGAGATTAGAACAGGATGAATTTACTGTCAGGAGTCACTCTTTGGCTGGTAAGGCACATGCGGATGGATGGTATGATGGAGAGATTGTTCCGTACAAAGGATCCACCGAGGAGAATGGTATCAAGGCTGATTCAACTGTTGAAAAAGTGTCAAAACTCAAGCCGGCGTTCATCAAGCCGCACGGGACGCATACGGCTGCTAATTCTTCCTATTTGACTGATGGTGCGGCTGCGTCATTGATTATGAGTGAAGAGAAGGCTCTTGAATTGGGATTCAAGCCTATGTGCTATATTCGTGATTGGTCATTCAAAGCTTGCGATGTAAGTTTCAGCTTGTTTTGGTATTGTATCGTTCTCCTTTATATCAACCTCGCGTTATCTAACAATATCCATAATGCCGCAGCCCTTTGATGAATTACTCTTGGGTCCAACGTATTGCTCCCAAGAAGTCTTGTCTCGCAACAATCTAAATCTTGAAACTGATATTGGAGTGTTTGAGATTCATGAGGCGTTTGCTGGACAAATTCTTTCCAATCTCGTAGCAATGAACTCACAGGCATTTGCCGATGCAAATTTTGGAGGGAAGAAGGTCGGAGAGGTTGATGTGAGCAAATTGAATACAAAAGGTGGTTCATTGGCAGTTGGACATCCCTTCGGTGCAACTGGAAGTAGATTGGTAACAACAGCGGCCAAGAGACTGCAGGCGGAAAATCAGCGCTTTGCTCTCATTGCAGCGTGTGCAGATGGTGGTCTTGGCCATGCTTGCATCTTGGAACGCTATGACAACTGATTTGTGTGTTGGATTACAAAAATGTATAGAATAGTAGACGTGATAATCATTGCTAGCGAATCGCCCCTGTGCCTCTTTTAGTATCATCGACATAGAACTTGGATAGATATCCATAGTGATCTAGATGAGGCAAATCGGGACCGTGAGGCTACTTATTTCTATCGCCTTCACACTTCTAAAAGTAACTCGCGTCACGCTCACACGCAAGTACGGTACCATACCAACGGGAAGAGGAAAAGCATTTTTTCTATTTATCCGACCGGACGTCGACGTTACATTTCCCCAGCAATCACAGCAATGAACTCTAACAAGACAAACACCGACCCAGGCACTGTTGCCACCGCCGTCACCAACCACGATGATGAGGACATGTCATGCCTAACGGAGCCCGCCTATCAGCCCGATGCCGCCGCCACCGAACCAGACAAAGCGGGCGACGCTGAACCCGACACCGAAGCCGAAGCCGAACCGGACTGGGGAAAGATCATGCAGCACGAACCGGCACGCACGGAAGTGCCTGTCTTCCTCAATGGACGCGAGCGCAAAGAGGCTGCCAGCGACAGCTATTCAACGGCATTGGACGCTCTTCATGACTCCGTGAATAAATCTGCAGAAGCGCTCGTCGAAATTGTCGTGACATTGTTGAACGCTCGTGCGCAGAAACTCGTCGATATTGAGGCAGAGTTGACGCATGATTACGTCCAGAATGATAAGAGACGCGAATTGATGGAGAAGAAATTGGAGGAGAATGCAAGGGCGGCTCAGAGGATGTTAGAGAATCTTCTCAAGAGGGTTTCGGCTACGAATCAACCCAATGATTCATTGGCGCAAAAGAAGATGAGGTTGAGTGAGGAGGGAAATGACGTGATGACTAATGATGTCAATAATAATCCTGAAAATGAGGGGGGTGAGGAAGGAAACAATAATGAGGATCGAGAACCGGACTGGTCAAAGATCATGCAGCATGAACCTGCACAAACGGAAGTGCCTGTCTTCCTCAATGGAAGGGAGCGACGCGAGGTCGCATGCAACAGATTCCAGAGCTCCATCGAAGATTATCATGCCATTATGGATGGGTACGCCCAAGAGCTCACTCAGACTGTCGCTGATTTGTACAACAACAGGATGCTCAAGCTCAACGAACACGAGCAAATATTGAAGCACGAATACGCTTTCAATGACGAGTCACGTGGGAAGATGCTGCACAAATTGCAGGAAAGCAGTGCTGCTATCCAAAAGATGTTTCAGGAGATGATTATGAGAGTGATGCTCCCGGATGGGCCACAGGAGCAGGATCAATCATTAGAGCACGGCCTTCTCACTCAGGCAACTTCATTGGAGAGTCCCTAGATTGGGTAGTTGTCACTCGCATGAGCAATCTCACGTTCGGGGTGGAGGGAGTGGCATTGTCATTGTAGGATGGATACATTGGAAAATATTGTCATTCGTCATCTTCGGTATGACTATTTTATAGCAAGCATGTCGCCACGTAAACAATCTATTATTTTGTTAGTGAAGCATTGGGGTCAGGTCGCAATTTGTTCCCAGCTGTAGCAAATGTCAGAAACGCTGTATGTCCTCTCATAGTAGCAAATGGCCGAGCACAAAGAATCTTTCTTGATGGGCCTTTTGTTGATTCATTGCTTCTCTTTTTACCGTTGACTTTGATTTCATCCACTGGTTTGTCTTTGCTTTCTTCTGTCTTAGTCTTTTGAGTGCCTCCAACCTGCCTTTCCTTCTCAAGTGAAATGGCCTCTTCAGTAGGTATTTCTTGCAAATCTGTCGGTGGTGCTTCCATTTCATACTCGTCAACGTAGTACTCCTTCAACCGTGCTTCCACTGTCCTCAATGAATGAAATCCATTCTGTTTCAATGCAGCCACGGTCCTTTGAGTTTGTTCCATGCAGGGAGAATACGAGCAAATTCTACCATTTGGCTTGATGGTATATGCAGCATGAGGGACCGCTAGCCATGGTTCAGGAAGATCCAGAAATATTGCATGAGCAGCTGCTTGTCCCAGACAAAAACCTCCATTTCCATCATCTACTTCTTCGTCTTCGTCAATGTCATTATTGTCCACATCTGTAGTAGTGCTATCTATAAGAGCATCGTCTTCGAGAGGCTGCTCTTTCCCTTCTTCACTATTTCCACCATTCTTTGCCGCTAATAGGTTTTTCTTTCCACAAACATCTCTATGGTGAACTTGTACCAAGTGGCCAAGTCCATGTCCTTCGAATTCCTTTCGTGCCTTGCCAACACGCATTTTATTGAATTCGTATGTGTGCAGCTTTCCTTTCGGAGCAATAGATCGTAGAATTACATGACTCATAGCTCCTGAGCCAGTTCCTGATTCACACACAGTCATATTTGGGCTTATTTCCAGGTAGTGGGTGATCATTGATGCATCTAATTCATGAACAATTTGTGTTCTATGCGGTAAACTTCTAGCCCATAACTCGGGCGTCGGACGTAGCAAGTATAAAAATCCCAGTCCTTCATTATCTTTTGACCGGATTTTGCATCCATACGGTTTCCCAATGAAGTCATTGTGATGGAAGTGTCCATTACGATTTGAAAATATGTCATTTGGTTTAGCATATACGAAATTTAGATCATTGAAGGATTCAAAGACGACAACTAGATCGTTCGGTTGAATGAGCCGCCGAGCAGGAGGAAGATGTTGTTCGTTGTAGAGAGAGCAATTGATCAATTTAAGTGTCTCCTCGTCCAAATTTGCGTCGGCAGCTTGCTTTGGTGTTGTGTAATCGTTGCCAAAGAACAAATCCTTGGCTGCCTCATTGGCAGCGAGGCAAACTTGCCGATCAAGTGGATCGTCTCCAAGATGTGTTTCATCGACGACACGAATATTAGACTTGGCTACAATGCCTGGCGTCTTTGTCATATCCCTGCCGAAGTCCATGGTGGCAAGATAGTCTACTGCTACTGTGCGAGGTCAAGTTGATATGGATGATGGAGAGATCCTCACAAAAAAGGAAAAGGGAGGAAACAACTTATTGGAGGCGAAGACGGACAGACCATCAGCCGAGGCGTCCATTCAAGCTCTTGCTTGCACTTGCTTTTGTTCTGTCGAAATAAACCAAGGCTTTTGGAGTAAGTCAAAAGATAGTAGCTGCGGTGATATAAAAGCAGAAGCAGCGATGAAGCTCGATCCAACAGTTATGCGGACGATGAACAAGCAGGACTTTCGAGTCCTTGCTGCGGTGGAGACGGGCATGAAGGGCCATTCTCTCGTTCCTATTGCTCTCATCAATTCCATTGCAAATTTACGTCATGGAGGTACCAACAAAATTCTATCTAGTTTGCTGCGCGACAAGTTACTCAGCCATGACCAAAGCTGCGGCTACGATGGCTACCGTCTTACAAACAGTGGCTATGATATTTTGGCACTTCACAATCTGAAAAGTCGTGGTATCATCGCTGGAATAGGAGATAAGATTGGGACAGGAAAAGAATCCGATGTGTATGTAGCGATTACTCCCAGAAATACTCAGATTGTTCTCAAGTTCCATAGGTTGGGACGAACATCGTTCAGAGATGTGAAGAAGAAGCGAGATTATTTCATGGTGAATGCCCTCTCGAAGAATAAGAAACACGGTACGCAATATAGGACCTTACCTAACTCGTGGTTGTTCTTGAGCAGAACGTCGGCAATTAAAGAATACGCATTCATGAAGTCTCTTTACGATGTTGGATATCCTACTCCTAAACCTCTCGGTCAGAACAGGCACATCGTTGCTATGAGTGTCGTGCGTGGACTGCCCTTGTACCAATTGCATTCCAATCGAGTGAGTGCGGAGCAGGCTCAGTCGATTTTTGAACAGTCTGCTATACTTGCTGGAAGGTTGGCACAACATGGATTGGTACATTGTGATTTAAACGAGTTCAACCTAATTGTTGATTTGAGTGGTGTTCAAAGCAAGATTGCCAACAGTGGCGTTGAAGGAGTGAACAGGAAAGATGATCTGGATGAAGAAGATCGTGATTGGGAAGACGACGCAACAGAGCATTATGTACGACATTCGGGTCTTCCAGACAAGTTCAAAGGAGCTCTAAGCTCAAATGCAACAATTCAAAAGCATGGTGTTGATGGAACAGGAGAAGTTATTGTAGAAGCACCGGTAGAGCCTAACGAGAGACTACCTGGTGGTGATCCAAAACCGATCGTTACATTGATTGACTTTCCGCAAATGATCTCAACGAGGCATCCTAACGCAAAGGAGTTGTACGAGCGAGATGTCGAGTGCCTAAAAACATTCTTCAGTAAAAAGCTGAAATGTCATGTAGAAGGTGAAGCAGGGGATTCAAGGTTTGGAGGAATAATGCCCTCATGGGAAGAACTCATCGCAAACAGCAATAACGATGATGCCGAAGACGGTGGAGATGGAAGTGATGATGTTACTTTGGTTTCAAAAGCACAGCTGCGTTTAGACGAAGACTTGAAGGCTTCTGGGTATTCTGAAGAAGATGCTGCGAGAGATTCCGAGCTCATGTACTATCAAGCTCGCCAACGATCAAACCAAGGTCTGGATGACGTGAACGAGGAAGAAAGCGATGAAGACAGCAGTGATGAGGATAATGGAGAAGGAGACGATGCTTTTGACACCGATGTCAACCCTGTTGTAGAGGACAATGACCAAGCACCAGAATTACTAGATTTGGACGACTTCCACATCAGTCAGAAGAATTCTAATCCCGATGATGGTGCCTCATTGGCTGGAGGTGTTTCAATAAGTGGAATGTCACGAATGTCACAGCTCAGCCACGCAGAAGTAGAACATATTGCACGAGAGCGAGTCAAGAAACACTTGGAAGACCGAAAGAGAGCTTCTACCAGGAAGGGTGCCTTCAAGAGTCGCAACTCAAATAAATCATACTCAAAGGGTAAGCGTGTGATGAGCGACTTCGGGATATAAAAGTAGTAGCTTGTCTAGTTTATAGAGAGAATTTTCTAACAAAGCTTTAAATGTTGAGGATCGTAAACATAAACACAGTTGCTATATACATAGATTACAAGAATGCTGGTATTTCGACATGAACATAAGCCGGTACGTCAAAAGCTGTTCCTGAATCGATTCCTTCTACAGATCGCGGTGAGCGCGAATCAGAATGAGTTTGTTGGGACCAAGGGTGTCTAAGCGGAGACTTGACGCGTTCTCCAGAAGCCGGAGTTGCGTCCCAAGTTTTTGACTGCGACGGAACATCTGGCACTGTCTTGGGGGCAGGGAAGCGCTTGAGGGCAATAACCAATGCCTTTTCTGCTGGTGCAATCCAAGATGAAATACCTACGTACTTGTCTTTATCGTCGTCTATAGATGTAACAGAACGACGAATTATACCTGGTCTTTTCAGTTCAACAGCTGCTGACACTGACATCGAACGCTTCAGAGAAGGTTTGGCTTGAGTCTTCAAGATGGGAGTAGTCTCTGAGCCCATGCTTAATGATTCTACTGCTTTCTTGAGGTTGGCCTCAGTTTTCCTAATTTCACTCATTCTTCTCCTTCTACGAGATGATGCTGAATGGGAAACAAACTTGGCGCATTGTATCTCGCGGAGCAATGTATTGACTCCTTCAACGATACGTGCATACTCGGAATGCTCATGAAGTGTTTTGCCCACAGCAATGAAGTCAACATCATCCATCGAAGCGCCATAGCTTCCTACTTCATAGCCTGGTTGCTGCTCTATCTCATTTAACCTTGTCTTCAGGTTGATGCCGTTATCGATCAGACCTTCAAGGAACAAATCTAGACATTCCTTGTATGCTTTTGCTGCACCTATGAAATCATTTACTCTACGCATCACATCACCAATGTTACTCAAAGTAACGGCCATCTCTAGAGCATAATCTTTATACAGATCGTGCTTTTCGAATAGAAGAGCGTTGCACTTGTTCCAGTCCAATATTTTGAGTGCATCTTGGTGATATTGCAAGGCTTCAGCGTCGTCTTGACCATGACAGCTCAGCCCAAGAGTATTGTAATGTCGGGCAAGAAGAGGATCGGTAGCCATGTTGCGTAGATGTACGTTAGGATGATTACTACTCTCGTTTAAGCTAGATGGACAAAATTGTTGGTGATACTTGCGGAGATAGAGTCGGAGATGGCGCCGTTACGTTTGTTCATGGGCGATTTGCAGAAAAAGTGAGCTCGGAGTCGACGAAGTGCATGCCAAAAGGTGCCCAAAGAAGGTCGCACCGTCTCAACTGCAAGAAAACTTGTAGCGTGTGAGAAAGTACCACCCGCCAATCCGTTTGAAGTGGACCCCCTGGCCATTTTTATCAGCCGTGGGCGAACCCAAAACAATAAGGACCAACAAACGGACCAAACCAAGCCGCCTTTGAGATAACGGCGGCGAACCCAAACGGTAGAGCACATACAACAATGGCGAACCCACCAGTCACTATTACCGATGACGTGCAAGGATTTTGGGCGAAACAAGTGAGTGAATCGATGGCTGGGATTCTGTCTTCTGTCCGCGGTTGATGACATCTGTTATTCAAGATAGTCATCAGATTGCAATTGTTAACCATTGATGTGATGTAATCCGATCGTTAATTTCTGTCAAAGCGATATGGACATTTGCTAACAAAGCTTTACGATGAATGATGTACATATGATGTGTCATAGTGGTCCGGCACTGTGCTCGGTTGGCACAAGCGTGATGTGAATCCACATCTTCAAAAATACAATGATCTTTTAGTTGAAAAGGACGAGAGCAACCGCATTTTCGTTCCTCTATGCGGCAAGTCGTTCGACATGGCTTATCTTTCGTCGAATACAAAAGTTTCGCATGTAGTTGGCATCGATATCATTAAACAAGCGGCCGAAGAATTTGCGGAGGATCACCCAGCTCTTTCTCTCAAGGAGTTTCATCCTGATGAGAGTAGTTGTGACGCGACATCCAGCGGTTCTATATTTCATGGTGATGATATTACAATTATCGTGGGGGATTTATTTAATCTATTGCAGATGGAACATGAAGACAGAGCGAAATATATTACTCTAGGCAGCACTGTATCATCCGCAGAAGATGGATCCGCATCCTATTTATTTGACTCAATTTATGACCGTGCATCAATGGTTGCAATAGATCCATCCCTTCGAAACGATTACGCCACTTACATGGGAGATATGCTGAAACCGGGCGGTACTATGCTGCTGGTAACACTCGACAGGAGGAAGGTGACAAATGATTCTGCAAAGAAAGGTGGACCTCCCTTTTCTATTAATGAAAGTGAAGTCCGACAGCTCTACGAGTCGCAAGAATGGGTAGATACTGTTGAGCTGTTAGAGGAGGTAAACGATTTGGTAACAGATAATGATAAGAAGCGTTGGGAAAAGAAGGGTGTGCTGGAGTTGTATGAGTTAGTGTTTGTTATTCGGAAGAAGAAATCATAAGAACCGAAGGAAATACAACAACAAAAAAATAGCGTTATATACTCAATATAGTAGTCAATCTTCTTTAGATGCTTCCATCTTCTGTATCAGTTGGTCTGTGCAATTCTGTGTCACTCTTCCAAAATCCATCAGATAAAACAAACTTATAAATCGAAGTAAACCCATCAATGCCACTTGACATACGGCATCAAAGACACTCGTAACTGGATTCATTCCAGATGTGAGCATGGACAACATCCAACCATCAATACCAAAGTATATGTCAAATGTTGGGTTGGATTGCAATGCTTCCTTGACAATCTTTTTAGCAACCACATCGGGCTCCCAAATTCCACCACTCTCGCTTATCAATCGACATGCCTCTGGCTTATTTTGGTTCTCAATCTCATAACCTGGAGTATTTGTATCTGGTGGATAAGCTAGCATTATATTCACATTTGATTTATGAGCTGCCAACTCCATCGAAAGACATTCTGCAAAGCCACGGAGAGCGAACTTTGTAGGTGCATAGGCACTATATCCATAGGTTCCGGTTTGGCCACTCATGCTAGAAGTTAGCACAATGTTACCACCAATATTTTGCTCCATGTATGGCAAAAATGTCTTTACAATGTACGTCGACCCTAAATAATTGAGATTGACTTGCGACTGAAAGTTGGATGGTGACAAATCTTCAAAGTCAAGAGGCATTGCAACACCGGCGCAATTGAAAAGCAGCGAAGGTGGACCCACTTCTCCGCATAGATCCTCGACGACTTTGTTGAGCGCCTTGTCATCTGTAATGTCTATCGATATCGTGCGTACTACTGTAGTCTTCGATCCCTTCTTGCACACTTCTTCGACTTGTTTCTTTGCCTCTGCCAGTTGACCTTCCTTTCTTGCCAAAAGTGTAATGTTCTCACAGCCCCTCTTTGCAAGATCTAATGCAATGGAGAGGCCGATACCGCTGCTCCCGCCCGTGACAACGGCATGCTGAAGCAACGGGTAGCTGCGGCTGATACTGCTGCTGCTATTCTCGGCGGCGGAGGAGGGTTTAGGAGCAAAGGAAGGGAAAAGATTCCTCTTTCGTCTGACAAGGATGGCCAGGCTCGGAATTGAGAGCACCAGTATTATTGGAGCTACAGCAAGCAACAGCAGAAGAGCTGGAAGGGACAATATGCCTGCCAATACTAGCCGCAACGTGTGAGGAAATGCCATGGTAGTTATCTGTTGTTATGCTTCAAGCAAGCAATGCGATACTTATGGTTTGTGCCAACCACTCTAGTTGTCAGAAGCCGTGTGACACTCTGCCTGCGTTTTGCTTGCTTTTTGCTCTTAGCAAAAAAGCTGGCTCGGTGCTCGTCTCTCGTCTCGGTCATAATGAAGTTGAAGTTGTTCTTTGGTGGTGGAGTAATTTGAGATTGGTTTGATAGTTGGCAGTTGTTTGGCACGGAGACACTGAGACACGGAGGTGGACATAGAGGGAGGGCTTTTCTAATCGTCCTAGAGGCTGGCTTGTGAACACTTATCACAACCATCCTCATCTGTTGTGTATTTTTTGTGGTCATTTAAATCAAGATGGCAATATCTGTGGAAACTATGCCCTCTTCCGCCAAAACATACAGCGACGTGATCAACTCAGTGTTAATACAAACAGAAGATGGGCGTCAATATGATTCGAGTATCCAACACAACCGCATACGAGACCATGCGACGGATTTTTATCATCACTTCCAATCCGAACGTCCAAGATTAGTAGCGAAGCCAGTAATGTTGCTGGGGATGGCAATATTTGTTGCAGTATGGCTTTTCTCAGAGAGCAACCGCTTCGCTTTGTTTCCATTGACAGCGTCGAGGCACAAGTTTGATAAGCCAAAGGTTGAAAATAGGGTAGAATCTCTCTATGAATCAGAGAAGGGAGATGAAATCGATGCTCTCAATATAGATGATGACCTACAATTTGACGATGAACTGGCTCTGGAGGAGGATCAAATTTCAATTGACATATCAAAAACTGATGATGACGATGTATTGGGTAAAGACGATAGCATTGAAGGCGATGAATCTGAGAAGCAAAGTGAAGAAGAAAGCGACACAGCATCGGCTACTAACTTCACCGACACGAGTAATGCAACTACAACGATAGAGAGTGGAGTGAACGCAACAAAATACAATTTATAGTCTTAGCTACGCTCAGTACCATCACATCAATTGACCAATTCCTATCTATATCTCAGCTCAAGCCATCATCATACCAACAGCAGCAAAGGTCAACATACTAAAGAAAGCCCCCGCTCCATTGATGACAGCTGCATTCTCTGCAACAACAGCGTTGGCAGCCGTTCCAGAGTAACTTTCGATGGGCATTGCGCGCACAACCTTGGCGACAATCTGGCTCTTGCCAGATTTCGCGCTTGCTTCATCACTAGAAGCATCGTCCTCGGATTCGGAATCAACATCGGTAGCCGCCTTGGCCACCTTGCCGGTCTTACTGGTGGCAATAACCGTCTCGGGCATGGAGAATGAATCTGTTCCGTAAGAGAAGAAGTCGCCCGGAACAGTACGGGTTGTATCGTAAGACAAGGATGTATCGTAAGAGAAGACGTCATCGGTGGTTGTACCAATAGAGAATACTTTCACTGGCATGGTTTTGGAGGTCTTGCTCTCTTTCACCTTTCCAGTCTTGGAGCTAATACTCTGTTGCAAGTCGCTGTGTAATGGATCATGCAGGTTAGAAATGTCTTGGCTGTGGATATGAACAGAACAACAAGTGAATAATTTAGTGCTTACCGAACAACGCCAAACTCAACTCCGCGGTAGTCAGCAGAAGCAGATTGGCTGGAAAGAAGGGCAGTGAGGCCGAAGTTGTAGATCTTCATGGTGATAGTGGAATCGGAAAGATGTTGGTAAAGCTGTTTGGGTTGACTGCCTGAACAATTTATGAGCTTGTCGAGAGAGTGATTTTGCTCAAATGACATGCTACGACGCGTACTCATGAAAATGATTGATTTGAAATTTCTTAAAAACGATCATGACTAAGTTCAGCAGCATAGATAAACATTGACTCATGTATTTCATTCATGCTTCCCCTTTCATTTCTTTACAATGCCACTGCTAGAGAATGCTCTCCGCCATGACTTCTTTCACCTCATACCCGGTCGGCAGGAGAGGGAGGAAGAAGGAGAGAGGAAAGGAAGAGACCGACGACGGACAGACTAAATCCCAAGCCATCGCCACTCGCCACTCGCGGCTCGTGCAGATCTTCAAATCTTCAGCACCATGATGAACGCGGCAGTAGCCAGGTCAGTAGCTCGGTGCCCATCTCTTTGTCGGCTGCATCGCCATAGCAAGGGAAGGCATTTTTCTGTACAGGCGCAGCAGCAAGTTTCCTACTCAGAAAATGAATTTCCTGACCGTAGAGAGGCTCCTATCATCAGTCGGACAAAAGCTGCTGATGTTGTAGTGGCAAGCAGGCCCCAAAGTAACAGCAACGGGCAGCATCGCATCATTCCCAGCACACGCAGTATCGGTACAGAGCGCCCAGCGCACATACCGCCAAATGTACCCATTGAGTCGCTTGAAATACCAGAGACGAAAATCACAACTCTATCGAATGGGGTTCGTGTTGGATCGATGGAGACCTACTCGCAAGTATCGACGGTTGGCGTATTATTAGACTTTGGATCTCGTCATGAATTAGAGCAATACACAGTACCATCAACAAACAAAACCGTATCTACCGCAGGAGTGAACCATCTGATGGAGTTATTGGCATTCAACTCTACAAAGAATTACGATGGACCGGAAATTAGAAATATCCTAGAATCGTTGGGAGGGGCGACGTTTGCACAATCTAGTCGAGAACTAATGATGTACTGTGTTGATGTATTGCGTCCCAATGTAAAGTCAGCTTTTAACTTGCTTGGGGAAACAATTCAAAGTCCTATTGTGCATGAGATGGAAGTGGAAGAAATGAAGCAAGTTATCATGTTTCAAACTATGGATATGATGCCACAGGTGTTAATGGGTGAGGGATTACAACTTGCGGCATATAGACCGATGGATGGAAAATTGCAACAACTTGGTAGACCCCATTTTTGCACGGCCGAAGCTCTACCCAACTTAACAGCTGACTCTGTGCATGCTTTCAGAGAACAACATCTCCTTCACAATCCAGAGAGAATTGTGGTTAGTGGATCTGGAATCTCCCACGATGCTTTGGTAGAACTTGCTGATGCTAACTTTGGTCACATGACGTCAAACAACAGTGACTCTTCGAAGATAACTATTCCGTCGATATACACTGGTGGTGAATATCGTTTGCAGACACAACCCAGCCCTCACTCTGCAAAAGAGGAATTCACTCATATCGCAGTCGCTTTTGAAGTCGGTGGGTGGCACTCACTTGATCTGGTTCCAACTTGTGTTCTTCAGACACTCTTGGGTGGAGGGAGTTCATTTTCAGCCGGTGGACCAGGAAAGGGAATGTACTCACGCCTCTATCGAGAGATACTTAACAGGCACCGATGGGCAGAATCTGCTGAGGCCTTCACTTCATTTCATGCAGAAAGTGGTCTTTGGGGTATTTCTGGCTCTTGTCCACCAATGTTTGGCCGAGAGATGGCGACTACTATTGTACAACAGTTTGACAAGTTGGCAGAAGAGTTCGTGACAGACGAAGAGCTTGACCGGGCACGTAATATGCTGAAATGCAATGTGCTAACTCAATTGGAATCTCGGTTGGTTCTATTTGAGGATATTGGAAGGCAAATCCTTACGTATGGGAAGAGAGAAGATGCAGCTACAATGTGTGCAAAGATAGATGCTGTTACGAAGGAAGATATTCGTGATGTCGTACGAAAGGCCATTCGAAAACCTCCAACCGTCTCGAGTGTTGGTGTAGACATAAGCACAGTACCAGATTTAGGGCAGATAACACAAATGCTTGGAAGAAACTCAAACAAGCGAACATGGATTTAAAATAATATGCTTATATAGCGAGAAATAATTAATGATTGATATCGTAAATTATTTCACATTCAAAACATATTGCTCATCTTGGCTCGAACAACATCCTCAAATAGCCGGCTGTCGTCAAACCAACTATTCGTCAACACTACCGATTCCACCGCGATAGGAAGGATCTACTTCTTCCTACCCCTTCTGTATCAAAGACATCATTGTATTCATCTTTGTTGCCCCATTGCATAAGTCTCTAATGCAGGTGCAATTCAATTTAAGTTTAAGATGTCCAAGAGCGATAGAACGTCTCAGACTATCAACACATCATCGTTGCACGGATGATCAAGGGCTAAGTCCGCCCCCTCAACTCATCAACCTCCGCGTAACATAGTTTATTCCTCCAGAAAAAAAAGTCCTACACTCACAACAACATGGAACAATGTGCTAGACACCAATCCCTGCATAACGTCTGCCCATCCTTCTCAACACGTCGAATCAGGAGATGATAAGAGAGACGGTTCAGGGCATGAGCCGCTGCTAGTGGACCATTACAGTCGTCGTTGATACTAAGCAAGCACATTTGTACTGCTCAGACGACTAGCGTCCGTAGAAGCGATGCTACAACGTCGTAGCTGATGTGAGAGGTCCAGTGTGGGATGGCCGGCAGCACCACATTTAACCAAATCGTATCTTTTAGCCGTCAGTATGGGCATGAGCCGTTGCTAGTGGCCCATTACAGTCGTCGTTGATACTAATCAAGCACATTTGTACTGCTCAGACGACTAGCGTCCGTAGAAGCGATGCTACAACATCGTAGCTGATGTGAGAGGTCCAGTGTGGGATGGCCGGCAGCACGACATTCAATTAAATCATATCTTTCGCCGTAAGAATGGGCATGAGCCGCTGCTAGTGGCCCATTACAGTCGTCGTTGATACTAAGCAAGCACATTTGTACTGCTCAGACGACTAGCGTCCGTAGAAGCGATGCTACAATCTCGTAGTTGATGTGAGAGGTCCAGTGTGGGCTGGCCGGCAGCACCACATTCAACCAAATCGTATCTATTAGCCGTCAGTATGGGCATGAGCCGCTGCTAGTGGCCCATTACAGTCGTCGTTGATACTAAGCAAGCACATTTGTACTGCTCAGACGACTAGCGTCCGTAGAAGCGATGCTACAACGTCGTAGCTGATGTGAGAGGTCCAGTGTGGGCTGGCCGGCAGCACCACATTCAACCAAATCGTATCTATTAGCCGTCAGTATGGGCATGAGCCGCTGCTAGTGGCCCATTACAGTCGTCGTTGATACTAAGCAAGCACATTTGTACTGCTCAGACGACTAGCGTCCGTAGAAGCGATGCTACAACGTCGTAGCTGATGTGAGAGGTCCAGTGTGGGCTGGCCGGCAGCACCACATTCAACCAAATCGTATCTATTAGCCGTCAGTATGGGCATGAGCCGCTGCTAGTGGCCCATTACAGTCGTCGTTGATACTAAGCAAGCACATTTGTACTGCTCAGACGACTAGCGTCCGTAGAAGCGATGCTACAACCTCGTAGCTGATGTGAGAGGTCCAGTGTGGGCTGGCCGGCAGCACCACATTCAACCAAATCGAATCTATTAGCCGTCAGTATGGGCATGAGCCGCTGCTAGTGGCCCATTACAGTCGTCGTTGCTACTAAGCAAGCACATTTGTACTGCTCAGACGACTAGCGTCCGTAGAAACGATGCTACAACGTCGCAGCTGATGTGAGAGGTCCAGTGTGGGCTGGCCGGCAGCACCACATTCAACCAAATCGAATCTAGTAGCAACAGTATGGGCATAAGCCGCTGCTAATGGCCCATTAGAGTCTGCCTCAAACTAATCAAGCACATTTGTACTGCTCAGACGACTAGCGTCCGTAGAAGCGATGCTACAACGTCATAGCGGATGTAAGAGGTCCAGTGTGGGATGGCCGGCAGCACCACATTCAACCAAATCGTGTCTATTAGCCGTCAGTATGGGCATGAGCCGCTGCTAGTGGCCCATTACAGTCGTCGTTGATACTAAGCAAGCACATTTGTACTGCTCAGACGACTAGCGTCCGTAGAAGCGATGCTACAACGTCGTAGCTGATGTGAGAGGTCCAGTGTGGGCTTGCCGGCAGCACCATATTCAACCAAATCGTATCTTTCGCCGTCAGTATGGGCATGAGCCGCTGCTAGTGGCCCATTACAGTCGTCGTTGATACTAAGCAAGCACATTTGTACTGCTCAGACGACTAGCGTCCGTAGAAGCGATGCTACAACATCGTAGCTGATGTGAGAGGTCCAGTGTGGGCTTGCCGGCAGCACCACATTCAACCAAATCGAATCTATTAGCCGTCAGTATGGGCATGAGCCGCTGCTAGTGGCCCATTACAGTCGTCGTTGATACTAAGCAAGCACATTTGTACTGCTCAGACGACTAGCGTCCGTAGAAGCGATGCTACAACGTCGCAGCTGATGTGAGAGGTCCAGTGTGGGCTGGCCGGCAGCACCACATTCAACCAAATCGAATCTAGTAGCAACAGTATGGGCATAAGCCGCTGCTAATGGCCCATTATAGTCTGCCTCAAACTAATCAAGCACATTTGTACTGCTCAGACGACTAGCGTCCGTAGAAGCGATGCTACAACGTCATAGCGGATGTAAGAGGTCCAGTGTGGGCTGGCCAGCAGCACCACATTCAACCAAATCGTATCTATTAGCCGTCAGTATGGGCATGAGCCGCTGCTAGTGGCCCATTACAGTCGTCGTTGATACTAAGCAAGCACATTTGTACTGCTCAGACGACTAGCGTCCGTAGAAGTGATGCTACAACATCGTAGCTGATGTGAGAGGTCCAGTGTGTGCTGGCCGGCAGCACCACATTCAACCAAATCGTATCTTTTAGCCGTCAGTATGGGCATGAGCCGCTGCTAGTGGCCCATTACAATCGTCGTTGATACTAAGTAAGCACATTTGTACTGCTCAGACGACTACTTAGCGTCCGTAGAAGCGATGCTACAACCTTGTTGTTGATGTGAGAGGTCCAGTGTGGGCTGGCCGGCAGCACCACATTCAACCAAATCGTGTCTTTTAGCCGTCAGTATGGGCATGAGCCGTTGCTAGTGGCCCACTACAGTCGTCGTTGATACTAATCAAGCACATTTGTACTGCTCAGACGACTAGCGTCCGTAGAAGCGATGCTACAACCTCGTAGCTGATGTGAGAGGTCCAGTGTGGGCTGGCCGGCAGCACCACATTCAACCAAATCGTATCTTTCGCCGTCAGTATGGGCATGAGCCGCTGCTAGTGGCCCATTACAGTCGTCGTTGATACTAAGCAAGCACATTTGTACTGCTCAGACGACTAGCGTCCGTAGAAGCGATGCTACAACATCGTAGCTGATGTGAGAGGTCCAGTGTGTGCTGGCCGGCAGCACGACATTCAATTAAATCATATCTTTCACCGTTAGTATGGGCATGAGCCGCTGCTAGTGGCCCATTACAGTCGTCGTTGATACTAAGCAGGCACATTTGTACTGCTCAGACGACTAGCGTCCGTAGAAGCGATGCTACAACCTCGTAGTTGATGTGAGAGGTCCAGTGTGGGCTGGCCGGCAGCACCACATTCAACCAAATCGTATCTATTAGCCGTCAGTATGGGCATGAGCCGCTGCTAGTGGACCATTACAGTCGTCGTTGATACTAAGCAAGCACATTTGTACTGCTCAGACTACTAGCGTCCGTAGAAGCGATGCTACAACGTCGTAGCTGATGTGAGAGGTTCAGGCGTGTGGGCTGGCCGGCAGCACCACATTCAACCAAATCGTATCTATTAGCCACAGTATGGGCATGAGCAACTGCTAATGGCCCATTTTAGTCTGCCTCAAACTAATTAAGCACATTTGTACTGCTCAGACGACTACTTAGCGTCCGTAGAAGCGATGCTACAACCTTGTTGTTGATGTGAGAGGTCCAGTGTGGGCTGGCCGGCAGCACCACATTCAACCAAATCGTGTCTTTTAGCCGTCAGTATGGGCATGAGCCGTTGCTAGTGGCCCACTACAGTCGTCGTTGATACTAATCAAGCACATTTGGTACTGCTCAGACTACTAGCGTCCGTAGAAGCGGTGCTACAACCTCGTAGCTGATGTGAGAGGTCCAGTGTGGGCTGGCCGGCAGCACCACATTCAAACAAATCGTATCTATTAGCCGTCAGTATTGGCATGAGCCGCTGCTAGTGGCCCATTTTAGTCTGACTCATACTAATCAAGCACATTTGTACTGCTCAGACGACTAGCGTCCGTAGAAGCGATGCTACAACATCGTAGCTGATGTGAGAGGTCCAGTGTGTGCTGGCCGGCAGCACGACATTCAATTAAATCATATCTTTCGCCGTCAGTATGGGTATGAGCCGTTGCTAGTGGCCCATTACAATCGTCGTTGATACTAAGCAAGCACATTTGTACTGCTCAGACGACTAGCGTCCGTAGAAGCGATGCTACAACGTCGTAGCTGATGTGAGAGGTCCAGTGTGGGCTGGCCGGCAGCACCACATTCACCAAATCATATCTTTTGCTATCTAGATGGGCATGAGCCGCTGCTAATGGTCCATTACAGTCGTCGTTGATACTAAGCAAGCACATTTGGTACTGCTCAGACGACTAGCGTCCGTAGAAGCGATGCTATAACCTCGTAGCTGATGTGAGAGGTCCAGTGTGGGCTGGCCAGCATCACCACTTTCAACCAAATCTTTTCTGCTGTCGTTGACACGCTCATAAGCCGCTACTAGTTGCCCAATATAGTCGTCGTTGATAATTTACACGCAATGTTTCACTTTTTTTGTTCTGAGCGGTTTCATTTATGCATTTATTGCTTTGAACCAAGCTTCACATTTCAGGGTGTATGGTAGCTGTAGTAATTGTATTGTACCAATCAAGTTACACGCAGTATTTGCGGTCGCAGCGTATTATGTGCTTCTCTGCTTTCGCCCCTTTATAATTTCTTCATTTCTAGCAGTTCATTGCTATATTTATGTCTTCACATTTTTGTGATGCTGGTGGCGAGCCCAAATCCAAATTGGACCCCAGCCCCAGCAGTTTCAGAGCGAAAAAGGGAAGTTTATGAAGCTGCATCATTGTTCTCTATTCCTCGATAGAAGTTCTCATCATTCATTCTGATATCACTTTAGTCTGCCTCAAACTAATCAAGCACATTTGTACTGCTCAGACTACTAGCGTCCGTAGAAGCGATGCTACAATCTCGTAGTTGATGTGAGAGGTCCAGTGTGGGCTGGCCGGCAGCACCACATTCAACCAAATCGTATCTATTAGCCGTCAGTATGGGCATGAGCCGCTGCTAGTGGCCCATTACAGTCGTCGTTGATACTAAGCAAGCACATTTGTACTGCTCAGACGACTAGCGTCCGTAGAAGCGATGCTACAACGTCGTAGCTGATGTGAGAGGTCCAGTGTGGGCTGGCCGGCAGCACCACATTCAACCAAATCGTATCTATTAGCCGTCAGTATGGGCATGAGCCGCTGCTAGTGGCCCATTACAGTCGTCGTTGATACTAAGCAAGCACATTTGTACTGCTCAGACGACTAGCGTCCGTAGAAGCGATGCTACAACATCGTAGCTGATGTGAGAGGTCCAGTGTGGGCTGGCCGGCAGCACCACATTCAACCAAATCGAATCTATTAGCCGTCAGTATGGGCATGAGCCGCTGCTAGTGGCCCATTACAGTCGTCGTTGATACTAAGCAAGCACATTTGTACTGCTCAGACGACTAGCGTCCGTAGAAACGATGCTACAACGTCGCAGCTGATGTGAGAGGTCCAGTGTGGGCTGGCCGGCAGCACCACATTCAACCAAATCGAATCTAGTAGCAACAGTATGGGCATAAGCCGCTGCTAATGGCCCATTAGAGTCTGCCTCAAACTAATCAAGCACATTTGTACTGCTCAGACGACTAGCGTCCGTAGAAGCGATGCTACAACGTCATAGCGGATGTAAGAGGTCCAGTGTGGGATGGCCGGCAGCACCACATTCAACCAAATCGTATCTATTAGCCGTCAGTATGGGCATGAGCCGCTGCTAGTGGCCCATTACAGTCGTCGTTGATACTAAGCAAGCACATTTGTACTGCTCAGACGACTAGCGTCCGTAGAAGCGATGCTACAACGTCGTAGCTGATGTGAGAGGTCCAGTGTGGGCTGGCCGGCAGCACCATATTCAACCAAATCGTATCTTTCGCCGTCAGTATGGGCATGAGCCGCTGCTAGTGGCCCATTACAGTCGTCGTTGATACTAAGCAAGCACATTTGTACTGCTCAGACGACTAGCGTCCGTAGAAGCGATGCTACAACATCGTAGCTGATGTGAGAGGTCCAGTGTGGGCTTGCCGGCAGCACCACATTCAACCAAATCGAATCTATTAGCCGTCAGTATGGGCATGAGCCGCTGCTAGTGGCCCATTACAGTCGTCGTTGATACTAAGCAAGCACATTTGTACTGCTCAGACGACTAGCGTCCGAAGAAGCGGTGCTACAACGTCGCAGCTGATGTGAGAGGTCCAGTGTGGGCTGGCCGGCAGCACCACATTCAACCAAATCGAATCTAGTAGCAACAGTATGGGCATAAGCCGCTGCTAATGGCCCATTATAGTCTGCCTCAAACTAATCAAGCACATTTGTACTGCTCAGACGACTAGCGTCCGTAGAAGCGATGCTACAACGTCATAGCGGATGTAAGAGGTCCAGTGTGGGCTGGCCAGCAGCACCACATTCAACCAAATCGTATCTATTAGCCGTCAGTATGGGCATGAGCCGCTGCTAGTGGCCCATTACAGTCGTCGTTGATACTAAGCAAGCACATTTGTACTGCTCAGACGACTAGCGTCCGTAGAAGTGATGCTACAACATCGTAGCTGATGTGAGAGGTCCAGTGTGTGCTGGCCGGCAGCACCACATTCAACCAAATCGTATCTTTTAGCCGTCAGTATGGGCATGAGCCGCTGCTAGTGGCCCATTACAATCGTCGTTGATACTAAGTAAGCACATTTGTACTGCTCAGACGACTACTTAGCGTCCGTAGAAGCGATGCTACAACCTTGTTGTTGATGTGAGAGGTCCAGTGTGGGCTGGCCGGCAGCACCACATTCAACCAAATCGTGTCTTTTAGCCGTCAGTATGGGCATGAGCCGTTGCTAGTGGCCCACTACAGTCGTCGTTGATACTAATCAAGCACATTTGTACTGCTCAGACGACTAGCGTCCGTAGAAGCGATGCTACAACCTCGTAGCTGATGTGAGAGGTCCAGTGTGGGCTGGCCGGCAGCACCACATTCAACCAAATCGTATCTTTCGCCGTCAGTATGGGCATGAGCCGCTGCTAGTGGCCCATTACAGTCGTCGTTGATACTAAGCAAGCACATTTGTACTGCTCAGACGACTAGCGTCCGTAGAAGCGATGCTACAACATCGTAGCTGATGTGAGAGGTCCAGTGTGTGCTGGCCGGCAGCACGACATTCAATTAAATCATATCTTTCACCGTTAGTATGGGCATGAGCCGCTGCTAGTGGCCCATTACAGTCGTCGTTGATACTAAGCAGGCACATTTGTACTGCTCAGACGACTAGCGTCCGTAGAAGCGATGCTACAACCTCGTAGTTGATGTGAGAGGTCCAGTGTGGGCTGGCCGGCAGCACCACATTCAACCAAATCGTATCTATTAGCCGTCAGTATGGGCATGAGCCGCTGCTAGTGGACCATTACAGTCGTCGTTGATACTAAGCAAGCACATTTGTACTGCTCAGACTACTAGCGTCCGTAGAAGCGATGCTACAACGTCGTAGCTGATGTGAGAGGTTCAGGCGTGTGGGCTGGCCGGCAGCACCACATTCAACCAAATCGTATCTATTAGCCACAGTATGGGCATGAGCAACTGCTAATGGCCCATTTTAGTCTGCCTCAAACTAATTAAGCACATTTGTACTGCTCAGACGACTACTTAGCGTCCGTAGAAGCGATGCTACAACCTTGTTGTTGATGTGAGAGGTCCAGTGTGGGCTGGCCGGCAGCACCACATTCAACCAAATCGTGTCTTTTAGCCGTCAGTATGGGCATGAGCCGTTGCTAGTGGCCCACTACAGTCGTCGTTGATACTAATCAAGCACATTTGGTACTGCTCAGACTACTAGCGTCCGTAGAAGCGGTGCTACAACCTCGTAGCTGATGTGAGAGGTCCAGTGTGGGCTGGCCGGCAGCACCACATTCAAACAAATCGTATCTATTAGCCGTCAGTATTGGCATGAGCCGCTGCTAGTGGCCCATTTTAGTCTGACTCATACTAATCAAGCACATTTGTACTGCTCAGACGACTAGCGTCCGTAGAAGCGATGCTACAACATCGTAGCTGATGTGAGAGGTCCAGTGTGTGCTGGCCGGCAGCACGACATTCAATTAAATCATATCTTTCGCCGTCAGTATGGGCATGAGCCGTTGCTAGTGGCCCATTACAATCGTCGTTGATACTAAGCAAGCACATTTGTACTGCTCAGACGACTAGCGTCCGTAGAAGCGATGCTACAACGTCGTAGCTGATGTGAGAGGTCCAGTGTGGGCTGGCCGGCAGCACCACATTCACCAAATCATATCTTTTGCTATCTAGATGGGCATGAGCCGCTGCTAATGGTCCATTACAGTCGTCGTTGATACTAAGCAAGCACATTTGGTACTGCTCAGACGACTAGCGTCCGTAGAAGCGATGCTATAACCTCGTAGCTGATGTGAGAGGTCCAGTGTGGGCTGGCCAGCATCACCACTTTCAACCAAATCTTTTCTGCTGTCGTTGACACGCTCATAAGCCGCTACTAGTTGCCCAATATAGTCGTCGTTGATAATTTACACGCAATGTTTCACTTTTTTTGTTCTGAGCGGTTTCATTTATGCATTTATTGCTTTGAACCAAGCTTCACATTTCAGGGTGTATGGTAGCTGTAGTAATTGTATTGTACCAATCAAGTTACACGCAGTATTTGCGGTCGCAGCGTATTATGTGCTTCTCTGCTTTCGCCCCTTTATAATTTCTTCATTTCTAGCAGTTCATTGCTATATTTATGTCTTCACATTTTTGTGATGCTGGTGGCGAGCCCAAATCCAAATTGGACCCCAGCCCCAGCAGTTTCAGAGCGAAAAAGGGAAGTTTATGAAGCTGCATCATTGTTCTCTATTCCTCGATAGAAGTTCTCATCATTCATTCTGATATCACTTTAGTCTGCCTCAAACTAATCAAGCACATTTGTACTGCTCAGACTACTAGCGTCCGTAGAAGCGATGCTACAATCTCGTAGTTGATGTGAGAGGTCCAGTGTGGGCTGGCCGGCAGCACCACATTCAACCAAATCGTATCTATTAGCCGTCAGTATGGGCATGAGCCGCTGCTAGTGGCCCATTACAGTCGTCGTTGATACTAAGCAAGCACATTTGTACTGCTCAGACGACTAGCGTCCGTAGAAGCGATGCTACAACGTCGTAGCTGATGTGAGAGGTCCAGTGTGGGCTGGCCGGCAGCACCACATTCAACCAAATCGTATCTATTAGCCGTCAGTATGGGCATGAGCCGCTGCTAGTGGCCCATTACAGTCGTCGTTGATACTAAGCAAGCACATTTGTACTGCTCAGACGACTAGCGTCCGTAGAAGCGATGCTACAACATCGTAGCTGATGTGAGAGGTCCAGTGTGGGCTGGCCGGCAGCACCACATTCAACCAAATCGAATCTATTAGCCGTCAGTATGGGCATGAGCCGCTGCTAGTGGCCCATTACAGTCGTCGTTGATACTAAGCAAGCACATTTGTACTGCTCAGACGACTAGCGTCCGTAGAAACGATGCTACAACGTCGCAGCTGATGTGAGAGGTCCAGTGTGGGCTGGCCGGCAGCACCACATTCAACCAAATCGAATCTAGTAGCAACAGTATGGGCATAAGCCGCTGCTAATGGCCCATTAGAGTCTGCCTCAAACTAATCAAGCACATTTGTACTGCTCAGACGACTAGCGTCCGTAGAAGCGATGCTACAACGTCATAGCGGATGTAAGAGGTCCAGTGTGGGATGGCCGGCAGCACCACATTCAACCAAATCGTATCTATTAGCCGTCAGTATGGGCATGAGCCGCTGCTAGTGGCCCATTACAGTCGTCGTTGATACTAAGCAAGCACATTTGTACTGCTCAGACGACTAGCGTCCGTAGAAGCGATGCTACAACGTCGTAGCTGATGTGAGAGGTCCAGTGTGGGCTGGCCGGCAGCACCATATTCAACCAAATCGTATCTTTCGCCGTCAGTATGGGCATGAGCCGCTGCTAGTGGCCCATTACAGTCGTCGTTGATACTAAGCAAGCACATTTGTACTGCTCAGACGACTAGCGTCCGTAGAAGCGATGCTACAACATCGTAGCTGATGTGAGAGGTCCAGTGTGGGCTTGCCGGCAGCACCACATTCAACCAAATCGAATCTATTAGCCGTCAGTATGGGCATGAGCCGCTGCTAGTGGCCCATTACAGTCGTCGTTGATACTAAGCAAGCACATTTGTACTGCTCAGACGACTAGCGTCCGAAGAAGCGGTGCTACAACGTCGCAGCTGATGTGAGAGGTCCAGTGTGGGCTGGCCGGCAGCACCACATTCAACCAAATCGAATCTAGTAGCAACAGTATGGGCATAAGCCGCTGCTAATGGCCCATTATAGTCTGCCTCAAACTAATCAAGCACATTTGTACTGCTCAGACGACTAGCGTCCGTAGAAGCGATGCTACAACGTCATAGCGGATGTAAGAGGTCCAGTGTGGGCTGGCCAGCAGCACCACATTCAACCAAATCGTATCTATTAGCCGTCAGTATGGGCATGAGCCGCTGCTAGTGGCCCATTACAGTCGTCGTTGATACTAAGCAAGCACATTTGTACTGCTCAGACGACTAGCGTCCGTAGAAGTGATGCTACAACATCGTAGCTGATGTGAGAGGTCCAGTGTGTGCTGGCTGGCAGCACCACATTCAACCAAATCGTATCTTTTAGCCGTCAGTATGGGCATGAGCCGCTGCTAGTGGCCCATTACAATCGTCGTTGATACTAAGTAAGCACATTTGTACTGCTCAGACGACTACTTAGCGTCCGTAGAAGCGATGCTACAACCTTGTTGTTGATGTGAGAGGTCCAGTGTGGGCTGGCCGGCAGCACCACATTCAACCAAATCGTGTCTTTTAGCCGTCAGTATGGGCATGAGCCGTTGCTAGTGGCCCACTACAGTCGTCGTTGATACTAATCAAGCACATTTGGTACTGCTCAGACGACTAGCGTCCGTAGAAGCGATGCTACAACCTCGTAGCTGATGTGAGAGGTCCAGTGTGGGCTGGCCGGCAGCACCACATTCAACCAAATCGTATCTTTCGCCGTCAGTATGGGCATGAGCCGCTGCTAGTGGCCCATTACAGTCGTCGTTGATACTAAGCAAGCACATTTGTACTGCTCAGACGACTAGCGTCCGTAGAAGCGATGCTACTACATCGTAGCTGATGTGAGAGGTCCAGTGTGTGCTGGCCGGCAGCACGACATTCAATTAAATCATATCTTTCACCGTTAGTATGGGCATGAGCCGCTGCTAGTGGCCCATTACAGTCGTCGTTGATACTAAGCAGGCACATTTGTACTGCTCAGACGACTAGCGTCCGTAGAAGCGATGCTACAACCTCGTAGTTGATGTGAGAGGTCCAGTGTGGGCTTGCCGGCAGCACCACATTCAACCAAATCGTATCTATTAGCCGTCAGTATGGGCATGAGCCGCTGCTAGTGGACCATTACAGTCGTCGTTGATACTAAGCAAGCACATTTGTACTGCTCAGACTACTAGCGTCCGTAGAAGCGATGCTACAACGTCGTAGCTGATGTGAGAGGTTCAGGCGTGTGGGCTGGCCGGCAGCACCACATTCAACCAAATCGTATCTATTAGCCACAGTATGGGCATGAGCAACTGCTAATGGCCCATTTTAGTCTGCCTCAAACTAATTAAGCACATTTGTACTGCTCAGACGACTACTTAGCGTCCGTAGAAGCGATGCTACAACCTTGTTGTTGATGTGAGAGGTCCAGTGTGGGCTGGCCGGCAGCACCACATTCAACCAAATCGTGTCTTTTAGCCGTCAGTATGGGCATGAGCCGTTGCTAGTGGCCCACTACAGTCGTCGTTGATACTAATCAAGCACATTTGGTACTGCTCAGACTACTAGCGTCCGTAGAAGCGGTGCTACAACCTCGTAGCTGATGTGAGAGGTCCAGTGTGGGCTGGCCGGCAGCACCACATTCAAACAAATCGTATCTATTAGCCGTCAGTATTGGCATGAGCCGCTGCTAGTGGCCCATTTTAGTCTGACTCATACTAAGCAAGCACATTTGTACTGCTCAGACGACTAGCGTCCGTAGAAGCGATGCTACAACATCGTAGCTGATGTGAGAGGTCCAGTGTGTGCTGGCCGGCAGCACCACATTCAATTAAATCATATCTTTCGCCGTCAGTATGGGCATGAGCCGTTGCTAGTGGCCCATTACAATCGTCGTTGATACTAAGCAAGCACATTTGTACTGCTCAGACGACTAGCGTCCGTAGAAGCGATGCTACAACGTCGTAGCTGATGTGAGAGGTCCAGTGTGGGCTGGCCGGCAGCACCACATTCACCAAATCATATCTTTTGCTATCTAGATGGGCATGAGCCGCTGCTAATGGTCCATTACAGTCGTCGTTGATACTAATCAAGCACATTTGGTACTGCTCAGACGACTAGCGTCCGTAGAAGCGATGCTATAACCTCGTAGCTGATGTGAGAGGTCCAGTGTGGGCTGGCCAGCATCACCACTTTCAACCAAATCTTTTCTGCTGTCGTTGACACGCTCATAAGCCGCTACTAGTTGCCCAATATAGTCGTCGTTGATAATTTACACGCAATGTTTCACTTTTTTTGTTCTGAGCGGTTTCATTTATGCATTTATTGCTTTGAACCAAGCTTCACATTTCAGGGTGTATGGTAGCTGTAGTAATTGTATTGTACCAATCAAGTTACACGCAGTATTTGCGGTCGCAGCGTATTATGTGCTTCTCTGCTTTCGCCCCTTTATAATTTCTTCATTTCTAGCAGTTCATTGCTATATTTATGTCTTCACATTTTTGTGATGCTGGTGGCGAGCCCAAATCCAAATTGGACCCCAGCCCCAGCAGTTTCAGAGCGAAAAAGGGAAGTTTATGAAGCTGCATCATTGTTCTCTATTCCTCGATAGAAGTTCTCATCATTCATTCTGATATCACTTTTCTTTTTCTCAGCCATTTTATTAATGTGTTCAATTGCTTTGATCCAAGCTTTTTTGCTCTGATGCTTTCAGTATCCTGTGCTGAGGAAGAGTAAGAAGTATGGATGCTCTTGAGAGAGGTACTTAGAAAATTCGAAATTCCGAGGGTTTGTCTTTATACTATATTGATTCCTACCTACATTGCTTACGTAGATTTTTCCTCTCGATCACACCGTTTCGCCTCTTGTAAGTTGACGATTAACGTCTCTCGTCTTTTCCTTCTTTTTTGTCACATTATCGTAGTACGTTACGTATAAAGACAAGTAATCAGCAATTTCTGAAAGTTAACGTGTCACAAATCTAGAAATAAGTAATAGAATTTTCCAATAGACGCTAACCGCCGCCGTGAACCGTCGTGCACCTCCGCTCCCTATCAGCCGCAGATTTCAGGATCCTGCTGAGTGGAACGCAATGCACCATGAAACTACAGCCGACACTATTCAGTGAATCTTAATAATTGTAACACATATATAAGCTGCGACCATGACCGACGAAACCATCCCCACCCCTCCAGCTGAACCCGTCGTGGATGACGCCTCCCCTCCCGAGAATGATGCTAATGGTGCCGCCGCTGTTGGAAAAAACAAGGACAACAAAGGCGAGAAGGAGCAAGTTCCTATTGAGGAACTTTATGATTTGAGCAAGCCCATCAAAAGGGTGCGTTTATGTTGAATGTTGCTGAGTATTACCATTTTATTATGAATTTAGGCATATCATTTCTGACACTTACCATCATTTCTTAATTGCAGATTGAGCGCCCTTCCAAGGATGAGCAAACCGCCGCCATTGCCGCTATCGATGCAGAGATTGACTCCCTCCGCGAAGAACGCAAAGTCGTCCAGACTAAAATCGACGATGCTATGGGGAAACAGAAAAACACCCCCATAGGCCGCGAACGTGATGCTCTTAACAAGCTCAAAAACCGTAAGGGCCTCATGATTGAACAGAAGAGGCAGATCCGAGCTCGCCTTGAAATTGTCAAGATGAAGGCCGATCAAATCATTGGGCAGCAGAAAAATGCACGTAGTACCATGAAATTCACCAACTTAGCTGATATCGAGAAGGAGATCAACAGGTTGCAGCGTAAACAAGAAACTTCATCCATGAGTCTTTCTGATGAGAAGAAACTTATCAAGGACATCGAAGCGCTGCAGGCTTCCAGGCGCACAGCCGAAGAACTCAAATCGAAACAGGGCGACTTAGATACCATCAAGGATGACCGCAAGGTTATCCAGGCTGATCTCAATGCCAAAGACAAGGAGATTGATAGCATTCAGAAGGAGATTGACGCGCAATCGAAAATTTTGAAAGATTTGCTTGATAAGCAAAGTAGTCAACGTGGTACTGTCGACGAACTCGTCAAGCAGCGTGATGTTATCAAGGGTAAAATTGATGACAAGTTCAAGGAGAAGAACACTCTCCGTACTGAGTTCCGCGAGAAAACAAATGATTGGTACCACAATCAGCGTGCTATTAAAGCTCAACGTCAGATGCAGTATGAAGAGGAGAAGAAGCGCCGTGAGGAGGAGAAAGCCGCATGGCTCAAAAAGAAAGAAGAAGAGGAATTAGCAAAGACTCCTTACGAGGAAGAGATGGCTCTTTGTGATTATTTAGCTGATTACTTGACAAAGACTTACCTCACTGACTCCCAAGAGGAGGAAGCGAAGAAGGCCAAAGAGGCAGAGGAAAAGGCCAAGGCTGATGTTGTCGCTGTCAAAGATGATCCTTTCGCTGGTTTCAAAGCTGTTACCAAGAAGGCTGAAGATGAAGTAAATTACTTCGGGAAAGGCAAGGGAAAAAAGAAGCTTAAGACGAAGAAATCCAACAAAGCTCCTGCATTCTCTATCAGTCTTGATTTGTTCGACCAGTTTGGACTCATTACTTTGAGCCCCCCTACTAGCTTAGATGGCGTTGCTGCTTCTGTCGATGAACTCAAAGCAAAGAAGCAGTGGTATTCGGAGCAACCTCGTGGAAGTGTTCCCACTGCCAAGGATATTCGCAAGGCAAATGCTGAGGCTGCAGCCAAAGCTCAGTCAAAGGGTGCCAAGGCGGGAAACAAAGGAAAGAAGGGCAATTTTAGCATTTCCAATGAAGAATTCGCTCCCCTCGGATCTGGGGCTGTTTCTTCTGGAACCGGTGAAAACTGGATATCATAAGTTTATGAGACAACTTCGAGATAGGTATCAAATCGTTCTAGTGCTCATCATAGGTACTTGCCAGCGCATAATGAAAAATTATCTTTAATGAAATGATGGTTATCAACTGAAGCTAGATATACTTCTTTTGATTAGATTGATTATATTAAAATTTCTGTTACCTATTTATACTTATATTCACATTCAAAACAGTGTCGTCCTGCGAGTGCTGCCTAGCCCTTGTCGATTAGCAAGAATTGCTTGCAGTTGAAACTGGCCTGGTTGAACTCCATAGCCGCTCCCGGGTGGCAAAGAATTCGATCGTTGGGAACGCCGAGACACACTAGAGGGCCCTTTGATCCCAGCTGGTCGCGACTTGAGCCTAGCATTACTTTGTGCAAGGAACTGCTCTGTCATGACATCTAATTGTTTTGAACTCAACTTGCCTTCCAGAGAACTAAGATCATCAGAAATTATCCTTGAAATGCCCGAAGGTTCAAGATAATCAGATGCGCTGCTTTGATTCATTTCAACAGTTTCATCCGTCTCGGGTGCAATAGCAGTCGAAGGTCGGGGATAACGAAATCTTTGAATCAATGGGTTGGAATCTAAACTAATTCTTCTGCCCGTTAAGGAATTTTCAACAAGATTTTGCTGCAGCTGCGGGTTGGATGGTTGACCCAACATCATGTTTTGCAATACCTGATTCTGTCCTAACTGTAACTGTGAAAGGAGCAACGACTGAGTCGCATTCCCAAGGGAAGATTGTCCAAGAGAGGGCTCAATTTCTTGGGATATTCTACGAGGGATAGAAACCATAGACGGGGCAACTTGTTTTGGGGACTGAATAGATTCCGGAGAAAAGCCAGCTACAAGCTCAGGTGGTGGCAGAGGAACACCATTTCCCCTTCGCGGCCGCTTGCGAGGGGTCTGCTTTGGCTCCGAGGATGGTGTAGAAGCAGCGCTTGCTTTTGGAGATAGCACTTGAATCTTGCTTAATTCCTCCAAAGACCCAGCGGGCATTTCGATCTTGAGACATTTCTCCCAGTCACCCTTCAAGAACTGTTCATGTTTGTATACAGCAACATTGGGGAATAACTTGTCCACACTTTTCTCAAACCCCCATAGATTCAACATTACTGAGAATTCCTCCAGGGTAGGTGTACGCAAGTCGAAGTGCTTGGGGAAAATTTCCTTCTCGAGTCTAGCAGGATCTATGATTACAAATCGCTGATCATCAGAGAGGAAGGTTATACAGGGCGATTGGTTCCCCTGTGATTCAATAATGGCCATGAGCGTCACAGGAAAGGAAGACTCGTTGAAATACCAACTTGTCGCGAGATACTGACCCTGGAGGTCATTGTAGCGCTCCTCCTTCTTCTTCTTTCGCTTCTTCTTGGGGAGCATAGACAATGGCATGGGAGGGGCATACTCATCATGAAGTTGAGCAGGTAACTGGGCAGGTAGCTGGGCGGGTAGCTGAGCAGGTAGCTGAGCAGGTTGAAATGCTGAGAGCTGGGCGCTGGCGTAGAAACTATTGGGCTGTGTCTGGGCCGCGATCACCCGGGAAATGTTAATATTCGGAAGTGCTTGGACCTGAGCCTCCGGCAGCACTATGCGCTTCTTTACAGGGCGCCTCTTGTTTCCATCCTTTCCAGGAAGAGGTGGAAGAGGTTGAATGGCGGACCCAATATCAGAGGGGCTTGAAGCTCGAGTCGATGATGAGGCCTCATCGGACGGCAGGGAAGCTGTGATGTCAGCACATTCCTCATCGGAAAGCATAGTGGCAGCATCGGCCAAAGCGAGAAGGGCAGACATGGTGGCAATGGTATCGGAGGCGATTAAAGCTTCGGTGAATGTGTGGCAGAGGAACAATGGGCCGTAGATGTGAAGTTTGAATTCGAGTGCAGTGTCACGACAATCTCACAGGTCACTCAGGCTGATGCATGAAATAATGTACAGAAGTGGTGAGAGGTGAGAGGTGAGAGCCTGTTGTTGTTTCATTTTTTCCGATGAGCTGCAAAATTGAACCGGACGGTGGCTGCTGCAGTCATTGTGTGTGCAATTTTACCTACATAACGAACTGTTTTAGCATGTGAGAATGAGGAAAGAAAGACCTGCCATCATCATGACCATCGAGTCACGGAGAACCGTCGAGTATTCTATCTTTGTCAACGCTCAGCTTCATACAGTTTTGATGTAATTTATTATTGTTCCCCTGTATAATATCTTATCATGATTTATTTATTAGAGGGAATTAGAAGCTGTAATTCATTAATGACCGCACTGGACAGTTTGCACAGCATCCACAAATATCGTTGGCGGTACTAATGACCACTGGCGATTCGCGGCACACACGGACTGGCAATGTGTCTCTAGCTAATCGTGAAGCTCGGACACGGTACTCAGTTCTTTGAAGTTCTCATGGAAGAATGTCGCCCATGACCGCTACCCGCTTCCCACTTTTATGTGTGCTTCATGGTTTTGGTAGTTGATTGATGGCGTCACGGCTTTCGATCTCGCTAGCGGACGTAAGCATGTACAAATGTACCAAGGTGCTGGGAACAGGAAGGATGTGAAGATGACTGGCTGTTTTAGAGTTGACAAGCCTGGGAGGTGCATGAGCAGTGAGTATGTCATTGTCATAAATCGAGTACTATGTCCTGCCCTCTCTCTGCACTGGCTGAGCTCGCGGCTAGCGAGTTGCAGAGCGGAGAAGACTTCTCGGGCCATGCTGCTTATGACACCTCTTGTGCATCATCCAGCAGGCCAGTTTTGCCATTAAAGAAACGCCCACGTACCACGGGCGGCAGTAGCTGGTCGCCGAGGAGAACTACACGGCGTTCATCAGCCACCGCCAAAGAAGAAGAACCCTTCTCTATTGAGGAACAGAATACATGCGTCGAGTCTAAGCCGTTCTTCTCTCCTTCTTTCAAACCATTCAAAATGATGACTAAGAAACCCCGTTTCCCGGTCATTTTGATGGCCATCATGACTGCACCGCAAAATGAGAAGTTTATTTCGTTTTTATCGGACCATCAAAGTTTTATCATAATCAATCCCGAAGCTCTCTCTACGCAAGTCCTTCCAATTCATTTTGAAAATAACGTGCCTTCATTTGAGCAATTTGTGGATGTTTTGGCAACTTGGGGCTTCCGCGTTGAAAAGAACGATCCGCGTTTTCCAAATGTTGCTGTGTATCGGCACGGATTGTTTCGGCAGGGAGATTGGGAGAGTTGTTTGAAGATGGAGAAGCCGAGTGTCAGCGAGATTTCTGCCAATAGGCTTCAATATCGAAATACTTTTCAGGCGCTTGGGGAGAATGTTGTTGTCGGCATTGAAGATAATCAAGACAACGGATCGTCCAGTCTTAAACACAATGGCGTCACTCCCAAAGAGAATGAAGAGGAAAAATCAAACTTGCACCTGCAGGATTTGTTCACCAGCAGAGTAAGCTCTTTTCTGTTCACAAAACCAGCATCATCACTTACACAAGCCCTTCCATTTTCTACCACGAGAGTTGGTTCGGAGATGAAGGAAGATGAGATAACCTCTGCAACAGATGAAGTGGTTTCGGCAGCCATGGCCACATTGCATTGTCATGGTGGGAATGCAAAAGAAAAGCATTATTTGAGACGTCATTCGTTCGATAATGTCAGAAATGTACCGTCTGATCACAAAATACAAATTGCTTCGCATCCAAGCCAGCTTGATTTCATCACAGAGGTATTCCTCGAGCGTAGCATGGCAAGGAAACTGAAGTCGCGTCGAGATACAGGTCTTGGCCCAAATTTAGGTATGACCGGCTTCCTAGCGATGACAAGGGCTTGTGATAGTCAATCGGTAACGAACATCAATTCATAGATGTCAAAGCAAGTCTTGCTCACAGAAGAGCAAGAGAGGAGGGCATCCCTTCTTCGTATAGTGGTCCGTGCTACATTTAAGTGCATCGCGACCACAACAAAGGTTGGCTTAGTGCACGAAGAGCAATGTCAATGTTCAATAGAAATAAATACATTATAGAATAAATATCACTCTTGAACTGAAGACTAAAGAACAAAGCAACCACACTCACTCTCATGGCCAGATACATACATACTTATCGTTCCGACATCCAAGATATTTCCCAGCGAAAATAGAGACTGTATCAAAAACAGAGCTATCTACAGATGCAGACAATCGCATAGCCACTAGTAGGAGTAGGCAAAGATAGGCAGTCATGAAGATCTTCAGTCCACATTGATTACAAAGTTAATCAGATTAGATATCTACGATACTAAAAGGGACGATCTTCAATCCACATTGATTGATGCTGCACAAAATGATTATATAATGTTTGTGTGTAGAGTGAATCATAATTATATCCACTAACCCTATGGAGATCTTGATTGCGGTATTTCGAGCATGCATGGCGTGAGGAGATGATGTGTGAAAGTAGGCAAACAAGGAAGCAAGAAGCAAAATGAAAGTACACTATAAACACTCCTCTAGGTCAGAATTCGCATTAAGGAACACAGAGAGATAGAATTCCTTCTATTGCGGTATCAACTCCTTCATCATCAACATCCATGTGCGTTACCAAGCGAAACATTTTTCCGCCCTTACTGTATCCACCTGCTAATTTGACTCCATATTTCTCCAAAATTTTAGGTGGCAGCTCTTCCTTAGTGAGCTTTGAATCCTCAGGTAGAGCAAAGAAGACGATGTTTGTGTCCACTTTACCGTCTCGGGGAAGAAAGAATCCAGCAGCTTTTAGCTCTGAAGCAATTTTTTGGGCTCTTGAGTGATCATCTGCCATTCTATTTACATTGTTCGTCAATGCGTGCATGCCCATTGATGCAATAACACCTACTTGTCGCATTCCTCCACCCAAGCGCTTCCTTGCTCTACGAGCTAGTCGAATAAACTCTGTCTCTCCAACTAGAACACTGCCCATTGGAGCTCCCAATCCTTTCGACAAGCAAACTGAAATTGAATCAGCATCCTCGCACAAGGAAGAAGGAGGGGTGTTCAATGCCACAGCGGCATTCATAATTCTTGCACCGTCAATGTGCACTTTCATATCGCGCTCTCTTGCCATCTTTCCTATTGAAGAAATGTATGATGCTGGCAGCGCAACACCTCCAAGCATATTGTGGGTGTTCTCTAAACAGATCAACGTTGACTTTGCATAATGATCGTCGTTATCACAAAAGTAAGCGTCTCGAATGTCGTCAAACGCAAACATGGCATGCTCATCTTCGGGTATTTGCTTGCAGCTTACTCCGGCCAAGTTGGCATACCCTCCTCCCTCGTATAAGTTAATGTGCGATTTTGTTCCTATAATCATCTCGGCAGTTTTATTGTAATGACAATGCGACAAAATAGCGCACATGTTAGCCATTGTCCCTGTAGGACAATAAAGCGCTTCATCTTTCCCGAACAATTCTGCAGCATACTGTTCCAGTGCCGTCACTGTTGGATCTTCTCCCATCACATCATCCCCAGTTGTGGCTTGTGTGGCGGCATGTAGCATTGCTGAAGTTGGTTGGGTGACGGTATCACTTCGTAGATCAACGATACGCTTGTTGTTTGTGGAGAAGAATTTGCGGCCAACATGGCTGCCTACCAACCTATAATTTCTCCACAACACTGCCGTAAAAGTCATTATTAATGATGTTGATGAATCTTATGTTATAGAACATGCTCCTCACCAGAACATAGCTCCTTCACATCACTGTGTAGCTGTAAAGCAGTCACAATAACAATTGCCGTCATGGCGCAGCTGGAAGCTGGATTTTTTGTTCGCATCTGGAGGATTATGGATCGGGGGCACAATGCCCCCTTTTTGCCCCCTTTGTCCCCCCTTTTAGACGTGGACAAATCGCCCGCGGGTGAATCTGTGGGCTTGTCACAACACGTGTAGTTACAATGTCACAACAAAACCGCCCGCCTTGTCACTATGTAACTACCCGCGTTGTGACATTGTAACTACGCGGGTAGTTACATTGTCACTACGTAGTGACATCGTTGTGACCGAGCCGCCGAGCAAAGCACCCGCCTTTATTGATGATGGTATAGTTGATGGCAGCCATGATTCATCGATTCGAAAGGGCAGCATACTAAGTATCGTTCGCCGTCCTCTCCTCCTACTGTTGGTTGTGCTTCTGTGGTCAGGCTGGCAATGAGGCAGCGCCGCTTCTCCATTTTTTGGCCAGCGCCAGTTTTTTGGCGATTCCTGCACATCAACAACTAACTTGACGCCGACATAAATAATATCCACCTATCGTTCAATTATTCCTACTTAGAAAGCACCAATATGTCCTTCATTGCAGACGATGGCTTTTCTTTTCTTGACACCTACCGAGATAGGAGCAATGGTGGGGATGAGAGCGAAAATGAACGGTCTCATGTGAGCTCAAAGAAGGACTTTGACTTTTCTTTCATTGGCTACCGAGATAGGATCGATGATGAGGATGAGAGTGACAGTGACCATTCTCATTTGATCCCCTCTTCTTCGATGTCCGAGGAAGAAGGCAACGATGAACAAGAGTGCATGTGTCATACTGGTGCTGATAGTTTCGAGCTACCTCAAAGTCCTGCCGCTGCTGAAACTCCGGTGGGGAGGGCCTAGAAGATAGTGATGATGAGGATGAAGGTGTAGAAGGAGGGTGGGGTGAACTAATTGCCTCATTCGGAGATTTGGATAAGTGTGATGAAGGGACAAGTGGAGAGGGGAGTGGCTGTCATTTTGATTTTAGTTTCTCCTTCGGCGAATCAAAATCCACAGAGGAGGAGGATGATGATGACGAAGAAGAGATTTCGTCGGAGGGTGACGTTTTTCCACAGACCAATACCACCGATCCATCAGGGGAGGCCAACAACGATGCAACTCCCAGAAGGTCGTTTTCTGTCGACGAGGTTCTCCGGGACGGGCTGATCTTTGCTGGATTCACCGATGAAAGAATCACCAGGTGTGGGGAAAAGCGCAATACTGATCGCTTCAAGGCCCAGTATGGGGTGTGCCCCAAAACGGTAGCATCTTTTCTGGGGGACCTTTTCCACAAGCATCCTTCATTGAAATACAAAGACATTTTCATGACCCTTTACTGGCTGAAAACGTATTCGGTTGCACACGTCATGTCCGCCATTTGGGGACCTTGTGAGGAGTTATTAACCCAGTTCTCGAAGATTATATTGCGAAGTTTGCCTCCCTGAAAGAGGGGAAAATTCGTTTGGACCGTTTCAACGACGAGACAATCATTGTCTTCTCTATAGATGCATGCCATTTCATGACGGACGAGATGGCACTTGACCCTTCAACCCGTTGGTATGACTTTAAAAAGGGAGGCGCCGGAGTCAAGTATGAAGTTGCACTTTCTATCCATTCGAATGAAATAATCTGGATTCGAGGTCCTCTGGAAGCCAGCATCCATGACATCTCTATGTTCAGAGGATACACAACGAAAGATAAAAAGAAGAACAAGGTAGACAAAGATGCATTTATTTTTCGCATCCCAGCAGGAAAGAAAGGCGTTGGTGATTCCGGATGTGAGTAGAAGATCTGGGAGACCACGTTCCAAATTCTTTTTTGTTCTCACTTCTAACTCGTATTCCATCTATCCTATCTTCTTGCAGATTCTGGAGAGCCAAACAAGATTATTACAACAAGAAAGGGTCAGTCAAAGGAAATGAAAAGATGGCTTGGACGTGTAAGAGCCGTCATGAAACGTTTTTCAGCCGAGTGAAATCGTTCAATATAATGAAAAACCGCTTTAGGCACGGTAAAAGAGGTACAGCGGATAAGCTCCTTAGACACAAGCATTGCTTTGAAAGCGTTGTCGTTCTTCTTGCTTACGATATTGAACATAATCCTCTTTTTGAAGTGTAGTCATAATGTTTTATAGTACATTGAATTTCAATTACACACTATCCTTTCTAACAACTCTTCATTCAATCATACTAAAATATTTTGCAGCTTCATCTCTCTGCGGAGTCTTGGTTGCATCTATAGCTGCCTGGTGTGCACGCAATGTAGCAGCAAGTACCTCTTTGCTGACAAGACCTACCTTGAATGCATTCATCAGCGCTTTGATTGAATGATCTTCTCCTGAGTGGCGGCGATGATCAAATGCTTCACTGCCCTCTCTTTATTGCCATTCTTCAACTCGTGAGTACCAAGAGACAATCTAGCGATTGCATGACCTCCAATAGCAGCGACTTCCAGATGGTGAATGTTCATTTTCTGCTCATCCTTTTCTACCCCATGCCCCTTTCGATACATACTCGACAGTTTAAAATGCGCTTCAGCAGCTTCCAAACCATCTCCTTTAGCAGCCTTTGTATAATGGCCAAATGCTTCAGTATAATCCCCCTTCTCACAATTCTTGAATCCTTCTATAATCAATGCAACGGGATCATTCGTCTCAACTCTTTTCATCCTTTGTTTATCTGTTCCACCGGCTGTGTCGGCCAACGCTTCTCTACAGAATGGACATTCGCGCTTCTTCGTGTTCTCACGGTCCATGGCATAAATACAACCATTACAAACAGTTTTACTGCAACAAGCATAAGTGATATACTGCTTAGGATGAAGCGGCATAGGAACCATGCAGATGGGACAATCGCCAAGATGAGTGCTCTCCGGTTGCTTGAATAGCAGCTCGTCACGTGATTCCGCCGCACGTTTCTTACATGCTCTTTTGTGTTTACGCCTGTTATCTTTTTGGCATTGAATACCACAATAGTGAACGAGATGGCAAGCAGTGCATCTCTTCAATTTGACATCATCATTTTCTGCAATGCCGCAAGAAGCACAACATAAAGTGCCTGCCTCTTTCTTATCTGAAGTATTCTCGTTCATTATCAGTAATTAATTGAACCCAAAGCTGTTATCTCTCCTCTAATCGACCAGTATTGACCCGCTCCCGGACCTATGATTCCGTCTCTCCTCTTGATCATATGTGATCATGACATCGGTGGTATTGGTCTGTGGAAAAACGTCACCCTCCGACGAAATCTCTTCTTCGTCATCATCATCCTCCTCCTCTGTGGATTTTGATTCGCCGAAGGAGAAACTAAAATCAAAATGACAGCCACTCCCCTCTCCACTTGTCCCTTCATCACACTTATCCAAATCTCCGAATGAGGCAATTAGTTCACCCCACCCTCCTTCTACACCTTCATCCTCATCATCACTATCTTCTAGGCCCTCCCCACCGGAGTTTCAGCAGCGGCAGGACTTTGAGGTAGCTCGAAACTATCAGCACCAGTATGACACATGCACTCTTGTTCATCGTTGCCTTCTTCCTCGGACATCGAAGAAGAGGGGATCAAATGAGAATGGTCACTGTCACTCTCATCCTCATCATCGATCCTATCTCGGTAGCCAATGAAAGAAAAGTCAAAGTCCTTCTTTGAGCTCACATGAGACCGTTCATTTTCGCTCTCATCCCCACCATTGCTCCTATCTCGGTAGGTGTCAAGAAAAGAAAAGCCATCGTCTGCAATGAAGGACATATTGGTGCTTTCTAAGTAGGAATAATTGAACGATAGGTGGATATTATTTATGTCGGCGTCAAGTTAGTTGTTGATGTGCAGGAATCGCCAAAAAACTGGCGCTGGCCAAAAAATGGAGAAGCGGCGCTGCCTCATTGCCAGCCTGACCACAGAAGCACAACCAACAGTAGGAGGAGAGGACGGCGAACGATACTTAGTATGCTGCCCTTTCGAAGCGATGATAATATGATGTGATACATAATGCCTATGGTGATTAACTTTGTATTTATTTAATAAGTATGCAGCGTTTTGTATCGCTTATCAAACCGCCCGCCTTGTCACTATGTAACTACCCGCGTAGTGACAATGTAACAACGCGGGTAGTTACATTGTCACTACGTAGTGACAATGTACTTATATAACTACGCGGGTAGTTACATAGTGACAACCCAACATCCCGCCGAAGATTCACCCGCGGGCGCTTTGTCGCCCGTCTAAAAAGGGGGCAAAGGGGGCAAAAAGGGGGCATTGTGCCCCCGATCCATAATCCTTATCCTGATCCAAGATCTTTACCCTTGATCTGATCTCCGTGATTTTCAAAATCTTTCTCGCTACTTAGGTTGGGCGGGGTACCAGTAAATTCAAATATTTACCTGTAATGAAACATAGGTATATCTTTCACACAGCAGAGCAAGAGCTGCAGGCTGCAGGGCTATAAAAGCTGGTTTCTTGATATTCATTCCTTTAAATTAAGTTAATCTGATCATCTTCTCTATCCTTCAAAATAGCAGTTGCGACATCCAAATCTTCGGGAGTTGTTATCTTCAAGTTGGTGTACTCTCCTAGAGTCAATTTGACAGGCTCTCCCAAAGCTTCAATGATGGACACGTCATCAGTAACCTCAAGATTTTCCTTTTCAACCTTGTCAAACCCTCGTAACAATGCCTCAACCTTAACAACTTGAGGTGTATGGACTTCCCACAATCGTGCACGGGGAATTGTTCGTTGTACGAGTACACCGTCATCGCTTTCTTTGATTGTAGCCTTGCAAGGCACACCCAACACAGCTGCACCGACACTCTGTGCGTCCCTCACCACCGATTCTATTTCAGGAATAGTGACCAATGGTCGTGCACTATCATGGACAGCGACAAACTCACAGGGAGAACCATTATTCTCTTTTGAAAGTTCCACCAATTTATTGAGACCATTTTCGACAGAGCCCTGTCGCTCTACACCAGGGTTAGCAAATGCCAATTTTCCATTGTATTTGTCAACGATTGGCTGATAATCTGGTTGATACTTGGGATCCATCACTAATACTACCGTGCTGGGTGGTGATAATCCATTTTGTGCGCAATATTCAGGTAGCTTTTCAAGGAACAAGTGCAATGAGTAATGCAACACTGGCGATCCAGATAGATCTAAAAATTGTTTGGGCATGTTTGCTTTCATACGTGAACCAGTACCTCCAGCAAGAACAAGGAAGCCTACATTGCCAAAGCCTGTAAATTCCCCATCGTTTGATGATGAAAAAATGGAAGAAGTCGTTTTAGTAGTCGACAGTTGGCTGGAGATGGATGGCGCCGTGAATGCACATGTTGATTTCAACAGCAGCAACAGCTGAAGGCATAAAGTGGTCAGCAGCATCATCTTAAGTGATTGTTACGATGTTGTTTCGAGACAGGATTGGAAGGAAGTGTCATTCGCATTCAGATGATCATGAACGAACGCATTGCATGCCACTTGTCACTGCGTTTGATAGCTAGCTGACGTTTTAGGTTGAGGTTGTCACAGCAAAAGATACATTTCAGTTATCATCGCCATCGGCTCTCTAAAATCCAAAATCCAAAATTGAAATGGTTTTTGAAGTTTATTGGACGCTCGCTGTTGAAAGCGCGGCGACTATCAATTCAATCTAATTCAATCAACCATATTATTTGATGGATTGGCATCCTCTTTGCTATTTGATGGCACCTTAAAATCACGCTATTGTCAGAAGAGACCTCGTTCATTGTATATTTTCCAATCTTCATCAAATCATGACCAAGCTAAATTCCGCAATCGCTATCGCCGCGCTAACATCTGCATCGTCGGTAAGCTGCGTTACCGCCCTATCGCTGCAAAGGCAACCTATGCATCACAATCATGTCTCATCCGGCAGCAATCGCCGCACTGCAACTACCACTCAGTGGATGATGCCCAATAAATTCAAAGCGGCTTTTGGTCGGTTCCAACAGCGATCAGCTAGCCCTCTACCATTTTATGCTACTATGGAAAAACCTAAGGATGGTAGTAGCAACAGCAGCGAAGAAGAAGCAGAAGCAGAGGACGACGAGAAAGCTTGGGAAGTTCCTTCTCCTCCTGAAATTCGACCTCCCAAGCCAATCATCTCTGAAGCTTTGGCAGAGGCGGAGGAGGAAAATCTATTGGGTGAAAAAATAGCCAGTGAATTTATCAACCCACTATTTGTGAACCCATCCATTCAGAAAAATGTTCCAAAGGATGTCATTCAGGGAGCTTTCATCAATGGTTCATTCCTTGCCTTTTTCACTGCTTACCTGTTTTATGGTCCATTTATACCACTCCTCAAAACTATCGTGGCGGCGCTCTCGATTGGAATTATTACCTCCTACGTGTCCATTACGGAAGGAAAGGCTGGTGAGTTTCTCCGCGGTGTGGGCAAGTTTACAAAGGCTGTAACCGATGCAGCCGTGGCACAGGTGGATGAATGGGAGGATAGTGGAAAACTAGACCAGGTTTCGAAAGCAGTTTCCAAAACAATTGGTTCGGGGGCCAAGACTCTGATCGATGCAGCTACGGCGGATAGTGCGCCAGTGGTAAGAAAAGAGGAACCAATTGTCCAACTGGCTGAGGGTCAGACAGCCGAGGAGGCAGAATTAACTAGAAAATCAAGGGTTGACGGCAAGCCATTTGCAGCTGAAGAGGTATCAACGACATCGCAGACACCACAGGTTTCTGAGGGCATGACAGCTGATGAAGCGGAGGTGGCAAGAATGGAGAGACTGAGTGAAGACAAAAAGATCGCAGACGAGAAAAGAGCAGCAGCAGCAGAGGCAAAGGCAGCAGCCGAAGCTGAGGCCAAGGCTAAGGCAGAAGCAGAAGCAAAAGCAGCAGCCGAGGCTAAGGCAGCTGCCGAAGCTGAGGCCAAGAAGAAGGCAGAAGAGGAGGCTAAGGCAGCTGCTGAAGCTGAGGCCAAGGCTAAGGCAGAAGCAGAGGCAAAAGCAGCTGCTGAAGCAGAAGCAAAAGCAGCAGCCGAGGCGAAGGCAGCTGCTGAAGCTGAGGCCAAGGCAGCAGCAGAGGCTAAGGCAGAAGCCGAGGCCAAGGCTGCCGCTGAAGCTGAGGCCAAAAAGAAAGCCGAAGAGGAGGAAGCACGCCAGAAGGAAGAGGCCAGACTTGCTGAATTTGCTAGATTAGCGGAAGAGGCCCGTATCAAGGAAGAGGCTGAAGAACGAGCTGCCGAACAAGCTCGATTAGAAGCTATAGAAGAAGCGCGTCTATTAGAACAACAGGCTGAAGCGGCAAGGGAAGCAGTGCGTCTCATGGCAGAACAAGAAGCGTTGATGGCAGATGATGAAGAGGACGATGATGATTTCATGGATGACGATGATTGGGAAGCATCTGTACTCCTTGCCAATGAACTTGCAGGCATTGGTGGAGATAGTAAGGATGCTGAAATGCTGGATGAAGTACTCCAGACAGAAATGGGTGATCTGTCAGAAGAAGAGGAAGCTGCATTAGGGAAAGCAGCTCGTGCAGCTGTTCGCAAATATGAACAGGAAATGGCAGAAATTGGATCTGCTCCCGTTGTTGAAGAAGACGACGATGTGCCTGAGGTCGTTGAACCTGTCGAAGAAGCAACGCCCGATTATTCATCAATGACTGTTGCAGCGTTGAAAGATGTCCTACGAAGCAAGGGCTTAAAAGTCAGCGGAAAGAAAGCTGAGCTTATTGCGAGATTGGAGGAGTCATCATAAAAACAAAATCATCCTGAGACTAATAGCATTCCCAATTTTGTTTTACTGTTTAATAGAACGAGATAGATCAAGATAAACCACGTTAATTACCTTATTACATGTTTCTGGGTGATCACCTCTGCAATTTCACTTGCAAACTAAGTACCACTCTATGAAACACTCCTACTAAATCATAACTTGTGCAACTAACACCACGCCTTCGCTATAGCGACAGTTGGTGGAACTATTCCTGCTTGAAGTTGGAAGATACCCATCTCAATCTCGAACCTTAAAAAACCATGAGCATGAGCCATGAGCCAATTGGCAATAGATGAGAATCTACAATACTATCCATCTTCGATCTGAGTAGCTAGCCGTGCTATTCCTGTTGTTATCGATCAGTAAATACCACAGTTAGGAAGCCAGCCAAGATGATGCAAATAGACGAAATCGATAATGTCAATCAGCAACTAATTGACGATGATGACAACGCTGCCATCATTGACTCGGATGCCTCCGACATTGACGAAGAAGAGGCCTCCCCGCTTCTATCGGCACTGGATGATCTCGAATCAAGAGTGGTGACTGCTCTAAATGAATTCAAATCACACCCTGGCACAGTTGGCAGTACAGCCCCTGGCGGTGCAAAACAATCGATACATCAAGAGCTCGCAAGCATCCTCCGTCCCGTCGTGGAAGTTTCAGCACACACTGGACCATCTACGGCACGGGCGTTGGCATCTTCCTATCCACAGAATTATACGATTGAAATGTGCGTGGATGAGATTTATACGCGAATTAATTCGGAATTGATATTACCGGTAATTTTAGAGTCGGCTCAGAGTGATACGATACCCGCAAAACGAAGTGCGTCGTTGGCCTTATTTCACACTCTGCACAGTGAATGGTGTAAGGCAGGGAGTTATTTGGATGGAAGTACATCTGCGCCCTCCTTAGCTGGGCCGTACGGGCCGGGAATTTCGCCAGGGAGTGGACATGTGAGTGCTCCGCCATTCAATCCAGCTGAGGGGCAGAGGCGGAATCAAATCAAATCGGCTAGGAGAGCGGAATTACTTCGGAGATGGGTACAAAGTGCCATACCCAATTTAACTCCTGGGACCTTTACTAATGCAACATTAGATGCGAGTGCGGCTGGTCGTGGAGTGCTCAGTGCAAGTGCAGCGTTGAAACCATGTCTTAGGTACATGGCAGAACGGATTGGGAGTGCTGATGATGCCGGTGCGCTGCGATTATTCTTACCTGTCATGAGGATGATTGAGGGTGTTTTGGGCCGGTTATTCTTAGAGCGAACCAGGGCAGGGGAGTCCAACAGTTTGGATAAGAAGGGCCAAGTCGAGGGGGATGCATTGCGATCATCATGTATCAAGTTTTTGGAAATTGTAGTTCTGTGCTTTTCGAAAAAGGAACTCCCGTTCCAGCAGGCAGCGTCAAGGATGAAGAAGGATACTATTGCAAATGATTTTTCGTTGGAGGATCTTCCTCCAGGCCATCCAATTATCACTAGAGAAAGTTTGGAAGAGATTGGAGACTATGCCTTCTCAACTCTTAGGGGCTTAGTCTTACTGGGTGGACAAGCAGCTATTGACCCCAATTTATTACTTGCAGCAGCTGCTTCGTCATCATCTGGGTCCAATTTCATGGGAGGATCGAATCCATTTACACCGATTTTGGATATTTTGAAGCCTGCAGCATTAGCGTTCCTTAACTTCGAAACTGATGCTGAGAAGGCAGAGGCTTCAGGAGGCGACAAACATTCGTTTACCTTGGACCGCGCTAACATTGAATTGGACTTTGGTCTATCTCAAAAATCCTACTCCCTTTCTATCAATGCTATTCAGATGCTGGCGACCAAACGTCCTGTTTATTTTAAGGAATCATCAGTTTGTCTTGCGAGAAGAGCGATCGATCCTCCCGGAGCTTCCGATAACGACGGAGTATTGTTATCAAAGGCTGCTATCACTGGTATTCGTACGCATTTACGATCATCATGTTTGACACTCCTTCGGCATTTCCTGTCAGTAACAAGTGGTTCCTGGGAGGTCTTGACAGATGCACTCAAACAGGCAGGCATGGAAACTCAAGCCGATCGCGCTCTCAAGGCATCAAAGCAACAACTAAATTTGATGAAAGGTGGCCGTGCTGCCCGAAATCGTGCGGCTGTATTTTATGAGTGGGACACAAGTGCAGATGACTCTCGTGCAGCGAAACGCCAACGTGATACTGATGATGCGCAGGCTAGGGTTCGCGCTGCCAAGATGGCTCGTGGTTTGGGTTCGGGGATTCAGCTACCAACGAGTATGGTTGACGCCTGTGAACTTGTTTTGCTCAATCTTGATAATCTACCCTCCAAGCGACCTCCTGTGGCTTCAAGTAAGCAGAGGAAGCAACCGATTGATTTGGACTTCGTAGTCGATGCTGTGGTAAGTAATGGAGCTTCGCTAACGATGGAAGAGAATCACTGGTACGACCGTGATGGTGGAGATGGCTGGGCTATCGAAGAAGGAGAAGTTGGTGAAGACGGCAGGCCTATTCTTACGTTCAAGATGAATAGCAGTGTCCTTGATGCTGGGATGAAAATTGCTCAAGGAGAGAAAGTTAAAAACACTGAAAAGGCATTTGCTGAGCAATCAAAGCTTGCCTCATCGATGGCCTTCTCCCGTGTGCTAATGTCTTCTAGCACTGCCCGCTCTAGCGCTGTTGCAGATTTTGGAAAACAAATTGCAGCCCGGCTGGCTTTGACTTTGGAAGGTGTGAAGAATGCTAGCGAAATTGAAAGATCACATGTTATGGCAGTTGAAGCTGTCGAGAGTAGTATGAAGAAGAATGCGGAATCAGAGGAAGAGCTTGCCGGTGCGCTTGAATTTGCTCTGGAGAATCCTCTCGTTTCTTCTTCTATTGCGTATGACTTGACTCCCAATGACGTGTCGACAGACGAGATTGAAGTGATAAATTCAGCTGCTTCTACATCTTCCTTGGCGATGCGTATTTTGAATGAGGCGTATGTGTGCAGTTTCAATGAGGACAAGGCAAAATATGAGAAATGCCTTGATCTATTTGTATCATCTGTGGTCAACGCATGCGATCTCTCAAACCAGAACCCCAAAGATAATGAACGGAAACGAATTGCAAATGCAGCAGCATCATCATTGCCGCATCAGCTTGGGGCTGCACCTTTCTTGACTTCGTCATCACTGAATCTAGTTAGCTCACTCTGTGACATTGAGGATGTCGTGAAGAAGTTTTCAACAAAAACACCAAGTCAAACAATCGCTGAAGCTGCTGCCGCTCGTACCGCAAAAGCTGCGGCTGAAAAGCGCGCTACTGCAGCCTTGCTTATTCTTCGAGATGTAGCCTTCCAACGTGATGCTTTACGAGGAAGTGCCGTTGATTGCGCCGTCGCTATTGCTTCGGGCCGTTTACCAGCAAGTGCTCAAATCGAGGACAAAGCCCTGAAGTTGGTAATGAATGTTATTTTCCCAAAGAATGCTGATTGTTCTGACAAAGTGATAAGTTCTGCTGCGAAAGAGCTTGAATTCGCAACTCGATTTGCCATCGAAAATCACGGAAAAATAAAGAAAGCCAACGAATCAACTGCAAGGAAGAAAGAAAAACACGGGTACAACCCCAAATCATCTTTAGCCCCAGAAAGCGACGAGGAAAAACAAGCACTAGATCGAGTCAGAAAGCCCGTTGTCTTAGTCATGGCTCTTGCGGTGCGTCGCCCTGAAATCATCAAGGCTATCATGGAAAATGGTTGCCGTGACGGTGCAGATGTTCTCGCAAAAGCTATCAAGACAAATATGCCCAAGCTCGCAAGAGCTGCCGCTACGAAACACGGTGCTGCAAAAATCGCTGTGCAAGTTGCTGATATGGCCAGCGAAAAGGAGGCACCCCTTCTAATTTGTTTCCTAGATAACTTGGTCACTGCAGCTGATAAGTCTCTGCCATCTCCAGAGCTGATTGACGCGTGTCAAGAAATTCAAAAGGCAAGATTGGATGCTGATGGGAAGCCTGATATTCGTTACATCATGCCTGTGGTGTCGGGTATCCAGAGAGTAGAGTTGCTCAAAGAACTCCCTGTCTTTGTGAAAGGAAGTGACGAAATTCTCAAGACAGCACTCCATAGAATGTCAGAGCGGCTTGGTAGATACGCAATGATTTTCCGAGACGAACCTGATCCGAGCGAGAATACGCTGCGTGGCATGTCGAGCTGCGAGCAGATGGTTTACTTACATCAGTTGGACTTTCATGCGATTGGGATTCCGCAGAAACGGTATTTGGATGTTATTCGTGTATGTCTAGAGGATGATGAAGTGTTCAATGATCGCGTTGTGCAGGCAGCTTTAGACTACATTAGTGGCAAATTCTTGGAAGGCGAATCACTTCCACTTGCCTATATGCGAACCATCATTCTTACTTGCTCAAAACACGAGAGTTTGCACTCTTGGATCTGCCATGTGCTGTTACCTCGTCTCGTCGAGGGACAGGTATATTCAGACAAACGCCAATGGGAAGGCTGGATGAGATGCGCTAAAATGCTTGAAAATACTGGTGATCAAGGCATCAGTAGCTTGGAGGCTATTAACAAGTTACCAGAAGAGCAGAAGAAGATGTATCGCGCCAAGTATCCTAAAAAGTAATACATAATTCACTAGATAAAAATAATTAGTCAATTCGAGCAATTATGATTTAAGAGCATTCTATCGGATGACGACAGCCTTTTTGGACAGCATGGTTACTACTTTCCGTACGGATGCAAGCGACATCATTAGTGTAGGCACTGATGAAATGATACGCATAAAGTGTTCGTTTTCCAGTAGCCTCGTCACTAGCTTCGGTGATGTAACCGCACCATTCCGTGACATTGAACAGTATGTGAAGAGAAGTGACACTGCAATCGCTACTAATGCAACCACAGTAGACAGCACTGAGCCATACTCTGAACGTTTTGTTGAAGGTGCAGGCTTTTTCGAAACATTGGACCCATAGCTGAGTCTATCCGATGCAACGCTTGATCCTGCCCTGTCCAACTGGACATGTACTTTATCTTCGATTTCTTTGTAGTAAGCCCCTCTCTCTTTCATCTTCTCATCCCATACGGATCCTTCAAAGTTTCTAATTGTCCGTTTTACTGTGCGCATCAACTCGTAAGGCAAATGTCCTTGGGAAATGTAATTGAGCAATGGACTTGGAATAAACTTAAGCTTCAAATCATCTCTACCAATCATTTTGAATGCAATAACATCCTTCTGTAGCAATTGGACGAAGAAAATTGACTCTGTATCCATCCTGACTATCCCCTTTGCAGGCTTTGGTATGTCACAGTGGCGACAAGAGGTATCTTGTGTAGATTTTGATCGAATTAGGAATGCATTCTGGTCAGGCAAATGGAAACCATTGCCATGCACAATTGCATCTCTTGGTGACAGGAACGGGAGAAGGCCAAGAGAAATATGTAGCTGAATCACTTTCGAGTATTTTGAATGCCATGAAAGCACATCTGCCTTTTTCATGATGCCACCAGGAAACCATTTCGGCATACATTCTGTTTCTACAAAGAGAGAGCAGAGCTTCGTAAAATCCTTTGGCTCGAAGTTATGAAACTGCGTCTGTGCCCTCACGGTATGTATAGTAGTGCCTGCCTCCCGTCGATAGTGTATTGTCACACCCTTGCTTTCTTTTGCAAGAGTCCAACCATCGTCGGAGTGCAAATCGTGAAGCATGCTATCAACATGTTCAGCTTGCTCAAGAACTTCTTCAATGATGTGATTGACAGATTCAATTTTAGTACGTACAGCTGTATCACTAACTTCGTTTCTCATGCTCTTGAGTTTTAATGCAGTGACACGGGCATCGAAGATTCTCCCCTGGAATACATGTTCTTTGAGTTCAGCACATAGATCAGATGCATGGCTTTTTAATGAGGTTTCATCTGCGGTGTTGTTGATAATATCATTGCTTTGATTGCCCTGCGGCTTCTTCTTCCGCTTCTTCGCACGGTTTGCTTCTGTCCCGATCATGATGAAGACGAGACAACCAGCGGCAAATGTCAAATGATGCAATCTCTAAAAAGAAAGCGATACATAAAGAGAATATGATCTCTGCGCCCACTACGCGTCCAACGCTATGCACGATCAACGTCAAGCAACGATGAACAACATCACCATTCACCATGCATGCTCACAGTGAACAAGAGCAAGTTCAAGTTGTGAAGTGAGAAGAAGGAAGGTGATGATTGAATGATGATGTTGGATGCCGCCTATCTATGATGTTACATACTTATCCCGTTAGCCCTCCAACAAACCGTTTTGCCAATGAGTCACTCGCATCATTCACAGCAACAGCATCCAGATCACAGCACCGGCCCAAGCGCAGTCGCAGCTACAATAAAGCCAAAACAGCGGAACAAGTTGCGTCTCTGTTCCCTCTCTAGAGTGCTTTCCAACCTTGACTTCACTTATAAGCAAGCCAGAGAGAGCTCTATGCAACCATGAAGATTATACCGCTAATACCTTTAACTGCCTTGACGAGCTCCACCTTCGTTGATGCATTTTCTCTTCGACCCATCTCTACGAAGCGAGTAAATAACGTACGTGTTTTCGCCACTGTAGATAGCAGCAACAACAAGGAGGAAGAATGGGACGTTGTCGTAGTCGGTGCAGGTATTGGTGGATTATCTGCAGCAGCACTGTCCGCTCGCTACGGCTTACGAGCTATCTGTGTAGAGGCGCACGATGCGGCAGGTGGGGTAGCGCACTCGTTTGAAAGGAAAGCTCCTGCGTCGATAAAATCCAATAAACCATTTGTCTTTGACTCTGGACCTAGTCTATTGTCAGGAATGAGCCAGATGGGGACTAACCCACTTCGTCAAGTCCTGGATGCAGTCGGCACCGCTGGTGATATTGAATGGATCACATATGATGGTTGGATGGTTTATGATACTGCCTATCCAGCTGGAGATGAAAAGGCAACATTCCGCTTAACTACAGGTAATGATGGTACTTGGGAGAAGGCCATAGAAAAGAAAGCTGGGATTGCTGCTCGAGAAGCATTCACAAAGTTTCGCAATGAAATGATGGCACCAAAAGGTTTGTCAGAGAGTAGTGCATTGATTCCTCCTTTGGCATTGAGATCAGATCTGAGAGCGGTCTTCACAATGGCCCAATACTTGTTCAAATTTCTTAGCATTGGTCTCAAAGGGCAGTTGTTGACAGGCCCATTCACCAAATCAATGGATTTGTATGGCCTCACTGATAGATTTAACCGCCAATGGTTCGATTACTTGGCATTTGCTTTATCTGGTCTTGATGCCGCACATACACAAGCCGCTCCAGTGTCCTACACCATGATCGACCTCCACAAAGAAGGCGCGGTGCTGGACTACCCAAAAGGAGGTATGGACTCATTAATTCAGGCACTGGTGCGAGGACTGGAAATGAATCGACCAGGTGTTGGCTCTGGAGAGCTGAGACTTGAATCTCGTGTGGAGAAATTCAATTTGAATGAAGAAAACAACAAAGCTATTTGCAATGGAGTCACGTTAGAAGATGGAACAGTTCTCAAAGCGCGCCGAGGAGTTATATGTAATGCACCCCTATGGAACATGGCCAAACTTCTAGAGGATAGTGTTGCCAATGAAGGAGAAGAGTCGGAGATAGCTGCGGCAGTGAGGAAAGTTAGATCGCAAGCAAATGAAATGGAGATGACTGGTAGTTTTATGCATATTCACCTTGGCATACCAGCTGATGGCTTGCCAGATGACTTAGATTGTCATCACTCAGTGTTGAATCTCGATGATGATGTTACTGCTGAACAGAATCTTGTAATTGTCTCCATTCCAACAATATTTGATCCAAATTTAGCTCCAGATGGTTTCCACGTTATCCACGCCTACACAGCTGCAAGCGAAAGCTTCAAGGATTGGGAAAACAAATTGGATGGGGGATTCGACAATGGCAAGGCAGAAGAAAAAGATTATCAAAGAACCAAAGCTTACAAAGAATTAAAGGAAGAAAAGACGGAAGCACTATGGCTAGCTTTGGAACGGATAATACCAGACATTCGTGATAGAGCAAAACAAAAAGGAAGTATCGTAGAGGTTGGAACCCCACTGACTCATCGAAGATACAACAGAAGATTTCGTGGCACATACGGGCCTGCGCCACCGGAAGGCAAAGATGTTTGGGAGCTCCCATCAGCGAAGACACCTATTGAAGGGCTTCTTGCTTGCGGAGATACTTGTTTTCCAGGTATTGGCTTACCCGGAGTCGCCGCAAGTGGAACAATTGCAGCTAATACTTTGGTAGACCCTTCTGTCCAGTTAAACTTGATGGATGAAATGAAGAAATCTGGTGCACTGCAATAAAGGTGCAGATTGCTCAGGTTCAGTTGAAGTTTGAGTTCGAGTTCGAGTTCAGCTCGAAGTCAAAGTTGAGATGAAAATGAAAGGGTTTGGAATTTATCACTCACCTGTAGCATGAAGTAAGCTATGGTAGATGTTTAGCTTTGTCAAGCAACCATTCTTGAAACCATATTATTATCTACATATCATTTTCTTTCACGTGAGAACAGATCTTTGCCGCTCATCCAACGCGCCTACCTCCACAGAGAGATTCTCTTTTGGTGAGCGAGTACCAACCTTTTCAAAAAGGTTCAAATGCCAAATGTACAGAGGAATTTCATAGTTTGATCAACAAGATCCCGTCTTTTTGGAGGTCACGGTACTCATCTAGAGGAACTCAATACGGCTCAACAGGATTCAATCTGGACGCCTGTCACACCTTGTTCGCAAGCAACAAGCAACTTTCTCCGACTTTTTCACATAAAATTTGTACTATCTACTCATAGAAATTCTGGGTCATGCTGGGTTTGCTGTCGTGGCCTATGGAACCGTTAACGTTGATAGCAAGGCAATCTCTTATTCACTAGCGAGCGTCAATATAAGACAAAATCACTGCAAACACAACGGGCAATGACTAAGCCTGTAGAAGAAGTTGTGATCTTGAAGCTTCCCAAACAAGCTAAGGCTAAGGTCAAGCAGGCTGCCGAAGAATCAAATGGAAATGGCGTCAAAGGAAGAGTCAGAAGTATAAGCAAAGCCTTTAGCAGAATATCAAGCATACCATCAGCAACATCTGCTCTACCGAAACAAGAATCAGTTGATGCAAAAAGACATCTTCATCTTACACCAAGATCCGGAACCGGAACGGCGAACATGAACAGAGTGCAAGTTTTTAGCCTAGAGTCAGAAGACGGAGTGGTCATAACGTCGACAAGAAACGTGGAGGATGAAAACTTCTCCCAAGCCCAGGTGCAATCAGCAGATGGCGTAGTTCGAACGCCGGATAGGAAGGTGAATGAGCTCCGCGTCCAAGATGAAACGGTTGAAAAGCTTAATTCTACTCCAGTGACTATTTTGTCACACGAAGACAACGACGATTGTGATGCACTGCATCGATCACAGCTTCGGCAAGATGCACTCCTTTTAGCATCTGCGAAGCAAGCTGTGCGACCTCCTCGAGCCAAAGGCTGTGATAGAGTAAGAATCACAAGTACTCCAGACACTTTTATTATTGATGTTGACAAGAATAACACCGTGACCAACAAAGAACCAGACTTATTTGAACAGGGAGATGTAGGAGCTGACATATTCCACAGAATAGGTGGCGCAGTTGATGCTTGTTCGATGAGTTTTTGTTTTGAAAGAGATGAGGACAAATTTTTTATTGTTACCGTACCACACGGATTCTGCGTGGATGCGAATGACGATGTTTCATCTCTCGGCGGGATTGAATAGGTGATATTGGATATCCAGATCTCTTCCTCGACCTCCAAAAATCCTTTCTTATCCGCTCAATCAGGTTATTAGATATTTTCGTTAAGGTTAAGGAACTGGACTTTTGGTACAAAGTGTTGAAGAAGTATTTCTATTTCTCTTTTGTTGGAAGAGTTCTATTTTAGGCTCTGCATTTCAATAAAAATAACTTCTTCGAAGAACCACAACAAACAAGAGCTCAAGCCTACTTACACTTGAAAGTACGATTCATAATAATATTATTATCATGCTATACTTATAGCTGTCTTAAATCAACAAACCTATGAGGTAGATTTTTTTGTGTACGTAGGAATCGTCCAAGAAGCGGTACCAAAGTGGCGCCAACGATCATCGAGCACATCGTCACCATGGGATTTCCGCCCGATCATCGTACTTTACTAGAGGCATGGTGTTATTATATAAAAGATGTAATGCTCGGGGTATTTATATGGATATATATGAATGTATGAAGTGACTTGATATGTACCGATTTTTACATTTGATGCAAAATAAAAGCCAATCAGTGCACATGGATGTTTATCCTCATCTCCTCCGTGATCAATGAACGATGGTGCTATAACAAATATTTCAGCACTATCGACACCAAACACTGTTAAAATAACGATTATACAGTTATGTTATGAATGTGTATATCTTTTTGTTGCATAATAATTCGTTTTGAGGCCCACAGATCCCTGTCATTCAACACAAACACTTGTGTTTGAACACCTATCTCCTACAAGAGAATACACTTTGTGCATTCCAACGATGTCAGCAGTGACCATATGCAGCTTTATCCGTCAACCATTACTTCATTGAAACCGGAGAATCATAACAAGTCACTGAAGATTCCACTCCGATCTATTCAGAGCAATGTAGCGCCATAACAACAGCCTTCTTCGGAGACAATATGTGCACTTATTCCACCCTGATTGAACTTCAAGTCACACAACTATGACCCTGTCTCTCCAATCAAATGCAATAGTTGCTGCGCCTTTGTTGTCGGATGGTGAGGTTGGATTGAACAACGAAACCATTGCAGTTTGTTCGAGGAATGGCCATGTGTTGGGCTATGGTGATACCAAGGCTGAGTTCGCCGATGGTAGTGTAGTCAGTGAAATCGGATCTCCTTAACAGCTCCATGGCACAAAGCGATCCTTCCATATTATTGAGAGCTCTCCTGTCGTGTTTAGTTGTCTCGTCACGATCAGAGGTCGGAATAGAGCAATGAAATGGGTGACATTTGTGTGTAATCGATGATGTGATGTGCAGCAGCAACATGGTGCCTGACGGAGTGCTATGGCCATATGAAGTCACTAACAATGGATCACACCGACACTCAATGTCTATATGTATAAGCGGCGGCGAGGGTTGATGGAGAGAGGCCGATTGTACCATTCATATTGAGTGGAATTGGACGATGATGCTACGATGATGGTAATTTGCGCTGCTATAGCGGCATTTTGATTTGCGTCTCTGCTCTTTAATAACTAAGTTGGGTAGGCTCGGCTTTGGATTCCTTGTGTTCTAAGCTATTCATGGACTACCATACCCAACCTACTGTGGATGTAATGGAGGAGGTGTGATTTTTTATGTTATGGCACTTTTATGGCGGAAATGGTGCCATGGCGTGGTGGATTGTCGCGGTGGTGGAACTTTTTGGTGGTGGCCAAAAACACATTTGGGGGCTCTTCTGACCTTCTCAAGTGCCGGATGGAGCTACATACTATTCCTACGTACATACGCTACCCCGTAGGGTCCGTGATTTAAGACAGCTATATGCAAAAGAAGGAAGCAAGCAAGAATGAGGAAAATAGTGAGTCCGAGTCGACAGGACGGACAGGTACGCAGGCATCTTTCTCCTTTTCCCGAAGGGACAGACCTTGGATACTGCAACTACCCAAAATTGAAGCGTTTTCCCCCGCCGTCCTACGCCGCACATTTTTTTGTTTCCGCTTGCACTTGCTACTGGCGAAGCTAACTTGGAATGCAAAACTACTTCCGTCGCGTCGTTCCTCGAGGAAGAGGAATGCTTCATCTTCATCCAAGAAGTGGTCATTCTTTTCGATAAATCCAAAACATCAACAATGAAATTCATCTCCGCTGCAGCCCTACTTGCCGCTGGCTCGCTTGCCACCACCTATGGCTTCACACCATCTTCGTCAGTCTCTTCCTTCACATCACATCGACAAAGCCTTGCCCGTCCATCGGCTCGCCTTCCTACTTACAGTCAACACGCATCAAGATCTGCGACAACCCTCAGTATGTCTGCTCTTAAAGTTGGTATTGTAGGTGCCACTGGAGCTGTCGGAAAGGAAATTGTAGGGTGCTTGGAAAAGCGTGATTTCCCAGTGGAAGCTCTCCGTATCTTTGGATCAGAACGCAGTGCTGGCAAAGAAGTTGACACCAAATTCGGTAAAGTGACAGTCGAATTATTTAGCGAAGATTCCGCAAGAGAATGCGATGTTGTATTCCTTGCAGTTGACGGAGATTTTTCATTGGCTCACGCTGAAAATATCTGTGCTGGAGATGATGGAGCAGTTGTGATTGATAACTCTTCTGCGTTCCGGTACAAGGAAGGAATTCCATTGGTTGTTCCTGAAATTAATGCCGAAGCTACCAAGGGAAAGAAATTGATTGCAAATCCCAACTGTACAACAGCTATTGGTCTTATGGCCGTTTGGCCTTTGCATAAGCTATTTGGTTTGTCCAAGATGGTCATGTCTACATACCAGGCGGCTTCTGGTGCTGGACAACCAGGTATGGATGAACTCACAGAAGGAACAAGGGCTGTTCTTAGTGGAGAGAGGGATGTAGCTGAAAACAAGATCTTTGCTCATCCTCTTCCTTTCAATGTGATTCCACACATTGATAAATTCCAAGAGAATGGTTATACTAAGGAAGAAATGAAGGTTACTTGGGAAACTCGCAAGATTTGTGGTTTAGCAGATGATTTCCCTGTCAGGTAAGATGAACGAAACACCTTGTTGAATATGCTCAACTTCAGTGCAATATGATTAACGATGTTTCTTTTCTCCAGTTGCACTGCTGTGCGTATCCCCACAGCCCGTGCCCACTCTGAGAGTATTGTGGCACTCTTTGAAAAGCCTGTTGATATCGCAGCCGCACGCAAGGCTTTGGAGGAAGCACCTGGTGTCAAACTCGTTGATGATGTCGATAATATGAAGTATCCTATGCCACTAACTGCAACTGGTCAATATGATATTGAGGTAGGTCGGCTGCGCGAGAATATTGCATTTGATAATGCATTGGAGTTCTTCGTATGTGGAGATCAACTTTTGAGAGGAGCAGCTTTGAATGCAGTTATTGTGGCAGAAGCTATGGTTGAAAATGGAGCACTTAAGGCAAAGGCTGTAGCATAAGTTTTTAGTAAATTGTTTTAGTCCATCAAATCTTACACAGTAATAAACCTCGGACGCTTTGCTAGTCTGGGAATTGATAAGTAGATCTTGTGATCTCGCCTCTGAGAGCCGAGAGGGCCCACCAGGCATCTTCTTCTCGCCTTCAACCTTCTAATCAGCCCCTTTCTTGCCAGACGTTCCAAAACACTTCCATTGCACTTCTACACGATCCCTCCAAGTCATAAGTATGTAATGGCTGGATATCGTGTTCTATCTAATCATTATTTACGCAATTTCTTTCGCTCGCCCCGTCCGGGAAGGTCTCATGTTGCTCTTACCGCTGGGAAATCTTCTACCATATCTATTCCATGAGTTTTGCAAAGCGATCTTCAAAACCAACAATGCTCCAACCACCAGGCTTCTCCATAAATGTCATAAATTCCAAAGTAAACTCCGCTGAGTTTGCCTCCTTGGCATAAACTCTTCGAACGTTGCCTGGATATTTCATCCAGTATAGAAGTATGGCATCTTCGCACAAGCCCCAGTATCTTTCACAGAAAGTCTTTTTGCTGCCTCCGCACTCGCACTCGATTGGAACACTTTGAAGAAGTGCCGAATTGAACGAGCAACCTTTCTTGCATCATCCAAACTACCGCGTGTCATAGTTGCAAATTTCTCAATAATCCAGCATGGCAAATGGCATATGTCCTCTCCATGAACTCCCGTGATACTTTCAGATAGAGCCACTCCAATACGAGGAATGATATCACCACCGCCACCACTATGGGCCATGTCAATATCTTTTCTGGAAGCTGCTTTCCTTTGTTTCAGCAGTTTCTTGCACTCCTTCTTGTGGGTAACGTGATCCGTCTTTTCACATTGTTTTGATGCACCTCCCACACTTGGAGAGTTTGACATTTTAGTCTTTCCACACCCATTGCAACACTGTTTCCCTTCCTCTCATTCCTTTTGGCATGTTGTTTGTACCGTCCCTTCAGATAATCAGATGGAGGTAATCTCTCCTTCTTGCATGAGGGACCATTGTCACTTGCCTCGCGACGCTTGGCAGTAAATTCATTCTATTTTGCTTCGACCTCTGCAAGTAATAGAGCAAGGTCATTAGGACAGTCACTAATTCTTTCCCGCACCAGCGTTTGCAATGCACCTGTGGCTAGTCCATTCTCCCCAGCCACCTGCATATCAAGTTTTGCAGTCATTTCATGTGACGCTACCATTCCGACATAACCAAGCAAAGACGTCATTTCGTCTATGCTAAGTGTGTTAGCTCTCGAGGTTCGTGCCGAAGATTGATGGGCTTGACGGCCAAAGATTTGTTAGCAGCATGCACATGATTCTGCCGCGACGTAGTGTGGCGGGTAACAATTTCACAGTTCCCTTCATCCCGTTGTAATGTGCCCCCTTGACTAGATCTTGCAGGATCACCTAGTGCCAATGGGATATGATGATGGGGCCATGTTATCTCATGAAAAAGGTTGGTATCATTCGATGTGCGATAGACGAAGGATACTGCGAGAAAGTGTGGTTAGGTTGTTGACTCGCAGACAAAATAAGAGGGAGTCCACGAACACTGCGACTGTCGATTTTGGAGACGGAGGTCTTGTTCATTGTGCAGATCAGGTTTTTATGGTGTTGGCAGAGATCGTAGAAGATTCATCATGGCCGAGACGGAAGACAACGGCGGAGGTGACAAACAGGTGTTCCTGTCCATAGATGATACGCCAATCTACTTTCGGGAGGACTGGAGCACTGGCATAGGCGGCGGATTGTGGTCTACCGGTCTAGCAATAGCGAAGTATTTTGAGCATCACTTCTCTGATGTGTCCGATAACCTGAACCGATTGGATGAAATGAAACGCAAGCGAGGCGACAACGATGGTATTTCAGCCATTGAGCTTGGAAGTGGTAACGGGCTCCTATCTGTTTGCTTGTTAGCTTTAGCGCAGGCAGCATCATTATCACTGAAGGATGTAGTGGTGACAGATATGGAGGATCATTTAAATCTGATGGAGAAAACGGTACGCACCAACTCTCACGTATGGGATGAGCTAATTGTCACGAAAGGAGGATCGACTTCAACACACCACAATGATAGCCATTCAAAAAAGAAAGTCACTGTTGCAGAATATAAGTGGGGTGTCGATAATTTCGATCAAAAGTGAGTGTGCCTTTTGAGTATTGCAACCTTCTGACAAGACATATTTCGACCTAATATCTCATCTTTACCCCTGCTCTATTGAATCAAAATATTCTTCAGATACGACTTTATCTTTGGAAGCGATCTTGCATATAGAGACTATCTACATGATCCTCTTATTTCTTCTTTGTTACAACTCTCTCATCAACATACAATTTCTCTAATAGGAGTGACCATGAACGACACTCGGCCAATCTTCTTTGACAAATTGACTGCAGCGGGTTTTCGGTATGAGCGATTGGCAAATCACTATCTCGAAGGGCAATTTAGAGGAGGCAACTTTGGCATATTTGTAATAATGAGAAGATGATTTCAATTGAAACTGTTTCACTTAGCTACATTTTATCTCATTAGTTACTCATCAAAGCATCTAACGCATCCACAAGGTTGGCTTTCCAGGGGTGACGTTTTGAGCGACCTTGTCAGGGACTGACAAGTCACACCCTTCCATTTGAACGATGCTTACCTCCTCCAAGTTGAGTTGAGATTTAATGTATGCAACGCTCTCCGTCAGGATTCCCATCTGATCAAAAGGACACTTGGTATCCATTCCTGTTTCCCCACAATCCTCGACCTCTTTCTTCATGAATGAAACAAATTGCATAACAAATTTGATTTTCTTTTTATCTGTCACATTTGTAGCAGACCATGTCTTCAAGTCCTTCATGAAAGTAGTGGGAAAGGATCCACTCGCAGCATCATACTGCGACTGCATCCAGAGGAGGGCATCCACTTTCCATTGAGGATATTCATCAGCGACAAGAATGGTAGCTTCCTTCCATCCTTTCTTTGCCTTTCCTGCTGAGTTTCGGAAGCTCTTCAAAGCATCGCGAAGGAATTTAGCTTGCCTCGAGAGGAGTTTATCCTCCTCATCGACAGTAGGCCATGGAGCTTTCACAGCAAGACCTTCTTTTCCTAGATCCTTCCAGAGAGTTTCTGACCAATGAGGACATATAGGACAAATTATAATGACCAAGCTCTCTACCCAATGTCTTACAACACCCTCATGCATAGCGATGCCACTATCTTGGCACCAAGCTCTGTATTCATTCCTTGCAATCATCATCTCGAACCAGCCCTTATTGAGACCTTCTTTGTACATCATTCCCTCGAAGCTTTCTTCTGTTGCCTTCACGAGACGGTTTGTTTCGTTTTGGAAGACCTTGTCCATGAAGTTCAGATCATCTCCAGACCTCATTGCAGCCTTGTCGGCATCGATGAGATTTTCCTTGATCCAGGCAGTCTCGTTGGAAAGGGACACAATAGCTGCATTTGCAGTGGCACGTTCGAAGTTAGCATCATCGAGGGAGTCACCGGCATCAGCGCATGCAAATCTCGTGGCATCTGCCGAGTACAAGTTGATTGTTTCAAGCAAAGTCAAAAAGTTACCCTTGGACTTGCTCATTTTCTCTGCATCAACCATAACGAATCCATTCGTGTAGTAACCCCGGGGCCAAAGCTCAGGCTCGTCCTCCCAGATAGCGGCGTGATTGTACAATGCCATCGTAAGGTGGTTAGGAATAAGATCTTTACCCGAAACGCGAAGATCCATTGGATACCAGTACCTGAATTCAGCCTTCATCTTCTCAAGAGTTTCACTTGGGATTGCCGTATTTGATGGAAGAGGGAATCCCTTGCGGTAGATAAAGTTGAATACATCGTCAGTGAGATCGGCAACCTTAATGTTTTCAGGACTCAACGACTCGTCACCATTGAGGTTGTTCTCGCCTTGCAAGTAGTGAGCGATAGTGTAGTAAGACATGTAAATGGTACTGTCAGAAAGACTCTCAATGACCCATTCCTTATCCCAAGGCAAATTGGTTCCAAGTCCGAATTGACGAGTGCATGCCCATTCTTTCAACCAGTTAAGAGACTGATCATACTTTTCCAAAGTTGATTCGTGGAAAGCATCGAAGGTTTCACCGTCGAGAACATGTTTCTTCACAGCTGAGCACCACGAGTCTTCTCCGTAGGCAAGGTACCATTGATCAGTAGAGGCCACTACACACTCATCATTAGTTCGTGAAACTACCTTTGACTCAGGTTCAAAGTACAGATGTGCTTGGCCGGCAGCAATCATTTCATCCCGAATAAGTGGTTTGGCTTCCGATACCTTCTTTCCAGCGTGAGGTCCGTAGGTCATAACTCCAATAGTAAATCCCTTCAAGTAAGTTTCATCCTTAGCTTGAGCAAGTTTTGACTTGTCATTGAAGCTGGTGATTTTGAGCTTTTCGCACATGAAGACAGCTGATGCATCTCCGTAACCCTCAATCGAAATGATAGGAACCACCTCAAATGGCTCAACCATATCAGGAGTAATGCCGTACTTTGCGGCAAAGTCGGGCTTATCCTTCAATGCCTGAAGTGCCACGTAGTCATCGGGAGCATCTGATGGGACGGATGTGACCACACCAGTACCTTTGCCCATACTGATAGTCAAAAGAGGAAGAGTGTACACCTTTTCGTAAGTAGCATTTGGTGCCTTTAATGGCAATCCAAGCAACTCGTCACCGGTAAAAGTCTCAAGACGTTCAATCTTCCCAAACTCTTTGGTAAAGTACACATCATTGGCAGCATCGTAAGCCTGACAAGAAAGACCACGTGCAGATCTGGCACTCATGATGAATACTTCGTCAGTAGCATCAATGTAGTATGCTCCATACTCTCCAGTAGGAAGGACGAAACAGTTTGTTTGACCGTACATTGTTTCAGGACGGAGAGTAGCGGGGACCAAATACACACCCTTCTTTCCCTCATCTTCTACACGTTTCAACAACTTTTCCATTTTGCCGTGCCTTTCCTGTCCATGATCAGGTGCCAACACCTTCAACTTGATCAAGACATATTCCTGAGGACCAACTCCCTCACCCTCGCTCCTATCATGGTCAGCACATACCTGTCCATCCACAAGAGAGAAAACATTGTTTCGCTTTCCAAACAAGACCTTTCCTTTCTGCTTCAACACGTTGAACTGCCATCGGATGAAGGCATCATAGTATCCGTTGACTGATGTGGTAATGAAAGCTCTCCTCCAATCAACTCCCGATCCAAACCTTTTCATGTGATCTACACCAATGGGAGGGAAATGCATCAACCAATAAATCGGATCAGCGAATTTAGGAATCTCCTCCTCTGGAACCATACGCTTCAAGATATTCCATTGACGTACAATTCCAGTACCAGTCTTTTGGATCAATTTCGTCTTGCCTCCCTTGACTTTACCACCAGCCTTGGCCGCATTCTTCTCGGCCTTTGCCTTTGCAGCGGCGGCGAGTTCAGCCTCCATCTGAGCACGTACCTCAGGATCTTCCTCTGGGAATTTTGGAGGAACACCAAATTGTTCGATTTCAGATTTTAGTTTGTTTGCTGCCTGTATTATTGAACGTATTTGTATGTATTGTAGCATGTAGCGATACAAAATGCGTTAGACACAAAGATATGAACAATGTGCTTCATTAAAAAATATATATTGCATGTGTTGTTAGTAAAGCAACTCACCGCCTGAATAGGCATACCCGTACAATGGAACGCAAATGGGAACAACGAATTCTTCCCCCGATTCCTCTCAAACTGTGCACGAAACACAGCCTTGGTCAAACTGAATGCATGCCCCAAATGCAAATGTCCATTACTGTAAGGATAGGGGAAGGTGACAATGAATTTCTCCTTCTTGTTCCCATCGTCATCGTAGCAGGGATTACTCTCAAAGGCCTTTTCACGTTCCCACATGGCTTGGACTTCCACCTCGGCGGCACACAAAGCATCGCGCTTGGCGGTTCCCTTGGGAGCGGTGCTGACGGAGAGGTTGGCCATCTCGGCGGCTGGAGGAGCGGCTGGTGCCATTGTTGCTCAGTAGTATCGTCGTTGCAGTGCACTCTACACTCTAATGTCAAGCCAGCAATTTGTATCGCCAGCCGTAACTTTATCTTCGATCTCCACTTTGTCTTTGCTTTGTGCATGAAGATGTGATTGAATGCTGGGCTCTCGTAGGTCGCAAGTGGTAGTGGTAAAACTAATTACTCCTACGTATGGTACTACGTACTAAGTAAGTACTCAGGCTTTGATTTTTGATTTTTGAATAATTTCGAAAAAACAATTCGCTTGAATGATCACAGCAAAGCAACATCATAAGTAACCCATGCATAACGGACAGTGCCATAGCCATACCATTGGCAACGGAAGGTGAAAGGAGGTACACTGGGCGGTAAATGGCCCAGCCAGGCTGTTACTGCGTTGATCTCAGTTGCTGATATCCCATTCTGATTTTCAGGCCCAGGCCGGCGCAGTCAAATTCATCGGTACATCCCGGCGGCGGCTAAAGAAGAAAAAAAACATGCCAGGTTGGGAGTGCTATGCGTGCACCTGGGTCAACGATGAGTGTGACGTTGACTGTTCGATGTGTCAAACCAAACGTGCTCGAAATCTATCTCCTAATGCTAGAAAAATTGAAGAGTCGACCGTCTGTCAACAAGCAGTTGGCGTCAGCAATACCAAAAAGGAGGGGAAGTCTCTACGTCAACAAAAGAATGATGACAACAACTATAGCAAAGATCCCAGCAATCAGCAGGAGTCAATATCAATACAATATGCTGAACCAATCAATCAGAAAAAGATCAGTTCGGTGACAGAAAATGAAAATGAATCGAATTCAAAATGGGATGCATTTGCGTCATTGGAAAATAACTACGAGAGCTCTGATAGCGAAGGAGACGACAGTGAAAGTGAAGATGAAGGCAGCAAACATTATGATGGTAAAGATGAATACAATCAACAATATAACGATGATAATGTTGATGCAGACCAATCTCAATGGAATGCGTTTGAATCTTTAGAGGCAAATTTAGGTGATGACAGCAGCAGCAGTAGTGGCGAAGAGAGTGATTGTATCCTAATCGAAGATCAAGAAGAAAAGAAAATGGCTCCTGCAGCACCCTCCATCAAGAGCAATAACAAGACAGACTGTGTAGATCTTGTCGATACCGATGACGATTACGATGTACAGCAGGAGAAGAATTCAAAGCCAAAAAGAATCAATTCAAGAAAAAGGAAGCGTGCATCTGATCAGTCCGCAATGACACTAATGGATGGTGACTCGGATTCCTCATATCTCTCCGAAGTGGAAAGTTCACGGCCTTTTCAATCTTCTCCCGCTACTAGACAGGGAATACGATCATTACCTCCGTGGCAAAGAGTGGCAAGATCAAAAACGAAATCAACATCAATATTAGAAGATGACAGGGTGCTTCCTCGTGAATCATTTTCCTTATTGAGCAGTCGTAATGATGTCAATGGCAGTGGTCTGAATGAAACTAGAACGTCGGCACCAGCTGCGAGACAACCAAAGCAAAGAAAATCTTCCACCAAGTCTTCTACTTCCACCACGACTGGATCCAGAAGCAGAAGACGAAAGAGGAGCAATTCCGACGGTGCAGCCCCTGCAAAGAAGAAGAGGAGAACTCGAAAATATAGACGGTCAAGTAAGCGTGGAGGTCGTGGTGGACGTGGTGGAGCAGCTGCAGCTAGTAGTAGCGGTAGGAACAATAATCCATGGGGAGCACGTGAACGTGGTATTCGGCAACCGATTCGTAATAACAATGGATCAGGATCATACATGAATATAACGAAGCAAGAGCCAATGCTGAGGAACATCGGTGGCGCTTCCATTCAATTTTGAGTGGCAAATCAATGTATAATTAACTTTCAAGTGTCTGATTTCAAATGCACAACTACATAATTACTTCTCGCTCTCGCTGTTATCTACAAGGGGTGTGTAACGTAACAACTGAAACTAGATTGACCCTCTTGTAACATTTTCTGAGACGTGTGTCTTTTTTACCTTCTTTAGAAAATCCAGAATCCTGATCATGATCACAATCTACATCCGACACCATACTATCAACAAAGGTGCGGCAGAGATCAAATATACATACATAAAACAATGACGATAACACCATCACAGCCTGATGTGTCGTCAGATCACTCAAAAAGTGGGTCGAAGAAGCGACGTCGCTCTCAACTACACCACCAGATTGCTTGGAGGGTTCCCAGTGAAAAAACAACTGAGAGTGGACCAGATGGGCAGCATTCAAATTCGACGATGTTATCGGGAGGTGAAAATTGGCTTGTATGGACCTCTAATACCACTGAATCTACACAGCCTTTTAGTGTCTACATCGTCGATAACGATTTGCATAAATTTACAGGAGCAACGACAGGGCATCCATTTCCCATTGATGACATACTTGATATGAGTAATCATAAACTAGCCGATGATGCGGAAGAGTCACTGGCAGGAGAAGATGAAAAAACTTCTAACCGCGATGGTTTTGCTTTGCTTTGTATCGACGTTGATGAAAAGGGGAATTATGTTGCAGTGAAAGACATCCGACTCATTGATCCGCCAGGGCAACAACATCAGACATCATCGAAACATGGAGGTATGGTGATGGGCGATGGTATTGCGCAAGCTGCTGATAATATTGAGTTCTTTCATGCTCGTCGAAAGATATACAAGGAGCTACCAGTCAACTCAAACGGTGTCATTGCTGAGAACGGTGACAACAGAAAACGCGTAGATGTCAACAATTGCAGTAGCGGAGAAAGCACAAGTGGTTATGGATCTGACGACGAGAAAGATTGCAATGATGAAGCTGAAGAGCTTAACGATCACAATCAAGTACGCTTTTACGATTCGCTATCTCCTCCGCGAAGGGAAAGTGATCAAGACGATAAAGGTCGAGCGTTGTATCATCACCCAGAACCTTTGCCACGCAGGCAACTCCGAGTCCTACATCATGGGGATAGAATCCTGTTGCGGTATAAGAGTACAAAAGGGGAAGAAAGTGAGAACAACAAATTGTCCGTAATGAAATTTGAGTATATCTATGATCATCTGCATCATTCTTCTAAAAAGAGGAGAGACTGTCACGACGCAAAGACAAACGTGTCGACGCCGCAAGCATCAAATTGCCAAAGAAAACCTCGCCTCCTTTCAGTGAAAAGTGCAGATGTCAAATCAACTGAAAAGAAACGATTTACTTTAAATAGCACATCGGCAGCAGATGCTCCTACTGCAGAGGAGCAAGATTATGGTAGATCTAGAAAGATGACATCTAATGCAGAAGCGGGACACAAGGCGGGAAAGGATTGGAGTGCATTGGAGACTGAAAACGATGACGGACCGAAGATTGAAGCAGGAAGAAAAAATGCAGCTGAAAACAATGGTGGTGGCGATGATGATGATGGGTGTATGGAAGAATATTCTTATCTCACGGGAGAAGTAGTGATCAAGGACCAAGACTATATTTCGGCCATCACGGGCGACGAGACCACAAATGCAGCTAGGCACCCAGAAGCAGAAGGTATAGCCAGTATTGATGCCAAATCTGACACTTCGGGTGGTGACGATGCAGCGACGGCTAGTGCAGTCGTTCTTGGTGCCGTAACTTCACCCCCGAAACAACCTTGTGAAGATGCGCACATTGACAGAGGATCCATCCAAAAAGAAAGCAGTGATCCAAAGCGGGTCACATTGGGAACAACAACCAGAGAAGAAAGTCAAGAGAAAGAAGACGATCCTATGCCAAATGGCGAAAACGGAAAAAATGGTGTAATATTTGAAGAAGAGGATGATGGAAAAGCAGAAAATGAAAACAGCCAAAATACCGCACAATTTTTTACAGCACCAGATCACGACGAAAGTGATGACGACAATATGTCTGGGGAAGATCTGTTGAGTCCTGCCAAGCAGCCCAAGAATAAAGAGGGGACAATTCAACATGCCGTGCACTTTGCAGCAGCAGCAGCGGTCAAACATGATAACGAAGACGACGGTTCCATCACAGACTATTCTTTAACTCAGCCTTTCCCGGTCCCTCGGAATGTCACTGAACAAAAAAGGTCTTATTCATCTTATAGTGATGAAGAAGAAAGGGAAGTCGATGACGATGATGAGTCAACTGTTTGCCCCGAGGTTAATGATGTGGATGATGAGAAGGTAGAAGATAGTAATCCTTCCCCAATGAATAGCAAAGACGAAGATGTGTACGGCGAGCCGACGCAGCCCATTCATCGTGAACGAAAGATTCATGAGCCTCTCAAACAAGCAAATGATGACGACGCTTATCAAGAAGGCATCGATGAGTACGACGAGCCGACACAGCCCATTCAACGTGAACGAAAGATTCATGAGCCTCTCAAACAATCTAATGATGACGACGCTTATCAAGAAGGCATCGATGAGTACGACGAGCCGACACAGCCCATTCAGTTTCCACAAAAGCCTCAGGAGCCATTCGATAACGATGACGACGCGTATCAAGCTGACACTCAGTTTGACGTATTGACGTCAAGTAAGAATGCACCTATCCAGCTTAATGACAATGAATCAAAACCCAATGATGCACATGATGCCGAAAATCAGATCCACCCTGGTACTATTATGGAAGCAAAAGTCGAAACACCGAAATCAACCAAAATTAAGGCGACGGAAGCTCCACCAATTGATGATGCTGAGAGTGTGTGCAAAGCAGTGAAATCTGAAGGATCCGATTGTAGCGCAACAAAAAAGCAGCCACCAACCAAATATCCGAAGAAAAATAATATTGGCAAAGAAATTGGTAAGGAGACTGTTATTGAAAGGGAAAGGTTGGACAATAGCGCAGTCCATCGTATCCAAAGCGGTGCAATTATGACAGGTCCTGTCGGAGGAGCGGTGGCGCTTGCGTCTCCGAGCACACCTCATCTTGACGTGCCAAACAGTTTGGTCAAGACAGCTGCAATGTTACAATCTATTGACCCCAAAACAAATCCACTACCAGATAGCACGGAAGAGACAGTATGTCAGATAGACGATGCAATAGGCAAAAATGAAGCTGACAAATCAGGTGATGCTCCTGCAAGTAATACAAAGGATGAACACAGGAAGAAGAGAGCCACCCGCACTACTGACATTGGAGCTAGAGACCCAAATATACCAACAGAAGTTTGCATAACTAGAACAAATCGCGACAGAGAAACAACACCACGCCATAGGGCAAGCCGGAATCGAAGCACTCCGACTTCCGGGAGACGAAAGGAAAGCAAGGACACTGTCCGTGTAATGTTTACAGGATTGGCCCCAACAAAGAAGCACAAACAGGTACGTAATCACTTCTTTTGTGTACATTTTGTTGTTGATTTTCTACATACTCACCACAACTACACCAATACTCTTTTTGTCGGCAGATGATTAATGATATCGGTGCCACGCTTATTGATTCTATTGAAGATGCGGCAAGTGCAACACGTAAGTTGTGGTATGCTATTCTCTCTGAATTGCCAAATGTGTCAAACTCAACCAGTCATATCGTCTTATCATGTACAATCAACAGATGTAATTGCGACTGACGGAAAAACAAAACTAAGAAGGACACCCAAACTCATGATCTGCTTTTGCAAAACATCTAATATATTAGGTATTGAGTGGCTTGAACAATCAGCGAAAGAACGAAAAGCTTTGGAACCGCAAGACTTTTTACTACTCAATGATCGAGAGGCAGAAAATACGTACAACTTCAAGCTTTCAGACTCTTTCAAGAATGGAGCAATTGCTCGTGCAGAAAGAGGTGGTGTGCTTGGTGGCTGGCATGTCTACATTTGCGCTGGTGTGGCCGGAAACAAGGCCCCTTCAACGCAGGAGCTGAAGCTCATTGTCGAAGCTGCAGGAGCGTCGATGCTATATTCTCTCGCCGAGAAGAAAGTGATCGATCCGACCAAAACGATCATCATTACAAGTGATCCTGCTCATAAAAGCCAGTTAAAAGAGCGTGGGATAGATAGAGTGATTAGCATGGGAGGACGAATTTGCACAACTACCTGGTTGTTCCAGACGATGATAACTCAATCTTTTGCCGATGGTGTAAGTAATGATAGAGACAAGAAGATTGGACACCGATCAAAGAGAAAAGCTGCAACAAAGAGCCCTTCGAGTGCACGAAAAAGAAGGAAATAAAGTACATATGATCACACGGACAGGAGATCATTGGTTGCATTGAGAAGAGACTTTCAATATGATGTGGTAGCGAAGTAAAAAAATTGCGCGACCGAGCAATACCACTGTTGCGACGATAGACTCGACCGCATAGTAAATAACTCGTGTAGGCCTGGCAAGAGAGGTTGCATCAATGTCGAAATATGTCCTTACTCCAAGACGCATGGCGTAGTAATAGTATATCGTCACGTGTCAAGTTGTAGGAGACGTCTGGGTGATGGAATATGGCGGGATGCTCAGACGAATATTTAAGTTCAGTCGATCGATCACGTGAGTCGATCCTTCTCTTACTTTGCATGCAACCAAGGGAGATGTCCACGCCAAAATGCGATACTGCAAATACTTCAGCTCTCCTAAAGTTAGCGTTGGAGAGCGAAACGAGTAGAGTTCCGCCCATATTCTTGGACCAAAACGTGCTCGAACGGCCTCCGTTCGAATTGTTTCATGAGTTAGTAAAATTCATTGCGAAAGAAAGGCCTTCGTTGGGTTTGCTGACTGAATGTCCATGCTCCTCTAAACAGGAAAAAATCATATTCATCATAAAGCTACTCTCTTTTGTCTCCCAAGTAACAGGCATTCGCCTTGATGTCTACATTGCCCCACAAATGCTTTTTTACGGTCAAAATTCATCTGCACATACACTGCTGCAAGCTCTCACTGCAGCTTCCATGGCATCGGCGGAGGTAATGTCAAAGGCGTTGAAATTCATTTCCAATTCAGGCGATGCAATCCTGCTGCTTGGAGTAAAAACTCGAAAGTCGTTCACGTTGCTGCAGGCATTGTTCAGAGGTTGGCTAGTGCGAAAGGAAAGGCTGCTGGTTATTGCTGCAGCCGAAGCGAAGATTGCCGATGCAAAACACCAACAGTCCTTGGCCGAACAAGAATACGAAGCTTTGCTATTGCGCAAGTCTCAGTTAGGGGAGGAGATCCTCGAAGCAGAAAACAAATTAAAGAGAATATTGAAGCTGCAAGCAAAGTCCCGCACCAATATCGAAGGTTATCCTCGTCAAAAGCAACATTTGCGTCCAAAGACTGCTCCGTCAATGGCAGACACGAAATTGAATCTACCTATGAACGCGGAGTTTGCCGCAAGCGTTATTGACATGAGAGCGATACAAATGCGACTGAAACACAAAGAAAAGATTTTTCATCAACGAGAGGAAAAAATGAAGGCACAACGGAGAGCATCAAAACACAAAGAGGTAGGGTTGAAATTACAGGAAGAGCGAATTACAGAGCTTGCAGACAAGATTAGAAATCAGCATCTCCAACTGAAGGAGAAGAAGTTGCAATTTGAACGTGACAAGGCCATGCCAACGACACAGCCCAAAACTGCTGTTTGTTCTGTACAAACGGAGGAGCAGAAGAAGTTTGAAACTAGAGCAATTCAAGAAAAGTTGAAACAGAGGGTGCGTTCGCTGAATAAAAGGGAAGCTAATATCCTGCGCATGGCAAAGGCGCTGAAAAACAGGGAGCTGGAGTTAGCAAAGAGAGAAGAATCTATTGCTTCGTTTGGCATGGATAATTTTGCGCAAGAAGTTAACTCAACCTCTATGAAAAAGCAGCAAGTAACTCTTCGGAATAGGAGAAGATCCATCGATGATGATAGTACACCCGATCATGAAGAAAATGAGCAGTATTCTAGCATGCAAGCTATCGAAGAGGAAGAAGAGGAAACCTCAGCAGAAGATCAGGTGGAGACACCTAGGCATGACGAAACATTGGCCTCAAACGATGAGACTATAATGAGTAGAGTCGAATCCGTAGTACCATTGGCGGAAACAACGATTACCAAGTCAGCGACCATGCCTTTGAGCCCTCACCGACCACACCAAGACCAAGAAGACAGCACATCTCAGTCATTACCACAAAGAATGACTGTTCCTTCGCAGCATTCCCAGTATTCTAATCACATCTTCACATTTGAGAAGAATAATCCTCATGAATGTGATCTTGGTGAACATGATGATGCGCAATTGAAATGTGCTCTCACTAATCTAAGAGAATTATTGTGAGCAAGTCCATCCTACCTGTCTCAAAGAGCTATGCTCCGCATCTTAGGAGCGATCCTTCCTCTACCAGTGTACAACTGCATTGATTGTCCAACATTATGTAGGTACATGCTCCTCAATAGCCGCACTTTTTGAAGATGTAGACACAGTATGCATACATTCAATCAAAATAAAAATCTGGATGCAATTTCAAGAAACCGTACTCGATACAGTCGCCATGTGGACATCCAGGTAGGTTGGGCTCTTTGTGGAAAATGACGTATCCATGTTTCTTCATTTCGTCAAAGAAGTTCCTCGCGAATGGAGCAGGCGATCGATGCACTTCAATCAGCACCTGCCTAGGCGACGGAACAGATCTATCACCTAGCCAATCTGTGAAAGTTTTCCATTCACATCCTTCGCAATCAATCTTTAGAATATCCAACACTCTATCAGTGTGCCCCAAGATCTTCATTGTTTGTGAGAGAGACATGTATTTTGTTGAGTCGAGACTTCGACTCGAAGGATATGCTAGATTCTCATCTGGACTGTAGTCATCATTGGTATTTGGACCACGGTCTCTACGCAAGCCCCAGTTGTGCAAATGAATATCCATCTGTTTTGGCAAATCCGCTGAATAGTCATTACTATCGAAGACATGTATTTCACAACGATTTGAACCCAGAAGTTCTTGTAGGCCAATTTCAAACCGGAAGTTACCACCGCAACCAATGCTGTACACCAGACATCTTTCGTTACTACTTACATCGTTGCCGCTGCCCTCTAGCAATTTCCAATTCAATGTAGCAGCATTTGGGATTCTGAATGGATCGCATACAAACTTTGGCCCGTCACCTAACCCACCTACACGAACTTCGGATCTACATGAGAAGTTTGGGTCATAGTTATTCCCAAAAAAGAAATTAGATGGCATGGCATTCCAAAACGTGTCATCGTCATCGTTGCCATCGTAGTGAGGATCAAAACTTGTTCGTGGTGCTGAAATCATTCCTGATTTTGCAATGGATCGTAATCTTTGCCATTCATCCGTGCTGATGTCGTCAAAGAAGCCGTAGGACTGATAGTATGCCAGCGAAAATTTTGACCCAAGTGAAAGTGGTGATTGATTGGTGACATGATGATTGTCGGGTGGAGAAGAGCTTAGACCATTGTAAGCTCCCCATATGAAAAAAGTGACGGATAACAACAAGTACCATGATATTGTGTTCAATATTGTTGAACGTGAATGAGTTTGATGACGATGTGTTCTCCGCCTTGGAAAATGTTGCTGTTGTTCAAGCATGCTGCACTCTATCTACCAAGCGCCACCTCTGTTTTGTTTCTATCGCAATTTCTGTCCACCACGCTAATCAAATAAATAACAGTGCTCTCCTGGTCATTGGCCAGCATACCCTGAGATACGCAGCCCTTCATTGTGATGACCATTGAGCGGAGATCGGAGATCTAAGTAGTACAGCGGCGAGAGAGGAAATCAAAGATCAGAGCAAGGCAAAGAGTAAAGAGCTTGCAATGGTATTGTAGGTAGGTACATACCCGCCTATGTACTTAAGTAGTGCGATGCATGCATGCCAAGTGCTAACACCACCACGAGCACCGCACTCCCATTTCCCATCACAAAATTGTCGCTGCGCGATCTACTCGCCGATTGATTGTCGTCACTAATGATATAGATTGACACTAAAAATAACAATTCTTATAAAGATCATAGCTTGCCTTCATTATTCGGTCTTCACTTCTTCGGTACTCGGTGTTGAACTCCGGTTTTTACTTCTGGACAAAAGATCCCCAAGACACGTGTGTGTATCCGCATCTTCGATCTTGCTTTGCTTGTTCTTTGTTCTGGCTATGCGTTGGAGTGGGAGTGGTCACGGGCTGTGTTTCTGATTAGTTTGGTAGGAAGTTCATAAAGATAAGAAGTAGCAACACCAACAACATCATGCAAAGGAGAAAACCTCGGTCCATCGGGTCGGCTAGGCTGGAGGGAATGGTCGTGCAGAAGCGGCTGGGACGCGTGGAGACGACTCGTTATCTTGTTCTCGACTTGAAAACAGGGCACATATGCCTCTACAGAGAGCCACCGCCAGATATTGCAGCGATGCAAAAGCGTAAGCGACCAAAATCCGCTGCCTCGAGATTGAAAGCAAGCATGACCTCGCGTGTAAAGTCGAACAGTATCACAAATGTTACGGAATTGGAAGACACACATTATTTAGCTCTAGCTCATGTTAATCGGGAGCGTAGAAATAGTTCACAGCGAAGGCGAACAAAAATCAAGGATTTGCGAGGTGACAGTTGGGAGCCAAAACTTGTAGTGCCTCCGCATGTCGACTGGAAAATTAGGTAAGTGGATTTTTGGAGTTTCATATGCATGCGCTATAATATCTTAGTGTCCTTTTAAAGTGCCGTTTCATACCTTTTTGCTGACTTCTTTCTATAGGGACGTTTACAACGATGAGACTACCTTCTATTTGGTGCTTCCAGCTGATTTTGAATCAAATGACTCAGGGGCGGAAGTGTTTGACGTGTCTCTTGGAAAGGGAAAGAGTGTGACGTATCGTAGTTCAACTAGAAGGATGCAAACTCTGGATGAAACTCAAGAAACATTAGGCAACAGTACACTTGACTCTCCCAGCCAGCAGCATTACAACAGTAATAACGATGGTGACGACGCTAGTGTTTATTCAACCGGCTCGAAATCGATGTTGTCAAAAGTCAAAGAAACACTCAAAAAGAAACCGAAAGAGAAGCAAGAAATCATTTATCAATTTCGATGTCTCCTGGATGGAAATGAAAAATTTATTTGGCTTCAAGCTGCAGCGGAACTTAACCGCCTTGCAGAAGAAAGTGCCGCTAGCATCATTGGTTCTGGTGGTAGCAAATTGTTTGTTCTGCCCAGCTTATCAGGCAGTGGGAGAGCTAATGACACAGCCCTCCGCTATGCAGAGTGGGCTCGATTGGTTGACCAGGAGAAAACAGTCTCAGGTGTGGACTTTTGTGTGAAAACTGCTATCTTTGATACGTTAGATGATGAAAGTGACCGCTATGACTCAACTCGCCTCGTCAAAATCAAGCCTACATATGCTTACAGGAACCGTCGGATGACTGAGAAGGAGTTATTCAAAGAAATGGCGACAAACAGTGAGAATTGGGAAGACTTTCGTCAACAGACTATTGGAGACCGCGATGAAGAAATGATTGGTTGCTTACATGCTGAGGTATTAGCGTGCTATGGACTGCCAAAACTTGACAAACTTACAAACACTGATGCAGTCTGCTACTGCGTCTGTGGGCCATATGCATTTGCAACTGATGTCATTGACGGTTTCTGCAGCCCAGTGTGGCCTTCGAAATCTAGACGTGCGTGTATCTTTCCACTATTTTATGCTTATCAAGAACTGTACGTTGGTGTTTTTGATGACGACGGAGCTGGTCAAAATGATGATTTCGCAGGTCGTGTGGTTGTTGACGTGTCACGACTGCGACCTAACTCGGAGTATGACCTTTATCTTCCTCTGAGATTATACCGAAACACTTATGTCAAGCAACCTCGTGGAGTTATCCATCTCCGATTGCGTGTAGAATGGTACAATGAAAAGAAAGTTGTGATGTCTTATTTGAAGCTTCCCACAAAGACGAAGCAATTGGGGAATTCTGTCACTCTGAACTGTGCGGACCTCAAAGCATTCAGGAATGTTGTTCTGACTGTTCAAGGCAGAGATGTACCTGGGCGGTGGAAGCAGCTCGTTCAGAAAGGCATCCAAAGAGAGGTGAAGCTTTATAAAACAGTGATGCAGGTGAGGCTATGTTTGTTCCACCTTTTATTATGGTAATCGTTCACACCGAAACTTACATGTGATGTTCTATTTGTTGACAGACAACCATGAAAGAACAAATGAAATCCATCGTCTTGTGGGTGCATCCAACTACAAGCTTTCCGATATTTCTTGCATGGATGCATTGTGTATACTCAAACTCGTTGCATTATGTTCCAGTCTACTTTGTCCTGGGAATTATTGTCGTTCTTGTGGAGAATTATCACACATTTGCAATGAATAGAAACATTAATGCAGGCTTTACTCCCATCACTATTTCCGAGATGATGCGAGCCTTAATTCTGGGAGGCCCAAACTCAAGCTGCTTTCAACCAATCGGCATCACACCGCAAGCTGAAATAGTTAAATCTCTGAGGGGTAAAAGTGATGATGAGCTGGACCAAATTGCACTCACCGATCAAGTCTTAGAAGGAGCGGGTATTCGCCTGGATGGTGACCACTTGGAATTCCCATTTTCAGAGGCTGGCCGCTATCCTAAGAAGACTTTGGCTGAAGGATGTGTTGATGCGTCTGCACTGTTTGATGAAGATGATGAAGACGACGACAGCAAATCTTCAGGAAAGCTCGCATGTGAGTTCGCAGATTCTTTAGTCTTGCCATATATGTACTTACTTCTCTGACTTTACCACTTGTTCTGTATCACACTTGCAGCTTTGAAGAAAATGGCAACGCCAGCTCATATGAAGTCTTTCCTGAAGATGAATCAAGACGATGGCGAGGACGACGATGAAGCAGAGTTGGGTTTGGACGATAATATTGTTAACGACATCGCAGAAAAAGTGGTTGAGATTGCCGAAAAAGGTTTGGACAAAGCAGAGAAAGCGACAGAAAAACTTTTGCAAAGACCTGACAATCCTCAGTCTGAAGATGCCAACAGGGTCGCTCTACCTGCTACGCCTTCCATTCGTCATTCAAAAAATGTAATTGTTGATTGCAGAGACCAATCTTCTACACCCGAACAACTTTGGAAGCGTGTGAAAGATCCTAGAGGTCTACCAGAACAAGATGCTACCGTGTTAGTCAAGTCGCGTAAGACGCTCAAAGAAGAGATTATCCACAATAAGAATTTGCTGCACAAGATGTCTAATCGTCTGTTCGATGATCGCATGTTCATTGTAAACGAGGAGGATCCAGGCTATAGCGAGAATGATGAAGCTATCCTCAACAATGCAATCGGTACTAACAAACACAAAAACCCGATGGTTGCTAAAATGTCCGAGTATATTGCCCCAGCACTCGAAGGTGTAAAAGTTGGGCTATCAGTTTGGAGGGCAGGTTTCAATCTCTTCACCTGGAGCGATCCTTTCCTTACGTTCCTCTTCCTGTGTGGATCTATCTTTGTTCTATGCATTCTAATCATTTTTCCGTGGCGAATTTTCTTCTTTGGCTTGGGAATTGGTGCTTTGGGTCCACAGAATTTTTTTGTTGGAAAAATCGTTTTGAAGAAGAAAAAGAAGGCTCCAAGACCGTCTGTACAAGCTACCTCCTCTAAAAGGAAGAATGTGAAGGGACAAGCATCCGAAGAATTCCAATTTCACAACCATCTTGTTACACATGGTGGCGTAGACTTGAGGGAAGAAAAATCTGCAAAGTCAACAAGTTCGGTTCACCGTGCTGTCGTTCCAACTTCGCCTCTGATCTCACGAAGGTTCTATGACTGGCCACCTAATCCATCTCTATCAAAAGCTGAAGTTTACTCGAAGTAGAGAAACCCCATAAATACATAATGTTTTGCATTGTTACTGTTTAATCGTCATGTTACCTGAGAGATAAGATGATTTTCTGTAAGTGTTCGTTATCACCTCTGTGTCGAGGTTCGTTTCATTTCTGCTACCGCACCAGCTGCCATTGCGGCAAACTGTGCTGCTTGTCCCCACGACATACCTGATCCACGACTATTATTATTAGGAGCAGTAGTGGCAGTTGTATTGGAAGTGGAGGATGCCCCAGCAAATGCAGCTTCTGCAACCTTTTGTGCAGTTTTTGTGGCGTCCTTGAATACTCGATCTCTCGTTACTGGTTCAGGAACTGATTCTCCTCTTGCAATTGCAGCATCGCGCTCTTCTCTATCTAATACTCGTTGCTGGCTGTTAGTATGTACAGATTGAACAAGAGAACTTGCCGCTTTACTTGCCACAGACGACCCCACCATTTGGACAGCAGCAGACAGAAACGAGTTGCTCTTCGCAGCCCTGTTTGCTATTACACTACCAACCAAGCCTCCAACAACTGCTGCAGCCCCCATTGCCATATTGAGCTCTGCCTCTGACATCCCCGCGACAGTTTCATCAAACATATTCATGAAATTGTCAAAGTCTTTATCAGCTTGTGCATTATCATCATTGGTTTGTCTTTGCGGTCTCTTGAATGTAAATGTTCCTCCCTGACACTCCTGATCGTACTGTGCACGTTTGACTGGATCCCCAAGAACCTCGTAGGCTTGACCGATTAATACAAAATTAGCTTTCGCTTCCTCTTCAGCCCCGGGGTTCTTGTCTGGATGAAACTTGAGAGATTTTTTGAGATAAGCTTTTCGTATTGCGGATTGATCTGCTGTTCGATCTACCCCCAATATTTCATAGTAATTTGACATGGTACTGAATAATTAATAATTGACGCTACCACCGACCACACGACCAAGCAAGCTGCAATAAATAAGCTGCGACGATCATTCAACGACAATTGAAAACAATGCAAGCTACATTAAATAAGCAAAATGCAATTCTACCAGAATTCCAACGCCCAACGCCTGGTCTTGTTTCTTGTTACATCTGATGGCGAATTTGTTACTTGTTACATGCACGGCTCGCCGTTTCTGCCCCCCCCTTTCTTCGGCCTTCGCTTCATCAGCTCTGCTTGAAGATACTCGATAATTGCTCTTCTCATAATAAAAACAAATGCGAACGCTATGGACGCTTGTCCACATCTCCGCAAGCCGACAACACGTGCCTGGCAACGTCTGCGTGACCCGCTGCAATGGAAATGTGACAGCTGCCTATCCACAGATGGGATCTGGTTGTGCCTGAGCTGTGGTCACATTGGTTGTGGACGGCGGGCCCACTTGCCAGCTTTGGGCGGTGGTCATAGTAAGCACCATTATCATACAACTCATGGCAATAACACAGTTGTAGCAGCTTGCAAAACAGCAAGTGATGATAGCAGCAGTAATGACAGTAGCAACAATCATTGGACGAAGAAATCCAAAATTCTGAAACTAGTACGAAGATCTTCGAGGAGAAGCAAACACAAAGATATAGACAAAGAAGAAGAGACTATCGCTTCCGACGCGAAGGAGGTTTCGAACGACAAACAAGAAGAAAAAGAAGAGGATGCTGAGAACGGTTGCGGCGGTCATGAGGTCTGCATTGATATCGTATCAAAGGCAGTCCACTGTTATGCTTGTGATGATTACATTTTATCTGATGAAAAGTGGCTCGCAGAATTGCGTGAGGAGGCAGTTGAAATTGAACTCCGCAAAGATGCCATGAGTATATCTACTACATCTTCTTCGTCTACTACTGACGATGAAGTTCTAGATCAAAAACAATCTTCATCGTTTGATGATGATCATGACTTTGAAATGGTGGATGCACCCAATGCTAAAAAATCAAGAGGTAAATATGCGCGTGGGATAACAGGCCTAGACAACTTGGGAAACACGTGTTACATGAACTCCGTCCTACAAATGCTATCGCACTGCTCAGGATTCCGGAGCTTCTTCCGTGACTTTTTGAAGGCAGCGGCGCCATTACAACTGGCAGGTGATGGTGGGTATAAAATCTTGAGACAAACGACTGTGCGCCTGAAAGAGACATTGCATGAAGACCAACCGCCAGATGAACTTGTGTTGACAGAAGCTACACATGCGTTATTGCGAGTGTTGTGGAGTGGACGATGGCGTTCGATCAAACCACGGTACTTTGTGAATGCAGTTTGGCAGCACGGCGGCTTGTTCGCAGCAAGAAAGCAGCAAGATGCAAATGAATTTCTCAACTTTTACCTTGGGAGAGTAGATGATGAATTGAAAGCACCGAAAGCTAAAAACTCAGTAATGATGGATCTGTTTGGAGTTGATCAATTTCAACAAGTTCAGTGCGACGAATGTAAGACTGTCACAAAGCGCACTGAGCCGTTATTGGGTTTGGTACTATCACTTCCCGATGAACAGAGAAACAGTGGTGATAAGCCGTCTCAAGCGGAGGAGGAGGACACAGCAAATGAAGACGATGCCATCGATTTGATAGATTGTGTCAAAACGCTACGCAGTACTGGACGATTCACCGGTGATGACAAATTTGACTGTGAAACGTGTAAAGAGAAAAAGGACGCAACGTGGAATGTTACCCTACAAAAGCGTCCTCAGTCGCTGTTAATTTCATTCAGAAGAACTCTCTGGTCTATTGAAAAAGGTGTTCACAAAGACAGCCGACGGGTGAGATTTCCGCTTGAACTTGATGCTTCTGACATACTTGACGTTGGAAACGAAAAGATTCCAGACGACGACTTTGAAAGTTGCCATTACAATCTTTCATCTGTTGTCAGCCATTCGGGCTCCACCCCATTCGTTGGCCATTACATCGCATATGCTAGGAATGAAGAAGGATGGTTTTTGTTTAATGATTCTAGCGTGACAAGCGTGAAAGATTCAGAGGTTCTAGAGGCAGAGGCTTTCATTCTTTTGTACGAGAGACGTGGGATCCCAACAGCTTAATAATGCTAAACAAAATTAAACGCAGTCACATTATTATGGATTAGATGGGTGTCCTCGTGGAATTTGCTCCATGTGTCTATATGAGTGCAACAACGACTCTGGCCCATAGTGATCTCCGCCAATTGTTCCCTGAGCATGTGCATGATACACTATTAGGAAGAACGCCCACATGTGCAAAATAGCCAAATAAGAAATGAACGCCAACCGAGATATTGGTGAGTGTCGAAAATGACCACCAAGATCTATTGAAATTGTGTCAACTGTGTCAAGTAGTTGTGCCATTCCTTCTTGGCACCCACCTGCTGGAACCCGACCATGGTGAAGACCGAGTGCACTTCGTATGGATTCCACTTGAGAACTTTTCTGGATTCCTCGTCTTGTAGGATCACGTCTGCGTCGCGGTTTTCCCATTTCCTCATCGGTTGATGACAAAGCAATCCCAGCATTTGAAGGTGCGTCCATCATGATCAAGCGTTGATTGGCATCTTCCAACGATTTCTCCGCAGTATCAGCTCGACGAACTGCAGCCTGGAGACGATTTTTCATTGTAGATATTTCTGCTCGACTATGATCAATCTTCGATTGCTGCTCAAAGATCTTTTCGGAAAGCGACGCGATCTGCTTTTTGAGATGGTCCGTTTCTTTCTTTTCGTCTCCTGGGTGTTGAAGATCAGTCGAACTTCCATATCTCTCTTCTGACAGGTCGATATCTTCAAGAGAATCATTGACATTGCTACGCATAGATCGCCTGGACGATTCTAATTTGGCCACCGTTGTTGTAAGGTCTGAAATTTTTCTTTCGTATTGTCTCTGCCTGGCGTGCGCACCCGACAATTCATCGGCTTGCTCCTTTGACAAATCTTGCAATTCACTATGCAGAGTAGAGCATCTTTGGCGTTCTAATGACAGCTGAGCTCGAAGTGTTTCGATTTCATCTTCTGAGTCTTGTAGCCGAGCCTTGAGATCTTCATCTTCGCTAGAAACTGTTTCCTCGGCGGTGTTGGCAATCCCTGCCTTCATACCAGCTTCAACTTTATTCTTCGCCACAACAAGAGCAGCCCCAAGGTCTGCAACCGTCTGCTCCAACTCTGACTCTCTCTTTTGCCTCACCCCAAGCTGCTTTGCATGCAAAGTCAAAGCTTTGTCTAGCTGTTCTTCCGCATTCCTCTCCCTCTCAGATGCCAACTCCATCTGGGAAGTGGCATGTTCCAGTCGTGTCTCCAATCTCGAAATTTCAGTGGTTAAAGTAGCTATCCTCTCATCAATCGTTGTCTTCTCTTCTTGAAGTCTTGAAGCTGTGGCAATAGCTCCCCTTTCTCTCTCAAGTGCATCTGCCAGTTCAGCATCCCTCTCTCCCCCCTCCTTGGCTCGCTGTTGTTCCGCTCTCGCCACTCTTGCCTCCATATCTTGCATTGATGTTTCATTAGAGTCCTTCAACTGCTGGAGTGCCCGCTCATGGGCTGCAGTTAAAGCAGCAATCTCAGCTTTATGCGATGCATCATGCGATTCCTTCTCTTGCTTATGACGCGATCGATCACGCTCCATACGGGCAGCTGCACGATCGAGTTCTTGGCGTTGTGCTTCAATTTCACGTTCAGATGATTCAAGGTCTGCATTGAGTTGAAGTACATGTCGCCTTAACTTGCGCAATTCTTTCATTGATGCGGCATTGATGGTGCTCGTATTATTACTGTTTGGAGCAACAGCCCCCACAGCAATGTTAGAAGATGATGGAGCGGATGGAGGCTGTTGTTTTGCGTTTTCTGTGCCGCTTTTCTTTGTTGATTTTGATGGCACTTCTGGATGCGCTTGTGACTCCTCTACATCCCCACTACTAGAATCTACAACATCAGCATCGTCGGATTGAGGTACTTTTTCAACGTCTACACTTTCGTCCTTTACGTCCGACTTCGATTCTCCATCTGCAGCAGCAGCTGAGGAGTTCGCCTCTTCGATCACTCCATCACCCTGAGTCTTGTCATCATGATTTGAAGGGGTCTCATTTTTATCGTCCGGTGTAGCTGATGTATCATCAACAACATCAGCGCCTACGTCGGCGGCGTTATCATAAATAATTTCATCGTCATCGTCTTCTTCGCTCAACAGGCCCCTCTTGGCCAAAATATCTTCTACACCCTGCGCTTCTCCCGATATGGCATCTCCAACAACTCCCCCCTCTCCATCAACATCAGCGGTAGCATCAAGTGTGCGGTTGAAACGATGTTCTTCGACGGTTTCTTCGACTTGATTGTCGAGATTTTCAAGAAGAGCATTAACGTTTTTGAGCCAGCGGGACATTTTTGATATTTTGAGAAATGAAATGAACCCTCAAATCAGTTTCCAATTAGAATTATTTATCTAAAGAACACGCCAATCAATGACAGATCAGGACACGTTGGGTTGACTTGAGAGGCTGTGGCAATAGTGCTTTTGCTTCAATTCAATGCACGCAGATGGAGGCAGATAGATACCATACACAAAATCCCATGGTGGGGATAAAACTGTCAGAATTGTTACGGAATGTTACAGTTTACAGTTACAAATGCTCTTGCTCTTGATTGGGAGTCCATACTTCTTGGCATCCGAACTCACACATCAAATTGAAATTTGCCGCCGACACAGTGCCGCCAACAATGTGAGAGTGGCTGGTTGATGTGATGTGATCCGTGGACCGACACCCGACACAAACATTACAATTGACGTGAAGAGAAGCAACCGCGAAGCAACAAGTAAAGCATGAGCATCGACGACGAGGAAGAAGAAGTGGTGATCTCAACTCCAGAGCCGAGGCCATCTGCTCAAACCAGTCCATCTGAAATTGTGGCCACTACTCAGGCGTGGGCTAAGGTTGCCAGGGCTTTCATCTATGTGGAAGTTGCATCGCTTGTGTTAATGTTTTCCACTCTGGGAGTTTGGGATGGTTCTGATTCATACAAGGCATATTCTTTGTCAGTGGCAGTCATTTCTTTGGCCTTGTGCCTCATAATTCAGACAGGAGAATTCGTTTCGCCAGGTTTCCTAGATAAAACTGAAAAGGGTGTAAGCTTATTTCTGTTTCTTTGGTGGGGTATCGGTACTGGAATTATTACCTTCAAGGCTCCATTTACCACAACATCAAATGGGTACTTTTCTGCTTGGGCAGGTTTTCTATTTGCAACACGTGAGTATTGTAGTATTGTGTGTGAGTTTGATTTGCGTCACTTCTCCACTGGCTGACTTTGCATTTCTCTACCGAACGAACCTTAGATTGGGCTCTAAACACGGAATCATTTAGGAGTCAAGTAAATGAAACTGAGAAAGGTCGAAAAATGGCGTTCTTTTCTCTTCTTTGTGGTCTCGTGACATTATTTGCTTGCATTCCGAAAATTAGATCCAACGGAAATGCTATTTGGGGTCTGACAGCTGGAATTATTACTTTCGTTACATCTGTGGTTATTCTTAAAATGTATGATGATATCCCGATTCAAATGATGAAGCTGGTTGCAGCCTTTATGTTTGTCATCTGGGCAACAGTAGCAGGCATACTTACATTTGATGGCCCATTTCGAGAAACAGGAAACGGATACTTTGCGTCGTGGGGAGGGTTTCTTGCGGCGATTCTCTTTGCCAATCATCAATTTGCCAGAGAAGATGAAATTTTATGATTGGAGTGATTGGCTTGGGCAAACGTGATATTTCAGAAGTACTAAAACGTTGCAGTGTACATTAAAATATTTGTCATTCATATCATTCATCCTCTAATCTAACCAGCTCATTCAATATCTCAATCAATCGTCACGATCTTCAATGCGCATAAAGCTGATAGCCACACCGCAAAGAAACCATTGCCTGTGAGTAGAAACGGCCCCATGTACGTACAAATCCCAGCTGTGATCAACCACAATACAAAAAGTAGAGCAGCTGTGAGCTTGATAACATTCTTCGCAATATCATTGTACATCCCGATAAGATATGCGCAAACTATCAAAGTGATGGCTCCAGCTGCAATCGATACCCCAGCGCCTTCAAAGTTGACTGACTTCACTCGTAATGGGTTTATGGAAGCAAGTATAGCCACTATCGAACAAAATACAAGGTTCAACACGTATTTAATTTCTCTCGATTGGGAATTATAAGACGCAAAATCGAGTCCAATGCACCAGTGTGTTGAAGAAATTAGCCCACCCCAAGCACCAAACCATCCATTTGATGTAAAAATGAAGGGACCTAGAGAGATGTTGCATGACGTCAGTATGAAAAGAGTAACAGCTTTGCCAGAAATATGCAAGCATGCATACCTTTAAATGTGATAAAGCCAGTCCCAACTATCCACCACAAAAGGAGGAACACACTGCATAATTTCTCAGATGAATGCTCTCCTACCACTGGTTTCTGTAGAAACCCAGGCTTCAAAAACTCCATTGTCTGTAAAAATAGACAAATGCCAAAGGAAACGCATGCTACTGATAGTGCATATTTCAACCACACTGTAGAAGACCAGAATGTAGAAGTACGCCATAGTGCTACACATGCAAACAGAAGTATGAGTGAAAACACCTCTACATATAGAAAGGAATAAGACGCTTTCAGCCAGCGTAAGCATCCTTCAGTAAGCTCAGCCGGTGACGTTTGAGGTTCACCATTCCTGAGTAAAATGGCAGGTTGGGCGATAAGATGTGAGTATATTATACAACTCTACGCTGTGTCCAAACATTAGCCTGATGACACTCACTGGATCTGAGGCAACCCCTCCTCCGCTTCAGATACCGATTTCTCCGAACCGCTGTCTGACATGATATGTGCTGCTAATGAGGTCGTAGATCGATAGGTTTGCCCTTCTCGAATGACTCTTGGAGCAAGCTACAAGAAGCATCAAGAGTGATGGCGCATCAACAAAAACCTATAGAACGTTTCGAAAGGCTGATTTGAAATATCCATGACGAGTTTTTTCTTCCGATATTCGGAAGCTTTTTTGAAATCTAGCGTAATGGAATTTCAAAAGGGTGAAATTTCACTACTGCAACTTTCGTGAAATTTACAGGGTGAAAGTTGCACCAATTTTGGCCAACAATGAAATTTCACAAAAATTCTGGCGCGAACGGATGGTACTGAACCAACACGTAGCACAAAAATAACCTAAGACCCTTCATTCCACCAACCACCAAACCCCAAAGAACACCACGCACCATCCAGATTGGGTTCCCTCCTGGGGCCACTAATTAGCGGAAAAACCACTAATTAGTGGTCAGTTTACGTACTCCTACGACACACTTATAATCACTCAAACGTTATCAAATTCAGGTGGCACCCTCTTCAATGTCTTGACAAGGCGTACACCTATTATATCACGTGTTCCCTGGAGAGGGCCCAACCTATTAACGTTCAAACACTAGCCTACTGACAAATTTGGCGAACAGCCGACGAGTTTTTTTCGGAAGTTTTGCAACTTCAACTTGGGGGTACGTAGGAATTGATATCAAAAATGTTGCCACCCGTAGAACTCACATTTCATCACACCATCACCATGGCGAAAGAGGCCCGGCATACGAGCCGTCGTATCTGCATTTAGTAGATGCTTTTACCCATCAGAAAGCATACCACAACAGTCACAATATGAGTGGCTAACCAGGTGGTCGAAGAAGAGCATCGAGATGGCCTGGATCCTACAACAATCATGCACAAACTTCACCGGCAACCGGATGATGTCCCAACCACCATGCAAAGTTATTTGCAGTCGACATACGACGGTATTCTACTCGAAAACAACGATCCCTACCCAAAGCGGCCAACCTATCTACAGATGGGGACATGGAAAGCGGCCCATCTACCCAAGAGAGTTCGTTTTGGTTAGCATCTCACATGAATTGAAGCGACGGGGATGCGATGATGACGATTTATCGACACAAATATAATGGCAATATTCAATAATTATTCGACAAATCAACCGCTTTAAATGGAATAAAAACAAAGACAGCATCATATGATATTAATTATAGGAATATTGTTGGTGGAATGGTCCAAATTAATGACAGGGCGGCTGCAGGTGATGCCAGGTTGTGGTGTAGCGCATTTTTTCCAAAAAAAAATTGGCATCCATCAGCACCAAATCACCACTCTATGATGTATGTTTGGCCAATAAGTAATGCAAATCCGATGGTGATCTCTTGCACAGCGACCACAACGACATTAATGTACACGACGATATCCTTTGATTGGCTGTTATCTCCGCTAAACCTGCGCCTACACCTCATTTCAGCAGAATTTGCGCTAATTTGCGCCCTTCTCGTGTCAAGATATCGCATACTAGAGTTGAGAATTCTCCACCCAAACGTGATTTTCGTCGTCAATCAGCCAAGTAAATGTTAGAACAACATCATATGCAGTGCAGGAAAGCTTCCTGCTCTCCTATTCGCCCCAACAGGCGAGCTAGACGGTCAAGCCCGTGCTTGAATTCAAGCCAGATTTTACAAAATGTCGGCAGAAGGTTGGCACACAGTACATCAAGGATAGGCGTGCCACATGCCGCATAGAGGTCAAAACCTACTCCACATATCATAAGAAGGTTCCCATGTGCACTGTTTGTTGGGGGAAGCATAAACAATTACACAACAACACATAATTCTCGACCACTAATTAGTGGTCACTAAAATAGCGATTTTATGGTGTGTATATAGCTATCTCTACTTCTATTTGGGCGTTTTCATTGCGGATTTTTGGGCTTGGACTCTGTTGTAGAGGTCTTTGGTGGTGTATTCCTTGAATGTTAGGGTTTGGGAGGTGTTAGAATGTCCTCTAACTACCCCCTACGTATGACCACTAATTAGTGGTTTTGGCCAGGAGGGAACCCAAGATGATGAGTTTGTCAACTCAGCGGAGAGTAACTCTTCACCAAAATGCTGGCGACTAACAATGCAGTATTACTTATTCCTTCGTAGTAATTCAGCTTACATGCGTGTTCCTGCATTGGCATGTACCAGATGATTTTGGGCGCGGATGGCTCTTATTTTGGGTGCGGGTATGTGCACAAATCAACTTTTTGTTCACTCTGCCGTCTACCACGCTGTCATAGTTTGCCTGGCAATAACAACAACAATTCAATAATCTTCAACAATAATGCTTTTGACATGCGCCGCCAACGCCCTTTGTGGCATGAAGAACTCCCCCCTCAACAACCCGGCTGATCATCAGTGCATGATGTGTGAAGGACCAATTCATGGTGCCCTTTGCGGTAAACTCTACTGTGAGGAAATTGTGGGCAACCCATCCTACAAAAACCCTGCAGGGGATCTTAATGATCATGCAAAAACACTTGCCAACTCCCATACCGCTCTCATGTGTCTTCACTGTGTCCAACACAAGCTCACCGCTGCGGCCCCAACTGCCGATGCTGCCGTCGCTGCTGTCGATCCACCTGCCGTCGCTGCAGTCGATCCACCCGCAGCACCACCTGCTGCTGTGCCTTTTGCAGCAGCTCCGGATGCCAAAAAGCAACGAGACTCAACGCTCTATTCCCAATACGAAATCACGCCCCAACCCAATGGCAAGTTACGTATTGTATGCAAGCACTGTCCTAAGTACAACAAGTTGCTAGCGACATTTAATGCAACAAGAGCTAGAAAACATTCTCTCCACGAATGTGAAGGGTTGACATGCCCTCACACAAGGAGACAAATCGAAGGAGGGGCTCAAGCGAATAAGAAACAAGCAACGTATCTTGCACTTCAATCCAACCCAAGTGAAACTGTTGCTGCCATGCGTAGTAATCATGGCCCCGTTGCGGTGATTGATCTACTATCCAACTCTGGGGACGTTAGTGATGTCACCAAATCCACCTCCACATCCGTTCCCCCTCGCAAGAAAACAAAGCGTGTACCATCTGCACAAACTACTATGGAGCACACGTATGGTAAGAGCATGAACCAGGCATCTGCTGACATTGTACTCATGCACGAGGTACGAGCCATTGTCGCTCGTGGCGAGCCATTGAGTCGTCTATTGGATCCTTGGGTGCAAGCAAGCCTACACCAACGATACCCTGCCATCTTGAAGTTCATTCCAAGTGATGTTGAAACAATCTATGACAAGTATGTCATTAAAATTGATAAACAAACGACATCGGAGTTGAAATCATTTATGGCAAAAATTCCCGGACATGTAAATGTTGCGATGGATGGAGTCACTGTCTTGGGCAAACAAAAGGTACGTGATTTATGTTCTGTACAATAACTTCATTGCTTTCAATTGTCTCACTACTATTTATGTTGCCCTGCTGTATCCTCTTCTGCCTAGATCGTATACACCGTCGCGAAGAGTGACTTCTCACTCTTCCTCGAATGGAAAGATCTTGGAAGCGATAAGCATGTTACCGAAGCCGAAATAGAGGATGCTGTGAGGGTTTGTGAAAACGTCATGAAAGAATACAATGCGAAGATTGTGAGCATTCCTGTTGATAATGCTGCAAGGCATGTTGCGGATCGAGTTGGGAAGGAACTTGAAGAAAAGTATCCAGGGATGAAGGTCATAGTTACACGCGATCCGGCTCATTGCATCGATTTGCTTATGAAAGACCTAGCCAAGACTTCAGTTATGCAACTTGTCATAAAGTATGCTAGGAAAGTCAGGGACTTCGTGAAGATTGATCGCATTGATTCTTTCCGACGCAGCGCAGCTCTAGTGGATGAGCTCGTGTTTTACTCCAAAGTTTTCTGCCCCGTGGAGACACGGATGAACCTTCTACATGACGTTGTTGTGAGCGCTCGCAAGTGTCGTGACTTTCTTCTTGTACTTCCTGGCAAGGCGGAGTATCAAAAGTATCGTAGTGAGCGCACTGCAACAAAGCAAGCTGAGTTGGATGAGCTGATGGAGCACTTCAAGAAGGAAAATATTTGGAAGATGTTTGATGTTGTTATTGCCTTCACGCTCCCTTTCAAGGAAGCACATTTGGCTTGTTCCCGCAAGGATATGCCACTTAGTGCTTACCCCCTCTTGGTTCAAGCGCTGCGCAATGATATTAACAAGTGTCTCACTCCCGAGTTTGATGAACTTCTTGGTCAGGGCTCAAGAGCAGAAGTTGCTGGTATGATCCGTGAACGTTTCAATATGGATGGTGTTGATCCCAGCGGACTGAAGGTTGGTTTACTCGATGAGCATCACTTGATGTGTTTCCTCTGTGACCCAAACTCTCGTGTGTGGAGGGAGTTGTTCTACCTGCAGACTAACAAGGCTGCGCTCGTAAGGAAGATGATCGAGTGGTATGTGCCTTTGGGTGAAGATGGTTCTGATGAGATGCGGAGGAGAGTTAAAAAGGATTTTGAGGACTTTGATACTCAAAACAATGACTGGTTTCATTCTTTTGACGTTCCACTTCCATCGCTTCCATCTTTGGAACAGCTGCAACAGAACAACAAGTCTTTTAGTATCAAAAATGTGGTACAGTATGTGGAATCAACTGGTGCTATTTCTGGTCGCATCACGTGGTTTGAATGTTATGCAGGATCATCTGACTTCTATCGATTGGTTGCTAAGCCTCTAATGTCTATGGGAACTGTCGGATCGATGGATTGTGAGCGTAGGGCCAAACCTCTGAAGAACAGCATTCTTGTGAAGGATAGGAATAGGATGAAGGATCCAACTGGTGTTGCACTTCTTCGAGGGAAGGAAAACCTCCGTCATATCATGGATGCGAAGAAGATGCTTGGAAAGAAGCTTGCTGACAGTCTCTCTTAGAGTGATGTGTTGACTGCAGAGTGCAAAGTATTACGACTATCTCAGGATAAGCTAGAGTGAAATTTAATCCCTTGAAATTTCTGAAATTTCAACCTGCAATTTTCAACCCCCTCCAAAAATGGTGAAATTCCATTACGCTATTGAAATCTTCCGACTTTCGGAAGATTTTGGAAAAACGTTATATACACCCCAACAATCGCCCAAAATAAGATCTATGAGGTCTTTTTAGCTAAATACTACAATTTTTTGTCATACTGCATCGATCGAGGGGGTACAAAACGGCGTTTTAGTTTTGGCGCGCCGGCTCTTTCAGCCTCCATCACAAAGATGATCAAAACCACCATGTTCGGTGTGTAGTTTCACCATGTTACACATTTCCTCACAAGCCGAGCGAGGGCTCTATGGACAGCCCATGATCTATATATTCGACGGGTGCTGGCGCTATTTCACTTGGTATCAGTCGTTGTGGTCGTAATGCCGCTTCAAGTACGGACATCTTGCCTACTTCGTAAAAATCACCAATCTTTGATAGAGCAACGTATCATGTTCCTAGTGTTCCCATAGACCAATTGATGGCCCATTGGATAGCTTAAAGACTATATAATCGAGGATCGCTGCCGTATTTTGGGTATTAATCGACCGTCATAGTGGGAATGCTGGTGCTATGTGGACATGAAATTATTGATCTGGGAATGATATTATTATTCTATAAGAAACAATACATGGCTTGATTGGTAATAGACGAGGAGAAGATACTATAGCAACTCAAACACACCAATACTGCGCATTACATCTACAAATACATCTTCAAAATGTGCACTTGCATGAGGTTTAGTCATCATCCTCTTCATCATATCACTGCAATACATGAAGTCACCCTCGCACTACGACTTCTTCACTGCATAATAAGGACGTTCAAAATCTCTTTCGTATTGCTGTTCAGACTATTTATTGGCGAATTCTTTCATTAAAGTGTGCATGGCTTGCATCTTGCTGGCTTGTTCCGTAGCTACCGTCTCCAAATGCTCAGACTCATCGACTTTGACAAACTCAAGCAAATAATCTTCAGTTGAACTGTCTTTAAGCTCTTCTGCTCGGCTTGGGGTACTGATGTCATCCTCGATCTTCATTTTCCTCTCCTGTTGTCTGTGCACACGTCGTCATGAATGCATTGCGTGCTACCAGCCACATGGGCGCTGCTGCTGTCATCGACGAGGACGTTTACGGTAGAAATTCTGATGTGTGTTACTAGGATGATCGTCAGGAGAGTACCTCTCCGATGATGAGGACGGTGTTGGTGAGGAGCATCCTCCCGATGGAACAGCACCTTGACCACCAAAGTGGAATAAATTGCAATCGAGAATGCTTGGAAACAAACAAAGAAAAGAATTGTTGTTCCTCCCCGGATGGTTTGGATCGCTTCATGGACATAGTATACGGCAAGGATATAGATATTTAGAAGCAGTTCCACGAGACCGTCACAAACTGGGTAAACAATGGCTTACAGCCAAAGAGGACCTTGATTTCTATCCGTCTCTCTTCCATGCACGCGGAACCAACAATGCCCGTGCTTCGTTCGAGATTCTTTGGATTACATGATAGGCACGTTTTTGATGCGGGCAGAAAGTTCAAGATATACTGGAGTTGGGCTGGATAGTATTGAAGGAGCCACTCTCACAAATGACGATTTGAATGAAATCAATCAGTTCTTTCCTATAGAAAGTTTCGATGGAATTAGTAGTAGTGCTGGAGAGGGACGTAGCCGTAGCACTCGCGCCAACAACACACCAAACCCCGTGGAGATGCCCTTTGCAACTTGCAAGACAAACAAAACTCCAAAACATCGAGGGAAGGCCAATACTCCAACGCATCAGCTGCGCTGTGAATTATGTGTAGGGTTCTCGCACGGACAGCTTGTTAAGTTTCAACAGGAGAAGAATACTGCAAGTGGTAATGCTAGTGCAACTCCTCGGTTGAAGGAAATTAAGCGGACATGTGCAAACTGTGGTAGAGGGACGGACTACTTTTGACACGGTTGCAGCCGATACCTCTGCTTCTCGGCACCAAAGAAAGAAGACAACACGAAGCATCCAAAGTACTTCAGAACCAAGATTCCGGTGATGGATAGCAATGGAAATGTTCTCATGAATGGCGATGGCTCATTTCAGTATGTGGAAAGGTTGACTAAATGGACCTGCTACAACGCCGCTCATCAACTAGGACAGAGATCTATGCTTGGCAAGAGGTGAGTTGATTAATATTGCGAGAGGAATCGCTCCAGGTGCAGGCGGAGAAGAAGATATGGAGGCAGATGAAGGAGGGATTGCAATTCAATCTGCTGCCGCTTCTGCTACCGGTGTCGCTACGGCGCCATCTGCAGCGCAACGTCCAGCTGTGCCGGTCACTGTCAGAAAACGTCCAAAGAGAGCAGGGAAAGGCACATGAGAGATATTGCGTCTGTATAGCATAGCAGTATTCATAGTAGGATTCATACAACAAAATTGTTGCCACGGGCAATGGTAGGTGTTACTTGTACGGCTGTTATTTGCAATTTAATCGAACCTGATCACCTCCCAACGTCTCAAACTCATCGCAGGGGGGTCATAGACGTGTGTTGGAAGCATTGTAGGTCTGTCTCACTCCAGATAATGCCCACACAGTAGGTACTCAAAATTCGCAATTTTACTAGCGGGCCACTAGCTGAAGCAAAAAAAAATAGAAAATGGCACTACACAGCGAGTATATGGCCAAAATGCACCAAACCAACGGCCAATCATGCATAGGCAAGGTGATCGGAGGGGGTTAGGTGTGTTTCTGGAGCAATATAGCCGACTATTCTAAAATCTTCCGATATTCGGAAGATTTTGACTTTTGGGCGCGCTGAAAACTCGTCATGGATATATATAGTACTGATTCCCACCTATTCCCACGCATAAAAATACCATTTCAGAAAAGGGAGGCTGGAGAAGGGGCTCTTTCTCTCTTCTCCGGCTCTCTCGTCATGCGGCTGCCCCGTGTTGGTGTTGGTGTTGGTGTTGTGTGTTAGTGCCTCGTACTACCATTATGACGTTCCACCAACCGCATCTCTAATCTACAGTAAGTAGTAAGCGATCGGTGGAGTTTCCTTCTGTACAAATAATATATCATCGCACTGTATTGTTCAGAGAATATATTTAGTATTAAATTTTTTTCATAACACTACACCATGGCTGACCTTGGCAATCTCCTAGACGAAATAAACAATGACGATGAGAGCATCGGCAACAATGAAGACCAGAGTTACTACGGCGAGGAAGATTTCGATAATTATGACAATCAGCGCTCTGGAAGTAGTGTACCATCGGCACTCACAGCAGCGGTAGCACAACGGCGTAAATTAGAGGATGAAAGAGATGAAACAACTGGCGAAGACGACGATGGGGAGGGGGGACGAATTCCAGACCCTGATTATGAACAATTAAAATCACTCTGGACTAACGAAATTGCCTCTCCTGAGCTTATGCCAAATGATAACGAAATTGTATCTATACATGTCGACGTCTTGGAAGGTCAGGAGGAAACAGTGGATGACCTGTTCCAGCGTTCCAAACAACAACGTAGTTCTCGCGACGGGGGAGCTTCGGGGGAATTAGCATCATTGGTGGCACAAATTACCAAAATGGATTTAGATAGGACTCGTTTCATGTTGGTGGATTTGGCAAGGACAAGAATGGCCAAAATTGAGAATCACGCACTGCACAATAGAACGATGGTGGATCGTATGACAGAGGAGGAAGTGGCATATCTTCGCCAGTATGGAGAGCTTCTTGAAAAGCACTTCCAAAGAACTGTTCTCAACCACATGCCAGCAGAAGGTTGGAAGAAACTTGATGATCCAGAAATGATTGATGCCCCGGACCTGGAACAGTTTGTGTTTTGCCGTGCTCTAGAACCGATTGAAATTGATGTCAGTGGTGAACCCAACGCATTGAACGAAGGAGGAGAGGACGACGACGACGATGATGATGACTATGGAGATAACCTACAACCACATGATGCAGGGGCATTCTTGATTGTAATGTACAAGAAAGTGAGAGAGTTGATTGCAGAAGGCAAAGTTCAGTTACTCATGTGATTTCCAAGTCAATGGTTGAAGTATTTCAGTAATACAGTTTCATTATTTATAAAGATACGTAATCATTCCTTTAAGTCGGTTATCTAGCTTTTTCATTACGCACTGTCGTGATTGGGTAGCTCTTAGCTCTTGACGCCTTTGTTGCATTACTTAATCTCTCTCCACTTCTACGTCAATGATTGTTCCTTGTCTCTTGGATTTGCTGGCTTGTTCCTGTCTACTATTGCCACTGCCCATTACTTCAAAGTCTGAGATTCCATCTCCCCCTCCCATTCCTCCAAACAAGCTATCAAACAATCCACCACTTCCCCCATTATCATTCATCATGTCATACGGATTGTTACACAATTCCAAACCATCGCCATTTTCGGTGGCTCTCGAAAATGCTCCACAGTTCAAACATACAGTTGGTTCCCCATTTTTCAGAGCTCTAACAGGAAGTTGCCCACAGCTCGGACACGGCGCCTCAACTGTGTACAAAGCACTCCAGATTTGAAACCCAGCAAATAAAAGAAATGGAGTTATGAACGCCAAAGCGAAGAGAGTGTTTGTTATTGCGAAGAAAGCTCCACCTAGCGGTGATGCAAAGAAGAGTCCAACCAATACAGCAGTTCCTATTGTGGGTAAAATAGCTTGAATTGTTTCCAGGGGTCCCTTTGGTCCCTGTGGTGACGGTGGCAGTTGATAGCCCATCTGTAGGGAAGTATGTTCCCGTCTCTTTATTGGTGAAGATGGAAATGCATTTCCAATTGAAATAGGAGCATTAGTCTTGCTTTTATGGACGCCAGTCGCAGGGCGAACGACGAAGGCTTGCGCCGCGGAGGCGAACAGAGTGATAAGGAGGAATACGGCAAATGTCTTGGACGTCATGGTTGTATGTTGTATTATGAGGCGGGCCGTTGAAGGCAAAGATTTCTGGCGAATCGAAATCGAATCGAAATCGAACGAATGGAATCGTCAACTCAGCCAGGAGAACGGAGAATGGGGTTATTAGAGCGCACGACATAAAGCCATCGTCATCGTAAAAGCGTCGTCATCGTGCTCACTCTACACAGTTACAGTAGCTGGGTGGAGTGGAAACAGCTGAAGTGATAGGTCATATGAGCAGCCTTCCACTCTAGATGTTGCATTCCGTTATTTCTTTTCAAATGAAAATGAATTATTCCTTTCTTCATTTGAGTCGGTGCAACATACCTGCATCTAGATTATTTCGGCATTGCCGCCTCATGTCGTCGTCATCGTCATTGACCAAAGCTAATGAAAGAGGACATAAGCAATATAATCTACGCAAGCAAGAGGATGGATTTGGAATTGTAGCTGCCATGACAAGAAATCAAGTGATAGGAGTGGATGGATCACTCCCGTGGAAGAATCTCACACAAGATTGGAATCACTTTGTCAATCTTACTCGGAACAAAGTGTTGTTAGTCGGCAGGAAAACGTTTGGGCTTGAAGATTCTTCTCTGTCACACATACAACATTGTCGTGCTTGTGTAGTAGTTTCACAAACAATGACTGAGAAAGATTTGATCCAAGTAAAAGTTGCTAGTGGCAATGAACTCCTGGAAACCGATTTACTGCTGGCAAGTTCATTTGGAGAAGCACTGGAGCTTGCGAGATTGAAGAAGACCACTGATGATGGTAGTATAGATTGTTGGGTAGCTGGTGGTGAAAGAATTTACAAAGAAGCATTGCGGCATCCTGATGCTGTAGAAGTTCAATTGACATATGTTGACATGACAGTAGATACTAATCAGAGTCGTGATGTTGCTTTCTTTCCAGTAGCAGACATGACTGCAAATAACTTCGTACAAGTCTCTACGAAGAGCATCGGCATCTGTGATTTCAAAGTTATGCGGAAAATTTGAATGCATGAACGAGAAAACTTTTCGTACGATCAAGAGTGAAGTCAACTCTAGCACTTACTTTCACTTGAAAGAATGTCATCGATTTACGCTGATAGCTCCAACATTTATTGGAAGAATCGTCAAAACAGACAGAACAAATTGTTAACATTTATTGCGATTGCTTTTCTAGCTTTGGTTGCAATTTTTGGAGTTGTTTACGCCTCAAACAAAAGTAACGATTTAAGTCAACGACGATCCCTCGAACAAACTAATGAAAGACACTGGGCCGAATGCGAAGCTCGTGTGAATTCTCGTCAAGAATGTGCTGATATCTGCCAGTCTGAACGAAACTCAATTCAGCGCAAAACGATGCACCAGTCGTGTATTCATGGGTGTCAACAAGCACATGTTGCCTCCACGGCGTTGAGCTGTCGAGGCAAGACGGACGGAAAAGGAAGAAATAGAAAGGCGGTAACAGAAGAGGACGTGTTCCAGGATGTGGGAGTTCTCGCTCACGAGCATTGCACCAAGTTTCAATCCGTAGATCCAAAACCTGACGCCTTTGCCACCTGCCGAAAATATCACAGAGCTGGAACCAAACAAGGATACAGATCGGGTGTTGCTGCAATAACAGCCGTGTTGGAAGAAGAGTGGGAGTCAATCAAGGCAGAACGACTTGCCAATTTGGATGACTAGAGCATTAGTTTGCCAGTACTCTATCAATCAGGCCAACTGCTAACTGCAACCGTTCGCCACCTCTTTAAATCGCCATACAGCGTTGCATAATTTTGACTTCGAAGACAAATCGCCCAATGCTTTGCATTCGTTCGAGAAGACGAGGCTACCAAATTTGACGTAGATTTATGACTCCAGTCTGTGTTTTGACAGCGGCTTGTTTGGAACCTAAATTAGAATAGTGATCTACGCCTTTGCCGTTTTCTTCTACACATTAAGTATACTTCAGCTTGAACTAGTTTATGCCAGTACCTTATCAATCAGGCCGACTGCGATCGTATCGCCACCTCTTCGCAAGACAAATCGCCCCAAAGCTTTGCATTCGTTGGACTCTTCAATAACCAATCTCTCACTAAGAGTAATTTCAACAGTTGCGGTCGTACCACCCGTTAGAACTCTTGGATTTTGTCGTGGCTTCCCATCTCCGCGTTTCTCAGATGACACGAGTTTATTCAATACGGCTGGAACATCAATGCTATGCATATGCAACAAAACTTGCGAGCCGCGAATGATAGGTACTGCTAATCTCTCCATAATTGAAATCCTTGCTTCAAATCTTTGTTCAACTTTTGGCCTTAGTGTAGGATGCGGATGACAAATAACGCATCCAGTCATTAATCTGGCCGAGTCGATATTGGCGAGAGTCAGTTCTACAGTATCACCAGCCAAGGCAATGCCGTCTAGTTGAGCTTCATTTGAAGTGCTAGATGATGGCGTCGAAGATGGCGATGCATAAGAGTATGGGGACGATCCTTCCTGTGCCGCTTTTCCTCGTTCGACACGGACTACAGTAGCATCATCTCCAACCGGCAAAACAAGCACATTATCACCAGATTGAATGAATCCTTGTACTACTCTCCCACGTACGTTTACATTCTTTCCTTCTGAAGATACATCAGTCACAATCGCTCTCAAAGGTTTCTCGTATCCTCTCTTGGCAGGAGAAAACCCATCTAATGCTTCCAACAGAGTTGGGCCCTTGTACCACTTTCTCAAAGCTTTCCAACCTTCTTCATCTTCTACTTTGTCACTGTTTGAAATGTTCACTCCCGTCAGCCCACTGACTGGCACAAATCTGATGCGTGCCTCTTTGAATCCTTGCAGTTTCAAAAAGTCTAACACCATCGACTTGATGTGCTTAAATCGTTCTTGACTCCAGGCAGGTTCAGCCGCGTCCAACTTATTCACGGCAACAACGAATTGAGTAACTCCCAATCCTCGTGACAACACGATGTGTTCTCTAGTTTGTCCTCCACTGTACGAGGCATCTCCACCTCTTGCAAATCCCGCCTCAAACTCTCCAGTAGTCGCAGCAACGACCAACAAACCACAATCGGCACTCGCAGTTCCACTAATCATGTTCGGAATAAAGTCTTTATGTCCTGGCGCATCGAGAATCGTAAAATCAAACTTTTCCGTCTTGGCAAACTTGGTCCCAATATCAATTGTAACACCACGCTCTCGTTCCGAATCATCTTCATCTGTAAACCATGCTAGTGCAAAGGATGATTTGCCAATAGAAGTCGCCGCCTTTTGATACTTTTGTAGCAGACGTTGTGATACGTGATTAAGTGATAGGAGAAGTCGGCCTGTTAGGGTAGATTTACCTGCATCTACATGACCAAGGATAACTAATGAGAGATGTGAACGAATTACTCCACCAGTACTATTGTTAGATCGAAGATTGGCGAGGATATTGGGTGGAAGCTGTGGAATTGGCATGTTTTGCGCATTGTTGCTTTTGGGTGCAGTGTCTGTCTTTTTGGATTCAACAGTGAAACCGGGTGGTGGTTTGCCCAGGGAAATTCCACCTCCACCAGTTTTTTTTGTTGCAGCCGATGCAACTGATATTCCACCGCCTCCCTTTCCACCTGCAGCAGCCTTTTTCTTCTTTTCATCATCCAACTGTTTCTGCTTCAGTTTCTGTTGCTGCAACTTTTGCTGCTGCAGCTTCTGCTGCTTCAATTTGTTTTCTTTGGCTTTCCTTTCCGCCTCCTCCTTCTTCTTACGCTCCTGTTCTCGCTGCTGCTCTATGTAGTATTCATCCTCATCATAATATTCATCGTCATCATAATAATCATCATCGTAGTAGTCGTCCTCGTCGAGGTTACGAAAGTTGCGATGTCGTGACATGGTTTTTCTGTCCTCTAATATTATATCTTGACATCAAAACAGTTGGCTACAAAAATAATGGAAGTAAAAAACGAGCTGGTGCTGTGCTAATGTATCTCTGCTGATATGTAGAGAACCACCCCCTCCAGGACAGCTTCGATCAGAGTTCAATTATGTAAAACCTGGCAGCAACAGTCTAAGCCTAAGAGGTTACGCCTGCAACACCACTCAAAAACGCCAACGTTGTGTCCTTTGACTTTGATCATATCTATCTTCCTTGATGTAAAAAGTGTCACGGGGGATTGTGTCATAATGCATGTCAGAAGTGGAAGCAAACTGTACGTCATATTTTTGGATCATTTCTTTTTTCTTTCACTGTCTTTCAAAAAATCAAATCAAAGCACTGCATTGATGTCAAAATAATAGTAGCGACGTAGGAGTAACATCATAATATTTGAAGGAATGCTCGTATCATCTCGACGATGAGCTTCTTCTCTGCTAGAAACAATGCGGAGGATGCTCCGTCGTCGCCCATGTCCGTAGTGACAATTTTACTGAGCAGAAGTTCGACGTCCGGTAAGTATCATCCTCAATCATCGGTGCATGAGGTTGCATGCACCTTCTATCGACAAAAGTCTCACTTCATACCACCTCCTTCATTTCAAAACAAAAACGTCAGCCGGCGGTAACTCGACAAATGATTCATCCACTGCCAAACTAGCCGTGGTGGTCCGCAAACCGCTCAAACGATCGGGACACGGTGATAAAGTTTCACATGAATTGGAGTACTTTACGTTCCTCGATGATCGACGTTCCTTTGCCAATGTCGACGCCTTATTGACAAGGTTCGCACCTGTCAGTACAGTATATGTCGCTTGTACAGAAAGCTTGGACGATAATAACAGCAATGAGTCGTCTTCCGCAAAGTCCAAACGGTCAGCTGCAGAGGTAGCAAAAGTAGTGCAACAGTTGGTGCATGTCATTGAATCTCGTGTCGATGTATCTGAAAGTAATGTCAATGACGTCGATGATGATAATGGTTCCATGATTGTCAATGTTCTTCCAAATCTCTCCAAAGCAAAGGCATCATCGCTTGCAGAGCAATGTCTGAAGCACTTGCTTGGTGGGGAAACATCCGAGGCACATTTAGCCTATCGTGGTGACAAGCGCATGGCAGAAGAGCCAATGGTATCATGGTGTATCGGCCATCTCTTCAATGCCGATCGATCGCTCTGCGATGAAAGTGACGATAGTGAGGGCTCTTGCTGTGTCGTATCTGGCACACTACATTCACATCTAGCATTGGATAGAACGGCCTCAGAAGCGATTCATTTATTCCCACCCAGAAATGGAAGTGGAGCTGCTCTCCTAACGGGTGGGAACTCATCCAACAATTCTCTATATGGTGTTTTGAACCAATGTCAAACCAAGATGGGAAGTCGTACGTTGGAAGTGTGGTTGAGGCAGCCATGTGTGGAGTTGAAGGAGATTATGCGCCGACAGGAGGTGGTTGCCAAATTGGTAGAAGATAGCATCGGACGTGATCGTCTACGAGAAGAGGGACTTGCAGCCTTCCGCGGTTTGGATATTGACGCATTGGGATACAAATTAGATGCGGTTGGAAGAGCGGCCAGAGAGGGTGGGAATTTGGGTAGTACCTCCAAGGCCTTGGAGTGCTTGTACAAATTACATTTGTTTGCTGATAATTGTCTCCCTACTCTTTTGGATTCGCTTCAAGCTTTGGTGCCTCCTGATGAGGAACAGCAACATAGTGAAGGAAGTGATGATATGTGCGCACTTAGCTCTTGTTTCAAGGGATTATCAGGCGTAATGAATCACTTGGGTAAAGCGGTTGAGCTTGCAGAAAAGGTGATTGATTTCAATGCCGCGCCACGTGACTTCATTATCAAGCCTGACTTGGATGAGAATCTGCATGATATCAAGAATGAGTTAGACGGAGTTCAGGGAGAGTTGGAAGCTATTCACGAAGAAATGAATGAGATTTGGGCTGACGTCAGTGGCCAAGGGAATAATCAAGTGCGCCTTGAGGATGTAGACTCAAACAGCAATACTTCATGTGTGTGGCAGTTCCGTCTTCCAAAGACAAATGATGCAAAGCTGTTAGAGAGCAAGCTGATGGATCGTGGTGTAAAGATTCATCGTATTCTCAAAAATGGAGTTTATTTCTCAACCAAAGAGCTGACTCAACTGGGTACAAAGAAGAAAGATCTAATGACGGAGTACGAGGAAAAGCAACGAGACATGGTAATGAAGTGTATGGAGGTTGCATCTACTTACGTTCCTGTCCTAGAGAGTGCGTCATCCCTGCTGGCAGAGTTGGATGTACTTGCAAGCTTTGCTGCAGTTGCAGCTTACAGCAGTTCTGGTTATTGCCGTCCTGAAATGACTGATGGCGAGGAAGACGGCTTAGGAATCACAGTGAGTTTCTTCCAATTTTGTTACTGCTATACTTACCTTTCGAGAATAACTTCTGACCATGTGAACCTTCTGCTTGATATGCAGCTTGAACAAGCACGTCATCCATGTGTTGAACTTCAAGATGACATGAATTTCATTGCCAATGACTTCAATCTCACCTTTGGTGAGTCTTCATACCTCATCGTGACCGGTCCTAACATGGGAGGAAAGAGTACTTACATTCGTTCTTTGGGAGCAATTGTAACGATGGCTCAAATTGGGAGTTTTGTTCCATGTACTTCGGCAAAGATAAATATTGTGCATCACATCCTTGCCCGTGTGGGCGCTGGAGATGCACAAGATAGGGGCATTTCTACTTTCATGGCGGAGATGCTGGAGGCTTCCTCCATTTTACGCACGTCAACAAAGCGTAGTCTTATTGTGATTGATGAACTTGGCAGAGGAACGAGTACATTTGATGGCTTTGGCTTAGCTAAAGCCATTTCTGAGCACATTGTCCAGAAGATTGGATGCATGACAGTTTTTGCGACGCACTTTCACGAGCTGACTGCTTTAGAAGAGCAAGAAGCATCTGTTACCAATTGTCATGTAACAGCGCACGGAGACAAGCAGAATGGATTGACTTTCCTTTATGAGGTCAGGCCAGGTCCCTGTCTTGAGAGTTTCGGTATCCAGGTAGCAGAAATGGCTGATATGCCAGCTTCCATTATTGCCAATGCCAAGCGTAAAGCGAAGCAGCTAGAAAACTTTGACTATCGCAAACGTACCAAGGATGCTGATCAAGGAGACAACGTCGTCAACCACGACGCAAGTGAACGCACTGCTGCTGCAATGAAGTTTTTATGCAAATTCAAGCAACTCCCTTTAGACAAGTTAGGCAAGGAAGATTTGAAAAAATCAATTCTGCCTTTACTACAGCAGTATGGCTTTGGACCTAACGCATGATTTTGTTTCTGAATTGAATTTAGAGATGCGTATGTTAGTTTGTCCAATATTAAATGTTATTTACTCATTACTCTATTCATTAGCTTTGCTTTGCAATTCTTGTTCAAAGTCCTCATCTTTAGAAGGATCGCCAGATGCTTCTGCGAATCTTTTCATGACTTCTTCCGGTCCCATTCTGTACACCTTGCCACAAAATTCACACCTAGCCTCGATCTTTCCTGTCGCCTTCAGCACCTCATCAACTTCCTCGCGAGGCAAAAGACGGAGTGACCGAAATAGCTTATCTTCGCTGCACTCGCAATATTCTTTTGGAGTAATTTGGTTCAGAGGTTGCATGCCCAGCCCATCCAACAAAATGCTGGCAATATCTACAGGAGTTTTCCCTTCAAGCATCAAATTAACAGGTAATGCCTTGTCTTCTCCGTTCATTTCTACAAGCTTCCCTAGGTTCTTTTCCATATGTGACATGGTCTCAGGGGTACAGTCAGGAAGCCTCTCAACAAGGTATCCGCCAGCTGAAGCACAAAGAATACCATTAAAAGACGTGGATGCAGCTAGTGCGCACGAGCGTTGTTCGGATTCGGCAAGATAAATTCCAACATCCCTATCAATATCTCCATGTCTAATACCAGTGATACCATTGTAAGGTCTTGGCCAATCAGGATGATTCTTTACAACTTGGACAGTCCCAGCTCCAATCGCTTCTTGCAGTGTGAAGTCGTCACTCAAACTTGGGTTGCCACAATATCCTTTTGCCTGTCCCTTTCCATTACAAATGGAAACTACTCCACGAAGAGGCCCATCACCCTTCAAACTGAGCTGAAACATCTGATCCTCCTGCATTCCATTCGACGCTAAAAGACCGCATATTGTGGCACGTCCTAGCGCATCTCCAGCGACAGGGTTCATTTCATGCTGTATCATCATTTCGTTAAGCAAGTTACGAACAGTAGCGACTGTAACCTTGAGACCTCCATCTGCCGAAATAGCGGAGAAGATTTGATCATCCAGATTGTTTTTGTTTTCAAATTCTTTCAAATCAGGAGTGATAGTAGTTGCTGTCTGCGCCTCGGATTCATCTTCAGATGATGTCATTCTCCAAGACACTAAATCACCTGGAATATGACGGAATGTTGTTCTTCCAAAAGCTGCATTCTTAGAGGAAAAGTGCCGGCGTGCGGATGTAGGTGCCTGGAAGGCGACGATAGGGCGCACTTTTGAGAGGAATGACAGAGATACTACTGTCGTCATGATAGCTGGAAGTAGAGACGTCCGCAGCTTCGCCATGGTGGAGGTGTTCGAGCTCGCTCGATGAAAAGTTTGTGGTGCGTGGAGAGTTGAGGTGAATGTGTGAATGATGGTGCGATGCGTGATGGGTGATGAATGATGAAGTGCTGACGCCCTGGAAGAGGACACTTCAGGACATTTCGGACGGACGGAACACAGTTTCTAAGATTTGAATTCCTACGTAGGGCTTAGTCCAACGTACATACTACCCATAAACCCTACCTAATCCTGCCATTTTTGACACCAACCATGAAGCACTGCCAGCCCTATTAATGGCCGCAGCTACACTTACGTCTCGAATATGACCAATATACGAGCTTCTATCGCTCTTCAGTATTATTGGCTATATCAGAGAGGAGAATTCCTGTCACGATAAATTTCTTCATTGAGAAATTGTTGTCGCAACCGACGAGAACCGACGCCATGATAATTGGCCATCTCCGCCCACCTCTGATACGGCCCTTTTGGCAATGATACGCTGTAATATATGGTTCGTCACTCAACAATTCTCGTATATTATGCAGTAATGATGTCTGAGGTTATGTGAAACGTCTGGAACCACTCTCTCTATTGATATTTAATCCAGAGTCCCAGCTGTTAGATGTGTGATGTGTCACTTGATCAACACACAACAATAAACCATATTGCCTGTCAATTACAACACCCCAAATATGATTTAATATATAAACTTCATAACTGACGATGTTGGGGGTGTATGGACCGCTTCAGGTTTGACAATATTGTGTGGTATATACCATACTTGTTACATTTGTAAAGATGCATTATTTCATAATTATGAGACCTAATAATGTCGAAGTTAACCCAACAATTGACATGCCCATACTGCTACCGATGTATCTAATGATCATTAGGATGTATGTTACGTGTTTTTGACGATTATAGTGGCATAATATTATAATTTATTGTCGATTGTTGTTTTTGTGTGTGATGGAATACATGCTCTGGTTGGCACTTTGTTTTGGGGAGACAATAGGACTCTTATATCTGCTCTAAGCGTACCAAACGTCACTATATATTATATTTGATTGAGGGGGAGGGTTTGGGAGGCTTATATGAGTCTCTACCGCTCCTGTTATAGCACATGTAGTTGCGACGGATCGGCTGGTGGCAGTCAAAAGGTGATGTGGCTGGATTAATTATTTTCTCCGTGGGTGTGGCGATTTTGCCTAAGATTTGCGTCATAATTGGTTATGGTATGTTAATTGATCGATTGGTGTGGGCGGAGTCGATCCAATGGCACCTATACTGACTCGCTTTGGATATATGTGGCAGCGGCAGCCTGAGATAATGTCAGCGAGAAAATATGAGGTTGACAAATTATTTTTCTATTTGTTATCATTTCAGTAATCGTTTGCGCTTTTCGGGGTTTTATATAGAAAATGTATCTCTCAGGAGGATCGCAAAAAAAGCTAAAGCGTTTACCCAAAGGCGGCTTTGTATAATAGGACGCCATGAACATACCATCGTGCCCATGGTCATCATATTTGTGGAGTTGTGCGATGTGTGTGTGGTGATGAAAAAATGTTTGGCGAGAGTTAGCGTTTACAGTACCGTTATGTAGATGCCAGTACTCTGCTTACATACCACCTTTATCCTTAGTTAGAGTTATACTGTTGCCATACTGATTCCAACGTACTTTTACTTTTCTACGCTTGTACTCGGAGTATTTGCAACTATTTTTGCAACCGTGTAATCACATACATGGTCACATAGTAGTCACATATGTCAGATCACGTGAAAAATGTGATTTTTCTTTATGACAAAGACCTACAAAGACATTGACACAAGACATGCCTACCATGACACGCGCTTCATTTGCCCTTGGGTCGTCGTTCAGCCACCGCCATTGGCCATGAAATGGTATTGCATATTGTGAGCTTCCGTCAGAGCCGTCGATCGTCGTCATTAGCGTTATAGAATCACTGAGAGCATCATTGAAAAAGAGGCCAGCGTGTGCTTGCAGCATTATGTAAGTTTCTCACAGCAAATCAATCCAAACCGGAGGGAAGATCACATCTAGGACAACAGCAGCGGCAGTTTTCAACAATTGAGTGGACGTGAGATGTTGTTTGAAATGTTATCGTGGCTATCTCTGAGTGTGCTCAGACGAGTGGTCGTCAATGATGTTGTCGTCTAAGAGGGTGATGTGCGTTGCGCTTATCCCTGACATCCTATCATATGGCAAAATGCTTTTCTATGATAAGTCGTACGCACGTTCCGTCAATAATTAGTTGTTATTCAATGTTATGTTATTTGCAGTGTCTCGGAAAGATCTAATATATCCTATTACCCAATGCCATGAACATGTGTGCATTATGTGTGTTGAATTAGCTTTTCAAGTCAATTTTCATCTTCTGTTGCCAACTGACTCATCGATCAGTACGCTATACCCATGCAAGTAGTGAGTGCGCCATCATTGTACCCCGTACATAATCCTCTATTATACTCGTTTTTTATCACACCAAACGTGATATTTGTGTCGACACACACATACAATATGTCAGCCGCTGATGTATGGTATGGACGATACGTCTCTCTACTAGATGATCGATATATCGTTCGACATCAGCCATACCATTCGATTCAGCTGCCTTATGGGATCGCCATACAATGTATTCTGCTGTCGCACGGTCGTATAGATGATGGTGTGTTGATCTAGCTGGGCTAGAGTGTACTTATGGTGATCGGCGCCTGCCGGAGCGATGGAAAAGAAGTGTGACCAATGACCGCTCTGCGCTGTCACACTGCGTTTACTTTGGGTTGCAAAAGTTGCAAAAAGCATGCTCTTTTGCAAGGATTTTTGCAACTTCGGTTGCAAAATGACCATAAAATACCACAATTAAGACCGACATACCACGCTCCTGACCGTGATATATTTTTATTGTATAATCACGCTACGAATTCCTCTGTAGCTTTTGCTACTTGGGTTGCAAATCCGGGTTAATACCACAGTATGTCTTAGAAACTGTGGGAATACGGAAGGACAAACCAAAAGCAACGACCAATCTTGCAATGACCCGTCGGAGAAGCCGTAAGGCAGTCCCAGTGGGACCATCAAAGAACACCATAGAACCCAAAATCTAATCCCACCAACGCAGGGAACAGATGCAGAGCACGCACGGCTGACGCTGACTCACATTTTTTTTTCGATTTTGAAGCAAACAAGAGCACGCTTCATCGCCAACCACACAGTCCACAACACAAACAAACAACGACTAAACACGAACAGCTCACAAATAAACAGTTGACATAAACTATCAGTACAACAGCGCAACCGGAGAACTATACTTTTTAAAGATACATCGCAATGAGCAAAAGCAGCGGTAGTGAAACAGCAGATATTGACATGCCTTCTTCATTTAAAATAGAGAGCTCGGAGCAAAATGGGAGAAACTCCGTCCCATCCATAATAATTAGTAGCGACAGCAGCACTGATGACGAAGAATCGTCTACTTCTTCAGAGCATTTCCAAGAAGAGCACTTGATGCAATCAGGACAGCGACACAGAGTGCGTTTCTCAGTAGTGCGTACACGATCGTACAATGTTGTCGATGAGCTATCGACGGATGCTGAGCCCGACATGCCCCCTCGCCGAAGCCTTGGCTGGAATTACACGGAGCGAGAGACTGACTTGGAGACTGCTATTGCTGAATCTCTGAAAGAAAGAAATGAAAAGTATAACAGGCTAATCATTGAGCACATTGTGAAAGCTGAGAAACTGAAAGCAGAGCAAGAGAGAATAGAAGAAATGAAAAAGAAGGGTTGGAAAGTGAAAGCAAAGAGACTTTTCAAGTCACTTGGTAAAGGACTAATAGAAGCAACGAGCAAAGCATCATTTGTAGTTGGTACAACACCATATGGTTAAGTGAAATCACAATAGATGACCTTCAAGAGTATGGTATGGCACAAGCTATTAATTCAGTTCTAATTTCATACATATTAATTTACTTCATGAAGTTCTTCTTGTCCAACTAATCATAATCATTGCAAGCTGTGCAGCATTGCGGTACATCACAACTGACATCACTTGCCAAAAGTGCCTCCCAAACACCGCAATCAACGCTCAGATGTCTCAAGTTGACGTTGCGTAGGTCACAAATTGATTGTGGTACTTTACCAGTTATATCATTTGAGTGCATATACAACGAATCCAGCAGTTGTAGATTGCCACCCAAATAGCCTGGAATGACGCTGCTGAATGCATTCGAAGATATATCCAGGTATTCAAGGTTTCTCGCAAATGTCAAAAATGATGGAATTTGGCCAGTGATGTTGTTCGAAGATATATCAAAGTAAGTCATTGACGACATGACGTCAATTATATCCGGTACTGTTTCGAGCCTGTTATGTGCAAGCCTGAGTTCTTGTAACTCATTCCAGCCTGATGTTGCTCTCGCTACGCCCCCGTTCAGGAGGTTTTTCGACAAGTCAAGATGAGTAACATATCGAAGAGAGCTTAATTCTTTTGGAAGCTGTCCTTGCAAATCCAAACCTGAGATATTGAGTTTTGAAACCGTTGATCCTGTTCTCACATCACATTCTACCATTGGCGTCCAGTTGCATTCTTGTTTGCCTGCTAGCCAACCTGATGACAAAAGTTTGTTAGGTTCATTGAATTTGTAAAATAATGTAGCTAGTGCATATCGTTGCTCAATGAACGGATCAGACGAATTAATTTGTAATGCATCTCCAAACGTCAACCAGCATAATGACTTGCGTTGGTAGGAATCATCAGTCGCAAACTCGGTACCAGTCGATATCCCAGAAGCGACAAGTGCTGATCGAAGCGATGCATACCGAGCATTTTCCATGAACTCAGAGGTATTAAAGCACCAGCTGACATCAACTGGTGGAAGTTCAGGCGATATTGTTGGTATTTGTTGCTTTGGTTTTGTATTCTCACCAGCAGAAGATGCAGAGTTTTTGTTTTTTGCTGCATCCAAAGCTGCTGACAGGCTGATAATGATTATGAATGATAGAACTGAGCAAATAGTAAAGAGATAACGCCATTGCTTTGGTTTCAATTCCCCATCCCAATGGAATACGTCGGATTCGTGTGTAAGGAAATCGTCATCACCACCACCATCATGATCATGATCATGATCAGACACTACTTCAGCTTGAACCACTGCATCACTGTTCTCCTCTTGATTTGGTTGCGTTGCCCAATAGTCATTCGTCAAATTTGACGCGTAGCTTTGATTGTAGTCAGATGTTCGATCAAAACCTGATGCTTGGTGATCTATAACAGGCAAAGGTTGCGCAATGCCAAACTTCAATCTTTCCGCCGCGGTCATCTCTTCGTTACTCATGGAATAAACGCCTGGGGCTTGCGGTTGCGGTTGCGGTTGCGGGGTTTGTGTCACTTGTGAAACTTCAGCGTTTGAAACTAAGCCAAATTTGAGCCTTTCCGCTGCCGATAAATCTTCATTGCTAGCTCTAAATGCACCCGGCATCGTCGCTGGTTTGATCTCTGCTGACGCCATGCCACTAAATGCACCCGGTATTGCCGCTGGTTTGATCTCTGCTGACGCCATCCCAAATTTCAGTCTTTCTGCTGCCGATAAATCTTCATTGCTGGCACGAAATGCACCCGGTATTGTCGCTGGTTGAATCTCTGCCGACACCATCCCAAACTTCAGTCTCTCTGCTGCCGACAAATCTTCAAAGGTTGCACTAAATGCTCCAGGTTTGGTTGCTGGTTCTGCTTCAGTTGATGGCGTACCATTCTTAAATTGTTCTGCTCTAGATACATCAGTTGGTTTAGCCGCATATGCTCCGGGCATGTTGTCTGTTGGCATGTTTGCAACTTTCACAACATAATGTTCCGAGCTCCCGTCCTTCGAATTCTTCCCTTTACTACTTAAGCTGCTATCGATACTACTGCCACTGAACTTCGAAGCTTGATTGTTGTTCAGAAGCAGTTCAGGTGGAGATTTCAGTTGGCCAATAACAACACCATCATCCTCTTCAAGAGAACGACGCTTCTTTTTACTCTTAGTTTTCTTCCTTTCTTTCCGCTTAGCGGCGATTCTATCGTCAAGATCATTCATTTTATTTGTACGTATTGGTATGATTTTTTATTGACAACTATCTTCTCTATCTGAATCTACAAAATCTTGACACATCTGTTGATACATCTTGTTGCAAAATAGTAATGAATGCAAAAACCTTCTACTCGCCCTTCCCCAACGTTATTGAGGCTTCTGATGAAAGACTGCACCTCTCTCTCTCTCTCTCTCTTTACTCTAGAGCTCGAGAGAGAAGGACTACTACTACGACTATTACGAGCAAACTACAGTACTCCGGCCGCATGCAAAATTTTGAAAAGTGCGTGTTGTCGTTGCTTATTTGAGCTTGAGCATGCATTGTGAATTGTGAGACAGCTTACATATCAAGTGTGTAATGATGTGTCAATTAAGTAATGTCACATTTATTCCTTGCACGGCCCACGCCGCCCACGTCCTATCTTTGCGCTGACTCGCCCTCCATCGCTCGCGGCTCGCGCCAGTTTGTGGCAACGCAACACTGAAGCAACTGACACCACCATGTGGAAAAGAACAGGTGGAATAAGCATTGCTCTTATTCAGTAAGTAAATAACTACGACAGCTGCTTTATCTATCACCTCTGACTACCATATCAATTGTTACGAAGAAATAGAGATCACGCTACAGTCATTTTTCAGCAGCCTTGCCAGTTTACTCAACAATTCTCAAGATGAAAATAGTACTTTCTGCATTTCTTCTCTCTGTCGGGGTCAACGTGAATGCTTTCGTGTCACCACCGCCCCAGCACTGCATAATAACAAAATCAACAGCAACAGCAACAACAACAAAGTCATCATCATCGTCGCTTCAAATGTCATGGTGGTTTGGAGGAACTCCATCTGCGTCAGAAGTATCTACAACCGGTGAAGAATGTGAGCTAGTTGCTGTTAGAATCGAGAAGACATCATCAAATTCAAGACGTATCGCTGGCGAAATCGTTGTGGATGCCTCGTTGATGGATGTGTGGGCAATTCTCACTGACTACGACAATTTAAGTACTCATGTTCCGAACTTGGTAGCTAGCAAGCGTGTCAGTGGAGCTCCTACTGGCAATGCAGGGGATGGCTCTTATGAATGCAGATTATATCAAAGAGGTGCACAGAAAATCATTGGCTTTGAATTCGGCGCTGACGTAACGATGGACATGACAGAATCCATTGTAGTTGCTGGGAAGGCTGGACCAATAACACAGTCACACGAATTAGATGCAAAGTTGAGTCCTTCACCAGTGTCATCATCGAGCATGTTCCCGGAGGAGCGTCGAATCAACTTTAAATGCGTAGACAGTCAGTTCTTCTCCGAATTTGATGGAACATGGCGTGTAGTGCAAATGCCAGATAATCCATTTACTGGTGAAGCTGAGACAACAGTCAGCTACACTGTTGATGTGCGGCCGAAAGGGCCAGTGCCAGTGTAAGTTTACTCATCCTTTCGATTCTTTCTTTTTTTGTAGTTTCTATCAACCTTGTTCTTACCAACTTTTTCATGATGCAGAGCCGCATTGGAATGGAGGATAAGAGAGGATGTACCAACTAACTTGAGAGCAGTAAAGAGAGCAGCAATGAACGTTGGAATGAATGGCGTAATGGAAAGCAAACATAGTTCCATGAATTCTCAATCATCAGCAGATGAAGGTGGTCAGGGTGGATTCGCTGACTTCATTCTTGATTATGAAAACGAAACTCTTGGAGCCTATCTTGAGTAACAATCTAATTGAATGATTGAATTAGAATGATAGAAAAACTGCATTTAATGACTTTCTAAATAGTATTGTATACGGTATGGAGACACATTTTCAAATAGAATCTCTACGACAAGTAACTCAAATCTCTCACTCCACCAGCGTTTAGCACTTTCTTGTAACCCTTTTGCTCTAATATCTCCTTCGCCTTGCCTGCTCTGCGTCCAGAGCGACAGAAAATGATAACTGGTGCTATATTTTATTTGTTTGAGAAACCACAAAAAAAACATCGTAGAAATGAGTTAATTGTGGAAGAAGAGTGAGCATTTTAAGTAAGCATTCATACTATGTAACTCACCACTCTTATCAGGCAAGAGAGTCTCAGCTTTACTCATCAATTCAGAGCAATCATCTAAAGAACATTTCGCTTGCTTAAATGGTCTTAATTGAAGACTCTCTGCCTTCACTTCGTCTTCACCTCGAACATCCAAGAATACTGCACCTTGCTCTCGCTCTGCAGCCATTACTTCTTCAGGAGTATTGATCGATGACATTTTGTTGATTTGAAAGTTCTTGCTTCTAATTCCCGGGCAACAAAGAATTTTATGCGATAAGTTCCTCTGAACAAATGACAAGGAAAAGGCCAACGCAAGCACGATCAGTTTATTTTCCCGACGGCCATAAACATAGCTATCGCTCCCAACCAGCTTGCAACTACTCAAAGGAGTCACTTGCAATGCTGCATCAATGCATGCAGTTTTAGGACACAAAGCTTTTGTCCGTGCATCCGTATCGGTGAAATAAAGAGAAGAGAGAACGTCCGCCCGGCCGGCCGAGCAGAAGAATCGGCCGAGGCTGTTGGTAGCCGTAGATAGGTGGTGGTAGCCGTAGATAACTTGTAACACAGCCTCCACGTGAAACTTCAAAAAATGAACCAGCGCTTATGCCGCTCACCGCACACTACCGACCATGAAGCATACAGCATCATAAGAACTGTGTACACAGTAGCATCTTCTTATCTCTCTACATCACTAAAATTTGAAATATGGGGCGAGTTACAAAGAAAAAGACGACAGAAAAGGCTCCGCCGCTAGACAAGCTCCTGAAGCCTGCCGCTGGTGTTGCTCTTGCAATGCTTGCCTACTACTTCATGAAAGGAATGAGTGCTGAAATACCTCGTATTGATGTCAATGATCAACTTGCACTCCGGGAGGTATTCTTTGGAGAGGGAGCATCGGGCAAGGATTTTGCTGTTCTCTGTCACCCTGAAGCTAAAGATGGGTCAGTAGGTCTGCCTGTTTCAAGTGTCTTCCAAGACTCTCATGATGATGGATCAGCGCCTGTCGATTATGCAATAATTGATTGTGATCATGTGTTGCCAGATTCCGGAAAGACAATCTACGAAAAGTTTAAACTCAACAAAAAGAAGCGACCAACTATCTTTGTATCTGGTAAGGTTGGTCCTCCCAAACAGGTTCCTGAAAAGCATCTTAAGACTGGAGCGATGCTTACAAAGTTGCTAAAACAGATGTTAGAGCCTCACGCTGCCAAGATTGAGAAAACTAAGGAACTGAAAGAGAAATGTCTGAATAAAGATGTTTGTGGATTGCTTCTTAAAGGAGGAAAGCCAGAACCATTTGTAAAGCATGCAATGGCAAATCTTTTGGGCAAATATCCTTCTGTTCAATTTGCATCAGTTGATAGTACACTTCTCTTCCTCACGAATCTTGAGGAGTATCTCCCTGAATATGTTGCTGGAGAGCATCGATTTGTTGTTTTCAAAAAGGTCAGTGGAGGCTTAGCAGAAGGTGATGGACGGCTCAAAACATCAATCATACCTCTTGAGGATTCCCTGACATTCAACTCAATGAATGCTCTTGTGAGTAATGCGCTGAATGGGAAGCAAGTGAAGAACATCCCTGCTCTTCCAAACATCAAAACACGTACCAGAAAGCTCGAAGAGGCAGAGCGCCAAAAACGTGACCGTAAGAAGGACCAAGCGCGTCGAAAGGCCCAGGAAGATCAAAAGCCTCCTCAGCAAACCTTCTCTGCAAATGACGGGTCGAAGGAAGGAAGACGGTTAGAAAGGGAGCGCCGTAGAGCAGAGCATAATGCACAGAACAATGTGAAACCTAAGACTCCCGAGGAGATCAAAGAGATGGAGAAAAGGAGGAGAGAAAGAATGGAGGAAGAGGCAGCCAAGTGGAATATTGAAGGGGAAGATGAGGCAGAGGAGGGGGCTCTGTTTGAAGAGGAGGAAACTGGGGACGAAGAATTTGAAGATATTGATGAGGAAGAGGAAGATGATGAAGATGTGTTGGATCTGGATTGAGAAGCCAGCGTTGGTCTTCCTATTGCTATCTTGTAAGTCTATTTAAGCCTCAAGCGAGTTCAAGTAAAGGACTTATGTATTCACCAAGGAAAACTCAATTTGACCCTCTTCTCAAAGAATCACACTCCACTAATTGTAGGATATAACACTATTTTATTGGACACACTTCACAACCATTGAATGATTTTCCAATGGCATAGATACTACATTCATGTCTCACTCCCCAGGAGGGTCAGAGGATACTGAGATGATACAGCAAACACAGCCCGGCTCCAAACCAATTCCATCTCAAAATTCAACTACGACAACTTCCCGTATTTCATCTACGCATCGGCTGCAATATCCCACCAACGCTTGATCATAAATAACAAACAACAACCGCACCTAAACCGCTACAAGCAATTTAACAACAGTTGTTAGCTCTTCTGTTGCCAGAAACGGGAGGATTCTTAAGAGATCTAACACCAGAAGCTGAAGGTCCCCCGCCTCCATCCTGTACTAAGCGATCCTTTACAGCTCGGGCTAGCCCTAAAAACGACTGCTCAACATTAATGTCATTCTTGGCGGAGCACTCAAAAAAGTCCACCCCGAACTCCTTTGCTAACCTCTGACCCTCCTCCGTGCTCACAACCTTCTCGTCCAACATATCGCACTTATTTCCCACCAAAATCTTATTCACATGAACATCGGCGTGTTGCTGGATTTGAGAGATCCAGTTACGAATAGATTCAAAAGATCTGCGGTCCGTCACGTCGTACACAAGCAAAATGCCCTGAGCTCCGCGGAAATAGGACGTGGTGATGGTGCGGAAACGCTCTTGCCCCGCAGTGTCCCAAATTTGCAGCTTGATTCGCTTGCCATCGACCTCCACATTCTTGATCTTAAAATCAATACCGATGGTGGTGATGAAGGTGGGGGAAAAGGAGTCATTTGCGTAACGCAAAAGCAGGCAAGTTTTACCCACACCGGAATCTCCGATCATGAGCAGTTTACACTGCATATCGTAAGGGGCTGCTTGGCTCATTGTTTATAATATTTCTATATTATTTGGGTGTGTTGTTGTCGCCACAGAGTAATTAGAAACTGCTCCGTTCCTCTTGTATTCTCTCTCCGATGCAATGTTCCCGTATCCCGGTACAATGAAACCTGTAAATAAATCTCGATGAGGCTGATGAAGGCATCTGGCATCTGGTGGCGGTGTTACCTCTCCGAGGTAAAATATTTTCGGTCAAATGGCTGATCTATCGATCTCGAAGGGGGGGAAAATAGAATCGGTTCCTTTTCCTTACTTTTTACCACATTGCTTGAAATAGGATACAAAAACTTAACCCTTCGGATAAGATTTTGAAAGTTGTCGGAGAAAATGATGAGGGGTACAATCCAGGTTCGAGTGTGCAGTCATAAGTAGGTAGCCGTTGCGTTTTACGTCGGGTACAATATCAAGTAAGAGGGAGGAAGCTAATGAATAGGAGTAGTGAAGGTTAAGATTGGTCTTCAATCCTAGAGAGAGAGTCATTACGTTTAACAGATAAGAAGCTTCTAAAGTGGGAATGCACATCGCATGCTCAAGTTAGGAAGATCTCTGGAAAGATCATGGATTGCTTTCCAATTGCAGCTGCTTTTGTGTCAGTGAAACATCCGTCCTTCAATCCTGCACGTGCCTTCAGCTTGACACCATCAAATTCAAGGGGGAAAGGAAGCAAGTGAGAATCCATTTCAACAGTTTCTTCACCAATGTACTTCTGCCAATTCTTTTCTGCAATCTGATTGAATGCTCTGACGCACTCAGGGCTGCTAGGGTTACGAAATGCATCGTCCATCTGGTTTGTGATAGCTGCCCAAATGTGCATTCTAAAGGCATGAATGTCTCCATTAGGAATTGAATCTTTTGTAGCAACATGATCGGGTTGCCATGATGTCATCATAATCTCAGAGTCGCGGCATCCATCTAGAGAACGTTGGTTAATATTTGCAGTGCCAATCAGAGCAACATCATCATCAACTATCATCATCTTCGAGTGAATGTATATCTGATGACGACGAGTTTCACTTAGCACATTCTCATCTTCGGTCACGGGGTTTCCCGTTGCCTCGCTGCCTTGCTCAGTTTCTCGCGTTCCCAGGCAATAGAAATTCAAATAGTCTGATACTTTCAATCCAAAGTCAGATGAGTTTGCCATACGAATGTCGAGCGCATGCTTGACTTTTTGGTGCATGGCCTCAATCGTCACTCGTTGCCAGTGCAGCAACCCTTGAAGGTGTCCTTTTGCCGGGACACCTTCCATCCACATTGGGAGCAGAATGTAAACAGTGAACGGTTCCCCCGCAGCGATCTTTTCGCAGATCTTCAACGTAAGCTCAGAAGCAATCATATTGCTGCACTTTACGGAATTGTCCTTAGACCACATAAACGAGCTACCCATGAAGTACTGTGATTCAATATAGATTGAGTGCTTGGCTCGGCGGATATGATGGATGTTGGTATCGTGGATACTAGTGTCCACCAAGCGCCCTTTCTTTTGGTCGAGGCAGCGAGCGTATGAAACTACTGCATTGCTCGCAGTATCGTACTTCTTCGACAACTTCGCATTTTTATCTTTCACATCAATCCAATCAAAGGAACTAATATAAGTATCAGTTGACTGAAATGCCTTCACAATTGAAGGATCAAAGTCATTTACACGAGAGTCGATCGACCTCGACAGCTGAGCACACCAACCCCCTGAATTGTCCAGTTCTTCTACATTCAATAATCCTGCTTCTTTGAGGTCGACAAGCTGCGCAGCATTGGCTTGCTTCTTCCACCTTTCCTCGAAAGCCTGAATTATATGAATCGCCTCTGGACCACGCACAGCACTGTGGATGTCGTGCCAAGGCTGATTGAAAAAGGAATTGATACTGGTGGTGAACATCTAATAGCAACAAGAGATGGTTTCAAAGGCATATTCACTCACCTGTCTTGGACCATTTTCTTTGCTGGTATGGAAGCATTTGCTATAATAATCACCTTTATGGTCGCTTTGAAGGGTCCGAAAAAGAGGATGTTTTTGATTGTCCCAACGACCTTCAGTAAGGTCAATTCCTCCAACAAAAGCTAGCAGTTCCCTCCCATCTCCATTCTTCTTTGGAGAATCCATGACGATGAACTTTTGATGATGAGTAAATGCCATCTTCTTGTTCTGGCCCTCAAGTACCGTATTTGTTTCTCCGCCAATCATGCTCATGAAAGCTGCATTCACTGGTGAACTCTTGAAATACGCCCTTGTTTTCTCATCATATGTCTTCATCATACCTGGGAACATTACGCCACTACTAAAGTCATCCCACTGCATCAAATTAACCCTCACATTTTCTTCCGCTTTTTGCTTCAATAAAGGGCCAATCTGAGGGTCATACTTACCTGCTGCTTGCGCTTCTTTTAACTCATCGCCACGCAACAGGTACTGATCTGTATCTATAGACCAACCAACCATGTAAACAAAAGTCTTGGCATTACAAATGGCATCATAGATATCACGCCACAGCCTTGGTGGTTCCCACACCTTCTCATCGTTACCAAATTTGACCAAAGGAGAAGATCCGTCGTCGTCGGCATTCATGTAGAGCTTGACAGAATTCCCCTTGGTTTGGTTAAAGTAACACCCGGGCACTTCCATCGTTTTGGCCAACATTCGAACGGGAATAAACTCGACAAAGAATTCCAAGGTCCCACGATCCCTCTTATCGAGATTCAACATTCGCTTATCTGCCACGAGATTGGCAACTTTGTGCAGTCCAACTCGCTTCAAATCCCCCTGCACAAGAGATGCATCTGCCTCGATGTCCTTCTCATCCACCAACTGGATAAGTTCCTGAACAGGCAAGAAGTACTTCCCCAAAGATTCATCTAGAACTATGTCCTTGTCGCTGACACGGAAGGTGATGCCTTTCGTGCAATGGCCTACAGGGCAATAAAAGTCCTCGTCAAACTTGGGATTCAGATCGTCATTAATGTGACGCGTTTTCAACAGCCGATAATCATCCAAGAAGGCGGTCACGTAGGGGTCCGACTTGTCACGATCCTTCCCGACAACAGTTCTTACATTCTTGATACCCATCCTATCGAGATTCCTGAGGTTGGAACATTGGATGATTTTGATGTGGAGCATGCCCCAGAGGGTGCAGGCATCGCTATCCCTCTTCAAAAGTTTGTTGAAGACTGCGTTCTTTGTCTTGATTGCGGCGTCCATGGTTGCTAGAGGAAGAGGCGGCTGCAAAGAAAGCAGAAGAGGAGAAGATCGCTGCGGAATTAGCAGCGCTAAAAAGAAAGCAGAAAAGGCAAAGAAAAAGGCGTTTCACCTACTAAAGAAAGTTGTTATGGCACCACGATGCGTCCTTACCTCACTCTGGAAGCAGGATTTGATATGTCCACGACCAACCAAATATACTTGCTTTATGGTGCTCCCTCTTGCGTGCTTTGATCTCAAAGATCGCGATCTTGCATCTTGCTTGGCAAAAATCTGGCAAAAGATTCATTTTTGACCGCCGATTTTATGCTAAAAAAAAAATCTCAGATTTTTTACATCTCTCATTTTTTTGCTTGGTAACATGCATGCGACCAGCTGCCAGCTGCCATCCAAGATCCAAGAGCAAGAAAGCTTCCAGTTCTGTCCGTGCTTCCAGACGTCGGTTGTGCGATGCATTGGCGGGAGTTTAAATTTCAATTCGACCGGACATACTAAGGGAGAGCTAAAAAGTAAAGACTAACTCTACTAACCATGTAAAGCGTTAGCGTACATGTAGGTAAGTTATACTTACTTAGTATGGCTATGGCTAGAGCTACTCGGAAAAACAGAATCTGTCCGTGGGCGGAAGAGTTGCGCTTTTTTAAAATCGACTACTAATTCCTACGTCCATGAATTAGAAATAAGCAGCTTAAAAAATAGAGTACAAACAAGCAACTTAAAAAAATATGCGTACAAACCAGGCTCGAGTTACGAGTTAGCTACATACGTTATGTAGGAAGAAGGAGGAAAGGGCACAGATTCAGCTTATCTCGGACAAAATGAGAAGCCTACTTAAGTACGAGGTAGGGTTCTCACCCTTTGTTTTTGTTTTGATTCTGGGTTCTGCTACCTTTTTACAAGTGGTACATCAACTTTTTTCAAATTGAGTTTTTAGGACTTTAAGTCAAACCTAAGTCCACAATAACTTCAATTCCAAATCGTGCAACCCCAGCCCAAGTGTCAATATCTCAGAGGCCCCCCAATTCAACTTTAGCTGATACGTGGTGACCACACGAATCTAAGTGATATTAGGCTCATCCTCTCAAATCTGGATGCAAGTGTGTCCATAAAATCATTTGAAACATTCTCTCCTCGTGATTGCTATTTCAGGTTCAGCATAGTACTATTACTATTATGACAAGACTTAATCTTTTGTTACTAGCAATACTCTGTTGTGTGTGTCCATCTCCGTTTGATTCCAATGCCAATGAAAATCGCATTCGCGTCAACGTAGAGACATCAAACACACACACAAATGTGGCTACTATAATACCTTCTGACACGATGTGCGCTGTCATCGATTCAGGGTTCCGCAATGAACCCTTGTCTGCTGATGTTCGTCTTCCTGTTTGCCCTAGGACAGAGACGAGTTACAAGATTGATGCCAAGAAAAGAGATATCAGAAGCAACTCATCCTTGGTGGTATTCAAAAGACTGCTTTACGAAATTGTGGCTGCGGCAGTTTCACTCCATATAACAACAATGCTCCCCAAAAGAGCTACCCAGCGCCCACCAAAGCGCATCAAAAAGCGCTGGCCTGGACTGAAAAGAAACAAGTGGAGGGACATGGCACTAACTTTCTCCAAGAACAATGCTTTGCGATCCAATCAGAACAGCTACTCCATCGCCGATTTCCTTGAATTGGTCGGTTGCTCTCTAAGGGCTGCTGCAGTTGGTTATGTGGCGAATGCCATCATCCTCGCGAGGTATAGTGTTGCGATATCTGTTTTCTGGACGCAGTACACTCTCGCCTGCACAGGATATTATTCCCGCTGTTTCTGGCGCAAGAAGATCATGCAGTTCAGGCGTATGCAATTGCAATGGCGCCTATTCCTCCTCCTCGCGAGAACTATCTCTATCTCTTTCGCCATACAACAAGTCATGTGCGATGTGAGATCAGAAACGGAAAGCAGCCGCAGCAGAAATCATAGAACTCGATCAAGGAATCCATCCAATACCCCCTGGAAAAGGATTCTTTGTTTATTGATCCTTTTGGGCCATCCCCTCTATGTCGCAGAGCCAAATGATCGATCTGTACCTTGCGGCGAATTGTCGGTGCTGAATGTTCTTGCAGCAACTTTCAAAGATGTTGTTGCGTCGAGAATAGGTGCCATCATTGCTGGTGCTATTTCTGCTGGTTGGTGTTTATATTGGCAATTTCCTTCTTTGAAACAAGCACAAGCACACCTCAAGGACATCTGCACTGATGATTGTTATGATGGTGCAAAACATAAACACTCATTGCCGCTCCCATCATCAAGAGGAGTTTGCCTGAAGAATTCACGTGGCATGATGTCATCGAGGCTTCTTCAAATGTTAATCATCCTGAGTCTCCCTACGCTCGTCACTGCGCCGAATAGTAAGTCAGTAGGGAGTTCCTTTCAAGCACCCGCCGCAGTTGCTGTTGTTGGATTAGGCGCCGCAGCAGCTGCTTCTCGTGTAGTATATGACCCTCATCGCACTCGCAAATGGACTGGGAAGGAGAGTGAATTGGAGAGGCAATGCACGTCGTGTGGTGTAGCATATTTAACACCCCCGAAGCATGAATCGGAGCAGCAGCAGGCTGTGAGACGGAAGAGCATGGTAGAGGAGTGTGGGAGGATACGAAAAAATCGAAACGCTAGGATTAAAAAAAATCGAAGTCGAATTAAAGCTGAAGAGAAGCTGAAGAAGCTCTGTTGTGAGAATGATGTCACATACATACCGGGTCCTCCTGACGAATCCGCAAGGCAACAAGAGAATAGACGGCGGAATCTAATAAGGGCGTGTGACGATGAGCTGAGGAGCAACAGGGCAGCTGATACGAAAAAGCGGCGGAGAGCAGGGACACCCCAGCGACGCGCAGCTCAACTCCACGCAGATGCCTCGCGAAAACGTGAGGAACGGAAAAACGAGACTCCCCAGCAGAAGAAACGGCGGCAGCAGGACGATAATGAAAGGCGAAAGAGGAGGAACGAAGCAACCGAAGCCAACAAGGTCGAACATTATGCCTATTGCGAGGATGACGACATCTTCATCAATGGTGAAGTGCCTTACATCGAAGTGAACTTGGATGGTGCAAACAAGGCACGAGAGCTGCTGTTACGTACAAATACAAAAAATGGTGACAGCTGCAATTGCGATGGCTGCCACCGAGCCATTGGGTGCAGTGTGTGTGATGAATTCATTATTGGAACGGAGGAGCTGTGTTGGATCACGAAGGAAGAACTTCTAGAGCACAAAGACCGACTTGGAGTAGAGGCGTACCAAGAATATTATCATGGAGGACAGGAAATTGACCAAGAGCTCAAACAACAGTACGAAATTAGTGGTATGGAAGGCATGCTCCTCTCGAGGCGCTTCGGTAAAGATGATGCTAGTGAATTCATGATCTGTTCAAGCTGTAAAGCCTCCCTAAGGACCAAGAGCGAATCCCCTCCAAAACACTCGATTGCCAATGGCTTCTTGATCGGAACCATACCTACAACCATCGCGTTTGAACAAGATGGAGAGATGAAAAGCTTGAAGACGACAAAAGAAGTCCACGACGAGCACGGAAAGCCCATTCCTAATCAGACGGTGAGCTTAGTGACGAGTGTTATGGCTGCTGCCATTTCTCCCACTCGTCCTTACGCTTATATATTCTCTTACCGAGGAGGCAGGCATCAGAGCCTGATCGGAAATTTTCAGTTCTTTGAGACAGATCAGGCGAAGGTTGCAGGTGCATTAAATTGTCTACACCAATCAGGTGTTGCGTCAAATATTTATGTGGTTTTGAATGGGAGGATGACACCAACCCAAAAAGACATTGTTCGAAAGAAGGCAGAGCTGGACACAAGGCTTTATTTTGGCTTGCTTCACTGGTTCAAGGAACACCACCCCGCATTCAGGGACTTGGTAATAGAGGATGAAAGTTCAGCTGTAAATATTGAGTTGGTAGAAGACCCTGATTCCGATTCAAACACGGATATACCTGGGGACCCCGCAAAAGAGAATAAGGAAGAAGGTGCTACATTTTACTTTTCTGGTGGAGGGGAACCAACAACAGACACAAGTGTGTACAAAACGAGTAGGGAACTTGTGATGGCCATTCTGAAAGATCACTCGGCGCCAACGCTTGCTATACACGGGGGCAATTATGCCAGTCATTTGGATGTAATGAAGTTGGAGAGTGTGTTTCCTACTGTATTCCCATTTGGAAGTGGAGGGCCAACTCTAGAACGCCGGAATAAGATTTCTGATGAGGAAATAATTCGGCATTATCTAAAGTTGTCCCTGCCTCAGTTCATGGAAAGTGAATTCGTGCTTGTCGCAAACTTTTTACTTGGGCGGATATTATCGTTTAAGAGCGCCGTGATGAAATGTAGGCCACTGGTTAACGAGCATGGTGAAGCAGTTGGTGATGAAATCGGCAAAATGACCATCGAGGAAATTGAAGAAGCAATCAACGAGGAGCATGCCAACAAGAAAAGTACTAGTACAGCCAGCAAGTTTCTCAAGGCTGTGAGCGCATCTTGCCGCCATTTGGGCATGAATGAAGAAGCTGCAAAGAGCGCTCGGCGGAAGTGCTTTGCCCTTCAGGACTTCTTCGGGATGCACTCTCTCTTTGTAACAATAACGATTGACGATGAGTGTAGCTTCAGAGTGCGACTATACCCATATGCGGATGCCAATGGCGAAGGAGTAAGTCCTCTGCTTTGTAATGTAACTTGTAGTGGCAGATTGATGTTATTAGGGTAAACACTCATCTTTCTCTTTTTCCTTTGGGCGTGTCTCCAACATAGACGTCAATGCCTCCACTGGACTCGTCCGATGCAGAATGCTTAGCTGATCTGACGTTACGGCGAAGAATCCGACGAAAATATCCTGGAGCCTGTTCTCTAGAGTTTCAGGGTGCGATGCAGATAGCTTTAGAGTGCTTGTTTGGCTGGGAACCGCAGAAGCAGAGGGGGAAAAGGATGTTGTTTGGAGTGATGGAGGCTTATTGCAGAGCCGACGAGGAGCAAGGAAGGGGGTCACTCCATTCCCACTGGCTTGTGTGGATAAAGCACTTTGGCCAATTGAGACGCCTGCTGTTTGCCAAAGATAAGAATACAAGAGAACTCGCAAGAGCTAGCTATATCGCATACGTGAACAAGATAATGTGCGCTCGTCAATGTGATTTTGAAGTCGAGGTTACGCACACATGTCGTGGAACAGACGACAAGAAGGGGCCTGTGAATGAAATCTTCCAGAATTGCTGTCCCAGCATACTCAGAGAAGCTAGGCACGAGGAAGGTTGCAAAAATATAAAAGGACGCGTGATGCAATGCAAATCGTGTGGCAAATGCGAGGCCACCACCGATGTTACCACAGAGGTGCTGAAGAACCTTCAGCAAGGATCCTCCGCGAACTCATTAAATTATCCGCTTTCCAGTGAAAGGCTGGACATTGCCGCTTATCGTACCATGTATGATGTGCCAGATGTCAATGGCTCGGATCCTGATTCGATATCGAGGTATATCCTTTTGAACGAACGATTTAATCAACATGCAACGAAACATGCTTCTTCTTGTTTTAAGAAAGGGTGTGAGTGCCGTTTCCTGTTTCCCTTTCTGGCGACTTCTGGGAATGAGCTTGATATTCTTGTAACCGACGTGATGAAAGATCTGATTCTTTTGTGGCAAGAAAAGAGGGCGGAAGAAGAAGAACTTGATGAATGGGGGCAGTGTCATTGGTCAGAAGAGGAAATCGATGAAAGATTAAAAAGATCAGTCGAGCGCCTGTCCGAGGCCAATTCTAGAAGTTCTTTCGATGTCGAGAATCTCATCCAGGAAGTTGCTGCCGTGGCTAAATCGATCGAAGACGCAGCTGATGAGACTAACACGGCTACCTTGCACGACTTGTCCAAGGATGCTGCTGTCGTGAATAACCTGGCCAAGGAAGTGGCAAAGAACAAAGGGACACGGGTGTATGATGGGAATACGCCGATTGAGGTGATGCGGCACACGTTGGATGGTGGTACGTGCAGAGAAAACAGGTTCGTTGTCGAAATTCAGCGTCCTCAGGGGTGCCAATTTATGAACGTTTACAATCGAGTGCTGTCCCATATATTCACTTGCAACACAAACATTGCGATCGGCGATTCGGGGCAAACTTGGTACCAGACACTTTACAACTGCAAAAATACGCAGTCTGATGACAGAGAACCGAGGGATGTTGTTGCTAAGAGTGTCATCAGGCGATTAGTCAGGGCACAACGTGAGAGAGAAGAACGCGAACAGTCAGGGGAGGGGACCAAAGAAGAAGAAAAGGAAACAAATACTTGGGTTGAGGGCCTGTCTCGAGTTTTATCGGGAATCAACGCGGCGACGTCGCGGAATGTAATTAGTGCTCCGATGAGCCACAACCTTGCGTCTAATAAAGGATCGAGATTTCATTTCTCTCATGACTTTGCGGAGTTGCTCGTGGGTCAGTTAGCAGAAGTTTTGGAGAATGGAAGCGATGAGGTCAGCGCCATAGTTCGGATATGCAAGGAGGGTCGCAATGAGGTGACACAATGGAAGGACATATCTGCCAATGACTACATTTATCGGCCCAGAGACTTGGAAGCTCTCTGCTTTTACCAGCAATCAATGTATTACGCAAAGGGGTACAAAAAGGATGGTCTGTCCAATGATGCCGGAGCCGAAACAAAACAAATGGCATTTGAAAAAGGTCACCCTGGCGTGAACTTCGCTTATCTGAGCAAGCTGAAACGTGTCAGGATCCCAAACGTGTCGCTACCCGATGGTAGCCTGTGCCGCATCGAAGAACTTCGCGTCAACGACGATGCACCAAGCGAAGAGGTGAAAAAGAAACGAGAGAATTATGCAAAGATGGCTCTTTTGATGTTCTGCCCCTTTCGTGGGGAAAATGGATTAGACGTTTTGAAGGGGGAACGGACCGAAGGGAATAGTTACTGGAACAGATTCAATGCGTTCCGCATCGAGTACTATAGGCAGATGGGCCGTCTTTCTTATAAAGAAAAATGCGAGACGGAGTTCCTGCTACCGCCGAGTGCTATTGACATCAAAGACGACAAAAGCTTGTTATCGAAACAGTATTTGTATCTGAATGAGGACGGCAATGAAACTGGGCCCGCTTTCTGGGTTAAAGGATTTGATATTTTACAGAACAACGAGGACAGAATGAGTATGGAACAATGTCAAGGCCGCGCTACAGACGTAATTTCGGATCTTGCACCTTTCCCAGAGAAATACGCTGAAAGGGATGCACGGGATGACTCGGAGGAGCAGAATGACAATCTAGTAAAAGATATCGCCTTTTACTGTGCACAATACGAAAATGGGGAGGAGGGAGAAGAATACGAGAATTTTGTCCGCGCCTACACTCACAAAAGGCTCCTTGATCCGACCAACATTACCCATACCCGTCTCGTGGAAGCCCGTCTTGCATCGTCGTCGCCAGATGAATCAATCATCTCCAGCTCGACCAATAATACTGCTATCTCTGGGAATGATATTGGTGCATCTACCACTACCAGCACCGCTACCCCCACAGTATCAAATGATCGAAAGTCCGAGGAGACAGAGAGGGGATCATACCCCACTATCATACAGCTGATCAAGGGTTCACTCCTGGGTGGAGGGAATTACGATGATGTTTACTCCACAGATGAATCCGACTGCAATATGAACATTCCTGTTCCGGATTCGCCGCATGAGCAAGGATGTGCCGGGGAGGACAAACCTCAACAGGTTTCAGTTCCTACACTCGAAGGTGTTGCTCGTGCTGTCCTGCGGGATGAAAAGAAACGCCTCGACGAGAAACAATACATCATGTACGAAGTGATTGCCTGTTCATTCTTGCTTGGTTTATTGACGCAAGACGAAGACGGCTCAACGTTACTAGGGGGACTATGGACCGCAATCGGGAAAGATACCATGAATGACATCGAGGCATTGAAGCAGGAATTACGAGAGAGGGGAGGAAGAGAGCAGCTGCTCATGTTTGTGACGGGATTTGCCGGAGCAGGTAAAAGCACCGCAATCAAGATTGCACAGAAGTTTTGCTACGAATTTTGCAAGGCTACGTCTATCATGTGGGCGGATAATACATTTCTGTTTACGGCCTACACTGGATCAGCTGCTGCTGCGTTTGGGGGGGTCACCACAGTGAAGGCAACCTACATCGCCAAACAGGGCAGCACTCCACACCTGAGCGCTGACGAGGAGAAGGCGTTTGAGGGTGTCCGCATCCTCATAATCGACGAGGTGTCATTCCTGAAAGATGACGAGCTTTTGAAGCTTGACAGGACTTTGCAGAGGATTGGTAATAATCGCCAACCATTTGGAGGGTATAGCATCATATTTGCTGGAGACTTTCAACAAAACGAGCCTATTCAAATGAAAGCATCGCAAAAGTTATGGCACCCCACATCCTCGAGACATTTTGAGAACAACATCAACTGCGCCATCATCCTGGATGGTCTCCACCGATTTAAAGACGATGAAGCATATGGACGCATTCTGCAGAGATTGTGTAGAGGTGAAATGACACAGGATGACGTGGATAAAATCAACAAGAGATACGTTGGTGACGATGGTATTAAATTACCCAAGCAATTCGATGGCGATACCTGCTACGCTTGTGAGACCAATAAGCAAAGAAATGCAATAACAGCGGCCATATTTCAAGAGCATCTTAGGCAAACACACCCACAAGCTGGCGACGACGACGATCCCCCCCATCACACTATCATTATAAAAGGCCTCATAGAATCACTAACTTCGTCGGATGCAAAAGTTGGTACGCTGCGCCAGAGAATAATTGAACTCGGAGATACAGACGTGAGACAGGGAAAGAAATTGATAAGTCCGCATCTTTGTTGTTATATTGGCGCATATTTCATGTGCAATTCAAACGATAATCTGAAGGAACAAGGAACGGGTAACGGAACCCAGGCTCGACTAGTTCGGGTGAAATTGAGAGACAACCCAATTAGCTATGGGTGCGAAGTGTGGGACGGAAGAAAGGTCTGGACTGTCTGCGCATCGGACGTGGAATTTGCCGAGTTCGAACACTATCCCAGAAAAGGTGATTCGCCAAGATATTTCAAACTCAAGCCCAAAAAGGTCACTGCCACAGCGCACGTAACCCCCCATGACATGACGAAAGAGACAATACCGATGGCGTGTGGTGTGACTCAACTTCCGGTGAATGCAAGCGACGCCATTACAGGCCACAAACTCCAAGGTCTGACGAAAGACAATGTCATTGTCTGCTCCTGGAACAGGTCCACTAACTGGATATACGTTATTCTTTCTCGGGTTCGGACTCTAACAGGCCTATATTTGTTCCGAAGACTTAAGCTCCGTGATATCAAACCACCATCACGAGACTACATGGCCTTTCTCGACCGAATGAGAGGTCTCCAACAAATTGATTTTGACAGGGCGAGGAGACGAGGACGTCTTGAAGATGTAAATGTAGTGTAGACTCAGGGTAATACATAGCCTTGATGTGTTTGAATAAAGCAAGTATATACTACTACCTGTATGTATGCATATCTATAATCCAAGCGAAATTGATTTTGTCTACAAGGTTGTTTATGTCTATAGGGTTGTTTTGTCTCAATTCTATTGTAATCCTTCTTCTGCCCCCTCAAAACTCCCCAGAAGCCAGGGTGTGTCATACTTTCAGTGACTCCTGTGTCGGAGACTATCTTCGCGAAGAGTGAACCATTTGATATCAACGTAATCGTTTCCTTTAGATTAATCAGACGCCTTGACAACCCACTTGTCCCTTCTTCATCTGTATTTTATCAATGAGGCATCCGCAGCCTCTAATTGCATGCGGCATTTGTCAATACCTAGAACAAGTCGATACAGATTACAAGGACGTATGTCATCAATCTTTGCGACTTTCCTACAGATAGGGCAGCTTAGGCTCTTCGATAACCATAGCTCTAAGCAAGAATTGCAAAACTCGTGTCCGCATTTATCCAGATGCACAGCGTCATTGAACACATCAAGGCAGATGGGGCAGATAAGCCTCTTCAGGAGGGGGTCATCGAATTCATTATTCGTCATGGATGGATATGGTAAATTCAATTAATGTAGTAACGCACTCTGGACATCACCAGTTAATATGTGGAACAAGTGACTGTTCAAGATCTATCTAATGCTACAATTATTTGGTAGCTCTGATTTTTTATGCTGCATATCAGAAATTTAAGTACGTCAGGTGTGCCCTCTCTTGAAGGGGCTACTTGCTGTGTGTGCGCTGCCGTTGGTGTTCTCTTCAGTTCTCAGGTGAGGCCTAATCAAGATCGGCTTGTCAACTGAGTACCGATTCCCTTTATCGGCGAGAAACGGTGTCAAGGTGTCAGCTTATGTAGCCCCACACACGATTGATGAGAAGGGGTACTTGAAGCTCAGCTCAAGCAAAACATGACACCCCCACATAGATACTGTTCGTTTGCTTTCAGCTTGCAAGTTTTTTTTTTCAGTATCATGATTATGGTGGCAAGTAAGGTATCGATGAGATCCTAATGGCCAAGGGATGACGATTACCACTGCAAGGAAGTTCTAAATCCTTCTAGTTACTGTGTTATTGAGGGTCGTAGGAAGCCACACCCCCCCCCCCCATTTTTTCACCATGGTCTGGGGTCCATTATGGATGGTTGATGGCCGGTGAGTACCGCATGTACGTAGGAAGTAGTATGATATGAAACGGTACTGGGTTTTATCCGAAGCCACACACAATTGACTCGACTTCAAAAACTTCAAGTTGGAGGAGGTTGCTTAATTGTGCGACGCTTAGCACTTTTGCTACCCACATAAACACAAACGGCGGGCAGATCAAAACACAGAGGAAGAACTGACGCGCGTTTTAAAAAAATAACGGAGTCAAAACTCCCACGAGAAAAAAAGTTAAGCGTCGCACAAAATAGGTACTAGCAAACTGAAAGCTAGCGTAATGGAATTTCACCATTTTTGGAGGGGGTTGAAAATTGCAGGTTGAAATTTCAGAAATTTCAGAAATTTCAAGGGATTAAATTTCACTCCTAGCTTATCCTGAGATAGTCGTAATACTTTGCACTCTGCAGTCAACACATCACTCTAAGAGAGGGGGGGGGGGGGTGGGGGGGTGGGGGGGGGGGGGGGGGACTGTCAGCAAGCTTCTTTCCAAGCATCTTCTTCGCATCCATGATATGACGGAGGTTTTCCTTCCCTCGAAGAAGTGCAACACCAGTTGGATCCTTCATCCTATCCTATCCTTCACAAGAATGCTGTTCTTCAGAGGTTTGGCCCTACGCTCACAATCCATCGATCCGAACAGTTCCCATAGACATTAGAGGCTTAGCAACCAATCGATAGAAGTCAGATGATCCTGCATAACATTCAAACCACGTGATGCGACCAGAAATAGCACCAGTTGATTTCCACATACTGTACCACATTTTTGATACTAAAAGACTTGTTGTTTCTGTTGCAGCTGTTCCAAAGATGGAAGCGATGGAAAGTGGAACGTCAAAAGAATGAAACCAGGTCATTGTTTGAAGTATCAAAGTCCTCAAAATCCTTTTTTAACTCTCCTCCGCATCTCATCAGAACCATCCTTCACCCAAAAAAAAAAAAAAGGCACATACCACTCGAATCATCTTCCTTACGAGCGCAGCCTTGTTAGTCTGCAGGTAGAACAACTCCCCCTCCACACACGAGAGTTTGGGTCACAGAGGAAACACATCAAGTGATGCTCATCGAGTAAACCAACCTTCAGCTCCCCCCCCCCCCCCCCCCCCCCCCCCCCCCGTCCGCTGGGATCAACACACATCCATATTGAAAACGCGTTCACGGATCATACCAGCAACTTCTGCTCTTGAGCCCTGACCAAGAAGTTGAGTTGACAAAACTCATCATCTGGATGGTGCGTGGTGTTGGGGTTTGGTGGGGTTTGGTGGGT